>OY757013.1:1322670-1922670 GCA_963580285.1 Lucinisca nassula | reverse complement strand
GTGGCAATGTCAATTAAATTTTGCTGTCTGGTGTGCCACTGCAGGATATGGAGTAAGTTATCAAGACCATTTGCAAAACACTTCAGGACTAACTAAAACAGTATATGGGTCATTTCAAAAATAATGAGTCTTTTTTTTTAAACTAACCTGCACTAAAACTGAATAGACTTACTAATTAGAAGTTTATGCCATATCATGTGTTATAAAAATGTGTAAGTTGCTGCCAAATTTCATCAAAATCAGTTCAGTAGAAAAAAATTTATGCAAGATAAAGTGTTCAAATTTGTCCCGAGTGTAACAAAAAAAGTGTGACATTCGAAGGAAACACCCAATTTCACTTGGCTGTATTATAAAAGATACAACCCTGTAGGGATAACCTTATATATCAGGGTAAACATCATTTAATAGAAATTTAATTTCTGGATACGGTTAACCTCTTTACTAATTTATTGTTACTTTTTCACCCTTTCAGAAGAAAGCATGTGTGGAAAATTTTGTCAACTGAAAAGTACTAATTTTTAAAAGAACCATATTATTATTTGCATGCATTAGATCTATATTAGCCAAGCTAACCCTAATTGATAAATCCAATGTTAGAAGTATCTAGAAAGCATAGGCTTACTACCGCATGTGCAGAAATACTTTCCAAGCGCCAGTTTATATACTGTTACCTGCAAATGTCCCGAGTGTAACATTTTGAATTTTAAAGCTCATATCATCTCCACTCATTGCTTTAATTTACATTCTGTTTTATGGTTTAGAAAACCAAGTGCCCATAAGTTTATTCATATAATGATTTCCCAGATGAAGGCTGTGTGCACCATTCTAGGACCAAAAAATATATGTCCCGAGTGTAACGCTTTATTTGCGTTAAAACCTTGCACATCATTTTGTGCTTTAAATCAATGTCGCATTAAAAAACAAAAGTAAACCTATTTTAAATTATAAAAAGAGTAGTTGTACTTCAGTTTCAAATGTATTCTTAATGGAAATAAGACTGTGATGCTTTAATATTTTTGAAAATCTTGCAAGTTTTATCATAACGTAACATAAAAAACAAGTTTGGTTGGAAAAGTTTGGTCTTACAATCTGGTCATACCTTCATATTTAAGGTCAAAGACATGAATCATAAAACAGAAAACATAAAATGTTCATGAATATAAGTTTCAGTATTATGAAAGTCATCTTTTTTAAGCAATGAAATTCAGAAAATGGCTTTACACTCGGGACAAAAAAAAATGTAACGAATTGTGGTATGAAATATGCTCTTGTTTTCACAGTTTAACAGCTAAAATAGTGAACAATGGCTAAATTTGTATTGAGGGTGGCTCTTGGCTCAAGGCCTAAGACAAGACAGAAGAAAAAATAGCCATCAGAAGAGATGGGAAATCCCCCTACCAAAAGCCAATATGGCCAGCCTTCAGAAGACTGTTCACTAATAGAACATACACCAGAATTAAAGCAGCAATATATCACAAAAGTATTGCCGTTATGGCCATCACAAAATTATACTGTCAGGAGACATAACTAAAAAAACCAGTGCTCTCAGAATTGTGGTTCTTGCGAATGACATGCCTGCTTAAGCTCATGTATTTCTGTACAAAGTACCATCAATATGTCTCAAAGGGTATTGGAGATATGGGGATCACAAGCTGGCCATACTGTTATATTGGAAGGGTAGATAACTCAAATACCACAGCACCAACAGTTGTGGTTCTTGCACATGCCACCCTTTCTGTACCTTGTATACAATTGTGCCAAGTTCCTTCAATACATCTCAAAGAGTGTTGGACTTATGGCCTTCACAAGGTTATATTGTCAGGGGAGATTACTCAAAAACCAGAGCACCCATAGTTGTAATTCTTGAGCATGACACACCTGCTTAACCTCATGAACATCTGCATCAAGTACCACCAATATGTCTCAAAGGGTATTGGAGTTACAGAGATCACAAGGTGGTCATACTGTTTTATTGAAAGGGGATATAACTCAAATTTATATCATAGCACCCAGAGTTGTGGTTCTTAGGCATGAATTGCCGTCTCAACCTTGAATACAATTATGCCAAGTACCAACAATATATCTCAAAGGGTATTGGAGTTATGGCCATCACAAGCTTATATTGCCAGGGGAGATAATTTAAAAAAACCAGGGCACCCAGAGTTGTGGTTCTTGCACATGACACATCTGTTTAACCTCATGTACAATTGTACCAAGTACCATCAATATATCTCAAAGACTATTGGAGATATGGCCATCACAAGATAGTGGTTCTATATTATTGGAAGGGGAGATAACACAAAAACCATGGCACCCAGAGTTGTGGTTCTTGTGCATGGCACCCAGAGTTGTGGTTCTTGTGCATGACACACAGTCTCGGCCTTGTGAACAACTGTGCCAGGTATCATCAATTTATCTTAAAGGGTATTGGAGTTATGGCCAGCACAAGGTAGCCACTCTATTTTATTGGAAGGGGAGATAACTAAAAACCATGGCAACCAGAGTTGTGGTTCTTGTGCATGACAAGCTGTCTCAGCCTTGTGAACAACTGTGCCAAGAACCATCAATAAATCTCAAAGGGTCAAAGGGTATTGGAGTTATGGCCATCAAAAAGTAGTCATTCTATGTCATTAAAAGGGGAGATAACTCAAAATGTATGGCATCCAGAGTTCTGGTTCTTGCGCATGACATGCGGTCTCAGCCTTGTGAACAAGTGTGCCAAGAACCATCAATAAATCTCAAAGGGTATAGGAGTTATGACCATCACAAGATTGCATCTACTGACGGATGGACGGACGCCAGGCTGATCGCTATATCCCGCGAACCTATTCGGTTGGGGGATAAAAAGACTCATCAGCAGAAAGAGTAAGAAAGTACAGGGAGAGGCTCAAGAAAGACCCAAAACTGAAAAAGGTGGTGGGAAGAATCAAAGCTGAAGAGGCTTATTGATATTATGACAAAGCACATGATACTTGAAAATTTTTCACTGTGCTAATGCGAAAAACATTTTGCACGAATAAACATTTCGCCATGGATACTTTATAAGACCTTTGAATGAGTTGTGTTTAAAATGTTTTATTTTATTTATTTATTTTTTAAGATTTCAACAATAAACCTGACAGAAAACAGACAATCAAACGTTATAATGCCAATAATTGCAGTTAAAATCCAGTTTGCAGACTTTAGTATGATTCCAAAGATCATTTCTTCTTTTTGTCCCAAGTGTAACGGTTTATCAAATTATTATTGTAATGTAGAAATTCCATCAAGCTTACCAAATCAATTTTTACAGGTTTTTGCAACCGGTCTTATTGTAACAACAGTTATAAAATGTCAAATAGAATCAACTATCTTTTTGTGAAACCATGTATTTGATGTGTAAGCAAGTTCTTGACATTGAGTGGTCGATACTTCAAAGTTGACATTAGTAAGCAGCTGTACCAGAGTAACTTTGTTTATGAAGAAACACAATGATTTAGTTGTTTTGAGTCAGGATTTACAGCTACAATTCATGCTATAATACTTAAGTCTGTTTTAAAGACATTTTTACATTTTGTCCTGAGTGTAACGGTTTCACTGTTCATTGTTGTAAAGTATTCTGTTCATTGAAACTACAATTTGCTTACTTACTAAGCACCTAGAAAGGTTTGATAAACATTCTTTTTTGTTATAAAAAGAGATTGAGTGTTAAGAAGACTTGATGTCTCTTTATAAAACATGTTTGTTTTAACCAATTTCTTTGATGAATGATTCATATGTTTGTTTCTGACAATGCCATCCTATAGTATGCAAGAAATACTTCTTTGGCTTCACTGACATATCAGCTTCAATGAACAACAAAAAGTATTACCCTAAGATCAGTTGAAAATAGCTCCTTACATGGATATCTGATTTCATAGATTTTGTCCCAAGTGTAACGATTTATCAAAAAATTCCACTGCTATTTGAAGTGCACTCATGACATTACGACCGATCCTTTCAAAGTAAATTTTGGCATACTAATTTCTACAATCAAGTATATGTACAAGATCAAATTTGACCTTTATTTTCCATTTATTAGATTTTTTATGCAAACTTTTTGAGGTCATAAATAAAAAAGACGGGTCAAATTTGCCTAAAACAGTAAAAAAAAACACTATAAAATCATGTAAAAATAATTATTTTTTCTTGCAGATTATGGCATAACGTTTACTTTACCATATGAAATACATTATACATTGAATTGACTTGTTTAACTGCTTTTAAGCAACCTCTGAAAATCAATGCATTTGTTTAAAAAAAATTCAGTGACTGAAATAACATCATAAAATTTTCAAAGTTGTTTTGGATTCTTTATATTCCCATGTTTGTTGTCATATAATTTGACATCTTGAGATGCCATTTTGATATGCATAATTGCCAGATATCAAACTTTATTTTTCACCCTTAATGTCACACTTTTGACTCATTTTTTTGGAAATCACCCATATACATTTCATGTTTATTATTGTATTGCTCGTATTTTGAAAGAACTTCAAACACCTTTACCAACAGATGCATCATTTTGTTATTACAAAAACCCATACGACAAAGCAACCTATCAAAAGTTATGCAATGAATTCAATGTTTCACCTAATACAGATTGGCGTCAAAAATTAGAAAGTAGTTCTAAATGCAGTGGTCTAGGGAGTTACACACAATATTTTAAACCAAGTGGAAAATATAGACAAGATCATAGAAGTGATGGACCATTCTTTAATCCAAATGATAAAATAGCACATACAGTAGATATAAGTGACGCCTGGACAATGTTTATATTAGACAAATCAAAAGGATTAACAAAAACAGGTATTGAACGAATTAACGAAAGTATTAGAATGTTTGTATGGGCTCTATTAGGAGCACAATCTCAAACACGTGTAGAAATACTAAAAATAGGCACAGGATTTGATGCTCAGAAACAATTTCTTGCTAACATTGAAGACGCTATTAATAGTCCAGTTGATTTACCAAGTCAAATACAAAGATATCAAAACACACTCAAATATGCAAGAAGTAAAGTAGATTTTGTTTATGGTATTGGATTATATATGTCTCCCAGTAATATGATTTTACAAATTGGCACTATCGCTGGATATAATAATAAAATTGTAATTGCAACAGAAAATCAAACACTTGGTTTCAATAGTGATGTAAATGTTAAACCTGTTGCACCTACTACACAACCTGCAACTATACAAGGCACACCAACAAAGAAATCTCTACCAGAACCAAAACATCAGGAAACAAAGAAATCTCTACCAGAACCAAAACATCAGGAAACAAAGAAATCTCTACCAGAACCAAAAATCAAATCTCTACCAGAACCCGTTGAAAAAAAAGAAGCAATACAACACGAAGACAACAAAACAGCATTAATAGTTGGTAGTATTGCAATTGGACTATTAATTATGTATGAAATTTATTAAGTTCTTTTTTTTCTTATAAACTCTCTCGCAGATGCATATAACAATCCAGCAACCAATACAACTAATGCCCATAAATGTTCTCCAAACCAACCAACAACTTTACCCGCAGAAGACAACAACCAAGACACAATAGAACCAATAACACCTGGTAATGCAGTAGCTACTTTTCCTGCAAGGGTAGAAAGTAATTTACCAAGATTTGATAATTGTTTCTTAACCCAATCTTTAACACCACCTTTTGGTGGAGAAGGAGGGGTTGAAGTAGTACCACCAGGAATAACAGCCTCAACAATAACTCCAATAATCATTCCAAAAGCGGTTAAAATACTAACAATTGTAATGCCTTGTTCTCTGAATAATGTTCTAATTCTTTCACCCAATGTAGTGTCTTCTTTTAATACTTTGTTTATAGTCTCTTTGATTCTATTTACCTGA
The DNA here is from genome assembly GCA_963580285.1 of Lucinisca nassula. Taxonomy (NCBI): domain Eukaryota; kingdom Metazoa; phylum Mollusca; class Bivalvia; order Lucinida; family Lucinidae; genus Lucinisca; species Lucinisca nassula. Next base: position 1,916,788 of record OY757013.1, on the reverse strand, counting down.
CTACGTAGTTTATCTTTATTAACATTAATAACTTCCAATCTTGCACTTCTCTCACTTTCTAACTCTTTGATTCGACTACTTATCCTTTCTATTTGAAATTCATCATTGTCTGCTTTGGCTTGTTCTAATTTTGTATTTTCTTTTGCTAAGTCTTTATTTGTTTCATTCAGTTTTGCCAATTCATTTGCTATCTCTTCTTTGACTGTTGTCATTGCATTTGCTATTCCATCAATCTCTCTTTTTGTCCAATCTGTTTGTGTTTCTTGTTCATTAGTAAATGATGTCTCCAATGTTTTCACAGCAGTTTCTACATCAACTGTTGTATTTAATAGTTCTTGAGTTTGTTCTTGTGATGATATATCTTGTAAAGGTATTTCTTCTTCTGTTTGTGTTATTTGAGTTCTCGTTTGAAGTAATTGTGCGAATGCTGTTCTACCTTCTTTAAGTCTTGTAGCAGATGGTTTAAAATCATCTACACCTAATACATTCCTAACAAAATCAACACCATATTTCCTTTGCAAAGTATTAAATGATAAAAATGTTGCTATTTCATCTGGTGCATTGGAACGATAATATGTTAATGCAATATTCTTTCCACCTTCATCTTTAACATATAACATTGGTCTCCCTATATCATCTTTCTTGAGAGACAAACCTTTGATTTTACGTTTAGGTTCTTCATTCCTTTCGTAAAATCTATCTATCATTTTTTGACCTATGCTATTACGCAGAGTTTTCCAATCATCACCGGTTAAATCATTCAAACCAGCAAACTGACTATTTAATGTTCTCTGAAACTGCTCTTCATCTGTAAAAGATGTTTCTGCTTCTTCATCATAATCCTCCCTGTCATACTCAGGATTTTCATATTCAGCCATTATTTATTTATTATTTAAAAATATTTTTTATCTTTTAATAAAAACATGTCAGCTTACGGAGATAAACTAAACCCTTACAGAAAATTAAGAGAACCACGAGGTGTGAGAGGTATCCGTCAAAGTGTAGTGATAACCAATAATCCATCAACTATTGACCAAAATCAACAATTGTTAGTGAGATTTCCTAATCTAAGTAGTAATGATGTTATTGTTCCCGGAACAGTCAGATTAGCATTTGAAATTGAACTAACCTCTAAAGATGCAAATGCAACTATATTTCAAAACATAGGAAGAGCAATAATTAAGAAAACAACAATTAGAATAAGTGGAAATGAAGTTATGTCCATTGACGATAGTGACATCTATCATTGTTATATTGATTTATGGAAGACTATTACAGAACGTGTAAATATGGTATATCAAGGCGTTGGCAAAGAGAACATGTTGAAACATAGAGTGGGTGCAGGAAACGCAACAGCAGATAAAGAAGATCAAGCCATCGCAAAAGCATATGGAAACAGGTTTTGCATCCCACTTGATTTTGAATTATTGGAAACCCATATGCCTTTTTATCAAGCAGGATTAGGAGATAGACTTGAATATGAACTTACATTCAATGATTATAATAAAGTAATTAAATCAGGCGATGCAACTTCATCTTATACAATCAAAAATATTTGTTTGGAATTTGATATTGTTTCTGATACTGAATTAGCAAGACAAATAAGACAGCAAGTTGATGGTAAAATGGTTATTTTGTATGACAGAATACTAAGACACAGAAAAATAACTAAAAACAAATCTGATACACTATGGAATATCAATCTAAATGTTCCTGCAAGAAGTATGAAAGGAATTCTTATGCTATTCGAAGATCCTGAAAGGGCCAGCACAGAAGAATATTATAATCCAGAAATTACAAAAGTGGAAATGACAATAGAAGGGATTCCGAATCAATTGTATAGTCAAGGAATGAAGTCCCACCAACACTGGGACGAAATAAATAAATTCTTTGCTTTGAATTCAAAAAGAAACAAAGAAACAAGTATGGTCGTTAAAGATTTATATTTTACTGATACAACAATAGAAAAATATCTAACGAACAGGTATGCTTTATGGTTGGATTTACGTTCAACTGATGATAATACACTTCATGGTTCTGGAAGAAGAATTGAAAATGCATCAGAAGGTATCACAATACAAATAACGAAAGAAGCAGGAGCAGATGAACCAATCAATCTTTATTTGTTTGTTATACAAGATGCACAAATCAACTTCGAAGATGGTAGATTTAAAGAAGTCAGTTATTAATATTTTTTTTACAAATAAAAATGGAACTACCAAAATATCCTCATTGTGCTATTATATGTGGTCAAACTGGATGCGGGAAAACAGAGTTTGTCCTTGACCTTTTGGAAGAGGAATATCGTCAAGTATTTAAACATATTGTTATACTTTGCCCAACCATTCAATGGAATAAGGCTTATAAAAATCGTGAGTGGATTGGTGATGTTAGAAAGCCTAAAACAAAAAATATAACAATTGTTAATCCTATTGTTAATGGAGAAGAAAAACTACAAGAACTACTAAGAATGTTCTTTAATAAATATGCTGGTCATTCTACTCTCTACATTATTGATGATTGCAGTGCAACGAAAGAACTAACAAAGAAAAAAGATATGTTATCAGAATTAGCATTTTCTGGTAGGCATGCAGAACAATCAGGGTGGGTTATTTCGCAGAGATATAATTCTGTGTTAAAAGATTTAAGAGAACAAACAAAATGGCTATGCATGTTCTACACAAAAGATAGAGATAGTTTTGAAAATTGTTTAAGAGAGAATGATGTTATTCCTACTTTGGAAGAACGACAGAGAATAAAAGAAGAACTGAAAAAAAAGAAGCATCGTAAGTTAATTTTGAAGACTGACCAGCCTACTGGTTATTGGTTGGTTGATTGATTATTTTTTTAGCAATGATTAAGTAATGCTTATTCAATGCTGTAGCAAATCTTAAGTAATGCTTATGCAATGTAAAATAGCAATACTAAAAAACAATGCTGTTAGAAATATTATCAATCACTGCAATCTTATCAATAATCATAACAAACACTGTAATCTTATCAATAGTCGGATATGCGATGTTTTATTTTTTAAAAATAAAAAATAAATTACATAAAATAAAAATGAATGCTGAAGAATTATTACAAGACATTGAATGTGAAAGCACTTATGTAGAAAATAATGAACAAGAAACAAAACGTGAGCGATTATCAGCCATTGTTGCTGGTGGTGGTAGTAAGCAGTATCTTGGTAAAGACTTACAACTATCAGACATTGATACAATGACAGCAGAACAAATAAACAAACTTTACTGCAGATATGAAGCAAGATTGGGAGCAAGTATGACTAAGACATTAGGTAATTCTTTTATTAGCTTATATGTGATGGGTGTATCAAAGTATTTCAATGTTGTTAATCCACCTAAACTGATACAAGACTTAGAGGAAGACCCTTTTATCAATCACGCTTTGACAAGTTCGTGTTGTGAATTGTATTATAGATATGGAATGTTTTTGTTTTTGTTTTGTTTGATTTGAGGTTTAACGTCCCCGTCAACACTGTAAAGGTCATTTTGGAGACGTTGCTTCCAATTTTGTGGGTTTTTTACCCGACATTGAGATGAAATGACATCTCAAGCCCTGTTGCCCAATGAAACCAATAGGGTTTATTAGCATGGACGGTCCGCCTCGCACTGCGGTTCCTGGACAGGCTTAGATCCTCTAAGCGGTTTACCTGTACTTGTGTGCGGGCCGGATTCTGCTCTGCGTGGAAGCATCATGCAGCCCATATATTTCTTCAAGCCCCTATGGGCGGGGGCCGAGATATGGAATGTATCTTGCTCCTTTAACTACAATGCTAACAACAGCAAGACATATTGATTTTAATAAAAAAGAAAATATCCCCTTAGAAAAAAATGAGTGATACTGAAGTTAAAACAAAAGACCCAAGACGAGTATCTGCTGGTAAGAAAGGTGCAGAAGCAAGAAAAAGAAATGCAGAATTAAGAAGAAAGGAGACTGAAACTATAAAGAAAGAAAACATGGAATTAAAATCTATAACAAAAGATGATGAAGTCGGCTCTCCAAATTCACAGAATATAAATATATACAAAAATTATATACCATTATGCATAACAGTTGGAGTTGTTGGAATAGGATTGTATATGTACAAGTCTAAACAAGTTGTACCACAACAACCTATGATGCAACAACCTATTATACAACAAAAAGAAATTGACCCATTTGAATTTAATTAATTTAAAAAAATAATATTCTCATTAAAAAAAAAATGACAACCTCAATAGACGGAAAACAAATTGCAAACATGTTATATCATGCTGGAGTGGAAACTGTATTAACTGTTGGATATTCAGAATTAGGTAGAAAACTATTGAAAAGACCAGCACCAAAAGTAGATTTTAATATGACAGATATTGGTATGTTGTCCATTGATATATTACTTGCAATGGCAACAAAGGATATGCTTGTTAAGCAAGGTATTATTCCTGCAGATATTATGAAGTAATTTTAATATTTTTTTTTTCCATTATATAAAAATGGCAAGTGCAGTAGCATTAATGGTTGGAGGAGCAATTACAAACGCCTTAGCCTTTTCAGGTAGTAATTATTTATTTTCACATATGGGTAGTAATAGTGATGAAGAGAGAAAACGACATGATAAGGCGATGGAACAATTAGAATCAGCAACAACTGCGTGGAATGAGAAGAGAACAGAAAGATTGGATTTTATTAATGAACAGTTAAAAAAGGAACATCATGCTTTGAATGAGTTCAGTGATGCTGATACTGCTATGAGACAGTATTACTATATTACAGGAAAACAATTGCCAGATAATTTATCCACACCATTACCACCAAAACCTACATTAAGTGATTTTTACACTCCATCAGAAGACCAGAAAAATAGAGAGATTGCATTTGTTGTTGGTGGTATGGCATTGACAGGATTTGTTGCTTGGAAGTTGATGTAGGTAAAAAAAAAATTATTTTTTGACATAATCTTTCTTTGGAAAAACTAAATCATAAGCGTGATATTTATTTTTTTTATTATTCTTACATGGTTTCAAACCAAGTGGTCTTACATAAAATGGTGGTTCTTTACCTTCTATCTTCTTTGTGAGATGTGCAGGACTCCATACTTCACCATTGTCTTTGAGAGTTAAAATTACACTCACACCATTTTCTGTGTTAATTTCTCTGTAGTCAGTGATTGTATAAATGTTGTTGATTTCTAAATCAGTCCATTTCTTTGTGTCAAATTGACTTTGTTCCTTTAACAGCTCTTCAAACTCTTCTTTTGTAGGTGAATAGTCATCATCAAGCAATTGTGCTATATTTTGCGTTTGTGCGTTCTTTGACATCTTTTTATATATAAATATTTTTTCTTAAATAAAAATAAATGGAGAAGATATACTATAGTCCAAAAGGTTTCTGGAAAGGACACTCAGCAGTTAGTAAATTAGCAAAAGAAGCAAAGGTTAGTCAGAAACAAGCATTAGAGTTCTTAAAGAAACAAGCAATTTGGCAAATATATTTACCTGCACCTAAGAGAATAATAAGACCAAAATTTGATGTGTCTGCAGATAATGAAGTTCATCAGGCTGATTTATTGTTTTTACCTCATGACACTATTGGTAGGAAGACATACAAGTATGCATTGACAGTGGTTGATGTTGGAACAAGATATAAAGAAGCCGAACCTTTGACGTCGAAAGATAGTAAAGAAGTTGCAAATGCTTTTGAGAAGATTTATAAAAGACATTTGAAGTATCCTAAACTATTGCAAGTTGATCCTGGTAGAGAATTTATGAGTTCCGTTTCAACTTTGATGGAAAAGCATAATACCAAAATAAGAAGAGGTAGAAAAGAAATACACAGAGACCAAGGAATAGTAGAAAGATTTAATAGAACCTTAGCAGAAAGATTGTTTGGTTATCAGTATGCTAAAGAGATTGATACTAAAAAAAGAAACAGAGAATGGGTTAAGAGATTATCTGATGTTATTAAAGCATTAAATAAGGAGACGAAAAAACCTCCTCCAATTATAACAAGAAAAGTTGATGCTGAAATTTGTCCTTATGCAAATGTTAGATATTTGTATCAACCTGGAGAATTAGAAGGTGGAAAGAGAAGGGCTACTGACCCAGTATGGTCTGTTGATATTCATAAGATTGACTATCATATTATAACGCAGGGAATAAGAGTTTATTATTTGAAATCTCCTGCACCTAAGAGAGGGTTTGTCAAAGAGGAATTACTTATTGTTCCGGCTGATACCCATACGCGTATGTCGTAATGCCATCGTCAGTTATGTATCTTTTTGTGTCTAAAGGAGAAAGTGTAGTCTTATTTACTTTTAATCCATATATGTTGTGATGCATTGAGCGTAGCATGTTCATTGAGTGTGTGTATTTCTTTTTGTTGAATAATGCATCTCTGTAGTTTTCAAAATTGATTTGTTTTTTGATTACATATTTTTTTGTTCCTTTCGCTTTTTTGATGACTTGTTCATCTGCTCTTAATACTGAATATAATTTAGGACGAAGACCAATATATTCTGATATTGAAACACCATCACATTCATCCTTCATCTTACCTATGACCTTCTTGTTTGTTTCATCGTATAGTGGATGTTCTTTTGGATAATCAGAGAAATCGTATTCATCTTTCATTTCAGACATATCTTTGTAAGCATCTTTGGTTTTGATATCTACTAATAAACTATCGGTGTCGGTGTACAGCAAGGTGCAGTTATCACCATACTTCTTTTTCAATGTATTATAATACCAATCGTACATAAGATGTTTTGATAAATCTAAAACACAGAAGCCAACATATATTGGTTTATTTAGAGTTAATCTTGTTTTATTCACTTGAATGGCAGATAAATCATCAGAGAACTTTATTCTACGATTGAAGTTTGGTTTGGCTATTATCTTGCGGATTTTTTCATTTTCACTGCCATCTGTTTTGACTAATTTAATATCAACTCTTTTACGTATGTTTTCCATTGTTTTGCCAAATACTGAGTTGTTCATAAGTTTAAAGAAATCTTTTTCAAATGTAGTCTCTGCTTTTTTACGTAATTCTGTATTCAGACGTATGTAAGGTTCCATCCAAGGTTTCTCATCAAATTCTAATATTCTGTGTATTTTTGTTATTTTCATACCAAGTTGTTTGTATAGTCTCAAGTTCTTGTAATGTACTACATATTTCTTCTTATCCATTAGATTGGGGACAAGTTTTTCTGTTTTTAACATACTATTTTCAATTAGTTCATTTTGATAGTCGGATAACCATTCTTTTTTAATTGCTAATTTTTCAGGTGCAAGTGGATAGTCGTTATGTAGTTTATGTAAATGTTTGGGATATTCTAAATCTACTTCATATATTCTTCCTCTACCTTTTTTTAGTGGTTGAAGTTCTCCATCTATTAAATCTTTATTAGTTATCCATTTGAAACCACCATATGGAAGTGGTTGGCTCATTGAATGACCATATAAATTATTTGCATCTAAATACATTATGTAATTGTCTTCTTCATCTGGATTATAATCTGCGACATATTTATTGTTTGCTTTTGCGTGTCTTTTAGAAACCATACTTATTCCACCTCTCATTCCTTTTTCAATGAAAAGATGCATATCCAAATCTGATAGAAGTTGTAATTCTATTTTTGTGTATTTTAGAAGAGCATCCCAAGATAGACCAGGTGCAGTGTAGTAATGTAGAGGGTCAAGTTTATAGTTATTCATACAGGTTTCTCTAAACTTTTGAAAAACATCTGCAAGTAAGAGAACATCTGTTTTGAGATATAAATCATGATAATCACCAAGTGTTTTACAGTTAAATTGTTTCCATACTTTTTGAGCGTGTTCATAGTCTTTTTGTTTGATACTTTTATCTGTTAGAGAACTGTAGAATTTGTCTATTGGTGGTAGTTCAGTTTCATTGAATCTTTCTTGACTGTCAATATATTCGTATGGATAGATACCTTTACGAGCAAGAAGATGTGAGTTAGTTGTATGTTTTACAGTTAATGGTAAGTCTGATTCGTTGAGTTGTTCATATCTTGTATTGTGGCATTTTTTACATTTTGCTGTTAATAACCAATTTTCATTGATGTTTATTTCTTCTGTATCTTTACATTTTTCACATTCTGTCTTTACACCAATTGCTCCATCTACTAACTTTTCAAGAGAGGAAGCCATAAATTGAAAACTGTCTAAGAATTTTAGCTGTCCAATGTTGAATGAGATGAATTTCTCTGAATTATTTGCAATACAAGTAATGTTTCCACTTGCTTTGTGTATTTTCTGCATTATTAGATGACTATCATAACCTTTTAAGTTGTGGAAGATAACTGGAATTTTGGTTTTATTTGGTTTGATTGCAAGTTTGAGATTACAAGATTTATGTGCTGGTCCTCTATATTCTCCTGTGAAATGACAGTGGTCTTTTACTTTTGGGTTGTTTTTGTTATTTCCTATTTCTTGTTCGCATATCCAACATTTGGTGGCATTTTCATAGTCTTCAGTGTTTTGCTCTGTTAATGGTTCGGGGTGAGCAAAGATTTTATTGATATTGCTAACCTCACATTTTAAGTGATTCAAAAATACTTCAACAACATCTTTACCTCTGTAGATAACAGGTTCTTCAGCTTCACCATCATATCTGACAACTTGATAACCAAATCCACACGCTTCGTGTTCGCTTGTTATTTCTGATTTATCTCCTTTTTGTTCTGTTTTAGGTTTGATTATGCTTTCAAAGTCGGCATAAATGACATATGGAACGGGCATTTGATTTTGATGATTTTTAAACTTGATAAGACCTTTTAATGGCATTTCTATTCGCATTGGAGATTTATTTATGCCTTCACAGTCTTCTTTGTGTTTGATTAGTAGGTCTTCTCTTGAAAAACCGTGAAGACATCTTTCACAAAAGTAAGTAGCTCCGTGTTTGTTATTCTGATTACGAAGTAATCTATTTAGACTTTTAATCCAACAGTAGTGATATTTTGTTTCCTTTTGTGGTTTTTCATCTGGATTATAATTTTCATCAATTTCCTCTTCAACTTCTGTTATCAAAAGCAGGTTAATTCTTTCTTTATCATTTGATTGATTTGGTTTATGATATGGAAATACAGTAAGTTTCTCTGTCTTTTTTGTGATTGTATATCCATAAACATTGATTGCTATATTGTTTTGTTTCTCAACTTTTGGTATTTGTGAGATTGGTGTGGGAAAGTCAATTCCTTCCATATTCAGATTAGGACATTTTTTATAACTATATACATTATTCAAGTTATTCTTTGCTGGATATAAGGCAGATTTTAATGCCCATTCTAAACATCTATTATCATTGTTTTTCATATTAATTATTGCTTGTTTGTTTGCTATTACTTTTGGAAGAGGTATATATGAAGAACCTTTGAGTGGTTCATATTTTGCTATGTTAACATAGAGTTTGATACAATGGTCAATTTCTAAACCTGTTGCGGTATTTGTGAATTTTTCAATCCATGTTTGTATATAAGTTGTTTGTTTGTTATAGTTTTCATCTAAATTATTTTCATTAAGAACTGCACATTGTTCTCCGTGTGATGCACCGATAACTTCTTTTCTTTCACCATTAAGTTCATCTTTAAAAAACTTTATAGATAACCCAATTGAAAATTTAATACCATTGTATTCTTTAATGTTTTCATTAATTTTATCTATAATGATAGATTTTTTTTCATTAAACAAAATATTTGGGTCTTTATATTTATGAGCATCTATTTCATACGCTTTGAAGTAATTGCATAATGGTTTATCAACCAGTTTCAGAGCATTTTTCTCTTCTTTAGTATCATCATCTATATCTTCATCATTAATTTTTTCACTTGTTTTAACAGCATTTTGTTGCTGTCGTTTTCTTATCTTTTTATCTCTACGTCTTTTACGCAGATTTTCCAACGTAGAAGTTTGTTGTGGTGCATCACTCTTCTGTTTCTCAATATCTAAGGATTTAAGACCCTTGTCTAAAGCCTCATCACTTATTCTTCCTTCACTATGCAATTGTATTAGTCTCTCTACAGAACTCATTTTTTGTTTTCTTTTAAACTATAAAAAAATTTTTTTAAATATAATAATAAAAATGGATATAGAAAAAGCAAAGATGCAAAATATATGTGCTATGTTGCCGTTAGGTTCAAATAAACCATGTAAAAACAAATCAGTAAAGCATTCTATATACTGCAAGGCTCATAATTTTATTATAAAACATAACAAAAGTAAAGTAGTGAAATGTTTGCAATGTGGTAAAGGTACTACAGCAAAATATCAAATCTGTGATAAGTGTGGTGGAAAGAATTTTAGAGAAAAACAGAGATATTTTAACTCTATAAAACCTTTTAAGCAGGAAATTGCAAGATTGAGTATGATAGAGTGTTGAGGATGATAATTTAATTTTTTTATGCTCAAGTCGGCGATATAGTTTGTATCACCGTTGGAAAATTGTGGTATAATATATAGATTATGCTCCAATCGGCGATATAACGAACGAAAGTATTTTCTACAATTTATTTTTAGAATGCCCAGATATGCTGCCTGGTGACGGTTCTTGTTTATCGAGTTGCTTAGCAACCTTTCTTAATTAAACCGATTACAGTGTTACCAGGATTTTTTTGTATTTTTTTCTTTTTTCAACCTTTTTTATCGCTTAGCAACACTTTTTATTTAAACCGATGACGGCGTATAACATTTTACTCAATATTCCGTCATAAAAAGATCATGTCATTTCCGGGATTCGAACTCATGCCCCACCATTTACAGTCCAAACCGTCTAGACCACTCGGCTATCACGGCTTGTACTTGAATAGCAAGAAATTGAACGTAAATAAATGACTACGCTATCAGTGTGGCGATAGGTAAAGATAAATTGACATGTAATAGTTGGTTTATCTGTCTGTCTGCTCATATAACTCAGGATAAAATATGAATGTGTCTTTCGGTGATTATAAAGTCGTTTGCAAGATTGAATAGGATAGAGTGTTAGTTCTGCGGTGCAGAATATATGTGGTGTGACGTGTCTATAGTGTGTTAGTTGTTGTTCTGCTGAGTAATCACGCCAATCATGATTTACATTGATTCATTTTTCTTGTAATCTTTGTTGAGGACTATAGTTATAAGTTCATTTTCTATACACACACACTATAACTGATAAAAAGGCCTGCGCAAGCCTATCTGTATAGGTCATGACCTTTATCCGTGAATCAGTCCAGTATGTCATTTCATATCTCAGATATAGATGTATTTGAAAGAGGATGTGTTTGGAAATTAACATTATTGTTTATAGAGGTATAAAATATAGTGTATATATTGTGGTGTATTGTTGATGTATATTGTGTCAAAAATTGTATTTACATTGTTTTATGCTATGTATAATGCTCCAATCGGTGATATAGTTTGTATCGCCGTTGGAAAATTGTGGTATAATATATATGCTCCAATCGGTGATATAGCGGAAGAAAGTGAGGTATATCGCCGTTGGAGCATAATCTATATATATCCAGTGCTCTAACAGCTGAGTCAAAGAGTCGACTCCCTGACGCAGTTGTCAGAGAGTGGTTATAAACCTAGAAGCTATGCATATGATCTACCAAGGTAGATAATGGAAGGGAGGTAACACAGGGAAGAAAAAAAACGAATGGCAATGTAGGAAATTGAAGAAATAACAACATTCCCCCTCTACCCTTACCTGCAGGCCTTGCCGAACTGTAAGCCGATATAATTTGGACGCCCATGTGATGCAAAATACATGGCATCTTTGCCTCACCCTACTGTCCCTCCACTATGGTATGGAAAGAATATATCACCCCCGCCCATCGGAGCTTGGAGAAATAGATTGGGTTGCCTGGTGCTTCCATGCAGAGCTGAAACTGACCACATATGAGTACTGGTAAACTACTTAGAAGGACTAAGCCTGCCCAGGCAAAGTGGCGTGAGTCAAACTGTCCAATGCATATAAGGCTTTTACTTTCGTTGGGAGGCAGGGCTTGAGCTGTCATTTCATCTCAATGTTTGGTTTAAAGTCCCACAAAATTGGAAGCAATCCCCTAAATTGACCTAAATAGTATTGATGGGGACGTTAAACCTCAACTCAAACAAACAAAACAAATAATGGAAAGAATATTTAGGACATCTGCCTTTTCCCAACACATTACATCTTACCACAGAACATAATGAACCCTATTGAAAGCATCTTTTATCAACAAGGGTTTCAAAAAGGTTTTTTCTCGCCGGTGTTTATAAGGGATTGCAAATGGATTAGTTCGGACATATTTTAGATCAATTCAATTCTGGAGAAATCAACATGTTAAAAAACAATTTTGGCTGTCCTTACATTCTGGGATTTGAAAATGTATAGCCATTGTGGAATGGAAAGGTGGGAGGAATTTCCATTTTCATTATATTATCAGGAAAGTTGCTATCATTTCTTCTACAACTCTCAAACAAACACTTGCAATCAAACTGGGTTCAAACCAGAAGAACAGATATATGGGGAGTACTGTAATGATACAAAATTTTGGGGCAGATAGGCCTAAGCAAACAGTGCAGACCCAGATCAGACTGCTCCTGAAGGAGCAGTCTGATCAGGGTCTACACTGTTTGCCATTCTGTGTGCACTTGCTGGGTCTCCTTGCTGGATTGTGAAACTTATTTGTTAAATTTTAGGAGAATTACAGTAAGTCCTCAAATTGTGCCAATTTTTAGAATTTTTACAGTATTTTAAATGTAGACCCTATTTTGCCCTTGCCCTGCTGAACATGACAACCACTATCTCTGCAAACAGTGTAGATCCAGATCAGATGGCAGATAAGGATCTATTCTATTTAATCAAACAAATATCAAGTGATTTGATTGGTCAATGGTCAGAAATGGCTGTGACTAAATTAATTTATTCACCAGTACAAGGGTTAGAGAGACCAAAAAAACTTCAAGTAAACTTTCAATAGACTTAAATGCAACACAATGCCTGAATGGGTCATTACCGCTCGTTCTGTGAAATACTGTCTGAACTATGCAATGTCACATTTCACTGCCAGACATTTGGTGCTATGCTCCTAAAAGCATGTTTTTTAATGGGGGGGGGGGGGGGGGGTGTTAATTTCAATGTATTACTGATCTGATCATGTTAGATAACTCTTTTACATAATTACTGGACTCTTCATAAGGAAAGAACAATAAGTAACGTCATGTGACGTCATGACGTCATAAAGGTTACCATGACGTTATGTGAGAGAGTGATTTAGATACCTGACAACATGAAGTCATAATAAAGTGATCAGCTAAATTATAGTGTTTGTGTATATAAACAAGTGGTAGCAGAGCGTGAGGAACAATCCTCAGGTGTGGAACAAGACTCTGGGACAGTGTTGGAGAGGAGAAAACTTGTGTTTAGCTACATTTGAAGGCTGTGAATAGGAAACAACATGGCAACTAGGATCAACCCACCAATATTGAATAAGGCGAAGAACTATGAAAGATTCAGACAAGAACTCTTAGCATGGAAAGAAATTACGGACTTAAAGGAGGACAAGCAAGGTATAGCCATAGCACTGACCCTACCTGAAGATGATGAAACCCAAATCAGGGAAAAAGTGTTTGATCAAATCCCGTTACATGATTTAAAAAGTGAAGATGGGTTAACTGTATTATTAAACTTTTTAGACAAACACCTAGCTAAGGATGATTTGACCGATAGCTTAGAAAAGTTTGAAGAATTTGATGACTTTTATAGATCTCAAGGACAATCTATTACAGAATATATAGCTGTATTTGACTCAAAATACAAGAAAATAGAAAAGAAAAATATGCCTTTGCCCCCAGAAATATTAGCCTTCAAACTGCTTCGTAAAGCTAATATTACAAAAGAGGAAAAACTACTTGTTTTAACAGGCATGAATTATGATAACAAGAACACATTGTATGATGAGGCAAAGAAGTCTCTGAAGAAATTTAAGGGTGACAGTGGATCCAGCAGCCCCAGAAGTGCAAATATAAAGCTGGAACCTTCTTTTATAGCTGATAGCAATGAGGCCTTGCTTGCTTCTGGTTATATCAAGAGGAAACAACAAGGTAAGCAGGGTGTAGGAGACAAAGAAGAAACATGGAGGCGGTGGCGTCCAGCGAGGGGAACAGGAGTTCAAGAATTTCACCGTACAGGGTATAGGAAACAAGGAGTAAGAGGAGGATACCAGCATACTGAATCAGGATCTCGGATCAGCCAACCAAGCGATAGAAATAAGAAGAATATCAATCCTGTAGGGCCAGATGGCCGTACACTAACCTGTAAGTCCTGTGGATCATATCGTCACTTGCTAAATGCATGCCCAGACAGTTGGGAAAACATGGCGAAAATTAATATAGCAGAAGAAGAACATGCTGTATTATTTACAGGCTATAACAATGAGGAGGTTCAACGACTGGGAATTGATGCTCGCAATTGTGCAGTGTTAGACAGTGCATGTAGTAGCACTGTTTGCGGAGATAAATGGGTAAACAATTATATTCAATCATTGGATAACAGAGATAGAATCAAGATCCAACAGAAAGATAGCCAGCGAGTTTTCAAGTTTGGAGGGGGGACATGTTTAAAATCAAAGTGTGAATATAGCTTACCTGCAGTGATTGCTGGAAAAGAGGTAACCATAAAGACTGATGTTGTAGAGTCCGACATTCCTCTACTTCTTTCCAGAACAGCCATGAAGAAAGCAGCTATAAAAATGGACTTGGAGAATGATACTGCCACAATAATGGGGAAAGGAGTAGCATTAAATTTGACAACTTCAGGTCATTATTGCATCCCTATAGACAAAACAGAAGAGGTTTCAGTTGAGACTGTTTGTGCTGTAAAGCTTCAAGAGTTGAACAAACAGGAGAGATACAAAACATTATTAAAGTTACACAGACAGTTTGCTCATCCATCAAAGAAAAGGCTAATAGCATTATTGAAGGATGCTGGTGTATGGCAGGAAGAGTACGAAGAAAATATGACACAGATAGAGGAGAAATGTGAACTTTGCAAGAGATATGCCAAGACACCTTCCAGACCCATAGTAGGTATGCCTCTGGCTACGAAATTCAATGAAAAAGTAGCTATGGATCTTAAACAATGGAATAGCCGTTGGATATTACATATAATTGACATGTGGTCAAGATACACATTGTCTGTATTCATTGACAGAAAGAAACCAAGCAATGTAATAGACACATTAATGACACACTGGATTGGGAAATTTGGGGTTATGGGAGCATTAATGACTGACAACGGCGGAGAATTTAGCGCTGATGAAATGCGAGAAATAACATCTATATTGAATATACAACTATGCACCACAGCGGGGGAAAGCCCCTTTCAAAATGGGTTGTGTGAAAGGGTACATGCCATCACAGATATGATGCTGCTCAAACTGGAGGCTGAGTGTGGTAAGACTAATTCTCAGACATTACTCTCTTGGGCAAACATGGCAAGAAATTCACTACAAATGTGGAATGGCTACAGTAGTCATCAGCTTGTCTTTGGAGAAAATCCCAACCTGCCAAATATAATGAATGACAATCTGCCAGCATTAGAGGGAACAACTAGCAGTGAGGTATTTGCAAAACATTTAAATGCTCTCCATGCTGCTCGTAAAATATTTATTCAAACAGAAGCTGATGCAAGGATAAGAAGAGCCCTTAGAAACAAAGTTAGAGCCTCTGAGCAGATATTTGAAAATGGTGACAGGGTTTTTTACAAACGGGAAGGAAAAGAGCGTTGGCTTGGACCAGGCAAGGTTGTTTTTCAAGACGGGAAGATTGTTTTTGTAAGACATGGGGGCATATTTGTTAGGGTCTCACCAAACAGACTACAAAAGGTGAACAGTTACTCGACAGAAGATGAGGATGAAGCCAATGTTGACCAAGGCAGGAAACACAATGAGGAAGAAAATACTGTTTCAGGACCAGGTATTTCAGAAGAAATACCGGCAGCAATAGAAGAACCAAATGTAGACAATACACAGAATATCCAAAATATACCAGCAACAGTAGCAAGAAACATAGAGAACAATGTACAGGCTATCCAAAATGGTAGACAAAAGCTTAAAATAAATGACATTATACAATACAAATTAAATGATACTGATGGATGGATAAAGGCCACAGTAATAGGAAGAGCAGGTAAAGCAACAGGAAGAAATAAGAACTGGTATAACATCAAGGAAGATGCCAGTGAAGAAAGGAAAAGTGTAAATCTGGATGAAGTACAATGGGAGCTGATAACTGAAAATGCCATTGTAAATTTAGTTTTGAAACAAGAGCAGGATTATACAGCGACTACTGCAGCAAAACAAGCAGAATTAAAGAAATTAAAACAATTCAACACATATGAAGAGGTGAAAAATTGTGGTCAATATACCCTTTCAACAAGGTGGGTAATAACAAATAAAGATGAACAGATAAAGGCAAGGTTGGTGGTAAGAGGTTTCGAAGAAGAATTTATGATGCGGAGAGATAGTCCAACAGTAGGTAAGGGTACAATGAGAATTTTTCTGGCCATAGTATCATGTAAAAATTGGACTGTAAAAACAACTGATATAAGATCTGCATTCCTTCAGGGCAAAGAGCTAAGACGTGATGTTTACATTAAACCCCCTAAAGAATCTGAAACTGATGAGGGGGTAGTGTGGAAGCTTAAACATGGGCTTTATGGGCTTAAGGATGGAGCCAGACAGTTTTATGTAAGTGTAAAGGAGGAATTACTGAAGTTAGGGTGTAAAATATCTGAAATGGACCCAGCCATGTTCTATTTGCACAAAGGAGACAAACTAAGTGGAATAGTATGCTGCCATGTTGATGATTTTCTTCATGCAGGTGATGAGTATTTTGAAAGCATAATGAACAAAATGAGGAAAAGGTTTTTGGCAGGGAAAGAAGAAGAGAGAAACTTTAATTACATTGGTTTCAGAATCACTCAGGACAGAAATGGCATTGTCTTAGATCAATCTAGATATGTATCAAATATTAAAAACAAAGCAATTGATCCAAAACGTGCTTTAAACAAACATGGTATATTGACTTTGGACGAACAAACTGAATACAGGCAGTTAATAGGTCAAGTTAACTGGGTTGTTCAAGGGTCCAGACCGGACTTGGCTTTTGAGCTGATAGATCTTAGTACTAAACTCAAACAAGGTAATGTAAGTGACCTGTCTAGAGCTATAAAGGCAGTAAACAGGCTAAAGGATGTGAATTCAATGATTTTATTCCCAACATTAAGCACAGATGTGAATGACTGGAAGGTTGTTGTCTTTACTGATGCTTCCTTATGTAATATAAATGATGGTACTGGGAGTACAGGAGGTCATATAGTCTGGCTAGTAGATCGCCATGGAAAATGTTGCCCACTGTCTTGGCATGCAAACAAAATTAAGAGAGTGGTACGATCCACAATAGCCGCAGAAACACTAAGTTTACAAGAAGGACTTGAAAGTAGTTTTTACTATAGAAAAATGCTTGAGAATATAATTGGACTACCTCACAATTCAATTCCAATTATAGCATATGTTGATAATAAGAGCGTAATAGAGGCTGTAAATTCAACAAAACTAGTAGATGACAAGCGCCTGAGAGTTGACATTGCTGCAATAAGTGAATCTCTGACCAGAAATGAAGTTAATGAAATTAAGTGGTGCCCTGGAAATATACACTTAGCAGATTGTATGACAAAACGTGGAGCTGCAGGGTATAAGCTTCTAAATGTACTGAAAGATGGAAGGTTGCCAGAGGACTTTGTTTAATAGCATAGACCAAAGTTACAAAACAGTGTGTGATTATTTTCAAATATCATTTTCCATTTTTTTTCTGCTCTTTATTTCGTTTCATTTTAGCAATTTTCCTTTATTTCCCATTTTTGTTTTAAATTTGAAAGATCTCAGATAAACACAAAGAACAGTCAAAACAGAAAAGTATAATTAATGTTAATTTCAATGTATTACTGATCTGATCATGTTAGATAACTCTTTTACATAATTACTGGACTCTTCATAAGGAAAGAACAATAAGTAACGTCATGTGACGTCATGACGTCATAAAGGTTACCATGACGTTATGTGAGAGAGTGATTTAGATACCTGACAACATGAAGTCATAATAAAGTGATCAGCTAAATTATAGTGTTTGTGTATATAAACAGGGGGTGTTCTTCTTTTTTTTTTTTTTTTTCAAACATTTTTTCAAAAACCAAATGAATATGTGTATTAGAATCGGGGATAACGGTCTTCAAAATTCTCATTTGAGAAGGTAAATTGTCAGCATACTGATTGAAAATTTTGTTTCATGGAGAAACTTCAGCACCATAATAAATCCAACTGAAAAACAAATGTTTCACCTTCCAGGATGACAATTTTAAGATTTATCTCTCACAAATAATACATGCCAACCTCTTTATAACACTATTGATGGGGTCCAAAGCAGAAATTTAAGTGTGTAAGTTAAACAACTGTGTTATATCCAAACAAAATGTATAGATTATATAGAATAATGATCATTTTATGGTCATTTTTCTATATATTCTATACATTTTTGGGATCCATCTTGAAACCATGTTATATCAATAAAATGAGTTATAATGAAGTGTTATAATGAGGTTGTGGTGTAGTAACTATATTGTTGACAACTGGAGAAAAAGTATGGATTTCATAGGTACAACCAATATCTGTTCTTCTATCAACTCAAGCAGTCTTGGGAGAGGGGTGGGACAGAGGATATTTTGCTACCTTCTAGGGCTCACTGTGCTTGCTGGGCTCAAGTGTGAGGGACTCAAGTTTTTGGCGCTCAATGTTTTCACTGCTCCAATCACATTCAAACTATAATGGGAAAACATACAGGTCAAGTTGCTGCAAGCTGATGAAATCATCTGTTTGCATTACATAAAAACTTCAACCATATACCAAAGCCTTAATTTTTTGCTGAAAAAATGTGAGTAGCCATTGCAATTTGCATTTAGTATTGCCACTAGCATTTGCATTACAATGCAAATAAAACTCGCTTTTTTTCAGCAAAAACACAATTGTGTTAGATATTAAACTTACTAAGAACAGAAACAAATGTTTGTTAAGCCACCAAGTGAGTAACTAAGAACATTTTGGACTGCATGTCAAACAATATAGGCCTAGCTTAAGAAGCTTTCCTGTGCAAAATGTCTAAGTCAGCAAATAGGCATAACTCTGACAAATAGTTCAACATGTATAGTAAAACTCCACTATCATGGCCAGCTAAAATTAACCCTTATCTTGCTGAATATTCATTTAAGCCACACCCATTTCTGTCTATCAACCAATCAAATTACTTTATGTAATTTATTGCTACAAATTAAAAAATTGACTGCCAAAAAGTGTAGATCCTGATCAGATGGCTTCTTCAGAAGCCATCTGATCTGGATCTACACTGTTTGCAAAGATATGGGTTGTCGTGAACAGCAAGATAAGGGTTAAGATAACCATAAAAATCTTAAAGATTCGGATACCTTGAGGACTTGCTGTAATTCTCCTAAAATTTTAACAAATTTGTTGCATGATCCAGATAGGAGTCCAGAAAGTGCAGACATAATGGCAAACAGTGTAGACCCTGATCAGACTGCTCCTACAGGAGCAGTCTGATCTGGGTCTGCACTGTTTGCTTAGGCCTGTCTGTCCCAATACTTAGGATCATTACAGTAAGTACAAACAAGATTAATTTAATGGAGAAATCAGAAAAATATTCCTTGTAACACCACATCTTGAGTTCTGAAAATCTGGACATAATAACTATTTTTGAAGCAACTAACGCAAATAAATATAGTAAACACTACTAGACCTAAAACTCACTCCAGGTTAGCACTTGCTCTCCTGAAAATTTGATAAAGTCAAGTTTTTAATGTTCTTAAAATATGTACGTTTTCATTATTTTCCCCATAAAATAAAGAAGGCTGACTAGACATGCCACAAACAGAGCTAATCCTGACAGCAATACTTGCTGGTTCATCATTTCTTTGTTTGATTTGATGTTTAACGTCCCTGTCAACACTAAAAAGGTCATTTTGGAGATGTTGCTTCCAATTTTGTGGGACTTTTACCCGACATTGAGATGAAATGACATCTCAAGCCCTGTCGCACAATGAAACCAATAGGGTTTATAAGCATAGACAGACCGACTCACACTGCTTTTCCTGGGTAGGCTTAGATCCTCTTAGCGGTTGACCAGTACTCGTGTGCGGTCGGATTCAGCTCTGCGTGGAAGCATCATGCAGCCCATATATTTCTTCAAACCCAAAAGGGCCGTGTTGGTACATCATGAAAACATGCATATATAATTCTGACCCTTTTCAAACCCCACTTTTATACAGTAAAACTGGGGTTTACAGGGGTAAACATTATATATCATAATTTTTCATCTTAAAATTTTTCTTCTTTTTTTTTTGGCAGTAAAATTTACAATGTATTTGTGTAGGCATGTTTTTATAATGGGCTACACTTAAAGCAGCACATTCTCAGATAATCCTCAAAGAAATGTCCTATCACTGTGTCTGCTCACAACAGGACAATTTGCAGTATCCACTAAGAGTGTTATGACCACAAGTCTGAAAAGGGATGTAAATCAGGCAATCTATATTTATTATCATATTCAAGGCCGTAGGAAGGATTTTGAGATTGGGGCGGCGGACGGGGGTAGGTTGGGAAGGGGGTGTCCCCCTTCCGATTGGAGATTTTTGACAATATGACTCTAAAATGGTGCGATTTCCTGCAAAGTCTGACATAAAACAACAGTAAATTTCATTGTGTTTATTCCTTTTAAAGTCAAGCATTCAAACAATAAATAGTAAATACAAAACGTAAATTACTGAATTTCCAGCATCGGCTGTTTACTCTTACTGTCTGTTTGTCCGTATACTATTTCCTTATTAAGTCTGTCCGTCCATGCATCTGTCTACCATTAGATCGCTAATTCTATATTTAATCAGCAAATTTTCTAATTAAATGTTAAATTACAAAATGTTTGTCTCGGAGTTGCTAATACACAACTTGGTGAGATTCCTAACTGTTGCAGATAGTACTTTCAATGTTAAGTAAAACAATTGTGTCTTTATTTTTGTTAAAATTTGATGTCTTTGGAAAGACAAAAAACGGTATAAATTCTTTACCTCATCATAATGAATCCAACTCCATTTTTCGAACCACTGAGGATTAAAAGACCTCTGCTCTGGATTTTTCTGACCGAAAGAACGCTTCGGAAATTTGAAATTTTTTTGGCTGGTTCGGAATTTCTTCCATCTTTACTGGTGTAATGCTAGTTTTTTTGTGAGGATTTTTAATTTATTCAAGAGTTTTTTTTAATGGACATGGCTGAAAGAGCATCAAAAACTATAATATTAGCGAGTAATAAATTGCCGCTTTGATCTTGCATGATTTTGTTTTGAAGTTTACAATTATTTTAAAAATCGACTTGCAGTTTGCAATCGTTTAAATATTGTAGTAAGCCATGATTAACAAAGAGCCGCCGTCTAATTAACAGGTACAACTTTATTGTTGTACCTGTTAATTAGACGGCGGCTCTTTGTTATTAAACAGAATGTGTTAATGTAGTTGTCCAATTTAGGGTCCACTTACTTTAAACGGTCGTTAATCACCATCTTATCGCCTCTGGCAATAATTGTACCGCCGCTCCAATAAACAATAAGCGATATAACACGCGCGGATTGATGTTAATTTATGTTAAAGAAGAGATCAGGTGTCTTAGGTTTTAGATTTTTGCATTGAAAAAAAAAATGCATTTTTGGCCAAAATATTGGGGCGGCGGCCGCCGCCCCTGCCGCCCCTATTCCTACGGCCTTGATATTGTTTGTTTAGATGCCACTACGGGTAATTAAACTCACAAAAAGGAAACACTTTCCTGCTACAATAAAACTCTGCAAAATGGACTTAATCTTGGCAATGTATCCAACAGCAGCGCACATTACTTTATGCCAAGCAAATATAAGAATAATTTCATCCTTCAGGCAACAATTTATATTATGATTGATACACAGTTTAAACAGAATTCTCGGGGAAATGAATAAGCTACATTTCTATTTACCTTAACCCTTGTCCTGCTGAATCTTTAAATATGTCACACCCACTACTGATTATCAGCCAATCAGATTACTTGATGCAAATTATTGCAACAAATTCATAAACTGGATGGCAAACAATGAAGATCCTGATCAGATGGCTTCTTTAGAAGCCATCTGATCTGGATCTACATTGTTTCAAAGAAAAGGCATATCCGGGCTCAGCAGGACAAGGGTTAAAATTCATGATACTAAGTGAAAAAAGAAATACTGGTGATGAGAGAAAAATGGAACACGAGTAAAATGGACTCTGAAAACAAAAATGAAACCAACAACCTACCTGTTACTCCAGGAATTATCCACTTTTTCTGTTTCTCCTGTAAAAGACAAGAAATATTTCTTTGACTTTATCTTATTTTAATAAATATAAAAAATAATCTTGACTTAAATTTTGCTGAAAAAGCAGTCTGCTCTTAACAACAAAAATATTTATTTCTCAGGAGCAGATTCCTAGCTCAGAATATGGACCCATGTTTACTGTATGACAACAGTGAAGATCAGATGAGACACAGCAGAAAGCAGCATCTCATCAGGGTCTACATTGTTTGCCACTCATCCAGCTATTTTTAGACACAACATCGGGCAGAAGAAAGAAAGGTAGAATATGCATGACAATTCTTATGCATGCTTCAGCTGATACGGTTAAGGCAAGATGGATCTATTTTCTAGCCTCACTTGTGTCTTTTTATTTTGGATAGCCATATGGCCATTTTGTGGGAAAGTAACTGTCCTTATGGCCCTCCTTTGTTTAGGTTTCCATTATGGTCTGGTCGCTTAATGTTTGTGCTTCTTTCCCTTTGATGTCTTTGATCGGTGGAGTAAGTTAATTGATTCGATTCCTGATCTGTTTTACTTCTACTCTTGTCTAAAATGATTAGTCTTACATGATTTTATGACTTCATCTGTTAATATAACAACTGGCTGTAAAAATAACATTCATTCCATTAAACTGATTCAAATATAACTTTTATACCCTGTGTGCCTCAATGCGGCTATAACTTCTTTTTGTTCCCTCATTTGATGAGTCTTGATTTGGGGCCAATTTTCAAAACTAACAACGTTGTTAGTTAACATATCATTAAAACTTTCATCCTTTATGGCAAATATGCTAATGTCTTTGCTGAAAAAAATATTAGCAGCTTTTGCAAATGCAAAACCTGCTCGCATTTTTTTCAGCAAACATTACAGAATATAAGGCATTGTAATTGCTAGAACATTTAACAATTTGACCACCAATGAGCTCGTTAAGCTAACAATGTTTTGAACAACTGGGCCCTGGAGTTAATTAATTGACAGCAACAAAATGGAAAACAAATTATTAAAATTTGTACAAATTATTAAACTTTGTACTTCAAATAATGCCATCAGTGTAAAGAGTCAAGCAAACATAGCATAGCATGCAAACCTTATCAGTCTACAAAATCAGACAACAAAATTTGAAAGACTATCATCTGTCATCAGACAGTCTAGCTTGCCTGGAAAGATGTCCTTACAGTCAGGGGCATAGGAGGGGATATTGCTGAGTTAACCTTTGGACCATTACCATCATAACAAATTTGAACCAAATCCATCATATCGTTTGGAAAATTGGAAAAAATGAGCTCTTAAAAAGCTTTAACCAAATATGAGCTCTTAAAAAAAAGCTTTAATGTAAATGTGGATACTGATGACAATTCCAATGTCACTGCTGATGCAGATGCCTGGGATAGTGCAATAGCTCTTCCTGGACTTCATACAAGCAAGCTAAAAGCAAATGCAAACAAACAAATGAAGCAAAGCAATAAAATATGTGGAAATGTCCAAAAAGATGTTTAGCAGAAAAATGGCAGTTCTAGCATGCTAAGTTCTTGAGACAAAACATACTTAGGCTTATCCTTAGTTGTCCTTATACTTAGCTGTTTCATGTTTGTGCTTCTTTCTCTTTGGTGTCTCTGATGGGAGTTTTGGGTTAATTGTATCGATTCCTGATCATTGCCCTCACTTCTATTTTATTTATCCAGTTGGGAAACATGTAATGAAAAAATATCAATAACCAAGAAATGATGCAGTTATTGATAACTTTAAAATTGCCTTGACTTGATTTTCTGACATGAATTGAAAAGATGCATTAACAAGTCAAATGTCCTGTCCCTTCATAGGTGAAAAGTTAAAATGTATGGTTGGACCAGTGGTCAGATTTTTTTCTCAAACTGTGAATGCTGCAAGAACTTTACTGGGATAGAAATAGTGCCTAAGTAGTTTTTTGTCAAGAAATGAGAAGACAAAATTAATCGTATAGTTAAACACTTTAAATTCTCTTGTGGAGCATCGTAGTGCTGTGGTAAAGCATCAGATTTGAGATGTTCAATCCTAGCAAGCACCACATGTTGTTTCCTTGAGCAAGAAACTTTATCCACATTGCTTAGTACTGGTTCCTACCCAGTAAAAAGAGGGTCACATGGAAGATTAGTGCTAGAACTAAATGTTTTACCCTCTATAAATAAGGTCAAAGATTATTATTATTATTAAATCAAAGAGATAATTTGTTAGGTGAACAAGCACAGAGTTGCATGTCTCTTTTCAAGAAATCCTTGACATCTATTCATTTACAATGAACCAGATTGGTACAATTTGGATGTCTTTACACCCATGATGAGAAGAATCTGGTCACAAATTCAAGACATTATCATTTCAGACAAAATTATTCCAGTGTCAAGCTCATCAAAGTTAGTTTAAAGAAAATAAAATCTACACTTAAATATGATGTTTCATGCCAGATATAAACCATCAATAAGCAATCTAACGATACCAGTACAACAGATTGAAGCTTTGACAGCAGATTGATAAATTTTGACAATTACACCAAAAAGTCAAATCAAGACATTATAACTGACAATAAAACATCAAAAGAAAACTATTTTGATTTGTACCTGGCAGAATAGAAGTAAAGGCAATGATCAGGAATCAATACAATTACCTCACACTATATGTATGTGTCTTATAAAGCTTTATTTCAAATGTTGCTCAATTTGAAATAAGTTGACAAATAATGGGAAGTAACGAGTTAATTTCTGGTCCCCGCCCATCCGGGTTTGAAGAAATAGATGGGCTGCAGGATGCTTCCACGCAGAGCTGAAACCAACCACACACAAGTACTGGTAAACAGATTAGAGGATCTAAGCCTGCCCGGGCAAAGGGTGCGAGTCGTACTGTCCATGCTTATAAACCCTATTGGATTCATTGGTCGACAGGGCTGGAGATATCATTTCATCTCAGTGTCGGGTAAAAGTCCCACAAAATTGGAAGCAATGTCTCCAAAATGACCTATACAGTGTTGACGGGGACGTTAAACCTCAACAAACAAACAAGTTAATTTTACAAAGAAAAGGTTATATATGTACATGTATATAGAAAGCTTCCTAGAACCCTAGTTTACATAGTACATTAAAACCTCAACCAGTTGGGGTGAAGAATTTCAGAAGCACCATAACCAAAGCAACAAAAGCACAGTTAATGCTATCAAGCATTAACCCTTGACCTGCTGAATATTTAAATATGCCACACCCACCACTGATTAGCAACCAATCAGATTTCTTTATGCATATCATTGCAACACATTCATAATCTGAATGACAAACAATGAAGATCCTGATCAGGAGCCATATGATCTGGATGTATACTGTTTGAAAGCTAAGACATATCCGGATACAGCAGGACATGGGTTAATCCTTGAACACACCCCTAAATAATGAGGCATTCAAAGTAGACACCAGATAAACTGCATCACAACAGCCTGATCAAGTACTGGCTGCTATTCTGCAACCATACATCAAACATATCACTGGATTAAATTTCGGTTAATTATATAAACTGCATTGTCATGCAGTGCCAATACTGAGAGATGTGAAAGAAATTTTTAAAAATTCTGACATATAAATTGATAAACTACTGTTTGTTTTGTTTGTTTGAATTGGAGTTTAATGGTCCAGTCAACATTAATTAGGTCATTTTGAGCTGGTCAGTTTACCTATCCACACTTTCCTGGGCAGGCTTATAAGTAAGGGGTTAACCAGTTCAGTGCACATTCTTTCGCCAGAAACTGACAACTGCCCTTCTTGGATCCGTGGAAGGGAGAGAATGACCGTAGAAAATATTTCATGATCAATCTCTATGAAAGAATGTTGCAGACCCTGGCAGGTATCGAACCCGCGTCCTCCTGATCACCAGTCAGACGTGCATCCGACTGAGCTACCGAGGCTGGCTATAAACTACTGTATGTCAAAGTTGTTCTGGAGTGATGCTATTACGATAAAACACCCATGTGACTATTGCATTCTATCATATACCCAAAATGGATACTTTTCTGATGAAAAGTGATAATTATAACTCATAACAGAGGATGTGGGTACTTGTTAGAACCACGTGATTTAGGTGGTTCTAACAAGTACCCACAACAGGGCTCTAGAAATTTTGAAATCCCAATGGGTCCAGAAGGTGACCGATGACGTCATCACTGACTTATTTTTTGCAAGTTTTTTGCTGCATGCTTCATTTTTCGTTTTGCATGTTTTTTGTTTGATTGTTTGTGCATGTTTCGTTTAGGCATGTTTTGATCATTTGGTGTATATTTATCTGTTGTTCATTATGTAAATAAATAGTTGAAATAAAGAGAAAGTCGTACCACATTTTGCTTTCTATTATCCATGTTATTCCTGAACCAGTACCTGTATTATATTTTGGAAATTCCCCAGGTGTATTTTTAGAATTACTGAATGCAGTAAATTATCGTTGGTACCCAGCTTCATAATGCGTTGTGCTGCTGTTAGCCATTACAACAAGTATTGCCTTTCTAAAATGGAGTAATGTTCGCATGCCGGTTTTGTTCCTGTTCATGTATCAGTGTCGGGTTGCCAATCCGACATTCTGATTGTTTTTCAGTCGGTTTGCCAGGCCGACAGTTTATGCCCTTATCTGGTTCCCCAAGCCGGGTTTTGTCTTGAACCGGGTTGCCAATCCGGTCGTTTGACTTTTTGAACATCGATAAGATGCTACATTGAGCCATTGCAATAAAATTGAACAGCGAAAACCAAATGAAAATCTGCAACTTATATACCCCAAATTCTTTAATTACTTCCAAACATGATAATGTTTTTTAACTGCTCCAGTGCTATTGATCAAACGAGCCATTTAAAGTGCCGATATAATTAACACACTTTTAATTCTTACAAGGATAGTTTAGTATAACAGTTTACGAAAACAAACAAATTATGTTTGATTGCCATTAGATCAAACACGATCAAGGCTTCTTTGATATCACAATCACGCACCGCTTAATCACGTTTTGGCTGACTGACTGACATTAGCCTTAATCCCGCGAGAGTCTGCAATACCTGGCGAGATCTCAAAAACGTGTTTTCTGTCAAACTCAAATTCATCCCCGAGAGAGATAATTGGATTATATTACTGGCACAATAAACAGTTTGACACCTAACCAGGTATAATTTCTCTGTTTTTTCACTTCGATTTTAGCTTATTGGGGTTTTTTTTCGGACCCATTTTTCAGCAAAATTTTTCAGCAAAATCGGTTTTCATTTTCAAAAAACGGTCTGGACCGGTGAAAAATCGGACTTCTAGAGCCCTGACCCACAACCTATGTTTTGGAGAAGAAATAAGCAAAATAAAGTATCCCTGTGTAAACCCCAGTTTTTTCTATATAAATTGGGGTTTAGACTGGTTTTTGTTTCACAGACTTGTCAACATGATGCCAAGCAAAAAAGAGTCATCAAGCCTGTGTACTCAGCAAAGAATCAGATCTGCACCTGTGCTTCCACACAAGCTGACAAGTTTTTTCTGTGCACTGCATGGATGCCCCTTGAACCATAGTTTTGGGTTTTTTTTATACAGAGTAAATATGCATTTTCTTTTCTTTCATGAGATTATAAATGAGCTGTTTCTGTGGTTTGACTGAATTCCATGAAATATGTCAGGTTATCAAGCTTTTGTAGCCAAATTTGCAATCACTTAAGTGACACCATGGTCATTCAAACAGTGTCTATTGGAACTTCAAACTGATCTAAATGCTTGCCATTCCTGCAGCAAGTTTCGGAGACATAAGGCAGAGACGAAACAGCCTTTACAAAATATAAAGGCAAGATGTAGCATGAGTGTTCATTTTGTAAGCTAGTTATTAAACAAGTTTATTAACCATTGTCATGGGAAATGCCCAAATGGAACACTGGCAAACAATGCCCTGATTGGAAGTTGCAAAAAGCAGTATCTGATCAGGACCTTGAGAGAGAGAGAGGTTAAACTCTCATGTGTGATGACATATGATATCAGACAATTAAAGGTGTCCCATACCAAAAGTAATTGTGTAATACAAAGCAACACAAAGCAAAAACACACACAAAAAAACACAGAAATATCAGTAGATACAAACTAGTCCTACAAACATTTGTAACATTAACAGCTTGCAAAATTGCAAAATGAACATATAATATTATGCAGCCAATATATGCATAAACACATGATTAATACTAACAGCTAACTAATTTTACACTAACTACATAATATTACGTACCATCAGGCTGTGATGCTTGTTCTATTATAGGTAGCATGCAGAGAAAAATGAAAAACACTGGATAAAGATTTAATATATGGAACAAATAAATGCTAGGTTTAAAAAGGAACTCTAATAATTAAATTATTCCATGCAAAAATCATAAAACATCTACTTTCTTTACTATGAGTCCATAATACAAATCAATCAAATTCTGCTTATGTGTACAGAAAATATTATAAACAGCCAATTGTAAAACAAACGTCTATAGATGAGCCAATGCATGAGAAAGGGGGAATAACTGTGTGTCTACAGCACATACCGTAAAAATCCTAAAAATTCAGACATATTTAGGACTTGCTGTAATTTTCCTTAAATTTTTGACAAATTTGTTTCATGATCCAGCAAGAAGTCCAAAAGGTGCAGATGGAAGGGCAAACAGTACTAGTGTAGATCCTGATCAGGAGCAGCCTGACCCGAGTCTGCACAGTGTAGACTCTGATCAGATTGCTCCTACAGGAGCAGTCTGATCTGGGACTGCACTGTCTGCTTTGACCCAATACTTAGGCTAATTACGGTACTGAAACCTTTTAGTAGCTCTCCTTCATCAATGTCCATGTTACATGCAAGTGAATAGAGCAGACATGGGGAAGAGTCAGCGTATTTAAGGGATCAGTTTAACCTCAGCGGTTACCCTATGTCATTAAATCCCATTTCCCATGAGCTGGCTCAAATGAAACCCCAAATAGAGGATTCCTTTGGAAGTATTGTGAAATATATATCATAGCAACAGATAAGGTAAGTATTTTGGAGGATAGTTTCTGTCAATTCTCCATAAAAACCTATGTTGTGGGTATTCACTAGGACCGCCTCGGCAAAGCGGTTCTAATGAGTACTCAAAATATAGACTAGGTTATTATGGAAAAATAAGTAAAACTATCCTTTAATTATCACAAAACAGTTGCCTTATCTGTTGCTATGAGTCATATACAAGAAAGAGAAAAAACAAACTTAACCCTTTTTGTACCAAATGGAATCTTGCAGGAGTCCTTTTCAAAATTTAGGGGTGTCAGGTTGTTTTCTTCAAAATCTATTTGGAAACTGACTGAACATTTTGCATTTACAAACAGTGTAGGCCCTGATCAGACGCACTGCCTGATCTTGGCCTGCACTGTTTGCCAACTACCCGTTTTGGGGTTTCCAGTACAAAATTGGTTAATCTAAACATCAAGTAACAAAAACTCTTTTAGATAACTTTAATAATGCTGTGTTACTCTT
This sequence comes from Lucinisca nassula, assembly GCA_963580285.1. Taxonomy (NCBI): domain Eukaryota; kingdom Metazoa; phylum Mollusca; class Bivalvia; order Lucinida; family Lucinidae; genus Lucinisca; species Lucinisca nassula. The sequence goes on along the minus strand of OY757013.1, from coordinate 1,886,838 downwards.
TTCTCTTTTGAAAGGAACATTAAAAAGCAACAAATAGGAAGTTAAATTAAAGATGTACAGAAGTAAATTGGATAGTAGCACTATCAATTACTACAGTTTACAAAGCCTGCAAAAGAAACAGTTTCACTTTCCTATCAGGAAATTGTAGATAAAAGCAACAGATCAGTCACTGGAAAAAAGGAAAAAAAAAGACATTTTTCTTCCAAAACACAGTTGAATACCAATACTTTATAACCAATGAGATAAAAAACTTCCCCACTCTAGGTTTTGTGCAACCCTCTACGTATTAACAAATGGCCAATACCCTACAGGATATGTGAGTATCATCTACTACTTTGGGTTACTATTAGGGTAACAGTGTGTCACTACATGTCTTTTCACTTTTCTACCGATATGTATCCATGTCAGTTGGATGCAATCTAACTAACCCTTATCTTGCTGAATATTCAGTTTAGCCACACCCATTTCTGACTTTGAACCAATCAGATTACTTCATGAAATTTATTCTTACAAATCCATAAACTAATGTCAAACAGTGTAGATCCTGATCAGATGGCTTCTTCAGAAGCCATCTGATCTGGATCTACACTGTTTCCAAAGAGAGGGGTTGTCGTGAACAGCAAGATAAGAGCTAAAATAGAAGTGAAGGCAATGATCAGGAATCAATACAATTAACCCACAGCTTCCATCAGAGACACCAGAGGGAAAGAAACACAAACATGAAACAACAGACCCTAATGGAAACATCAATAGTCGAAAGCCAAAAGGACAGTTACTTTCCCACAAAATGACCAATTGGCTATCCAAAACAAAATAATATAGGCGATACACACACTCAAAGACAAGCCATAACAAAACTAAACCACGACAGAAGAACCGCCTTGGAACGGTCAGTGAAGCGGACTCAACTTAATAAATCGATTTTAAGCAGCTGCAATTCTTGCCCTTATTTCCATCGCGATTTAGACAAATAATTTGTTCAGTCTGCATGAAGGCTTTTTCACTTTTCTACCGATATGTATCTATCGCAGTTTGATGCTGCAGAGTTTATGGCCCATTAGATAACATGCTTGGCTCAGAAAATTTCTATTCCTCTTGGCTCATGCAGTTAACATACTGATTGAAGTTGACTTGCATGTGAGTGACTCTGGTGTGTAACTGAGCCAAAGTATGCTTCTGTCCACCCAGCTGAACAGTGACTTCATATGAGTGTCCTTGTCAAGCGGGTGAATATATTTCCCAATACAGCCATTCAGTTATAAACACCAATTAGTTACAGAGCTTAAACTATTAGGTAAATGTCACTGACAATATTTAATGGATCCACAATGAAACCAAAGTCCCCAACACAATTGTGGTGATACATTGAAAACAACTCCATTTATTAAAGCTTGTATAAACAATGACAGCCAGTGGCCAAGTTATATATGTTGCACACTGTATTTTTCTAGCATTCTTCAATTGGTTCCAAGATATGGTGCCAAAAAGCCAAAACAAAAGTAGCTACCAGAGTATTAGATATTTTTGCTCTTGCTAGAGCTAGAGCAGTTAACATTTAACACTGACAAATAACAAGTCCATTACCATAAAAATCCTAAATACCAGTATTTGGATACCTTCTGGATTTATTGTAATTCTCCTAAAATTTTAGCAAATTTGTTTCAGGATCCAGCAAGGCGTCCAAAAGGTGCAGCTGGAATGGCAAGCACTGAAGACCCTGATATGACTGCTACTTAAGGAGCAGTCTGATATGGGTGTGTACTGTTTGCTTAGGCTTATCTGTCACTTAGGATCATTATGGTAGCTTGAACAACCCCTGCAGGCACAAAACGTTGACTCAACGTTGAACTAACGTTGAAACAACGTTTTCAACGCTGCTGGGAACAGATGTAGATTAGCAAACTAAATCAAGCATTAATGGCTAGCTAACAGAAGTATCTACAAATATACTGCTTGTATAATAAATCAGTGTTAGAATTAAAATCTGTGACTGTCATATTGACTGACTATCATTTATTTGAATTGAGGTTTAACATCCCCCTCAACACTATTTAGGTCATTTTGGAGACATTGCTTCGAATTTTGTGGAACTTTTACCCGACACTGAGATGAAATGACATCTTAATCCCTGCCGCCCAATGAAACCACAGGGTCAATACGCATGGATGGTCAGTCTCACAACACTTTGCCTGGGCAGGCTTAGACCTGAGCGGTTTACCTGTACTCATGTGTGGTTGGTTTCAGCTCTGCATGGAAGCATCATGCAGTCCAATCTATTTCACAAAGCCCCAATGGGCAGGGGCTGGATTGAAAACAGGATGTCCCAGGGAAAAACCCACCTGACCTTCCATTACAGAAAGTAGCATCTCAATGTTTACCAGTCAGCGCTCTTCCATATTAAGCTACAGAGGTGGATGAAAACAGGAGCTCACAGGGTAAAAACCACCTGACCTTCCATTACAGAACTCAGCATCTCAATATTTACCAGTCAGTACTCTTGCACATTCAGCCAGAAAGGGGTAGGACTATGTCAATGAGACTTAAAAAAGCCATGTAATGTAGGAGTGGTCCATTAGGCTATTTCAAAACTAACAATTTTCCAATTTGATCAAAATGCATGTAAAATATTGTTTTCAATGTTAACACCTGTTTGTAAACTCAATAAATATTAGCTATATATACAGCAAACCAAATGTCTTAATTATGAGATTCTAAAGGCAGCTACAACAGAGGCAAATAGAAGATATAGGCAGAAGAACAAAGACAGAATGACACATCCACCAGGAAAAAGAGAAGACAGAGGAATAGGAGACGCAACACCACCAGCTATATGGCATACATTTTCTGTTTTTTTTTTCTAGACAGGTGAATGGATACACGGCCAAGAACAATCATTCTTACTAGTAAGCAGTTATCTCCCTTATCATAAGGACACTCTTCAAAGAAAGAATTTACTCCTGTAGAGGAAGCTAGTTCTTTCCCCATAACCTTTCAGGGGAGGCAACTCCTGCATAAGTAATTTTGTCTCCCCCGTCAAAAGGGGTCAACACTTAAAGGAAAGAATTTGCTCCTAAGGAGCAAATTCTTTCCTTTAAGAGTAGACCCCTTTTTCAATGGGACAGGTCTTACAGAAAAGCAAACAGGAAGTCCCGAAACTTGTCTCCCTTTGAAAAATGTCGGAAAAGTCTGCCAGGTGTTCCTATTCCCCTTAAGATGCCATGAAAATGTTGTCTGTTTATGTCACCTGCTGCATCTTCTTGTAAACTTTTAAAAAGTATTTTTGCATACAGACAAACAGTGTAGACCCTGATCGGACTGAAGAATAAAGACAGAATGACTCACCCACCAGGAATAAAAGACAGAGAAATATGAGAGACATAACAACACCAGCTACATAAGCATACATTTTCTGGGTTTTTCTAGTCAGGTGAATGGATACACCGCCAAGGAGAATCAGCAGTAGTAAGCAGTTATCTCCCTTCTCATAAGAACACTCTTCAAAGAAATAATTTTCTCCTGTAGAGGGAGCAAATTCTTTCCTTAAACAGTAGCCCCTTTTAGAAAGTATCATTTTTTCCTATAAGCTTCTTTAAACAGGAAACACCAGAGAATGACAATGGCATGCCAAAATTAGATGAAGCATCCTGTGCCGCCTGATCAGGGCCTTCACTGTTTGCAAAAAGGTTGTCCTATTTCTAAATTTACATCCACAAACAAAATTAAATACAGAAAAAAATCCAATATTAAGACCACCTTTGGGACTGTTCAAAAGTGGTCTTTAAGACCACTTTTGAACAGTCCAAAGGTGGTCTCTTTTTATCAGACATTGGGTGTAGAAAATGCAAAGAAAGAATAACTGAAACCTTCTCAATATGCTTTTAAAAGCAGATTTACTCTTAATTTTAGGTGGCCTTAATAGCGGAATTTTACTGTACCAATAAAACTGACAATTGGTTCTTCCAATTTCAATGTATAAAATTTAAGATTTAATGCAGAATAGAATGGGTAATAGTGGCCTCCCTTAAAAAACAAACAAGGGAGAAAATATTTTGGTGTATCGAGTCACCTTAAAGCATACACTGAAGTTCACACAGGAGCTGGCTAAGAGAACTTACGCTTCACTTTGCCCGCAGGGGCCGGTGGGTGTTTGGCTGAACCTCTATGACTAGTTTGTCCGGTTGCTGAAAACAGTAGCTACGGACATAAAAAACTTGTTCATTTAAAAAAAGTTAAATTTGTACATAAACACTGTGACAAGCTGTAAGAAGTAATTCAGGCCTGAGTGATGCATGATAACAGTTATTTTCTGTTATCGAGATGTTCAACGTTTAAAGCACCAGCAGAAGTAAATTTAAATAAATGCTAATTATTAATTTTCAGAGAAAGTAAGGCTTATCATTTTAGTTAAATTGCTTGACCTGAATGTTATGCCTTATTTTCATTTTCATAATTTACTTTGAAAATACCACAGGTTAGCTGCAATTGGTGCTTTTTTTAAAGCTTAACTGAACTACAAATATTCAAAATGAACTTAAAATTCAAATGAAAATCTTTGTTACCTTTCACATGTTGCACAAAACAACAGCAAACAGAAACACTGTATTCCCAATTCCACCACACTCATCCTTCATTTTTCGTTTCTTTTTTTTTTTTTTTTTTCCCCATTTCATTTAGTTTTTTTCCTTTATGGACAATCTGCACAGATGGAATTGCTGCTTTTTTGTTGTTGTTGTTGTTTTCATTGAAATTTTCAAAAGATTTTTATTATTATTTTCAAAAGATATCTGTGCCTTCCTCTCGTCTAAATGCACTATGTTAAAGGTTAACAAAAATCATGCCATCAATTTTCTAAGTAGCAAAAAGTGCCTGCATAGGCAGCAATGCAAGGCAGCAGTGCATCTGATAAAAATAACAACCACTATAATTTCTCCATGTATTAGAACACAATGATTATCTGAGCCAACACATGTCCCTAACAATCTCTAAATGGACTTGTGCAGACAACTACTAAGACAGTAACATGATCTTTTGCATTAAACATTTACAGTTTAAGAGGCAGTATCCTAATATTATTTTTCTTAATTCTGCATGTATACATATGTTGTTGGTACAGTCCAACCTGTATTAAGCAGGCCCCTTTGGGATAATCAAAAAGTGCTTGCTTAAGACAGGTGCTTGCTTAACACAGGTGAATTTTAATATATTTTCCCTTTTCGGGAACTGAAAGCCTGCTTGCTTTAGACAGGTTGCCTGCTTAATAGAGGTGGCCACTAAGACAGGCTTTACTGTACTCATTAGAAGTGCCTCGGTGAGGCGCTTCTAATGAGTACCAACAACATATGTTTTGTGGAGAAACAAGAAAAAATAACAGTACTACACCGCAACCTTGTTATAACATGGTTCATTATAACACGGTTTTGGATACAACACGGTTTTAAGATGGATCCCAAAAATGTATAGATTATATAGAAAAATTACCATAAATGGTCAAATGGTCATTTTTCTATATAATCTATAATTTTTTGATTGGATATAACACGGTTGTTTAACTAACACGGTTTCTGCTTTGGACCCCATCAATAGTGTTATAAAGAGGTTGGGGTGTATTCAGATGAAAACTAGAGCTATCACTAAAGGTGATGAATACCCCTACAAAAACTGCCTTGATAGAACAACAGCGGCATTTTGCAATTTTTTCACTTGAAAGGGGCCATAACTATGTCGTAAATTGACGAATTGTAGCGGAAATCGAACTTGACCTGTATTTTATGATGTTACATCAGTGTACCAAAAATTATAAAAATCGGTGAAGCGCTTTTTGAGTTATCGTCTGGAAACCAAGTCAACAGACCGACCGACCGACCGACAGACAGACCGACAAGCTCACTCCTATATACACCCCCAAATTTCATTTGTGGGGGTATAAAAATGCATTTTCTGGAGTTTTGAAGCTAGCTCAAGGTCTCTTCTTCATGTCTATGAGCAGAAAATGCTCTGGTGAGACTCAATGTATGCACAGTCTTGAGTCCTGGCTGGTCACCTATGCAATAAAATGAAATCTAGACTGCTTACAAATTTTTTATTTTTTCATACAGAATCTTGTGTGTTCTGCTCATAAATATTAACCCTTATCTTGCTGTTCACGACAACCCCTATCTTTGCAAACAGTGTAGATCCAGATCAGATGGCTTCTGAAGAAGCCATCTCATCAGGATCTACACTGTTTGGCATTCAGTTTATGAATTTGTAGCAATAAATTACATCAAGTAATTTGATTGGTTGATAGACAGATATGGGTGTGGCTTAAATGAATATTCAGCAAGATAAGGGTTAAAATGCCAACACTAGCTGAGGACAATGGTGTATTTGATGCTCACTTCAGTTGATCATTAAAAACTTTGCAATCACAGGCTTGGACTGCTCGAAAAGGATGTATGACCTCCTAACAGTCTGATCTCAATCGACATCATATGCTCAAACATTATTGTCCCAATATTTAGAATAATTATGGTGTTATACAAAGAAACACTTCTATATTCCATAGCTCCACATAAGGAGGAAAAATGAGGAAAATTTTGGGATATATCTTTAGGCCCCCGCCATTCCAAGAATGCTGAAAGGGCATATAGCATTGCCCATGTCCATTCATTCATTCGTTTGTCCGTCCAAAACTTAAACATTTTCAGGCGGGGGCATCCATGTCCTATGGGCACATTTCTACTTTTTCAATATTTCTCCACTAATCTTTATCCCACAGAATAAATTAATTTAGCTACACCCATTTCTGGCTATCATCCAATCAAATAACTTGATATAAAGTATTCATTCAATTCACAAACTGCATGACAAACAGTGTAGATCCAGATCAGATGGCTTCTTCAGAAGCCATCTGATCTGGATCTACAGTTTTCATCAAAAGCAGGGATTGTCATGTTCAGCAGGATAGGGGTTAAAACATATATAGTGGGCATTTTTAGAATCACCTCATACAAGCAATTCTAACAAGTACCCACAACATACACGTAAAGTTCTTTATTACACTACTCATTAAAACATGGTTTCGGATATACCATGGTTAAAAATGATCCAAAAACTATATAGATTATCTACGCATTTTGTTTGAAAATAACATGGCTGTTTAACTAGCACAATTTCCGTTTGCATCCAAACAACTAGATTGTAAAGAGGTGTGTTCCTGTGTGTGGCATGCTCTCTACCAATCAGAATTTTAAAATAGCTTATGAATATTAATGAGGTATAATAATGAACTAGAAAAAGTGTCCATAGGACACGGATGCCCCCGCCGAATGTCATTCATGAAACGGTTTACTATATGGAACTAAATCAAGGGCAGATAATTCAAAAACCAAAAATGCAAGAGTTGTCTTCCTTGTTCATGACACATCGTCTCAGTGTGATGAATGCACCTGTGAAGTTTTATGAATATATTCCATACGGTTTAGGAGTTATGGCCCGGACACAGTTTACAATATGGTACTAAGTCAAGGGCAGATAATTCAAAAACCAAAAAAAGCAAGAGTTTTCTTCCTTTTTCATGACACATCGTCTCAGTGTGATGAATGCACCTGTGAAGTTTCATGAATATATTCCATACAGTTAAGGAGTTATGGCCCGGACACAGTTTACTATATGGTACTAAGTCAAGGGCAGATAATCCAAAAACCAAAAATGCAAGAGTTGTCTTCCTTGTTCATGACACATTGTCTCAGTGTGATGAATGCACCTGTGAAGTTTCATGAATATATTCCATACGGTTTAGGAGTTATGGCCCGGATACGGTTTACTATATGGTACTAAGTCAAGGGCAAATAATTCAAAAACCAACAATGCACGAGTTGTCTTCCTTGTTCATGACACGTCGTCTCAGTGTGATGAATACACCTGTGAAGTTTCATGAATATATTCCATATGGTTTAGGAGTTATGGCCTGGACACGGTTTACTATATGGTACTAAGTCAAGGGCAGATAATCCAAAAACTAAAAATGAAAGAGTTGTCTTCCTTGTTCATGACACATCATCTCAGTGTGATGAATGCACCTGTGAAGTTTCATGAATATATTCCATAAGGTTAAGGAGTTATGGCCCAGACACGGTTTACTATATGGTACTAAGTCAAGGGCAGATAATTCAAAAACCAAAAATGCAAGAGTTGTCTTCCTTGTTCATGACACATCGTCTCAGTGTGATGAATGCACCTGTGAAGTTTCATGAATGTATTCCATAAGGTTTAGGAGTTATGGCCCAGACACGGTTTACTATATGGTACTAAGTCAGGGGCAGATAATCCAAAAACCAAAAATTGCAAGAGTTGTCTTCCTTGTTCATGACACATCGTCTCAGTGCGATGAATGCACCTGTGAAGTTTCATGAATATATGCCATACGGTTTAGGAGTTATGGCCCGGACACGGTTTACTAAATGGTACTAAGTCAAGGGCAGATAATCCAAAAACCAAAAATGCAAGAGTTGTCTTCCTTGTTTGTGACACATCGTCTCAGTGTGATGAATGCACCTGTGAAGTTTCATTCCATACGGTTTAGGAGTTATGACCCGGACACGATGTCGGGACGGACGGACGAACGGACGGATGAATGGACGGACAGGGGTAAATCTTAATGCCCTTCCGCTATTCTCCGAATAGTCGGAGGCATAAAAATATCCCATAATAATCCCTGTCTCTCCTCCTCATCACAGGGATGATATTCCCAATCTTACCTGGCCTGCTACCTGCAGGTAGTCCGAGTATATTCTTACTAGTTGCATCAAACATAAACGCCCTCCATGCAAAGGCTACTTCAGGGCTGGCAATCTCTTTCAACACTTTTCTCAATGTTGTATACAGGGCCTGACTAAATATCTGAAATGACAAAAATCCAAACTATACTAACTTCTGCAGCTAGGAAATTGCTCTTTTGAACCCTTTAAACAAGCCTGGCTATGCAATAAGAAAAAGAGTGGCCCAAGACAGATCACATTTTTTCAACGATACCCTTCCAAAGTGAAAGGAGGCTCATATTTCCACTTCTGCTCATTGGTGGTTCTCTAATTCAGTCCTAAAAGGTCCTGCCACTGCCAGCATATGACTATATAAATGTCATCGACAGCGTTCGATTAAAAGATGGAAAACTAATGAAAACGTAAATGTTAGAAGATAAATAAACTTGTTTTATGTCGTTTTTTTTTTTTCACTTGGGTAACTTACAAAGATGGCAGCTTCTAATTGAATAATCATTCTGCCGTGGCCATTGTCAAGTTCATTCTTCAGAAAGAATTCCTAAAATTTATCATTTTGTGGCATTTTTAACATTTCGATGACAAAAGTTGGAAGTATAAGGAATGAATTATCATTTTTTTTTTTTAGATTTTATCGATGTGTAAACTGCGGCAAATCACTCACAAAGGGCTTCATGCAGTTTGTGAGTGATTCGCCGGAGTTTACACATCGATAAAATCCACAAAAATGAAATTCATTCCTATATTATTGATAAGGGCCATTGTTTTTGAGCTGGCTCTGTAGCACCATGCAGCAATTGACACACTATGATTCGGCACTATTGACTTATAAATACCTGGAAATGGTGTTGTTTTGACATCTGTTTATCATATTGGTAGGGGCAGTGAGCAGCTGTCAGTTCTTTCCAAGCTTTCTTGAACTCTTCAGAATCACCAAAGTGGTTGATACATTTACCAATACCATTGATAACTTGACTTGCATTATCCACAAACCTACAGCTCTCCTGGAAACAGAAAACATCATCTATGAAGTGGTTGATACATTTACCAATACCACTGATAACTTGACTTGCATTATCCACAAACCTACAGCTCTCCTGGAATCAGAAAACATCATCTATGAAGTGGTTGATACATTTACCAATACCATTGATAACTTGACTTGCATTATCCACAAACCTACAGCTCTCCTGGAATCAGAAAACATCATCTATGAAGTGGTTGATACATTTACCAATACCGTTGATAACTTGACTTGCATTATCCACAAACCTACAGCTCTCCTGGAAACAGAAAACATCATCTATGAAGTGGCTGATTTGATATGATTAGGATTTTACAGCCTTTTCAAGATTATTTCACTTATATCAGGCTGATTGTTGGCCAGGTTGTTGAAAACTGGAGTAACCCGAGAAAGAATACCTGACCTATGGCATTACTTGCATCTCATGTGTAACCCCAGCAAATAAAAATCAAAAATGAGTTCCTTTAAGAGCAATGAAAACATTCATATGAAAGAAGATGGGTCATACTATGTAGTTTCGGGTAATAAAGCCTCATCAGTGACCCTGTAATGATCCGACAATGGAAGCCAGAGGAAACATACTGCAATTTTGCGAATTTCGAATAGGCAGTCGATTCAAAGACTGATATAAATCAAAATGGGGTCCAAATAATTAAAAACCTGTCTAGAATATGAGTCTAAACCAATAACTAATTTCTGATTTCTCAGAATATTCACACTGATCTAAAAGGACCAAATGTAAAATATAAACTGCACTATGATTGAACCCATAGAGTTGAAAGACCTAGGGCTTTTAAACAGTAGGCCAAGGAGACCTGCACTGAAGCATAATACCACTGGTAACTTAAATGGAGGTGTTGGGTGAGGTAAAGGTGTTGTGTATTTTGTGTCACTGAACATCAGACTGATACTGGCTCATAGATGAGTATGTTGCAGGTACGAGAGGGGGAGAATGTTGCTGTTTCTACCCTACCTTTTTTCTCTTTCTTCCCTGTCCTTCCCTTTTATCTCCTCTACTATCTATTTTATCTCTTTTCTCACTTTCTCTGGGAAACACAAAATTCCCTCAAGGTTGAGCCCAAACACAATCAATCAATCAAAACTTAAGAGAATGGATATTTTCTGCCATTATTTTACAAGGGTCTTGTTTGCTTCTGTGCATCTTGCTCCTCTAAAAATAAGTCTACTCTTAAGAGTCAGAAATTGATCCTGAACATAATTAAAAAGGGAGTAAATGAAGATTTTTTTTTCTTATTTTTCTATAAATCCAGTTGTGTGTATCCTATATTGGTTATTCTAATAAGTACTCACAATTCTTTGAAGTTTTTGTTGAGGTTCTATGCCACCATCAACAATTTTTAGGTCATTTTGGAGATGTTGCTTCCTATTTTGTAGGACTTTTACCCGCATTGAGATGAAACAACATCTCAAGCCCTACCACCCAAATGAGCAGTCTGACTCACACCACTTTTCATAATCAGGCTTAGACATTCTAAGTAGTTCTCAAGTTCAGCCGGTTTTAGCTCTGTGTGGAACCAACATGCAGCCCAATCCAATTTTTCAGCGATGATTCTATTAAGTACCCACAACATGTGATTCTAATAAGTACCTTATAAGCAACTTATGTTTTCAACAGATTTAAAGATGTACTGTATTTTTGTGTTGTTATTCTAGACGTACCTTTGTCAGCTGACTCATCACTGTATCTTCATCTCCAAACACAAACTGTGTTGATGAACAAAGATGTACGTGGTATCCTAGAGGTCCCGACATCATAAACTTTAGTACATGGCGACTAGAAAACAGAAATACGGCATATTATACCCTGTGCCACTATCTCCCCATGTTAACGCTTATCCTGCCTACCTTTGCAAACAGTGTAGATCCAGATCAGATGGCTTCTGAAGAAGCCATCTGATCAGGATCTGCACAGTTAGTCATGCAGTTTGTGAATTGAAAAAATACAATATATTAAGAAATCTGATTGATGGAAATAGTCAGAAATGGGTGTGGTTAAATTAATTTATTTAGCAGGATAAGAGTTAAACAAGGGCGACAATTTGAATCATGGCAAGCGAAATCAGGTCTTTAGGAAGATGCAAAGAGTTAACACTCAGTTTGTTTGTTTGTTTGTATTGTAGTTTAATGGCCCAGTCAACACTGGTTTAGGTCATTTTTCAGCTGGTCAGCTTTTCCTGGGCAGGCTTATAGGTAAGCGGTTAACCAGTACAGTGCATATTCTTTCAACAGAAACTGACAACTGCCCTTCTTGAATCAGCGGAAGGGAGAGAATGACCATAGCAAAGATTCATGATCAATCTCCATGAAAGAATGTTGCCATCCACGGCAGGTATCGAACCTACATCCTCCTGATCACCAGTCACACACGCATCAGAATGAGCTACCGAGACTGGCAAGTTAACACTCATTCAGGGGCAGAGGTTACAAAACAATTTTTATGCTCAACTCGGCAAAGTATGAATTTTGTAATGGTCATAAAAATCAAATAACCAACTAATGAGGTAATTCTGTGGTGCTGTCAACAGAGAATATCAACTATCCTGCTCACAAATTTTAAAATGCCAACAATTGGTCAACAGAGAATGACACGTGTCCTGCTCATACATTTTAAAATGCCAAATTTTAAATTGCCAATGACTGGTCAACACAGAATGACATTTGTCCTGCTCACAAATTTTGAAATGCCAACAATTGTTGGCATTTCAAAATTTATGAGCAGGACAAATTTCATGCTCAGGTGATTTGAGCATGAATGTGTGTGTGTGTGTGTGAATTCGGGTTTAACATCGCTTTCAACAATTTTTCAGTCATATCACGACAGTGTCTGGTTGCGACAGGGAGCTCAATGCTCACGTTTATAGTGCTGCCTCACTGAAGTATCATGTCCCAGACACATTACATGATACCACACCCAGTCACATTATCCTGACACTGGATCGACCAGTCCTAGCTCTACTTCGTAAATCTGAGTGCCAAGCGAGGAGCAGCTAGTACCATTTTTAACGACTTTGGTATGTCGCGGCCCGGGATCGAACCCGAGACCTCCCGTTCCCCGGAGCGGACACTCTACCAACTGAGCTATCGGGGCCGGTTGATTTGAGCATGAAAATAATTTTTATAATCCCAAGGCAAGGCTCTATATCGGACAAGCTTCTGGTCAATAGACACCCAGATTATAAATTCTGATCAGACTGCAGGGATGCACAGTCTGATCTGAGTCAGTGAGAACATACACCTTGACATGTTTTTGGTTGTTGTGGCCCTGTGAATTTTCACTTCTTTATCTGTTTCTTATTAGCTAACAATGCGACAATTCATTTTGTAAGAAATTGCTTTAGTTACTGTAGTGCTTGCAGCATGTTTTGGAATATACATATGCAACAATGACAGCCTGCTGTACACACTTTATTTTGGTTTAATGGGCTTTTTAAGATTATTGCATTTATATCAAGTCAATCATTCAATCAGAGATACATGAAAACCAGAGTACCGGAGAAAAACTACCTGACCTTCTGTTGCAGAACTTGGGTGTCTCATAAGTGACCCAAGCAAAATGAGTTTTAGACTATTATGAAAGATGTGTCCATGAATTATATGTGAAAATTAGCATTTTGGTGTGACATGCTAAAGCTGATGCTGAAACTTGAACTACAAATATAATTCCTAAGGGGAATGGGAACATCTGACAGGTTTTTTCGCCATTTTTTCTAAGGGAGACAACTTTCAGGACTTCCGGTTCGCTTTTCTATAAGCCCTGTCCCACTGAAAAAGTGGTCTACTCTTAAGGAAAGACTTTGCTCCTCAGAAGCAAATTCTTTCCTTTAAGAGTTGACCCCTATTGGCATGGCAGACAAAAATATTTTTGCAGGAGTCACCTCCCCTGAAGGTGTTTCCATTCCCCTTAAGTCAATGACAACAGCATGACATAGTTATACAGCCACAGACAAAGAGTAACAAGGACTACTATGGGATAATTTTCTTCCTTCATAAAACCGTATGTTGTGAGTACTTGTTAGAATCGCCTCATTGAGGTGATTCTAACAAGTACTCACAACATATGTTTCTGAAAATTATCCTCGATTGTCCTGATCACTTTTTATCTACAGATATAACATACCCAGCAGGAAGACAGAGTACAGCTGCCCTGATAGCCGTCGTTCTTAATCTCAGAATCGGTTGTCCGGTCACCAGGCTCTTCCAGGAGTATGGCTCAGCTACCAGAGTTCCTGGGGTTACTGCTGGGGGCGGGGCAGGCTCATGACCAACTGAACCTGAAATCATACTCAGTTTGAGAAGATTTGTTTGCCTTTTAACCCTTGTCTGCTAAACAAATTAATATAGCCACACCCACGTCTAATTTTCCACCGATCAAATTATTTGATACTTTTCTTTTCTTTCTTTCTCCAAAACTGCAACACCCTCTTACGAGGATTATGTGCAGGTGTACTTTACATACACTCCAGGTTTGCAGGATGAAAGCCTACACAGTAATCATGTAATTATGGTAGGGATATTTTACCTGCACAGGAAATGGTTCTCCCTGCACAGGGGGCCTCCAGTTAACATCCTGATCCCAAGGACGGTGCACTTTGTGGCATTCATCCCTGCAAATGATGCCAGTGGAACATGTTCAGACACTGAGATTTTCTTACTGCCGGGAACTGAACCAGGGGCCTCCAGCATGATTTGGCAAGTCCACTAACAACTGAGCTACCATGCTACCACAATACAATGTATTCATTCAATTTTGCAAACTGAAAGAAAAACTGTAGATCCAGATCAAATGGCTTCTTCAGATGCTATCTGATCTGGCTTGTTCAGAAGCAATCTGGGTCCAGTGTTGAAAGCATCATTAGCTTAACGAACTTGTTAGTGATCAAAATGTTAACTGTTCTGCTAAATGCTGGTATTTTTGCTGAAAAAATGTGAGCAGCTCCTGCATTTGCAAAAGCTGCTCACATAATTTCTGCAAAAACATTAGCATTTTTCCACATTACCGTAAATGATCAAAGTAATGATCAAACCATGCTGACTGATGTCATCATTAGTTTTGAACAACTGGCCCCTGATCTGGATCTACACTGTTTGCATGGGCTGGGGTTATCATGGTTCAGACAGACAAGGGTAAAAACAGACAAGAACACAGTGTGGACCGTGATCTGGGTCCACACAGTTTAGCAAACAGCTCCTAAAGCAACAATGTAACCACCAGATGACGATGCGGATGACAATTGTTGTGATTGGCATCTTAAGGGTTAATACAGTGTTTGTTTGCTTTGGGGTGTAATGGCCCAATCAAAACTATATGGCCATGTCAAGTTGGTCAGATTACCTAACCACACTTTTACTTTTACATAAGAGTGCAGTGCACATTCTTTCATAAATTTATAGCAATATTAAGTTGTAGTTAATAATAATCAACCTTATTTATGGAGGGTAGTGAGTGAGTGAGTTTTAGTTTTACGTCCCACCAACAGCGAAGGTCAAACGGAGATGGGACCTCGGTTGAAAGACTCATCCGAAAGTCTGGAGAAGCTCGGGATTTATCCTGCGATCCCTGGTTTACAAGGCGAGTAGCGTAACCACTGCACCACGTAGGCTTCTATATTTATGGAGGGTAACACATTTACACTGGTACAGTCAAATTTCAATGGCTCGAACACCTTTGGGACCACGAACATCTGTTCGAGACAGGGGTAGTTCGAGCCACTGATGGTCACTTCCAGGAGACATAACAGGGATAATTTCAATATTTTTGGCGTTCTATGATAAAAAATTTATGCTGTGTGTACTCATTAGAATCCCCTCATCGAGGCAATTCTAATGAGTACACACAGCATACATTTGCAAATTAAAAGTTGAAAATCTCCTTAATCATCACACGCTAATTCTTATGCAGAGGAATTACCTAGGGACTCAAAAACGGGTTTGACTCAGCCACGGTAAACAAGTCATCGGGGTTCGAGCCATCGAAGTTCTACTGTACTAATCTTCTACATTGCACTCTTTCCTCCTGGGTAGAAACCAGTACTGAGCAATGAGGATAGTGTCTTGATCAAAGAAACAACACTTGGCAGTTGCGACGATCACACCAGCTACCTCTCAATCTCAAATTCAATGCTTTTCCACTGCACCACAGCCCTCATTATCATTTCATTATCATCTCATATTTTCAGAACACAAAGAAAACAAGAGCACCGCATGCGATGCCAACGCTCCGCTGCAGTTTCTTTTAGTTAAACAAAAATTCTAAGTTGAAAAAGGGGCATAACTGTGCCAAAAATATTTTGAGAGTTACCTCACCTATTGGTTTGAGTTCCCCTTTTCATAATGAACAACTATTCCGAGTTTCAAGTTAATATGTTCAGTAATGACAGAGATATTACAAAATGTCCAAGTTTTTGCAAAAATTCTAAGTCCAAAAAGGGGCATAACTGTGTCAAAGATATTTTGAGAGTTACCTCACCTATTGGTATGAGTTCCCCTTTTCATAATTAACAACTATTCCAAGTTTCAAGTTAATATGTTCAGTAATGACAGAGATTTTACAAAATGTCCAAGTTTTTGCACGACGACGACGCAGACGACGACAGAGCTATGACAATACCTCGTTGTTTTCTTCGAAAAACAGCCGAGCTAAAAAAAGAAACTGTCAGTAAATCAGAAACTTACCTTCTAACAGACTGCTGCTGGTGATATGAGTAATCTCTTTTTCATCTATTTTATCTTTGCCTCCTTTTGTACTCGTGTGAGATTTCTTCTCCTCAACCGGAGGGGGTGGGGGTTCAGGCCACCGGGATAGAGAGGAAAATGAAACAACAATCTCAGTCGGTTGTAGGTTGTCAACATCTTAGATATGGCTAAGGAAATTTCTAGTTTTGTTTGTTTGATTTGAGGTTTAACATCCCTGTCAACACTATTTAGGTCATTTTGGAGGTGTTGTTTCCAATTATGTGGAACTTTTACCCAACATAGAGAAGAATTGACATCTCAATCCCTTCCGCCTAATGAAACCAATAGGGACGGGGTGCTTAGACCTTCCAAGCAGTTTACCAGTTCTCATGTGTGGTCAGTTTCAGCTCTGTGTGGAAGCATCATGCACCCTAATCTATTTTTCCAAACCCTGAGGGGCAGAGGCATGGAAATTTCTAGTTATCATATGCATCAAAAGTTACACAGCCAATTTCTAGTTATCATATGCATCAAAAGTTACACAGCCTTCCACTAAACTTTCAGGACTTCCTCATTACTTGCCTATCCAACTGGAGTCTCTTCTTAAAACAAAGAATTTCTTTTAAGAGAAGACCCTATTTCTAAGGGAGACATATGTTTTCATAAAAGAGTTGCTTCCCCTGAAGGTGTAGCCATTCCCCTTTAAAATTAACCCTTCTCTTGCTGAATATTCAGTTTAGCCACACCCATTTCTGACTTTGAACCAATCAGATTACTTGATGTAATTTATTGCTACAAATTCATAAACTGAATGCCAAACAGTGTAGATCCTGATCAGATGGCTTCTTCAGAAGCCATCTGATCTGGATCTTCACTGTTTGCAAAGATAGGGGTTGTCGTGAACAGCAAGATAAGGGCTAACTACAAATGTTTCAGACAGAGTTTTGTTCATTTTTTTTGTTAGGTTTTATGGCCTTTTCAAGATTATTTCAGCTGTGGTGAGCCGATCATAAATCAATAATCAGAGCTGGGCAAAACCAGTAAACCCAGAGAAAAACCACCTGACCATCTCATGAGATCTGAGCAAGGCCGAACAGAGTTATGTCCCATGCTTCACCATTTCGAGCTACCATCTTCTACAGGAAAAGGATACATAGGTAATGGGGAGCCTTGTCATCATAGCCCTGCGGCTGCAGAAAAAAAGAATAAAACAAATAATAAGTCAAAGTAACTCTAACATCACAGTTTAGCTTTGCCTAATGAATATTGGGTCCAGTTGATCAAAGCATTGTTAGCTTAACAAGCTTGTTAGTGGTCAAATGTTAACTCTTATGAAACACAGAAAAAAATGATTGCTAAAAATGTGATCTGCTTTTGCATGTGCAAAATCTACTCACATTTTTAGAAGAATTATTGGAGTATTTGTCATATTCCAAGAACAAATGCATCTGAAAATGTTGTCTGTTTATGCCGGCTACTGCATCTTCTTGCAAACATTTCAAACATACTTTTGTATACAGGCCAACAGTGTGGACCCTGATCAGACTGCTCCTAGAGGAGCAATCTGATAGAGGAGCAGTCTGATCTGGGTCCACACTGTTTGTAGCAATGACTTTTACAGTAAAGAGCAGACAACAAAGGCGATAATTGCGGTGAATATGGCATCTAAGTTTTTAGGAAATGTTAACAAACCATAGTGTTAGTTTTGAGCAACTGAACCCTGTCATTACAAAAACACGCCTATACCAATACATTGTAACCTTTATCACCGAAAAAATGAAAATTTTAAGATGAAAAATTGTGATATTTTTCTTAATTCTGCTCAAAATATAGATTGTGGGTACTCGTTATAACCGCCTCATCGAGGCGGTTCTAACGAGTACCCACAATCTATATTTTAGAGCAGATATAAGAAAAATAAGGTATATCCCCGGAAACCCCGGTTTTACTATATAAAAGTGGGGTTCAAGGGGGTCAAAATTATATATATGTGTTTTCGTGATGTTACTATGCAAACTGAAGTCACATATTTACATGAAAATCTGGGTTTAGATTTACATTTACAAATGCACAGATGTTTAACATTACATTCAGATCACACTTTATGTAGTTTGCAACATCATTAAGTAAAAGCAATACTTGTATTAAAGTTAGAACACTTAAATTAGATTACAATTTCAATACAGTTTACTTGCAAACTAATACACACCTAGATATCAGAATACATTGCTTGCCAGGTATCCACCAGTTATTTGTTGAAAAATATCAAAGCGCAACTGTCTAATACTGGTAATAGTAACATACAAAGCAGGCAAACAGACACAAATGAAAGCATATAACACAGCATCACACTACACTTCTTTTTATTTTATGTAATACTATATATTTGAATTGCAAAACAAATTGAAGGTTTGACGCACAGAGAGTTTTATTACATTTATTTTCGCAATAATTCTTCACTATCTCCGACATTTCGGCTTTTACAGCCTTTTTCATCATTCCACCATATTGAATGTTTTTGTTATATCACATATTTTTCCTATTCATCTTTCCACCATATTGAATGTTTTTGATAACAAAAAAATTCAATATGGTGGAAAGATGAATAGGAAAAATATGTGATAGCTTGAAAGAACAATCCGTGAGAAAGGCTGTAAAAAGCCGAAACGTCGGAGATAGTGAAGAATTATTGCGAAAACAAATTGAAGGTTAACACTAACAGAAAAATAAACTAACCCATTCCATGCGGCAAACCCCTAAAGGGATGCGTTGGCAAACAGTGCAGGCCAAGATCAGATGCCGCAGAACACAGTGCCTGATCAGGGCCTACATTATTTGCCAACAGAATTTTCTGTCAAAAATAGAATAAAAACAGGGTCCAAAACTACAATGCCTAAAGTAGCCTGGTTAGAAATTAAGAAGACAGGTTAAAAGATTTTGGGCCTATTGATGGCACTGAAACAGAATTCAAGTAATAAATTAAAGAAGTTCTTCGTGAACATTTGGCCAAAAGCTCAAAGCATTAAGACACTTAGCAAATTCTTACAACTCTACAGGAAAGCACCATAAACCAACACAGATAAGATCGTTTCTCAGCAAATACTGAAAACACATCTCAAACTGCCATAGAAATGGTTTGATCTGTGTCAATTATTTTGTGAAACACTCTGGACAGATACAACCACAAAGCATCAAGCACAAATAAGCAGACAGCATTTCCAAAAGATTTTTTTTTCTTTCAGAAAAAAAAAATAAGACTCCTCTTTCATGTGGACTGCAAGTCAGATGAATCAGATAAAATGTCAAGCCTGATTTCATTACGAAAACACGCCTATACAAATACATTGTCAAGTTTACCGCCTAAAAAACGAACATTTTAAGCTGAAAAATTGTGATATTTTTCTTATTTCTGCTCAAAATATAGATTGTGGGTACTCGTTAGAACTGCCTCATCGAGGCGGTTCTAACGAGTACCCACAATCTGTATTTTAGAGCAGAAATAAGAAAAATAAGGTTTACCCCTGCAAACCCCAGTTTTATTATATTATATAGGTGTGTTTTGGTGATGTCTCTGACAAATAATTTTTAGAATGTTGTCTACTGCAGTCATAAAGGTTATATGAGTTCCTAGCTGCAGATAAGGGGTTTTTTCGTTGCTTTTTTTTTTCATCTAAAATGTACTGATATTTTTCTTATGTTCTGGGTACTCATCAAGGTGCTTCTAATCAGTACCCACAACATATGTTTTCACAACGTATGTTTTCATCACGAAAACAAGCCTACCGGTATATAATTCTGCCCCCCCTTGAACCATAATTTCATATAGTAAAACCGGGGTTTCCAGGGGTGAACCTTATTTTCCTTATTTCTGGTCTAAAATATAGATTGTGGGTACTCGTTAGAACCGCCTCAATGAGGCAGTTCTAACATGTACCCACAATCTATATTCTGTGCAGAAATAAGGAAAATATCACAATTTTTCATCTTAAAAATTTCATTTTTTCAGCGGTAAAGTTTTCAGTGCATTTGTATAGGCGTGTTTTCGTAGTGTCATGCAGAAATATGGATAGTCCCTCTTATCTGGAGCTGTGGAATTATATGGGAACACATTCAAGGGAGGCCACTAAACCACCCTTTTCATTGTGGGCTACTGTTAATCCTTATCTTGCTGAATATTCAGTTTAGCAACACTCATTTCTGACTTTGAACCAATCATGTAATTTATTCTTACAAATCCATAAACTTCATGTCAAACAGTGCAGATCATGATCAGAAGCCATCTGATCTGGAACTACACTGTTTCCAATGCCCCCACCCATAGGGGCTTGAAGAAATATATGGGCTGCACGATGCTTCCACGCAGAGCTGAATCCGGTCCGCAAACTAGTACTGGTAAACCACTTAAAGGAATTAAGCCTGTCCAGGAACCGCGGTGTGAGGCGGACCGTCCATGCTAATAAACCCTATTGGTTTCATTGGGCGACAGAGCTTCTCTGTCATTTCATCTCAATGTCGGGTAAAAGTCCCACAAAATTGGTAGCAACGTCTCCAAAATTACCTTTACAGTGTTGATGGGGACGTTAAACCTCAAATCAAACAAAACACTGTTTCCAAAGATAGGAGTTGTCGTGAACAGCATGATAAGAGTTAAAAGAATTCAGATGCATTTCATAGTAAGAAAGTATTCAAGGTCAAGTGTTAGTGATCTCCCTTTGAAAGTGGTGCTAAAACACACACAAACAATCTACAATAAAATCCCACTATTAAGACCATTTGTATTACCATATTTACCGTATGTATTCCGACTGACAGGCTTGAGCAAACAGGTCTGGATCTACACAGGCCTGACCCAAATGAGATGGCATGGAACACAGCGTCTCATCAGGGTCTACACTGTTTGCCATTCTTTTTGCACCTTTTGGACACCTTGCCAGATCATGTGACAAATTTGTTAGAATTTTAGGAGAATTACAGCATGCCTTGACGGTATCAGTGAGGCGCTTCTAGTGAGCTCCACAACATGTTTTCATGCAGAAAAATAAAACTGCAACCACTGTATGATGCCCCGCCAGTACGATTACATCAATCAAGTGCCATATCACAGTGAAACAAAACCTAATGGCTGTTTTCCCCAATCCTAGTGATTTAACCATGCAAGTTTGGTCAGAATCAATCATTAAGTTCAGGAGATATAGTGCTTCAAACAGACTACATGACAGAAATGGCTTTGTTTAATGTTCAAGGGGCGATAACTCCAAAAGTAGGAAAATCAGAGTTATGGTTCATATGTTCTGCATGACGTCTCAGGTGTGAAGTTTCATGAAAATATCTCAAAATTAATGGTGTCAGAGTTATAGAGCGGACTTGAAACTAATAGCAACTGCTAAATTAGAGTTATGGTTCAAATGTTCTGCATGTCCTCTCATGGTGCTGTATATATCTCTGAAGTTTCACGGAAATATCTCAAATGGTATCGAAGTTATGGAGCGGACACAAACTACGATAGAAATGGCTAAATCAAATGTTCAAAAGGCAGTAACTCCAAAAGTAGGAAGATCAGAATTACGGTTCATATGTTCTGCACGTCGTCTGATAGCGCTCTACACATCTGTGAAGTTTCCTGAAAATATCTCAGAGTTATGGAGCGGACACGAAACTGATAGCAACAGCTATATTCAAAGTTCAAAGGGCAATAATGCCAAAAGCAGGAAAATCAGAGTTACCGTTCATATGTTCTGCATGTCGTCTCATGGTGCTCTACATATCTGTGAAGTTTCATAGAAATATCTCAAAATTTTATGGTATCGAAGTTATGGAGCAGACACGAAACTATGATGGAAATGCCTATGTTCAATGTTCAAAGGGAAACAACTCCAAAAGTAGGAAAATTAGAGTTACGGTTTATATGTTCTGCATGCCATCTGATAGTGCTTTACATATCTGTGAAGTTTTGTGAAAATATCTCAAACGGTATCAGAGTTATGGAGCGGATACGGGACTATGGGCACTGACGGACGGATGTACGGACGGACACTGAAAATTTCAGAGGGTAAAACTTAATACCCAACGATTTTTTGAATGGCGGGGCATAAAAAAGCAAAAGAATATGTGGATAGCACCTTATATCTGGGGCTAGATTAGGAGCTGTCTCATCATGATTTACATTGTCTGCTTAAGTATCTCTACTGGTCTACCAGGTTGAAAGGATTAACCCTTATCTTGCTGTTCAAGACAACCCCTATCTTTGCAAACAGTGTAGATCCAGATCAGATTGCTTCTGAAGAAGTCTTATCTTGCTGTTCACGACAACCCCTATCTTTGCAAACCGTGTAGATCCAGATCAGATGGCTTCTGAAGAAGCCATCTGATCAGGATCTACACTGTTTGACATTCAGTTTATGAATTTGTAGCAATAAATTACATGAAGTAATTTGATTGGCTGATAGACAGAAATGGGTGTGGCTTAAATGAATATTCAGCAAGATAAGGGTTAATAGTGGAAGTTTACTGTACATTCACGGTACAAAAGCAGTCAAAGAGTGAAATACAAATACCAGCTGTCTGTAATGTATTATGGATCACCCACACATGAACTAAAATGTCTGACTTCTGCTTTTAATTTTTTCCACATTATTCGTATTCAAGATAGCAAAGAATACAAATGGAAAACCTTGAGTCTTTTATGTCACTTTTCCCAATCTTTTGTGACTATAAAAGGAAGAATGGAATGTCAGAACAAATGTATAAACAAATGTACTTAAATTTTCTCATTACGATGACATATTAGTGCAATATAATGCTGTCTTTAATGTGCAAATGACCTTTTTCAATAAAAATTTGGGAGAGTTCTCTTATTTATGCTCCAAACATAGACTATTGTTCCATTTGAACCACCATATCGCGGTGGTTTTAATATGCACACAAAATCTTAATCTATTTGCATTACGATAACAAACCCATGCGACATGGTGCATTTTTTCTTATCTTCAAAATGGCTACTTTTCAGCTGAAAATCTGTTATATTTTTCTAATTTATACTAAAAACATAGGTTGTGGGTGCCAATTAGAACTGCATCATTGAGGCGGGGTCTAACGAGTACCCACAACCTATGTCTTGGAGCAGAAATAAGAAAAATAATTTTGTTTGTTTGATTTGAGGTTTAATGTCCCCCTCAACACTGTAAAGGTCATTTTGGAGACGCTGCTTCCAATTTTGTGGGACTATTACCTGACATTGAGATGAAATGACATCTCAAGCCCTGTCGCCCAATGAAACCAATAGGGTTTATAAGCATGGACGGTCCGCCTCGTGGTTCCTGGACAGGCTTAGATCCTCTATGCGGTTTACCAGTACTAGTGTGCGGGCCGGATTCAGCAGGTGTGGAAGCATCATGCAACCCATATATTTCTTCAAGCACCTATGGCCGGGAGCCGAAGAGAAATAATGGATACCCCTGAAAACCTCTGTTTTTTTCTATATAAAGTTTGGTTTAGTGGGTGTTCATTTCATGGACATGTTCAAATGATGTTTGAGCAAAAATAAGCGAAAGAATGTTAACCCTTGTGAACCCCACTTTCCTCTTTTTAACCCTTATCTTGCTGTCACGACAACCCCTATCTTTGCAAACAGTGTAGATCCAGATCAGATGGCTTCTGAAGAAGTCTTATCTTGCTGTTCACGACAACCTCTATCTTTGCAAACAGTGCAGATCCAGATCAGATGGCTTCTGAAGAAGCCATCTGATCAGGATCTACACTATTTGACATTCAGTTTATGGATTTGTAAGAACAAATTAAATCAAGTAATCTGATTGGCTGATAGTCAGAAATAGGTGTGGCTAAACTGAATATTCAGCAAAAGAAGGGTTAAATGGGATTTTTCAATGATATTCATAGCATAGAAGAGTTTATTTCACGATCTGATCATTTATATCTACCTCAAAAGATTTCATATATTTCTTTTGGAAATACATGTACAAACAGAATGTTTAACTTAATCATGTAACATCATGTCCCAGGAAATGAACACCCGCACCACGACCACCACCTAAACCCTACTTTATATAGAAAAAATGTGGTTTATGGGGGTAAGCATTATTTTTCCTTATTTCTACTTAAAGGCACAGGTTGTTGGTACTCATTAGAACCACTGAATGAGGCGGTTCTAATGAGCACCTACAACCTATGTTTGTATTATTAATAAGCAAAATATTACAGATTTTCATCAGGTAGCCATTTTGAACACAAGAAAAAATTCACTATGTTGCATGGGTGTGTTATTATGATGTAAATAGATTTAGATTTTGCATGCATGTTAGCACCACCTCAATATGGTGGTTAGCACCACCTCATTATGGTGGTTCTAATGGAAAATAAGAGAAATATCACACATTTTCATCAGAAAAATTACCGCTTTGGAGATATGAAAGAATGCACTATGATGCACAGATGTGTTATCATCATAAAACTAACAGTCAAACAGTCAGAAACAATCAAAATACTGAACATGAAAGCTGAAACTTGTAAATTAAACAGACAACTGGTTCAGACAAAACATAGTCTTGGAACATATTGTATCACCTTTTTTAGCCATTCCACAGGGCACGATCTTTTGCAAGAAGCTACTTAAGTGGAATGGGTACACCTTCAGGGGAGGAAACTCCTTCAAAAGTATTTTTGTCTCCCATGTCAATAGGGGTCAACTCTTAAAGGAAATAGTTTGCTCCTGAGGAGCAAATTCTTTCCTTTAAGAGTAGACCTCTTTTTCAGTGGGACAGGGATTATAGAAAAGCAAACAGAAGTCCCAAAAAGTATCTCCCTTTGAAAAATGGCAGAAAAATCTGCCAGGTGCTCCCATTCCCCTTAAAGGTTTTTTCCCATGTCTGAGAGCAATAAAGGGTCTGGCAAGACATGCGATAAGGACCCTTTCCTCATGAGCTAGTTCCAGTATGTTTTTGGTTTGATTTTTTGTCAATCAACCAAAAGTTTCTAAGCACAGAAGCTCTTCAGTGCTGATGTCCATGTGAATATCACTGACCTGTATGAAATCCCGGTAACGGTTATTTATAGAAAGTAGCAGTGTTATTCCTATAGCTGTGAGGTCAGAGTGTTGCATAAGAGGGTGGACTGTAATCATACGCACGGTTTGGCATGAGTCAGATGTTGCAGAATGCAGTGTCTGATCAGGGTCTACACTGTTTGCTTACAGTTCAGGAATTTAAAGGTAAACGAAGCAGTTTAAGTCCTCATTCAGGACAATTTTTCAAGGCTATACTGAGAGACAAGCGACCCACCAGTGCTGTCAGTGCTTTGATTTAATGTGTAGAGAAACCTTCAAAACGAAAGCAAAACAACCTAAAAACTCCTAGGATGGTCAACTCCAGGGATGGCCCAGTTGTTCAAAACTTTCAACCTCGTTAGTTAACATATTGTTAAAATTTTGAATATTTAATATGGCCAATATGCTCCTATTTTTGCTTAACCTTTAACACTCTCTAGGCTAATTCAGCAGACGACAAATTGTTGATATTTTTCTTATTTTTCCAAGGGAACAGGACTTGACATCTCATGCAAATTGTCTCCATAGGAGACAATTTGCATGAGATGTCAAATCCTGTTTTCTGGGAAAATAAGAAAAATATTTCAAACTGTCATCTGCTGCGAAAAAATACCCAGCATACAGAGTTTTAAAAATATGAGTAGCTTTTTTTGCATTTGCAGCAGCTACTCACATTTTTCCAGAAAAATACCAGAGAAATGGATATTTTACTTACTAGAATAGTTACAATTAGTCCACTAACGAGCTTGTTAAACTAACGATACTTTGAACAAATGGGCCATGTTCATTCAAGCTAGAATCCTCAACAGGAGATACAATATTTTCCAAGACAAGCGGAAAAAAGCTAGACAGATACTCACACCAGAAATATTAGACGTGTTTACTAGAGGGTTAATAGCTGGGGAGATAGCTGCAACAATGCTATACATGTGGGAGGGAGTTTGTGGAGTGGCAGTCTTAGAAGGGGAGGTAATTACCCCAGCTGTGTTAGGAACAGATTTCTTATCTCCCTTTGCAGGCGGTGGAGCAGGGGGCGCCACACTCTGTAATTATCAAACAAGCAGTTAGACATGTTATGACAGCAAGCAAATCACCATACATTATAACAGTATTAATGCATAAAAATGAAATATATACAAACTGAAAACATGAACAACAATCTTCAAAAATTTACCTTGTAAACCAGGGATCGCAGGATCGATCCCGGGCTTCTCCAGACTTTCGGATGAGTCTTTAAACTGAGGTCCCGTCTCCGTATGACCTAAGCTGTTGGTGGGACGTAAAACTAAAACTCACTCACTCACTTCAAAAATTGAAATTACACTACAACCTCATTATAACACAGTTCATTATAACACTGTTATGGATATAACACTGTTTCAAGCTGGGTCCCAAAGTGTATACATTATATAGAAAAATGACCTTAAAGGGTCATTTTTCTGTATAATCTATACATTTTTGTTTGGATATAACACGGTTGTTTAACGGTTTCTGCTTTGGTGTAGTGATATTTTAATATGACATCAAAGTTTCAATAACACATTAGCCAGCCAATGAGAAGAGGGTGTTTTTAGCACAGGTGAGCAGCAAACACTCAGGTGAGCATGCACAAAAGAGCAGTCTTGTCAGAGCCTTTTCTACTCATAAAAATGTAGAGGAAAACTGAAAGCTTCATGCAAGATGCCATATACATCTAGCCATGTTTATTGGCATTACATGTACATTTACAAACACATACCAAAGGTGGCCAATTACGCCCTTTTCTCATGTGTAAGCTTACTTAACCCTCACCATGCATAATCTTCAATATGCCACACTCTTTCCCAATTTTCAGCCATCTTAATTTTTACCATGTATTCAGAAAATAGTATATTTGGTTTTTTGATTGATTACGGTGAAATAATTCACAAGTGTTCTAAGGCTTCCGAGTAAAACATTAGTGAGTAGTTTTTTGCATGAAAGCCTTAGAACACAAGTGAAAAATTTCTCCGTATTCAATCAAAACAACAAAATAAACTCTTTATTACATTTCCATTCCTGTCTCAACTTTGAATTTTCAAATTCAACCATTCTGATTTCCAACCAAAATAGTTCCAGTCAGGGCATGAATTTCAGGAGGCGTGGTTTAGTTTGAAAATCAGTCGCCATCTTGTTTTCATTTCAACCCAAAAATCACCATGTGCTTGAAATACAGATACAACAATGTCATGAAAATAGAACTGTATTATCCAGAAAATCATACTTTATCTTTGTGTTGCAGGTCTTTGGACGCAAAAATTGAAGTCTGATTCCTATGATTTTATCAGATTTTCTGCCAACCATCAGCTATTGTTATTGTTGTTACAAACAACATCAGCAATTATGAAGTCAAAACATTTGAAATGAAATAATTCACTCAGTGATAATTCACTGAGAAATCTCTGACAGTAAATCACTACTGAAAATGTAATAAATTATGATCATTCATCTATCAGTTAAGTAAGAGCATTTTTCTGCCTGTGGTAATAGGCAGTCTCAACTGGAGTCTGTGAACATTAAAGACTGAAAATTAATGTGTATGTTTTTTTATTCAAAACCCAGAAAATCTGAATACACAAAAAATTTCCAATATGTGATACAAGATATACTGCTTACTTCATGATATGAAAATTCAGAATCATCTGGAAGATTTATTTCATAATACACCATATATGATCTGCCTCTGTGAGGCTTTGAATGGTGATAATATACAAATACATTAGATAATATTCAACAACAAGCTAGGCTACATGATTAGAATGCATATATATATGTGTGTAAGTCTATGAAACATCAGTCTATAACATGATACACAATCATACAAACAGAAGCAAGTGACTAATGCAGTTAATTTTACCTATTATCATACAAGCCTGAAGCATGAAATCTACCATGCACAGCAAACAAACATATGGTTGAGGTAGACTCTTCTCATCTCATATATTGATATTTCCAATAAATGCTTCAGTGAACCGAAATTTGTGGCAATTTTGTTTCACTTTTACTAAATATTCCTTTGATTTCAACTTTTATCTCAAACTAGTCATTTCAACCTTATAAATCCAGTTCCTTGGAGTATGAGCCAACGAAAGTCATCCGTATATGTCATGCTTAGTGCCCTTATGCACATTACACTTGTGCATAATGAAGATTAAATCAAATAAAGGCATATCATCTCACAATTCCTTCTGAATCATAAAGGCCTTTTTAAAAGCAAGAGAACCGATCCTTGTATGAGTAAATTCTTTCATACAGGACTGATTCTCCTTTTGGAAGTGATAAATAGGATGTGTTTAACCTTTATCCGACTGCATAAATTAATTAAGCCACTCCCATTGCTAATTACCAACCCATCAAATTACTTGATATAATATATTAGTTTGATTCACAAACTGCATGAAAAACATTGTAGATCCTGATCAGATGGCTTCTTCTGATCTGGACCAACACTGTTTACAAAGGTAGGGGTTGTCATGAACAACAGGATAAGGGTTAATATCTAGATTTTTTCTTGTTGTATTCTGTTCTGGTGATACCTTTGATTATTAAGGCATTACTTTTCTTTCTAAGGCATTGTTTTTATTTCCAAAGCTTTTTGAAAACAGTCATTCTCTTGTTTTTTTTTGTACAGTTTTGTGGTATTCTATGAGCAATATGATTTGGTAGCCTATTTTTATTGGTCTTCTTAGGATTCTGGTCACCTCCTGGGAAGATTAGGAAGCTGGTGGTCTTATATTGAGATATACTGTATTTGCATTTGGGCCCAGTTGTTTAAAGCATCATCGGCTTAACGAAACTGTTAGTGGTCAAAATCACTGGTTGGGAGCGTACAGTACACTTAACCCGGATGTTCCGATCTGTATAGTGGACAGATCCTTGTTCCGATATGTCGGGTATGTTTAAGAATGTTCATTTTTGTGTTCTGAAATTATTAATTATGATAATTTCAACTTCATAGCAGTAGTTCGGGAAGCATAACTAAAACTCTTTTCGACATGCTACCTTGATTTTCTGTTTATTGCTATGATTTCTTTTATTTTCACGTTTGTTTTCAGAAAATCATTATCCTACTTTCAATTTCAAACGCTGCACCGGTACAATTTTATCAAACTTTGCCACCAACCTTACATGAAACGACTGTAATTGCATTCTAACTATTTTATGATGTATTTCGGGCCAGCTTTTATTAATATTACTAAACATCTTGCCATGTAAGGGCAGTTATTTTCAAAGGAAACGATAGAAGAGTCAAAAACTGGTTTGTATCGCATGTCGCAAAACTGATTTCTCAGCACTGAATGTCGTGTTCCGATCAAACTATATTGTGTGTCCTGATAATATACTAAGTCAAAAAAGTAACTATATCAACTTTCGGGTGAAACTCACTTGATATCTGGCAGCTATTGGGTTAAATTCGGCTGGAGACATTTATATCGGACGTTTAGATAGAGAATGCTCAAACTTGCATTTGTCCATATCTTTCTGCTCCAGAATTGTCTTCCAATATGTGCCTAGAAAGATTTTGGTAGAAAATGGACATTGCGCATGCGCAGAAAGTTCTTTTTTGTCTAAGATGGAAGACAATATTCTCTGAACATCGAATAACACTTTACTTTTCCAATATCTCATGATCTCGCATTATAAGCGAGGTTTTAATTTGTGAAATTCTCAAATTATCTCCCTTGCAATTAAAAATATAGCAATTTTCGAACTGCTGTAATTTTTATCCCTGTCAATAAATTTTTGCCATTTTTTTCAAAAAACGCTTTGTGTCCACCATTGCTGTTCATCATGATGGTTAAAAATACAGAAAATTCATGTAGCATGTAGCAATATCAATTGCGATTTTCAATGGAGTTCCCATTGAAAGCAGCATTTGCACACAACTTATAAGAATTGGAGGTCAATATGTGATAGCCTGTTTCTCGTAGCTGATGCAACTAAAGTTCCAACTCTTTTGTGAATAGACCCAAATGCTATCTAAAGAAATGTCACATGTATCACATTTTAGAAATGTAGCGAACAGGGAAATTTTGTGATGTTAAATCATAGCATGTTTTAATGATTTTTCTCTGCGAAAATGACACAGTGACCCCTTGGGTGTTTAAAGCAAAAGTCTACGATGATGTGTTTACGAAAACAAAAACGAATGATGCTTTTGCACGGAAAAATGAGTCTTCTTATCAAAACATGACAAACTTTGTGTAGTTTTTATCCGTAGTAGCTAAAGTAACAGAAGCAATTTTAGGTATAGGAACTTTTTTGTCTGAGTATACTATAGAGCGATTCCGATATTTTCGTAGGATAACATTAAAATACCTTAGCTATTTTGTTTCTAAAATGTGGACACTTGGCATATACACACTTTCTTCATCGGGTTCTTCATACTGTCTCAGACGAAACATAAAACATGACAAAATGACTGGGCCCAACGAAGATTCAGATCAGCTTGCGCATCCACCAAGCCTGATCAGATTCTTCGCTTGCGCTTGATGGGTAGCCTACTACTCGAGTTTTTTCACACGGGCAATGAAGACACTGATCAGACTGGGCAGATGCTGAGACTGAGCTTAGTCTTTGATGGGCGCATAGATCAGTTTTTGTTTTTTATGCTCAAGTTGGAATAGTCCCATTTTGTTTCTTTCACTAATTTCAGACGTGATGAATTAGTCGTTTGTGGTGGACCTGGTTGGTGGTTCTTTGGCATGACACACTGTTTCAACCTTGTCAAAAACTGTGCCAAATACCTCAATATATCTCACAGGGCATCCAGTATCCAAGTTATGGTCATCACAAGATTATATTGTTTTGGGAAATAACTGAAAAAAAAACAACAGTGCACCCAGAGTCATGATTTTTACACATGACACACCTGCTTAGCCTCACGTACAACTGTAGCAAGTCCCATCATTATGTCCCAAAGAAAATTGAATATATGGCGATCACAAGATATTCATACGATTCATACGATTTTATTAGAAGGGGATATAACTCAAATACCTTCGCACCTAGAGTTGTGGTTCCTGCGCATGACATGCTGTCTCAATCTTGCCAAGTATTATCCATATATCTCAATGGGTTTCTGAGCTATGGCCAACACAAGATTATTTTGTCAGGGGAGGTAACTAAAAAACCAGTGCGCCAAGAGTCGTGGTTCTTGCCCGTGACAGGCTTGCTTAACTTTAACAATCAACATGTCTCGAAGACTGTTGAAGATATGGCGATCACAAGATAGTCATACAATTTTATTAGAAGCGGAGATAACTCAAATACAATTATAACTATGACACACAGAGTTGTGCTGCTTGTGAATGACATGCCGTCTCAACCTTGTGAACAATTAGGCCAAGTATCATCAATATACCTCAAAGGGTTTTCGAGTTATGGCCATCACAATGTTATTTTGTGAGGGAAGTTAACTCAAAAACCAGTACACATAGAGTCGCGGTTCTTGCACATGACAAGTCTGCTTAACCTTTAGCCTGCTGAATAGTGGTGGGCCGATGATCGACTATAGTCGAAAGTCAGTTGGTTTTGGCTTCCGATAGCGATAATCGATTGAGAATTCTCTAGTCGATTGTAGTCGGTTCCGGTACTTGGTATTCCGAGTTTTAGTGCATTCCGGTATTCCTTCGCACTTTTCTATTACCGTATTCGGGCGTGTATTATCGCAGTTTTTTTCCCTCAAATTACAGTCCCAAGTTCAGGGTAATCCACCCGAATTATTTTTGGACCATTTTATTTTTACTTTTGTCAGCTGAAAATACGATGCATCTCATGTAATGCTCTATCCTTTTACGATTCCCGACATAAATGTTTAATTGTCCACTAAATTTTACTTAAACATGAGTAATATAACAATCTCCATTACTAGCAAGCCCGATTTTGCGAGTATTATTCCTAAAACTCTGATTTTAAACGAAATAAACAAGCAAGTTCAATGCGAACATCAAAGTTTTCCGGCATCCAAACCGCCACCCACAAACCACCGCTGCAGTTTTTTTTTTTCTGCACGCGATCGGTAAATGACGTCATCGGACCCCAGCAACCCCACACGTGTCTATTGTTTTATCTTAATGGGGAGTATCTTTCATAAAAAATTGTTTTGAAACGGTAAAAAAAATCTCAATCGCAAAACGGTTGTGGAAAACTGCGCTTTCCGTAAGCTCCGTGTCAATAACCAACAACAGCATACAGATGTGTTAAAACAAATTAAAGCTTTCAACTTTTCTCGCCAAGCGTCTGCTATTTGGCGCCAAAACATAACCATTCACGAGATAGTAGAATAGTCGTAGCAACTCGTCTTAGGAGCAATTAAATAATTTTCACAATGATTGCGGATTAAATTTTATGATTTGGTAATTAACGCAAATTAGAGACTTTACTTGACCATATTTTCACACCTTATCGACACGCACCGCAGGGTGGCATTTATATGACAGGGATTAACAATAGTGTCATAATTGAACCGTTAATATAAATCATCAAACAGTGTAAATCCAAATCAGACGTCTGCGGCGTCTTTCTGAGGTGTCTGATCTGGGACTGCTCTGTTTGCCGATGTCCCAAAAAAGGGCCGCGGGCATATGTCGGTTAATAAATAAATAACAATGGTGAACAGGTAAAGTTTTTTCAACATTTTAATGTAAAATACATGCTTTCTGGTGATACTAGCACGCACGTGCATTTTCCCGCCTTTTGAAGACGATCGAGCGTTCCGATGTGTGTTACAAAAACTGGCCAAATTCTTACTTTTTCTCACTTACGCATCCACCAATTTTTCCTACTCAGGGGGCCGAAACTTTGCTGCTATTTTCAAAGGCAGGCAACTTTTGTGACTTTCTGTTTGATTTTAAGCTTGTCAAACCCCTTATGGAAAGGGGTGTTCACTAAAAGGAAAGAATTTGCTCCTAGACTCCTATTGACAAGGTAGGCCAAAAACATATTTGACATAGCTGCCTCTGATGCAGATGTATACATTCTCCTTAAATTAGAATTCTTGAGAGATTAAACAGACTAATCACTCATCTAAAGTGGTCCGTCTTCAATCATTCGGAGCTCAGGTCTGCACCGTCATAAGGTGTTGTTTCTAGTCCGAAGTTGTGCACAAATATTGTTTCATTGTCAAAATATTTAGTCATTACTAGTCATTATGATATCTCTTTTAGAAAAAAACAGCATAATGACTGAATAATAAACCATTGATTCCTTTCAATATAAAACATCCATTCAACAGTAGTCATTCAAATTTCTCATTTCACTGAATTATTTCAAGGTTATTAGGAAATAAAACAAAGAGTTCTGTGTTTATGTTTTTCCTTTATTTTTTAACATAATGTCCAGAAAAATCTCTAACATACAGTAAGTATTATGCATATATTAACAAAAATACAAAAGGCATTTAAACATACATGTACTCAAATTTTAACATAAAAGAGAAACCGATTATGCAATCGATAGCTAGTTGGTTTTCTCTTCCGATTATAAACCGATAATCGATTGTGATTTGAAACCGATTGCCCACCACTACTGCTGAATATTCAATTAAGCCACACCCATTTCTGACTTTGAGCCGGTCAGCTTACTTGATACAGTTTATTTTTACATATTCAAAAACTGAATGTCAAACAGTGTAGATCCTGATCAGATGGCTTCTTCAGTAGCCATCTGATCTGGATCTACACTGTTTGCAAAGACAGGGCTTGTCGCCTACAGCAGGCTAAAGGTTAACCTCATGTACAACTGTACCAAGCAGGGCTCGAGAAAATGTCGGTTTTCCGGTTCTGGACCGAATTTGGCATCCATAGACCGATTTTGACTTCAGAAGAAGATTAAAAAATCGGTCCATGATTCTATACCATTTAAAAAAAATCGGTTCGAAAATTTTCACTAAATAATTATGTTGTAATAACAAGCTGACCGTTTGCCACTGATAATCCAAGCATGTATACAAAAAAAACCTACGGCACAAGGTGTTAGACCGGTTCATTATCTAACTAGGTGAAAATCAGACAAGTCCACGTCGTTTTCTTTGATCTTATCGCAGCGAAATTTGACCCGTGTGTCAAAATTATTAAACCGTGAACACTGGCCTCAGGCGTTATCGGCAAGCTGGCAAGGTGAGAAAATTAGGTCAATCAATGCAGGACATACTCTAGTTTGTTTACACAAGTCATTAATTGATGGCTTACTATAGAACCGGTATTTGAATATAAAATTGTTTTGTTTTTTTTTTTGTTTTTTTTTTTCACAGGGCGCAATTTACAATACACACAGTACCTGTCATGTCTGAACATTGCGTGTTATGCCTTCGAGGGAAAATGCCTTATTTCACCCATTCTAAATGATTTTTTTTATTTAAGAAATACGCTGCATTCAAACCAATAACAAAAACCACATGTGTATTACGCCCTTGAATGAATTAAAATGAAACCGCATGACGTGATTTTCCGATCACGTGGCTTCAATATCGGTCGACATTGGTAGACAAAGCGATTTGTTTCAGGCTTGTGTAATCGTGAAATATGTATTTACACTCTTTAAAACTTGGTTCGGCCATGTAAGATTTTCAATGACTCTCGTTCGGCCATGCTTTGGTTCGAGATTAAAGAAATGTTTTTCGATTTTTTTAACCCGCTCAAAGCGACTTTTTTTTTAGAAATACGCTCTACTAAAATCAATGTCGTGTGTGTTACGTCCTTGACTGCATTGATATGTATTGTGTAAACGGAAACCGTATGACGTCATTTTCCGACCACGTGGCTGAAAAATCGGTCGCCATTTGTAACCAAAGCAATTTGGGCAAAATAAAATGCGTGAAATAAGAGAAATATTTTAAAGGTTTATATAGTGACCATTGAACTGGTCTTTGACTGCCCCACGTCGGTTGTATCCCTTTAGCAGTCTTCAAGTTCTGAGTAACCCGGATATTGGGAAAATGAAAGTATATGAAATCTGGCATAGAAAATGAAAGTAGATGAAATCGGAACGATGCGAGCAATAATTGCTGTTTATAATCAAGATACTGGTGCTCATATCCGTTGACAAGTGTAAGAGCAACATTGGTATGTCATTCGTTATGCTAATAACACATTTTGAAATTGCAAATCGCCAATGACGTTTACGGAAATTACCAAGACCGATCGACAATTTCCGTATTTTTTTTGCGAAATCTGACTGGACCGATTTGGATTCTTCAGTTTCTCGAGCCCTGGTACCAAGTACTATCAACATGTCTCGAAGAATATTGAAAAGATAGTCATCTTATTTTTATTTAAAGGGAGATAATTGAAATGCCATGGCACCAAGAGCTGTGGTTCTTGCAAATGACCCTCCTGCTTAACCTCATGTACAACTGTAGCAAGTACTATCAACATGTCTCCAAGAGTATGGGAGATATGGCGATCACAAGATAGTCATTCTATGTTATTGGAAGGAGAGATAATTCAAATACCATGACACCAAGAGTTGTGGTTCTTGCACATGACATGCTGATTTAATCCTGTGAACAATTGTGCAAAGTTTCATTAATATGTCTCGAAGGGTATTTTAGTTATGGCGATCACCAGATAGCCGTTCTATTTTATTGGAAGACGAGATAAATTCAAATGAGATGTCAAAAAGAGTTGTAGTACTTGCGCATAACATGCTGCTTCAACCTTGTGAACAATTATGCCACATTTAATCAATAATCTCGAAGGATATTGTAGTTATGGCGATCACAAGATAGTCATTCTATTTTTTCGAAGGGGAGATAACTAAACAAGAGGCCCATGGGCCACTATGCTCACCAGAGCTCAGGTGGGCACTGCCCATCCTGCCCAATGTCAGCCATGTATTTTAACATGATATCATTTTAATCTACCAAATGAACCCCATGTCCAAATGAGCACCCATGTGGACTCAGCATCTGAAAAGTTAGGCCTTTTATGAAGTAGAGGGGGTGGGGCATGGACCCAATGGAGCCCTGGTTGGTATCACTAAATGTGTCTTATCATAAGAAACAAAAATATATATGGTTTAGCAGTGGGGATCTGTAAGGCCTCTTTAACAGTGGAGGGGGTTGGGGCATGCCCTGTTGATCCCAGGAAAGCCCAAACTGTTGTCCCTAAATGTGTCTTATCATAAGGACCAAGTATATATATGGTTTAGTGCTGGGGGAATCTGACCGGTTTCAGAGATTTGAGGCCCATTAAGTGGAAAGGATAGGAATGGCCCTTGCCGACCCCCCTACAGTAGGTTTGCTAATAATAAGGAACAAGAACATATATGATTATGGGGTGGGGATTTGAATGGTTTCTGAAATATAAAGCCTTTTATGAAATGGAAGGGCTGGGCACATTGCCTCAACACAAAGAGACCCCCAGGTTGGTGTGATTGAATGAGTCTTATCATAAGGAACAAGTATATGGTTTAGGGGTGGGGATCTGAACTATTTCTGAGATATATGGCTTTTAATGAATTAAAGCGGTGGGGCATGGCTTGGGCTTGCCCCGGGGACTCCCAAGCTGGTGTCACTGAATGCGTCTTATCATAAGAAAGATGAATATATATGGTTTAGGGTGGGGCTGAGACAATTTTCTCTGAGATATAAGGCCTTATGTGAAGTGGAGGGGTGGGGCAAGGCCCCTGGAGACTCAACGGTTGGTGTCAATGAATGTGTCTTATCATAAGGAACAAGAATATATATGGTTTAGGGGTGGCCATCTGTAGGGTTTCCGAGACATTTTGATATTATGAAATGGAGGGGGTGGGGCATGGCCCCAGCACATCCCTGGGGACCCCCAGGTTGGTGTCACTGAATGTGTCTTATCATAATGAACAAGAATATATATGGTTTAGGGGTGGGGATCTGAACGGTTTCTGAGATATATGGCCTTTTGTGAAGTGGAGGGATGGAGCAAGGCCCCAGCGCATCTCTGAGGACCCCCAGGTTGGTGTCAATGAATGTGTCTTATCATAAGAAGCAAGCATATATATGGTTTATGGGCGGGGATCTGTAAGGTTTCCGAGATATTGGGCCTTTTATGAAATGGAGGGGGTGGGGCATGGCCCCGGCACATCCATGGGGACTCCCAGGTTGATGTCACTGAATGGGTCTTATCAAAAGGAACAAGAATATATATGGTTTAGGTGTGGGGATCTGAATGGTTTCCGAGATACTGGGCCTTTTATAAAGTGGAGGGGGTGGGGCATGACCTGGGCGCATCCCTGAGGACCCCCAGGTTGGTGTTACTGAATGCATCTTATCAATAGGAACAAGAATATATATGGTTTAGGGGTGGGGATCTGAACAGTTTCTGAGATATATGGCCTTTTGTGAAGTGGAGGGGTGGGGCAAGGCCCCAGCGCATCTCTGAGGACCCCCAGGTTGGTGTCAATGAATGTGTCTTATCATAAGAAGCATGCATATATATGGTTTAGGGGCGGGGATCTGTAAGGTTTACGAGATATTGGGCCTTTTATAATATGGAGGGGGTGGGGCATGGCCCCGGCCAATCCAGGGGACTCCCAGGTTGATGTCACTAAATGGGTCTTATCATAAGGAACAAGAATATATATGGTTTCGGGGTGGGGAGATAATGGTTTCCGAGATATTGGGCCTTTTATTAAGTGGAGGGGGTGGGGCATGACCTGGGCGCATCCCTGAGGACCCCCAGGTTGGTTTTACTGAATGCGTCTTATCAATAGGAACAAGAATATATATGGTTTAGGGGTCGGGATCTGAATGGTTTCTGAGATATATGGCCTTTTATGAAGTGGAGGGGGAGGGGCATGGCCCCGGCACAACCTGAGGGACCCTCAGGTTGGCATAAAAGCAAATGGCTGAAAGAATTTTACTCAAGAAACATTTCTATAAAAGTTTTCTCAAAATATCTGCAATGACTTGGCAGTAAATGCCATTTTTCAATTTTCCCCATTATAAGTCTATGGAAACTAAGTTGCCACAGCAACCAAACTAATGGGCCGATTTTCATAAAAAACACAAACTTTCAATCCCCCAGCCCAAGGATGCTACAGATAAAATTTGGGCCCAATCGGCCCAGTGGCTTCAGAGGAGAAGATGTTTAAAAGTGTTGACACCAGACATACGACATACGACGACGACGAAGACGACGGACACCTGCCTATCCTATAAGCTGCCCCGGAGCCTTCGGCTCTGACGAGCTAAAAACCATGGCACCAAGGATTGTTGTTATTGCCCATGACATGCCGCCTCAACCTTGTTTACAATTTTGTCAAGTATCATCAATATATCTCGAAGGGTATTGGAGTTATAGAGATCACAAGATAGTCATTCTATTTTATTGGAAGGGGATATACCTCAAATACCATGGTACCCAGAGTTGTGGTTCTTACGCAAGACACGCCGTCGCAACATTGTTTACCATTGTGCCAAGTATCATCAATACATCTCGATGGGTATTGGAGTTATGGCCATTACAAGACTGCGTCTACGCCGGGACGGACATACGGACTGACGGACGACCGGACACCAAGCCGATCGCTATATTCCCCGAATCTATTCGGTCGGGGGGATGAAAAGGATAATAGCTTTCGCAGTCTGGTCCACAGCTCTTCATTTCTTTGTATAAATATATATATCTTAAATAAATAGCCCATGACAAATCATATCACTCGGGTCGTTTTGCATTTCTGTGCAGTCTGATCAGAGTATTTGCTATGCGTTCTGTGGCTGAAGAGAGACGCGTGACGATGCGACTTTTGTTAAATATTTCATACCTGAAGTCAGTCCTGGAAGGCTGGCTTCTTTGGCTGAGTGGTTAAGACCTCTATTCTGTATTGATCTTAAGGTTCAATGAATACACACAGCACATGTAATTTCTCCAAGATTTCGGGAATGTATAGGTAATTAATATTTTTACGTAGCTTTGCTATTGTTTCAGCATTATCATCTTATTGCATAGACATATATTGCAATGTACCTTTGAATAACTTACACACATTAATAGCGACATCCCATACAGTCAAAACAAGGTATCTAAGACAAACTATGCAGTAAATATGAGACATACCATACAGGCAGAAATGTTTTGGGACGGCCAGTCTTGCTCTTCGTGTGAGTTTGTATGGAATTCTAGAGGCACTTATTTTTAGTATAACTCATTATAGATTATTACTCTATCTTAAAACTGTCTTAAAAGATATTTTTCTTTCGATCAAAGCTCTCAATTGGTCGATTTTCTGGTCACAGGTGAGGTGTGATTCCTACAAACACTAGTGATTTGCAGCTGAAAAATAGATCTAGAGCATAGAAAACGACATCTTGCCATGCCCAAAGATTGTCAGTATGGAAAACAAAATAAATTAAACACCCTTACCAAGTTGTTTATGTCCAAAAAAAATAAATATACAAATATAGAAGACAGACAACGCACAAACACCTTCAAGGTCATAACAAAAGACAAGGATCTGTCCACTATACAGATCGGAACATCCGGGTTAAGTGTACTGTACGCTCCCAACCAGTGAAAATGTTGATATAGCAAGTGAATTATCTCATAGTCTTATTGCTTTGTGGGAAAAATATGAACAGCAAATGCAAAAGCTACTCGCATATTAGCCATATCAACTCATTTTGTACTCAATGGAATCTTCCACCTAATATATAGCACAAGTCGATTTTTCAAACTTTTAGGGTGACACATTGTTTGTTTTTTTTCAAAATTTATTTGGAAAATGGCTAAACTTATATTTTTGCTGAAAAAATGTAAGTAATATTTGCTGTCTCTACTCACATTTCTGATGCAAAGTATCTGTATACCATGATGATACAACAGTTTGCTTGACAATTCATCAATTTAGCCACACAAAAAAATTGTTTATGCAAACACCATACTAACCATAGGTATTTGGATAGACAGGCCTGAGAAAACAGTGTAGATCCAAATGAGATGTGGCATCTCATCTGGGCCTATAAAGTTTTCCACTCATCCAGCTATTTTTAGACATAATATCTGGCAGTAAATTGTACTTGTTCAATTTTAGAACAAGTATGGTAAGGATTGGAGGTGTGCAAATACATAGGGTAGACTCAGTAGTGCCTTGATCAACTGGGCCCAAGATGGAATGAGGCAAACTATACAAAGTTTTGCTTCACAGCTTGTTTTCTTTGACAACTGTACTATAATGCAAATATTCAAGTAATTTCGTATTGGCCCTGTTACAGGTCCAAGGTCTGCTGTATTGGACAGAGACCAAAGGCAGATGACCAGGACCTATAACAAGGCAAATATGAAATTACTTGATTAATGACACTTTTATTAACTTCAATAATATGATGTTATTAATAAAGTATTATTGTATTGGCCCAGTTACAGGTCCAAGATCTGCTGTATTAGACAAAGGCCAAAGGGTCCAAAACAGGAGACCAAGGACCTGTAGCAGGGCCAATACAAAATTACTTGGTTAATGAAATTTTTACTAATTAACTTCAATAAAACATGGTAAAAATATCTTATTTTAACAATAATCACAACTATAATGGGATTATATAGCATGGCGTAAGCCTACAACAGCCTAGTATTTATATATAACACACCAAACACCTTACCGGCCTAGAATCCTGAAACAAAGCAGTTGAAATAATGTTATAAAATTCGGCTCGATTGTTCTTTATAGGTCCTATTAACCCTAAAACTGCCAGTCATGACTTTTGCAGACTCCAGAGAAAATAAGGCTGGACATTATACAGGAGCAGTCTGATCTGGGCCCACACTATTTGCCTGTATGCAAAAATATTTTTTAAAAGTTTGAAAAATCCAGCAGACAACATAAGCAGACGACATTTTCTGATGTAGTTTTTCTCAGCGTTCTAAGGGTTATGACACAACATTTTACTTGTAAGAAGTTGAGGTGTCCTAACATTTAGGGTAAATACGGTAACAAATGAAGATCACCTTTGAGACCTTGTGCCAGTATAATATTATAAAGTATCTGTCACATTAATGATAGGAAATGTGAACTGCATGGTAAATATTTTATGAATAGACCCAATCACATGAAGTGTCTTTCTTAAATCAAATTGATGATGTGAGAGTGCATAATTATTTTCCTGTGACAGAAACAAGATTTATCACATGACGTCATTGATAAGCAGTGGATAACTTCGTGTAATAAAAATCGTATGACCACACGTGTAATAACACTTTGGCCGGATTAAGTAACGCCATGACGACGTCCATGTCAACCATGCATGTTTTGTGGAAAAATGCTAAATTTAAAGGCGATAAAATCCAATTTAAAGTGGTCATATGATAAACAGAATCTTACACTCGTGGTCATTTCATATGAAATTTATGAAACTCGCCAAAGGCTCGTTTCATAAATTTCATATGAAATGACCACTCGTGTAAGATCCTCTATATAAACAATGAAGATTTTAATATCTAAACCAGCCCTCGCCCATCGGGACTTGAAGAAATAGATGGGCTGCACGATGCTTCCACGCAGAGCTGAAACTGACCCGCTCACGAGTATGGTAAACCGCTTAGAGGATCTAACCCTGCCCAGGACAAACGGTGCGAGTCGGACTGTCCATGCTTATAAACCCTATTTGTTTTATTGGGCGACAGGGCTTGAGATGTCATTTTGTCTCAATGTCGGGTAAAAGTCCCACAAAGTTGGAAGCAACGTCTCCAAAAAGACCTTTACAGTGTTGAAGGAGACGTTAAACCTCAATTCAAACAAATTCAAACAAACACAACCCACAATATCATGACTGCACAACAAAATACAGTAAGATTCTAGTATTAAGGCCAGCAAAAATGAAAACTAATTCTTCTTTTAAAAACATTTAAAATGTTTCAGTTTTTCTCTCTTGGTCTTTACTTTACCGAGTGTTGTCTAGTAAGATACCTCCTTTGGGACTGTTCAAAAGTGGTCTTAAAGACAACTTTTGAACAGTACCAAAGGTGGTCTTATTATAGGAATTTGACTGTAAAAGCTAACCTGTGTGGGTGACAAAGCTCAGCTTGCATATCCACTTCATATCACCAGACTCTGAACTTAGTTCTTTTTGAACAGCCTAGAGTCTTTAGAAGGCAATTCCATGACATTTGCTCATATCTATCTATCTATCCATCTTCTGATACTGTGTCGGTCACATTTGACCATTACCGCAGGTGTATATTACATACACTCCAGGTTTTGCAGGATGAAAGCCTACACAGTAATCATGTAATTACGGTAGGGATCTTTAACCTGCACAGGGGATGGTTCTCCCTGCACAGGGGGCCTCCAGTTAACGTCCCGATCCGAAGGACGGTGCACTTTATGACATTCATCCCTGCAAATGATGCCAATGGAGCGTGTTCGGACACCGAAATTTTATCGTTGCTGCCGGGGATCGAACCTGGGACCTCTAGCATCAGAGGCAGGTGCACTAACCACTGAGCTATCACGCTCCAATGGTAAGGCA
The DNA here is from genome assembly GCA_963580285.1 of Lucinisca nassula. NCBI lineage: Eukaryota > Metazoa > Mollusca > Bivalvia > Lucinida > Lucinidae > Lucinisca > Lucinisca nassula. Next base: position 1,843,849 of record OY757013.1, on the reverse strand, counting down.
AATTGCTCACAAGACAATTGCTCACAAGACAACTGACCATAACTGACCACAACCTTCATGGAAAATAGGATAATTGCTCACAAAACATTTTTCCATTATTAAGTGTAAGCAATTGTCCTATTTTCCATTAAGGCTGTGGGCAAACAGCAAAGACTTGGATCATGTGTAGATATGCCAGCTAATCTGAGTGTTTGTTGGTCGAACAGGCCCTCAAGTCATTACAAAACAGAAATCTTTTATGAGATCGAGGCAAAATTATTGGAAGACTAGAGAAAGTGACCAGTGGGTCACGTATACCCCCGGCCAGTGCCACCCTCTGATATATCTTTCGAGCTTGTATGTAACTTGAATGAAGAAGTCAAGAAGCTATATTAATCTATAATGTGCTTATAAAATCTAAACCAAACATAATCTTTCTAAATGGACCAAGGGAGTGAGAGCATCAAAGTTACTGAAGGGGTGGGGCCATCAATGTTACTGAAGCAGCAGGGTGGGGTATGCATCAATGAAATATTTGAACTGGTATGCAACACTGATGCAAGTATCAATTGAATTTGTCTTAGAGTTTAGAACATAATGTAACAGGCATCTATAAACTTTGTCATAAAACTTTAACCAAATGTAAACTTTCTAAGTCCATGACCTTGAGGTCTATGTCACTGTGGGTGGGGAAGCTACATGCATCTCAAAATCTTTGGACTGGTATGCAACATTGATGCAAGTATCAACTGAATTTGTCTTAGAGTTTAGAACATACAGGAATCTATAAACTTTGTCATAAAACTTTAACTAACGTAAAATTTCTAAGTCTGTGACCTTGACCTCAAGGTCACTGTGGGGGGTGGGACATGCATCAATGAAATCTTTAGACCAGTATGTAACTTCAGTGTAAGTATCAACTAAATCTATCTAAGGGTTCAGAAGATACAACCTCTTAGAAACTTAAACGCAAAAGCTTAACCAAAATGTAAAATTTCTAAGTCTGTGACCTTGACCTCAAGGTCACTAAGGGGGGTGGGACATGCATCAATGAAATCTTTAGACCAGTATGTAACTTCAGTGTAAGTATCAACTAAATCTATCAAAGGATTCAGAAGATACAATCTCTTAGAAACTTTAACGCAAAACTTTAACCAAAATGTTAACGGACGGACAGACGGAAGGACAGAAACACGGACAGATGAAGGGCAGGACGAAAACTATATACCCCCATAGCATACTTCGAATGCCGGGGGTATAATAATGATTCATCTCAGAAGTACACCCCAACCTCGATATAACACAGTTCATTAGAACACAGTTTCGGATATAAGACAGTTTCAAGATGGATCCCAAAAATGTATAGATTATATAGAAAAATGACCATAAATGGTCATTTTTCTATATAATCCATATACATACATTTTTGGTTGTTTAACTAACACAGTTTCTGCTTTGGACCATATTAAAGGTGTTCTATAGAGGTTGTGGTGTATATCCAGTCAACTCAATGGTACAATATAGAGACATTTCATGCATAAATATATAAACACAATGTTGTACCTAGCAGAATAAAACATATAGAGTATAAATATTCTCTTGCCCAGAACTTCTAAAGTCATTGCCAATGAATTACTATTAAAAGCATTCTGATCTTAGTATAGATATAAAGGTGTAACTTTTATAAGGTACCAGAGGTGTATTTTGAAGGTATCTTTGCTATTGTGAGCCCATACAAAATATAAGTTTGTTTGTTTGATTTGAGGCATCAACATTGTATATGTCATTTTACAGACATTGCTTCCAATTTTGTGGGACTTTTACCCTACAATGAGATGAAATGACTTCTCAAGCCCAGACACCCAATGAAACCAATATGATTTATAAGCATGGACGGTCTGACTTGCACCGCTTTGCCTGGGCAGTCTTAGATCCTCTAAGCGGTTTACCAGTACCTGTATGCAGTTGGTTTCAGCTCTGCGTGCAAGCATCATGCAGCCCATCTTTTTCTTCAAGCCAACTTCACTATAATGAAAACGTGACAAACGGAAAGCCAAAAGGATAGTTACTTTCCCACAAGATCGCCAAAACAGCTATCCAAAATAAAAAGATATTGAATGTCCCTCCCTCCTCAAGCCTCAGCTTTGCTATTTTCACTTCTCACAACCATGTCACTACATCACATAATCCGAGTCATAAGCAAACCTTTTTTAGTATTTGCCCACAACAAAGGTACAGATCAGCCGGCACATCTGGGCAGTCTGATGCACCTATGTGTTTGCTGCTGGGATAGCGCATTAGGTCTAGTTTCTATATGTAAAATTTCAAGAGAGTTGTTAGACTGTGTGGCTAAGGATGCCCAGTCCCAATCTTTTAAACTTCTTTTCGTGCTCAACACGATTCAGCATGAAATTTATGGTGCTAATAGTTATTAAAATACCAAAATTTCAAGATTTTTTCCTCTTTATATCTGTACAGGATGGTATTTGTCCTGCTGATAAATATTAAAATGACAACAATTGTTGGCATTTTAAAGGTGCATTATTGAGCTACCGGGTCTCAATTTTTTTTTCTGGTTTTTATCTTCAATGCATACTCCTTTGTCATATGTACACTTTTGGAGCCAATTACAGCTTCAGAAGTTTGTGAAAATGGTCGTTTTCATTCATGTTTACCCTTCGCTCTGAACATGTGTTCGGAATTTCTGTTCTAAAAATAAATCTGTCGCTTTATACAACATGGCCACAGTATAGTCTCTGAGTGTCGTTACTTATGGCATGGTATTCAGCGTCATATTTTTTTCCGATTCAGGCATGGCCTAAGCAAACAAGGCCAAAAATGAACGTCGCATTACGTCATATATGTGGATTCTATTTTTGTCACAAACTAAAAATAGATCTAACTAGTGTTCGAAACCTAGTTAGGGAGTCCCTCTCAAACTCGTGTACCTGACATCATAATTGTTTGCATTTTTGCCTAAAATGCATTCATTTGTATTGTTTTAAAGAAAAATACCGGCTATATGTATTTTATTTTTGGAAGCATTTTTTCCAGATAGCTCAAGAATGCACCTTTATTATTAAATTTTGTCAGCAGAACAAATTTAATGCTCAAATGAGCTGTGCATGAAAAAAGTTAAAATAACCCCCAGGGCCAGCTTGCTTTCTGCTTAGAGTCAGAAACCCTGAAAACATGTTTTCTTGTGAAGAGGCCCATATTATCAGTGACTAAGTTCATGGTTCTGCTAGATACTTTAGTCTCTGAATAAACACAAGTATAATCAGAATGACATCTCAATATAGCATAAGATACAACAGAAAAGCATAACAGATAATATGAAACAAAATGCATGCAACGCTCATAAAACAATATAGAAATGCAATGTAGAACAAGAAAATCTTATATATATGTGTTTTCTAAAATCTACAAGTTCTGAATATTGAAATTGCAAAATTTTGAGAGTCAATGTTTCGGAATGTCTTTTTTTACATTTCCCTTTGAATACCGTAAAAAAGCTAAAAATTTGGACACCTTAAGGAGTTGGTATAATTCTCCTAAAATGTTAACAAATCTGTTTCATGATCCAGCAAGGAGTCTAAAAGGTGCAGACAGAATGGCAAACAGCGCAGACCCAGATCAGACTGCTCCTTCAGGAGCAGTTTGATCTGGGTCTGCACTGTTTGCTTAGACCTATCTGTCCCAATATTTAGGATCATTACAGTAAACATGTATCAACATCTCTGAGCAGAGATTTTAACAAGTGCAAAAATTTTCTATGAGGGAGAAAACCAATGAAAAGCAATTCATAAAATTCCCTTATTTTGTCCAATGCACGATGATAGTATAGCTTTCTTTAACCCGTGTCCTGCTGAATAAATTAATTTTGTCACACCCATTGCTGACTATTTTGTTTGTTTGATTTGATGTTTAACGTCCCCGTCAACACTGTATTGGTCAATTTGGAGACGTTGCTTCCAATTTTTGGGACTTTTACCCGACATTGAGATGAAATGACATCTCAAGACCTGCCGCCCAATGAAACCAATACGGTTTATAAGCATGGACGGGTCCGACTCGCACTGCTTTGCCTAGGCAGGCTTAGCTCCTCTAAGCGGTTTACCAGTACTAGTGTGCAGTCGGATTAAGCTCTGCGTGGAAGCATCATGCAGCCCATTTATTTCTTCAAGCCCCTATGGGCGGGGGCTGTTCTGACTATCAACCAAACAAAATACTTGATATAATGTTTTCATTCAAATTTGCAAAATAATTGACAAACAGTGTAGATCCTGATCAGATGGCTTCTTCTTCAGAAGCCATCTGATTTGGATCGATCTGCAATGTTTGCAAAGGTAGAAGTTATCATGTTCAGCAGGTTAAGGGTTAATCCTGTTCCCACACAAGATTTTCTTCTTCTACAGAATGACATGCAAGAATGGAAGAAAGGTGAAATATCGCTGAGATTGAGCTATGAACCATGTCTTGAGATTTTTTTCTAATATTCAGGAACAATCTCCCTTCTCATCCACTAGTACAACTGGTAGCTTTACAAACTTGCTAAATGATGGAAATATTAGTACATCTCAAACATTGATAATTTTGCTGATTTATGTTTGGATATAACACCACCTCATTTAAGGGGAATGGGACCACCTTCAGGAGAGGCTACTCCTGCAAATGCAATTTTGTCTCCCATGTCAAAAGGGGTCAACTCTTAAAGGTAAGAATTTGCTCCTGAGGAGAAATTCTTTCCTTTAAGAGAAGACACCTTTTTCAATTTGTTTGATTTGAGGTTTAACGTCCCCATCAACACTGTCAATGTCATTTTGGAGATGTTGCTTCCAATTTTGTGAGACTTTTACCCGACATTGAGATGAAATGACATCTCAAGCCCTGTCGCCCAATGAAACTAGGGTTTATAAGCATGGACGGGCCGACTCGCACCACTTTGCCTCAGCAAGCTTAGATCTTCTAAGCAGTTACCAGTACTCGTGTGCGGGTCCGTTTCAGCTCTGGGTGGAAGCATCATGCAGCCCATATATTTCTTCAAGTCCCTATGGGCGGGGGCCAACCTTTTTCAGTGGCACAGGACTTATAGAAAAGCAAGCAGGAAGTTCCAAAAGTTGTCTCCCTTTGAAAGATTGGGGAAAAAATTGCCAGATGTTCCCATTCCCCTTAACTAGCAAAGCTTCTGTTTTGGACCCTGACACTAGAGTTATATAGAAAATGTGGTTTAGCATTAAACCTGTCAACTAATGAAGTTGTTAGCATTAAACAGTTGGGTCATGACTGACAGATTGCTCTGAACAGAAGTTTCAACCCAAGTATTGGGACAGAGAGGCCTAAAGACTTTCGGATGAGTCTTTAAACCGAGGTCCCGTCTCTGTATGACATTAGCTGTTGGCAGGACATAAAACTCAAACACTCACTCACTCACTCACTCAGAGAGGCCTAAACAAACAGTGCAGACCAAGATAAGATCAGGATCTACACTGTTTGCCTTCTGACACCTAGCTGGATCATGAAACAAATTTGTTGAAATTTTAGGAGAATTACAGCAAGTTCTCAAGGTGTCCGAAATTTTAGGATTGTTACAGTATTATGTCATAATAAGCATTACACAGCTGGGTAGTGAGTGACAGGTAAAATCTCAAGACTCAGTTCATAGAAAGAAGCACCAACCTGCAAGATATTGTATTTCAACTCCAGTTTCTTAAACAAGCAAAGTAAACATTGATATAAAGAGATGTTTTCTTGTTAGTCATAGAAACTAAATGTTTATTAGTGAGGAAAATTCTTCACAAAACAAGATGTGTTTGTGAAACACGAACATGTCCCCGGGCATGGTCATTTTTTTTTTTCAAAGTTGGTCACAGTTCAAAGTCAAGGTCACAGGTCAAAACTTTTGGTTTGAGTGGGAAGCACAAGGAACTTACAGGCCAAATATGACGGCTCTATCTTAATCTGTTCGAAAGTTATGAACAATTACATTTGTTCTTTTAAGCAGGTCAAAAGTCAAGGTCATGGTCAAAACATTTTGCACAAATGTAAAGCTCTTATCACAAGGAACCTACATGCCAAATATGCAGGCTTTATCCCAAATGGTTCGAAAGTTATGACCAAAATGTTTTTTTTTTCTTTTAAGTAGGTCAAAGTTCAAGATCACGGTCAAAATATTTTGCATGAATGTAAAGCTCTTGTTACAATGAACATACATGCCAAATATGAAGGCTGTATCTCAAACGGTTCAAAAGTTATAACCAATGTTAACTTTTTTTTATGTAGGTCAAAGGTCAAGGTCACTGGTCAACTTTTTTGTGTGAATGTAAAGCTCTTGTCACAAGGAACCTACATGCAAAATATGAAGGCAGTATCTCAAAAGTTTCAAAAGTTATGACCAAAATGTTATTTTTTTATTTTAAGTAGGCCAAAGGTCAAGGTCACAGGTCAATTTTTTGCATGAATGTAAAGCTTTTGTCATAAGGAACATACATGCCAAATATGAAGGCTGTATCTCAAGCGGTTCAAAAGTTATGACCAATGTTATTGTCTTCTTTTAAGTAGGTCAAAGGTCAAGGTCAAGATCACAGGCCAAATTTTTTTTGTATGAATGTAAAGGTCTTGTCACCAGGAACCTACATGCAAAATATGAAGGCTGTATCTCAAATGGTTCAAACATCATGACCAAAATGTTATTTTTTTATTTTAAGTAGGTCAAAGGTCAAGGTCACAGGTCAAAATTTTCTGCATGAATGTAAAGCTTTTGTCACAAGGAACATACATGTCAAATATGAAGGCTGTATCTCAAGCGCTTCAAAAGTTATGACCAATGTTTTTTTTTTCTTTTCAGTGGGTCAAAGGTCAAGGTCAAGGTCACAGATCAATTTTTTTTTGCATGAATGTGAAGCTCTTGTCACAAGGAACCTTCATGCCAAATATGGATACTCTACCTCCAACGGTTCAAAAGTTATGACCAACGTTAAAGTTGTCCACATACAAACCAACAAACAAACCAACAAACAAACAAACAAACTGACAGGGCAAAAACAATATGTCCCCGCTATCGCTACTGGGGACATAAAAACGCCAATACTATTTTGACCCAAAAATACCCCACTTTTATATAGTAAAACTGAGGTTTACATGGGTAAACATTTTTTTCATATTCCTGCTAAAAAGCATAGATTGTGGTTACTTGCTGAGGCAGTTCTAGCGAGTACCCATGATCTATGTTTTATGCAGAGATGTTAAAAATATCAGAATTTTTTATCTGAAAATTTTAAATTTTGATTGTAAAATTTTTAAGATATCTGAGTAGGCATTTACAATTCAGGAGTATGACTCTCATCATGACCTGTTTTTGCCAATTGTGAAAAACACAAATATACGACGGCTGATTGATATGTTGTGAGCCTCATATTGAAGGATCTGAATTTTGGCTGACATTGTATAATTTTTTCATCTTTATCCCCTTCAGTATCTATATACACTTTTGCCAGCGGTGTTTAAGGGCCTCAACGCCACTTTTTTTGGCTGTTCAAAAAGTCATCCACTGCATATATGATGTCACCATCGGACTGAAAGTGGGTGCCTGAAATAGCCATTTTCAGTTTATAGCTGAAAGTCTGATGGAGCGAGATAAGGTGAATAAGACAGATGCTTAATCAATTTAAAGCCACAATCATGAATGGCAGCCATAGCAATGGCAGGCTTGTAAACAGGAGCATTGTTCTGATAGAACAGCACACCTTTAGTGAGCTTTTCATGGCACTTAAGTTTAATATTTTCCCGTAACTGCGTCAGTAGTGAAGCATAGTATGTGTCATCGCTTGTTTGTCCCTTTTGGAGATAATCTATCAGCAGAATACCATCTGCATCACAGAAAATCGAGGCCAGAATCTTCCCAGCTGATGGAACAGTCTTTGCCTTCTTTGGCGAAGTGGGGGGGGGGGGGGGGGGTGCTTTCATTGTTTTGATTGTTGACTGGCTTCTGGGGTAAAATGATGGACCCATGTTTCATCCATCGTGACAAGATAAGGGTTAATAACTAGTTATATCTCCAAATCATGAGCTTGGAAAACACATCATTCAAAACTTCTTAGTAAAAAGAAAGATAAACTATAGTTTGGTACACAGCAGATTAATTAAAGGAATATCCCTTATCATATGAATGTGAAAGATTGTTATGGTTGATGAAATCACTTGTAAATTATCCATTTCATGCAAAAACAAACTAACATACACCTTTTGTGTACATTATGAAAACCACTCGAGCCATGTCATGAGAAGGCATATTTTCATCATTTTGAACAACAAAGTAGCAGATGAGCCTCCATATCTATGCAGTTTGATTACCATCTATTTGTTCAATGCTCAGATAGTAAATTCTTGCAAACCAGCTTTTCTTTCCCTTTGGTCCAACGGGATCACTGTCCGACATCACTCAGCCAATGCCTGACAGTGATCATTGAGATAGATTTTTTCTATCCACCCCTCTCAACCATGTAAGGTTTTTATAATACCTCCAATTTCTAAATCAAAACTTCAAGACTTTTCCCAGACTGTGCTTTGAATAACTGGGCCCTGGTACATTTTTGCAAGAATGCAAAAATGTACCAGAGCCCAGTTGTTCAAAGCATGCTCACTAATGCTTAAATTGTTAACTTTTCTAGTTTGTACAATATCTAATATTCTGGTTATTTCTGCTGGAAAACTGTAACTTTTGCATCTGCAAAAGCTATCCCCATTTTTTTCAGCTAAAATACTGTAAAATTTCTACAAGAGGGCCCAGAGGGCCCTGGTTCGCTCACCTGTGTGTCACTGTATCGAGTACATTCTATTTTTAGCTCTTGTGGCCATCTTGTTCATCAGCAGAGTGATTTTAGCTTATATGGTAGGGAGTAACCTAGGCAACATTCCTGGGAACTTTGAATCAAATTGGCCTTAGGGTTTAGGGGGAGTTTCCGTTTGAATCAAATTTACAGTATTTTTATATTTTTACCTCTGGTGGTCATTTTGTTCATCCGAGTGGGATTGTTTTAGCCTTTTTGGTAGAGGATCATCTAAGCAACATTGTCGCAAGGATCCTACATGCTAAATATGAAGTCTGTATCTCAAATGCTTTAAAAGTTATAACAAAGTAGGTCAAGGTCATGGGTCAAAAGTTTTGAATGGCTGAGAAAACCTTGTCACAAGGAACATGCATGCCAAATATGAAGGCTCTATCTCATATGGTTCACAAGGTATGATAAAGTAGGTCACAGTTCAAATATTTATGAGTGGGAAGCCCTTGTCAGAAAGAACCTACATGCCAAATATGAAGGCTCTATCTCAAACGGTTCAAAAGTTATGACAAAATAACCTACTGATCTACTTTTTGATTTGACATGACCCACATTCGAACTTAACTGAGATATTGTCCAGATGATCATTCTGAGCAAGTTTTATGATGATTTGACTGAAACTGTGGCCTCATAGAGTGTTCAAAATGTTTTTCTATGATTTGACCTGCTGACCTACTTTTTGACCCGACATGACCCATATTCAAACTTGACACACATATGTCAAGATGATCATTCTGAGCAAGTTTGATGATGATCAGACCAAAACTTGGGCCTCTAGTGTGTTCACAAGGTTTTTCAACAATCTGACCTACTGACCTACATAATGACCAGAAATGACCCATATTCGAAATTAACCGAGATATTGTCAAATGATCATTTTGAGCAAGTTTGATGATGATCGGACCAAAACTGTAGCCGCCAGTGTGTTCAGAGGGTTTTTCTATGATTTGGCCTACTGACCTACTTTTTGACCTGACATGACCCATATTTGAACTTGACTGAGATATTGTCACGATGATCATTCTGGGCAAGTTTGATGATGATCGGACCAAAACTGTGGCCTCTAGTGTGTTCACAAGGTTTTTCTATGATTTGACCTGCTGACCTACTTTTTGACCCGACATGACCCGTAGTCAAACTTGACCCGGATAATGTCAAGATGATCATTCTGGGCAAGTTTGATGATGATAGGACCAAAACTGTGGCCTCTAGTGTGTTCTAAAGGTGTTTCTAAGATTTGACCTACTGACCTACTTTTTGACCCTACATGACTCATATTTGAACTTGACCGAGAAATTGTCAAGATAATCATTCTGAGCAAGTTTCATGATGATCAGACCAAAACTGTGGCCATTAGTGTATTCACAAGGTTTTTCTATGATTTGACCTACTGACCTACTTTTTGACCCGACAAGACCCGAATTCAAACTTGACCGAATTATTGTCAAGATGATCATTCTGGGCAAGTTTGATAATGTTTGGACCAAAACTGCAGCCTCTAGTGTATTCACAAGGTTTTTCTATGATTTGACCTACTGACCTACCTTTTGACCCGACATGACCCGTATTCAAATGTGACCAAGATATTATCAAGATGATCATTCTGAGCAAGTTTGATGGTGATTGGACATAAATTGTGGACTCTAGTGTGTTCAGAAGGTTTTTCTATGATTTGACCTACTGACCTACTTTTTGACCCGACAACACATATATTCGAACTTGACTGAGATATTGTCAAGATAATCATTCTGTGCAAGTTTGATGATGATCGGACCAAAACTGTGGCCTCTCGTGTCTTCACAAGGTTTTTTTTTTCGGATTTGACCTACTGACCTACTTTTTGAGCCAACATGACCCATATTTGAACTTGACCGAGATTTTGTGGTGGTACAAATTGTGTGCAAGTTTTGTTAAAATCAAATCATAAATGAAACATCTATCATGCAGTCAAGACCAAAATAGGCAATTTTTGCCCTTTCAGGGGCCGTAACTCCGTAACACATGATGAGATATGGCTGGTTCAAGAAAGGAACACAGATCTCATGGTGGTACATGTTGTGTGCAAGTCTGGTTAAAATCAAATCATAAATGAAGATGCTATCGTGCGGACAAGACAAAAATAGGCAATTTTTGCCCTTTCAGGGGCCGTAACTCCGTAACACATGATGGGATATGGCTGGTTCAAGAAAGGAACCTAGATCTCATGGTGGTACAAGTTGTGTGGAAGTCTGGTTAAAATCAAATCATAAATGAAGATGCTATCGTGCGGACAAGACCAAAATAGGCAATTTTTGCCCTTTCAGGGGCCGTAACTCCGTAACACATGATGGGATATGGCTGGTTCAAGAAAGGAACCCAGATCTCATGGTGGTACAAGTTGTGTGCGAGTCTGGTTAAAATCAAATCATAAATGAAGATGCTATCGTGCGGACAAGAAATTGTTTACGGACGCACGGACGCACGGACGCACGCACGCACGCACGGACGACGGACGACGGACAAAATGTGATCACAAAAGCTCACCTTGTCACTACGTGACAGGTGAGCTAAAAAATTCTGACAACTTGAGAACTTGATGTAATTATCCTAAAATTTTGACAAATTTGTTTCAGGATCCAGCAAGGAGTCCAAAAGGTGCTGATGGAATGGCAGACAGTGCAGACCCTGATCAGACTGCTCCTTCAGGAGCCATCTGATCTGGGTCTGCAATGTTTGCATAGGCATGTCTGTCCCAAAACGTATGATCCTTACGGTATTAGTATATATGCCACATTTTATGATCAAAGTTTTAATGATATGGTAACTAACAATGTCGTTAGTTTTAGGACCAACTTGCCCCTGGTCACACACCATGAAAACAATTTTTTTTCATGAAAGGGCTCATTTCTTACTCTATCTCTTGCCACCATAAACAATATCATACATCTAATATAGACAATCATGCATTATATCTGTAATTCGCATGTCATACACATGTTGGTTTTGACAACAGTGCCGCAATACTTCTACACATCATGCTAAGCTGAAACAATGGCCTACTGTACTTTGTTGTCCAGTTGTTCAAAGCATTGTTAGCTTAACGAGCTTGTTAGTGGTCAAATTGTTAACTGTTCTAGTAAGTACAATATCTAATACTCGTATTTTTGCTGAAAAAATGTGAGCAGCTTTTGCATTTGCAAAAGCTGCTCACATTTTGTCTGCAAAAACTTTAGTATATTTGCCATATTTAATGATCATGTTAACTAACGACATCATTAGCTTTGAACAACTGGACCCATACATTTCATTTTCTTTTTGTATATTTGGCAATGTTTCCTGAAACAAAGGACTGAAACAGTATCTGGAATAGAGCCAATCTACCATGTAACAAGAAATCAACTCACCTTCAAGTCTGAATGTTTAGTTGGACATGGGTAGGTGTTGGGCTTGTGGTAAATATACAATGTCCTATAACAGAAAAAATACATGTAAATGAAAATATTTGTTTGTTTTTGGAGTTTAATGGCCCAGTCAACACTATTCAGGTAATTTTTGAGCCGGAGAGTTTACCTATCCACACCTTTCCTGGGTAGGCTTATACGTAAGTATTAACCATAACAGTGCACATTCTTGCGCCAGAAACTGACAACTGCCCTTCTTGAATCAGCGGAAGGGAGAGAATGACCGTAGAAAATATTTCATGATCAATCTCTATGAAAGAATGTTGCCGACCACAGCAGGCAAAGAACCCAAGTCCTCCTGATCACCTGTCAGACGTGCATCCGACCGAGCTACCGTGGCTGGCAAATGAAAAACATACTTGTAAAGAATCTAGATGGGGAGTTTCTTTGTTTGAAATGAGGTTTCATGTCCCCATCAACACCATTTAGGTCATTTTGGAGATGTTGCTTTCAATTTTGTGAGATTTTTACCCGACACTAATATGAAATGACATCTCAAGCCCTGCCGCCCAATGAAACCAATGGATCCAATGTATTTGATGGTATCAGCATGGGAGTGGCAGCTTTAATCATGGGAATCAAACTCTACAGAAAATGTCAGAGTCAACCAAGGTTACCTCCATTTACCTAGATCATTCTTGCATACAAGAGGGCCCAATGGCCCTATATCGCTCACCTGTGTACAAGAAAATCATTAGTGTAGGAGACCACTTGACATTCCTACATACTAAATATCTAAGCTCAGGCAAAGCGGTGTCCATGCTTATAAACCCTAATGGTTTCATTGGGCGACAGGGCTTGAGATGTAATTTCATCTCAATGTCTGGTAAAAGTCCCACAAAATTGGAAGAGACATCTCCAAAATGACCTATACAGTGTTGTCGGGGATGTAAAACCCCAAATCAAACAAAATCTGTCCCTTATGGTTTTGGAGAAAAAGATTTTTTTTAGTTTTTTCCAGTATAAGTCTATAGAAGCTAATGAGCCCTGGGGCTTGGCCAATTTTGACCCAAAGGGCACGGTTGGCAGGATTTATGTAGGCGACCATTTTGTGTTGCTATATACTAAATTTCTAAGGTCTGTACTTCATGGTTTCAAAGAAGATGTTTGAAGCTTTTTCCATTATAAGTTTGTTGGAGATAAGGGGCCACAGGATTTGGACCCAAGGGGCATGATTGGCAGGATTCATGTAGGTGACCACTCGACATTGCTACATGCTAAATACCTAAGCTCTGGGACTTTAGGTTTCAGAGAAGAAGATTTTTTTCCCCATTTTAAGTTGTTTTTTTTTTTTTCTTTTTTTTCTTTTTTTTTTTTTCATTATAAGGGCCCTGTGGTTTCAGAGAAGAAGATTTTTGAAGTTTCTCCAATTGTAAGTCTATGGAAGCTAAAGAACCCTGGGGTGGGGCCAATTTGGATCCCAGGGGCATAACTGGCAGGATTTATGTAGGTGGCCACTTGACATTGCTACATACAAAAATTCTAAGCTCTGGGCCTTATGGTTTCATAGAAGAAGATTTTTTAAGTTTTTTTTTTTCTATTATAAGTCTATTGGAGGTGATGAGCTCGGGCGTGGCCAATTTTGACTCCAGGGGCAGGGTTAACAGGATTTATGTAGATGGCTATTTTATGTTGCTAGACACTAAATATCTAAGTTCTGTGCTTCACGGTTTCTGAGAAGAAGATTTTTGAAGCTTTTTTCCATTATGAGTCTATGGGAGCTAAGGGGCCCCGGGGCGTGGCCCATCTGGACCCCAGGGGCATGATTAGCAGGAAATATGTAGGTGACCACTTGCCGTTGCTACATGCTAAATATCCAAACTCTGGGCCCGGTGGTTTCAGAGAAGAAGATTTTTGAAGTTTTTTTTCCATTATGAGTCTATGGGAGCTAAGGGGGTCCCAGGGTGTGGCCCATTTGGACCCCAGGGGCATGATTGGCAGGATTTATGTAGGTGACCACTTGTCATTGCTACATGGTAAATAACTAAGCTCTGGGCCCTGTGGTTTCAGAGAAGAAGATTTTTGAAGTTTTTTTTTTTTCTATTATGAGCCTATAGGAGCTAAGGGGCCCCGGGGCGTGGCCCTTTTGGACCCCAGGGGCATGATTTGCAGGAATTATGTAGGTGACCACTTGCCGTTGCTACCTGCTTAATATCTAAGCTCTGGGTGCTGTGGTTTCAGAGAAGAAGATTTTTTAAGCTTTTTTTAAATATGAGTCTATGGGAGCAAAGGGGCCCCGGCGCGTGGCCCATTTGGACCCCTAGGGCATGATTGGCAGGAATTATGTAGGTGACCACTTGCTGTTGGTACATGCTAAATATCTAAGCTCTGGGCCCTGTGGTGTCTGAGAAGAAGATTTTTGAAGCTTTTTTTTTCCATTATGAGTCTATGTGAGCTAAGGGGCCCCGGGGCGTGGCCCATTTGGACCCTAGGGGCATGATTGGCAGGATTTATGTAGGTGACCACTTGCCGTTGCTACATGCCAAATACCTCAGCTCTGGGCCCTGTGGTTTCAGGGAAGAAGTTTTTTGAAGCTTTTTTCCATTATGCGAGTCTATAGGAGCTAAAGGGCCCCGGGACTTGGCCCGTTTGGACCCCAGGGGCAAGATTGGCAGGAATTATATAGGTGACCACTTGCTGTTGCTACCTGCTAAATATGTAATTTCTGGGCCCTGTGGTTTCCGAGGTGAAGATTTTTGAAGCTTTTTGTTCCATTATGAGTCTATGGGAGTGATGGGGCCCCGGGGCGTCGCCCATTTGGAACCCAGGGGCATGATTGGCAGGAATTATGTAGGTGACCACTGGCCGTTGCTACATGCTAAATATCTAAGCTCTGGGCCCGGTGGTTTCAGAGAAGAAGATTTTTGAAGCTTTTTTTTCATTATGAGTCTTTGGGAGCTAAGGGGCCCCGGGGTGTGGCCAATTTGGACCCCAGGGGCATGATTGGCAGGAATTATGTAGGTGACCACTTTCCGTTGCTACATGCCAAATATCTCAGCTCTGGGCCCTGTGGTTTCAGAGAAGAAGATTTTTGAAGCTTTTTTCCATTATGAGTCTATAGGAGCTAAAGGGCCCCGGGCGTGGCCCGTTTGGACCCCAGGGGCATGATTGGCAGGAATTATGTAGGTGACCACTTGCCATTGCTAAATGCTAAATATCTAAGCTCTGGGCCCTGTGGTTTCCGAGAAGAAGATTTTTGAAGCTTTTTGTTCCATTATGAGTCTACGGGAGCAAAGGGGCCCCAGGGCGTGGCCAATTTGGACCCCAGGGGCATGAATGGCAGGAATTATGTAGGTGACCACTGGCCGTTAATACATGCTAAATATCTAAGCTCTGGGCCCTGTGGTTTCAGAGAAGAAGATATTTTAATTTTTTCCCATTGTAAGTCTATGGGAGCTATATGTTGCTATGGCAACCAGAATTCCAATCTGATCAGCCCAAAAACCTTATGCAGCCTTTCCCCCTACCTGATGATGCTTCTCATGAAATTTGATCAAGATTGACCATGGGGTATTAGAGATATACTTATTTGAAATTGTTTACGGACGCACGCACGCACAGACGCACGATGGACAAAAAGTGATCACAAAAGCTCACCTTGTCACTAAGTGACAGGTGAGCTAATAAAAACAAGAAATATGTGAGTATGACACAGATGTCCCCGCCCAGGGGCATAAAAATACTTTCTTTTGGTACTTGAATCCTTGTGCAAAATGATCTATTCTTAACCCTTATCCTGCTGAATAAATTCATTTAGCTACACCCATTGCTGACTATCAACCAATCAAAATGCTTGATAAAATGTTTCATTCAAATCCGCAAACTAATTGACAAACAGTGTAGATCCTGATCAGATGGCTTCTTCAGAAGCCATCTGATCTGGATCTTCACTGTTTGCAAAGGTAGGGATTGTCTTGTTCAGTGGGATAAGGGTCTACATATATATTTTCCCCTCTGTGGCTATGCTTGTCTCCCTTGTGGTTATGATTACGAAGCAAATTTTCTGCATGAAGATCAACAATATCCAAGAAGCTTCTTGTAAGAAACTTGTTCACTTACTTGAAGCATTTACAGAACTGTTCAAAATCAATCCATATCTTCTTAGGTTTCGGGGCTAGGTCAACAGCTTCTTCTCCTTCTTTAGGGGCTTCAACCTCTTGATCTGTGCCTTCAGCAGTGACAGGTTCTGGAGGAGGGGCCAGGCCTCCTGCATGCTCTCCGGCACCTGGCTCCCCAGGCAGTTGTAGGGTCTGGGGAGTGGATGGCTGGGGAGAGGGTTTTACTTCTGAAATAAAAGCATACTTGTATACTGGTTTCTGTTTATTCAAATCAACAACAATGACAAACACCGTAAAAATCCTAAAATTCAGACACCTCAAGGACTTGCTGTAATTCTCCAAAAAATTTAACAAATTTGTTTCACGATCCAGTGAAGAGTCCAAAAGTTGCAGACAGAAAGTCAAACAGTGTAGACACTGATCAGACTGCTCCTCAGTCTGACCCAATCTGATCTGGGTCTGCACTGTTTGCTAGGGACTACCTGTCCCAATACTAAGGATCATTACAGTATCTTTACTCTTTCACTAAATCAAGAAGGACAGTTGTCACTGTACTGGTTGAACACTTATGACAAGCCTGCTAGGGCTGGCTAATCAGAGCTGAAAAGATTATCAACTATCAGTCCTGCCACTGTGATCGACAATTGTTTAGTAATCACTGAAGATCTGGTCATAATTTTACCTTTCTGGCAGACTGTCTTGCAGTATGCTATACTATACTGTATTTATTCAGAAAAACAGGCATGAACAAGCAGTGAAGACACACATGAGACATTGCAAAATGCAAGATCAAGTCATCTATTCTGAGAAAGTTTTATGAGGATTGAAGCAAAGCTGTCGCCTGTAGTGGGCGAAAAAGGTTTTGAAGCAATTCGACTAAGTGACCAGGTTTTTGACCTGAAATGACCCGTATTCGAACTAGACCATGCTATTGTCCAATCAAACATTCTGGAAAAGTTTCATGAAGACTGAAGCAAAACTGTGGCCTCTAGAGGGTGAACATGGTATTAAAGCAATCTGACCTAGTGACCTAGTTTTTGATCCAACATAACCAAGACAAACATTCTTACAGCAAAAATGTAAGAATATCTGCCATATTTTAATGATATTTTAACTAAGGGCTAAAAAAGTGACCTTTTTTCAGCAGAAATATAAGAATATTTGCACTATTAAGTGGAATGGGAACACCTTCAGGGGAGGCAACTCCTGCAAAAGTATTTTTGTCTCCCAGGACAAAAAGGGTCAACTCTTAAAAGAAAAAAATTTGCTCCTGAGGAGCAAATTCTTTCCTTTAGGAGTAACCCCTTTTTCAGTGGGACAGGGCTTATAGAAAAGCGAACAGGAAGTCCCGAAAGTTGTCTCCCTGTGAAAAATGACGGAAAAATCTGCCAGGTGCTCCCATTCCCCTTGCGTGATCAGATTTAATGTAATATTAACCCTTATTCCGCTGAACATAACAGCCCCTACCTTTGCAAACAGTGTACATTCAGAATCAGATGGCCATCTGACTGGAGAAGCCATCTGATCAGGATCTACACTGTTTGTCTTGCAGTTTGTGAATAGAATGAATACATCATATCGAGTAATTTGATTGGATGATAGCCAGAGATGGGTGTGGCTGAATTAAATATTCAGCAGGATAAGTGTTAACTCAACTGTCAGCTGTTAACCCATAAAATGCCAATCACGAGAATTGTCGACTGCTTTGTCGTCTGCTGGTTACCTTAAAAGCAATTTTCTGCAAACAGTGTGGACCCAGATCAGACTGCTCCTGTAGGAGCAGTCTGATCTGGGCCCACACTGTTTGCCTGAATGCAAAATATTTTTAAAAAGTTTGCAAAAAAAAAATTCAGCAGACGACATAAGCAGACGACATTTACCTTTAGGCTTCTCTTTCTCCCTCTCTCCTTCTCGTGATCCAGGTTTACCGGTAATCTTTCCGCTCCCTCGCTCTGATCTGCTCGCTGACCGGCTCCCTTTTCTTTCTAGTTTTGGAGAAATCTGAATAAATAAACAATGTTATCAACTCAATAATGTTAACAACAAAACCAATATTATCAAATGAATCAATTTAATCAACCCACGCCCTAGGGTAACTCCTAAATGGCAAAATTAGATGCTAGATTCTGTGGTGTTCAATCTGGGCCTGAACTGTATGCAAGGTGTTCAGTCATTTCCTAAATACATTTCTAAAAACATCTCAAGATGAGACCCCAAAATTTTTAAATTGACTACTTCTATATATAGAGCACATTCCATTCTGACAGTATATAATAGGTTGCCTAAATTCCTACAAATCTGGACATCTCGACATTTTGATGTAATTCTCCTAAAATTTTTGCAAATTTATTTCACAATCCAGCAAAAGGTGCAGACAGAATGACAAGTGGTGTAGACTGATCAGACTGCTCCTGACCCAAGTCTGATCTGGGTCTGCACTGTTTCATAGGCCTGTCTGTCCCAATACTTAGGATCATTATGGTAATTCAGCATATTACCAGCCAAACATAACAACAAATGAAATTTAGATATAAGATGGAAATTGGTAAAAATGCCTTCTTTTTTTCTCAGTCATGAACCAAGTCTTACGACATGAAAGTCGTAACAAATGAAAGAAGCAAAGACTGAAAAAATCTCTGCCTATGGTGGGATTTGAACCCGGGCCGCTCGAGTGAGAGTCCCATGCTCTAACCACTGAGCCAAGGAGTCGACTCCCTGACGCAGCAGTCAGAGAGTGGTGAAAAACCTATAAGCTATGCATGTAGATACCTGAAGGGAGGCAATGCGGTCCGTAACACAAGCCACATGAAATTTTCTTTAAAACATATGCAGAGACTCAGCTCAACCTGAGGAAAGTTAATTCTGTTTTCCCTCCAAACAAGAATTCAAACTGTCAAAGGTTTTTGTTTTGTTTGTACTGGAGTTTAATGCTCCAGTCAACATTATGTAGGTCATTTTAGAGCCAGCTGTCGGAGGTAAATAACTCTAATTTAAGAGAACTTGTCAAGTAACTATAATTGTTTTCTGAGAAAACAGATGCCCCCACCAAAGGCACACACACCACATGCACCTTTAAAAATAAGCTTAATTTAACAGCACTGCTGTGACCTAGAAAATAAGGTCAAGGTCACGAAAAGCTAATCGGTCTTCATCCTGACCAAATGTTATATCGATGCAAATCTGATCAAAATCCACCTAGTAGTTCATGAGATATACTGCACACAACCTAAATTTGACCTATTTAGCACGGTTGTGACCTTGAAAATAAGGTCAATGTCACCAAAATCTAATCAGTTCTTCATCCTGTCACAATGTTATATCCATGCAAATATGATTAAAATCCACCCAGTAGTTCATGAGATATCTTGCACACAACAAAGTGTTACGCCGACAAATATACACCTAAATTTGACCTATTTAGTACGGCTGTGACCTTGAAAATAAGGTCAAGGTCACCAAAACCTAACCAGAGTTTCATCCTGTCCCAATGTTATATCCATGCAAATTTGATTAAAATTCACCTAGAAGTTCATGAAATATACGCCGACACTGATGAGATCTGCACCGAAAACAATATGTCCCCCTCCCCTTGAGTGGCGGGACATTAATACCCCCAAGTTTATGAAGATAAAATATCAGATTCGTTTTCTGCTTTTATAGAAGGAAGACAGCTTCTGTGATTTTGTTTGCTTTCCTAATTATTCAACCCCTCCAAAATCAGGGTCTCTTCTTAAGGGGACTGGGAACACCTGGCAGATTTTCTCCATTTTTCAAAGGGAGTCAATTTTCGGGAGTTCGTATCACTTTTCTATAGGCTCAGTCCAACCCAAAAAGGGGTCTACTCTTAAAAGGAAAGAATTTGCACCTCAGGAGTTAAGAGCTGACCCCTATTGACATGAGAGACAAAAAATATACTTTTGCAGGAGTTGCTTCCCCTGAAGGTGTTCAATTCCCCTTAAAGGAGAGAATTTGCTCCTCTTTCTTTAATGAGTAGACCCCTATTTTTTAAATATACTGAACTGAAAGAGAAACGCAACTTTTTAACCCATAAGATTTTCATGCAACCATCAGGTTGACTGAAAAATCATTTTGCGGTTTACTTCATACTTTTCAAACTTTCTTATGCAGAAAACATTTGGGCGATATCTGTACAGTTTAACGCTCCACTTGGCAATTCGTTGTTTTCAACATTTTCTCGTGCAGTACATTAAATTTATACAGTAACCTCATCATATTGGCATATTGTGTTACCGGGAGTTTAGGTTTCAAAAGTCCGGTAAAATTTCTCTACGGAATATGGTATGTTTGACGCAAGATCAACGTAACGTAGCGGTACAAATGCTTCTACGTGGGACGTCTCAGGCTGTCATTGCCAGGAACTTCCAAGTGAGTAATTCGACGATAACTCGCTTGTACCAGCGTCTACGTTAAACGGGAACACCAAATGAAAGGCCCATAAGTGGACGTCCACACGTCACGACACGTCGACAGGACCAATACATCCGTCTAACCCACCTTCGTAATCGGTTCCATACAGCTGTCGAGACGTCTTAGGTGACACCAGTAATGCAAAACAACCGAATAAGTGCAGATACTGTCATGAATCGCCTTCGAGAGTTTGGCTTACGCCCTAGTCGTTCGTATGTTGGTATGCCATTAACACCACAACGTCAGGTTAGAATGGCGTGGCTCACACAACATAGGTCAAACCTGTCTCCCCTCGTCAGAGGCGTAACGTAATGTTTTCTGACGAGTCCATGTACTTGTTGTACAGAGCTGACGGCCATCAATGTGTGTATAGGGTGACGGAGAGCGTTATCGTGACAATTGTTTGGTTGAACGTGATCAATTTGTAGGCGGTGGGTTGATGGTGTGGGCTGGTATATCTTATGGTCATAGAATGCCCCTGGTATTCATTGATGGATCCTTGACGGCTCAGCGTTTTGTTGACCTTGTTTTAAGACCGGTAGTTGTTCCATATGTACGACAGCACAACGTTACGTTTCGACAGGATAATGTTCGGGCGCATGTAGCAAGGCTCAGCATGGCGTTTCTTCAGCAAAACAAGGTTGACGTGATGCACTGACCTCCGTATAGTCTTTATCTCTCTCCTATAGAACATTTGTGGGACGTCTCGGATAGGCGCGTACGTAACCGCCCCTAGCCGCCAACAACGCGTCAAGCCTTGTGTCTCGTGCTCATATAGGAGTGGAATGCTATTCCCCAGGCAGAGATCAATCTTTTAATCCTGTCCATGACCAGGCGTGTGCATGCAGGACTGAATGCAAATGGAGGACATACTCACTATTAACTGCTTATGTTTTGAACTTGTGAAATGACTACCTCTATGACAAAACGGTTTGTGTTCCAAACATTCTCACTGGAAATTGAACTCTATGATAGTTACATTCAGGAATGATTATATTATTGCGTCATTAAATCGATTTTCTGCAAACAGGATTATTTCTGCAAACACATGTACTCGCATTTATATTTGGAGTTGCATTTCTTTTTCAGTTCAGTATAGTTACCTTCCCTGAAGAAGTTATCCATTCCCCCAAAGCAAAAGTATCAGTTGTTACACTTCCTGTCATATCTGGGCCCCATCTTGAGAAAAACTGTGTTCAGGGTTTGCAACCAGACCCCAAGATTATAAAACATTTTTCATGCTCAACTCACTGGAGTATGAAATTTGTAATGCTCATAAATTTTAAAATATAATATGACAAAGCTTTTTTTCTGCTCTGATCAGCAGAGAATGTGATTTGTCCTGTTAAAAAATCTTAAAGTGCCAAATTGTTTGCATTTCATGATTTGAGCATGAAAAAATCTTTTATAACCTTTGGAGCAGGCAAGACACTGACTAGAAAGAATCTTGAAATTTCAGATCATCATGTGAATAAGTCTGTGAAATGATTACCCCCAACCCTAAACCCCCTTGATATAGAGAAAACTGGCGTTTACAGGGGTATAAATTAGTTTTCTGATATCTGCTTCAAGACATAGATTGCAGGTACGCATGAGAACTGCCTCAATGAGGCGGCTCTAATGAAAAGAGCACCCATCACCTATTATTGCAGTATAATAAGAACAAAATCACGGATTTTCATCAGAAAATTAGCCATTTTGGAGACGAGAAAAAATGCACTATGTCACATGGGTGTGTAAAGATCGGAACATTTGTTGTTTGCAAATGTAAAAATCAGGTTTTGTCATGATGTGGCTCACTAAGGGAAAGGGGAACACATGGCAGATTTTTCAGCCATTTTTCAAAGGGAGACAACTTCCGGAACTTCCTGTGCACTTTTCTATAAGCTCTGTCCCATGGAAAAAGGGGTCAACTCCTCAGGAGCAAATTCTTTCCTTTAAGAGTTGACTCCTATTGACATGGGAGACAGAAATATTTTGGAGCAGTATCCTCCCCTAAAGATGTATCCATTCCCCTTAAATTCCAAGTACAGAATTTATACAAAAAGCATCACAAATACGTCAATACCTCCTGGCTGTCTTTTTTCTGTCCTGACCCAGTCCTCTTTTTACCGGACTTGGTGACTGGCTCTGGATGCTTCTCCTCCGAGGTCTCCACTACCGGCTATACAAACACAAACACAGCATAATATACTGCACAAGTACACTGGGAAGTTTTTACAAAGTTTACAATTCTTGATTTTTAAACCAAAGCCTCAAAAACTTTCTTGATTACTATGTGTGAAGGCTCAAAATGCCTTGGTGCTGGCGTATACAGTCAATGACCACTCCCAACAGTCACTGGGACCAGAATCTTCAATCTAGACTGGCTCTGATGAGAGTGTAGAATTACACCACAACCTCATTATAATATGATGTTATTAATCAAGTAATTTTGTATTGGCCCAGTTACAGGTCTAATGTCTGCTGTATTTACTATTGGCCTGAGGCCAAAGGCCAATATAGCTGACCAAGCACCTGTAACTGGGCCAATGTGAAATTACTTGATTAATGATAATTTTATTAATTGACACAATTAAAAAACATGATTATTGATTTTTGACCTCAGCCAAATATCACTTGACCTCTGGTTAATATTGT
Source organism: Lucinisca nassula (assembly GCA_963580285.1). Taxonomy (NCBI): domain Eukaryota; kingdom Metazoa; phylum Mollusca; class Bivalvia; order Lucinida; family Lucinidae; genus Lucinisca; species Lucinisca nassula. The sequence goes on along the minus strand of OY757013.1, from coordinate 1,820,464 downwards.
ATGACCCAGTGTAAATACAGATGACCTCCGATCAAAACAGGATAGTCAATTAATAACACTGTTTATTATAATTGAGGCGTAACTATACCAAATTTAGTGACACAGAGGTCTTTCTGATATTTAATCGTCATCAGTGTGTTTCAACCCCGAAGTTCTGAAACCGAAAAGGATGATGGACAAGACCCGGCAAACACAGCACATCCCCCTCCCAGCAAACACCGGGCAACGTAGCTCATGAGACGGGTCAACTGGAGGCATCGGGCAAGAGACGCCTAAAAGGATGATGGACAAGACCCGGCAAACACAGCACATCCCCCTCCCAGCAAATACCGGGCAACGTAGCTCATGAGACGGGTCAACTGGAGGCATCGGGCAAGAGACGCCTACCCTAGGAATTATGGTTTTGGATATAACATGGTTTCAAGATGGAACCCAAAACTGTATAGACAATGTAGAAAATGACCATAAATGGTCATTTTTATATATAGTCAATACATTTTTGTTTGGATATAACGTGTTTCTTCAACAAACACAGTTTCTGCTTTGGACCCCATTAATAGTGTTATAGAGAGGTAGTGGTGTTTGCAGTTTTTTGTGGAACTTCTTTCTTTTCTGTTCCTTACATAATATTTTTTTCATAGTGATAGGCTCATAGGAGATGATGCAAAAAGAACTAGGCATGTGCAGTCAATGAAGTTTCAGATCAACCTACATACTTGTGCTGTTAGGTCAGTGTCTACTATGCTCTGTAAATCTGCAAATGTGGCACAACCCTGAGATGACCCACAAGACTTAAGACTTTGACTAGACTGTGCATATGTACAGGATGACCTTAAGTTAGCATTGGTTGCACATACAAATCTCAATTTTTTGTTCTGCACAGGCTTATTAATGTTATTATCCCCATGCTTTTAAAAACAAGTGTTGGGGGATATTTATCCATCTGTTCATCTGTGATGGTATCTCCTTAACCACTGGCCAGAATGCAACCAAATTCGGTACAGGTCTTCCTTATATGATGAGGGCGTGTAAGAGCAGTGCTATATTTCTGTGTGCGGAGACCTTACCTCACACCCTACACTTCAGAAAATGCCTAATATCTCAGAAACCTTTCAGATCCTCACCCCTAAACTATATATATTCTTGTTTTAATTATAGTTCATCTGAAAAATCATGACTGTAAAAATCAAACTGTTGCCAGAACTTCCCAGTTTACAGCAAACAAAAAGCTGGATACGTTATGCTTGTTACATGCTTTATATTGGTTAGGTTTACAGAAAAGCAAAGATATACAACATCACCACTTCAATAACACAAACTTTATAACATGTACTCTGTGTTTGACAGGCTGGGCTGAGCAAACATTGTAGGCCCAGATGAGGCGACAGGGCCTACACTGTTTGTCACTCATCCAGGTATTTTTAGGCTCAATATCGGGCACGGAAATATACTTGTTCAAATTTTAGAGCAAGTCTGGTAAGGAGTTTAGGTGTCCAAATACTTAGGGTAAATACGGCAACCCTTAAAGCACCAGGCAAAACTGGAAGACAATATTTTCATTGTATTTTTTGTTTTTCAGAGACACTAAGGCTTGACATTACATGTGACCTGTCTGTTGCGAGGATGATTCACATTAAATGTCAAGCCTTTATTTTCGTTGAAAAAAGGAGTGTCATCTGCTCTAAAATTTTCCATGTAGCTTTTAGGGGAATGGGAACATCTTCAGGGGAGGCAAAAGTATTTTTGTCTCCTATGTCAATAGAGGTCAACTCTTAAAGGAAAGAATTGGCTCCTGAGGAGCAAATCTTTTGCTTTAAGAGTAGACCCATTTTTCAGTGGGACAGGGCTTATAGGAAAGCAAACAGGAAGTCCCGAAAGTTTGAAAAATGGCAGACAAATTATGCCAGGTGTTCCCAATCCCCTTAAAGTTTAAAAAACAGGTAATATTGGATGGTTACAGAATACAATGACATAATCAATTATATAGTTTTACATACAATATCAGCCACCAGTATTAACACAATCAGAAAACATACTAGAATTTGTTTTTCTACAAAAACACAGATGTCTCCCCCTTTTTGACCTCTAAGTATGACCTTGACATTGGAGGTATTGACCGGAGTCGTGTTTGCAACACATTTCTGCAAAATAACTTTAAAAAGTTCAGAGAGAAATAAGAAAGTTATTGACCATACACAAAAAGCCCTTTTTACCTTTGACCTCTAAGTATGGCATTGACCTTTGAGGTACAACACATCGTCTCATGATGGTTAACATATCTGCCAAGTAATTTCATAATCCATCAAAGAATAAGAAAGTTATTGACTGCATACAAAAAAGGCCCTTTTTGACCTTTTATCTCTAGGGATGACCTTGACATTGGAGGTGTGGACCTTGGTCTTGCACACGACTCATCATCTAATGAAGGTGAACATTTCTGCAAGGTTACTTTAAAAAGTCCATCCAGAAATAAAAAGTTATTGACTGGACACAAAAAAAAAGACTTTTTTTTACCTTTGACCTCTTAGTATGACCTTGAACTTGGAGATACAGACCTGGGTCTAGCACGCAACACATCATCTCATGATGGTTAGCATTTCTGCCAAGTAATTTCACAATCCATCCAGGAATAAGAAAGTTATTGACTGAACACTAAAAAGGCCACTTTTTTTACATTTGACCTCTTAGTATGACCTTGACCTTTGAGGTACCAACATGGGTCATGCAAGAGACACATTGTCTCATTGTGGTTAACATTTCTGCCATGTAATTTCAAAATCCATCTACAAATAAAAAAGTTATTGACAAAACACGAAAAAAAGGCCCCTTTTTTACCTTTGACCTATAAGTATGACCTTGACCTTTGACGTACCAACCTGGGTCATGCATGTAACACATCCTCTCATGGTGGTTAACATTTCTGCCAAGCAATTTCAAAATCCATCTAAAAATAAGAAAGTTATTGACCAAACACGAAAAAATGCCCCTTTTTTTACCTTTGACCTCAATGTATGACCTTGACCTTTAGGGTACCCACCTGAATCATACGTGTGACACATCACCACAGTTAACATTTTTGCCAAGTAATTTCAAATTCTATCTAAAGATAAGAAAGTTATTGACAAAACACAAAAAAAGGCCCCTTTTTTTACCTTTTACCTCTAAGTATGACCTTGACCTCTGAGGTACCGACCTGCATCATGCGCCCCACACATCGTCTCATGGTGGTTAATATTTCTGCCAAGTAATTTTAAAATCCATCTAAAAATAAGAAGTTATTGACCGAACACCATTTGCCCATACATACATTCATACATACATACCGACAAACTTCCAAGGGAGATAACTCAAAAGTATAAACGCGAGAGTTATAGTTCATGTGCTCTGCACGTCGTTTAATATTGATTAAAACTTATATGAAGTTTCGTGAAGATAGCTTTAACAGTTTTCAAGTTATAGAGCAGACACGATTTTGTGACAGATGGACAGACGGACAGACAGATGCCCGGGGGAAAAACAATATGTATCTCCAAAAAAAAAATTTTCGGGGGAGCCATAATTACACAACTGATATTGAAACATGGTATTGTATGGCCTGTCAATGTTGGGCGATAAGGCCAGTTTTAGTTAGCACTCTATAATAAAGCCGACTTTTTATCGGTTTTGAAGAAACATCTATTTATGGGTCAATTCTACGTTCTTTAGAAAATCACTGTTTTTTCATTGGATGCAGGCCAAGCATAGCTGTAAAAGCTGGTTTCAGTCTATATTCAGTCAATGGAAGGGTATTAGTGAAAGGCCATATGCAAAAAGACAGCAATGGCAGCTTGGAAAAAAAATAACCTCCAGTGATGGCAGTGAGATTTGAACTTGCTACCTTGGCAGATGGGTCCCTTATATCTGCTGGAGCTAAAAACAACTTCATGACATTATCTGATTCAGGTTTTTACTGTTCTGCTAAAATATATAGAGTAACTGAGATATGATGCAGTCTAGCTTAGAAGAAGGGAGTGCAACATGCTTGGTGGTTATATTACCCAAGACTAAAGTAAGCATACCCCAAGTCTGTATCTGATGACTGTGTCAACAATAAATAAAGGTTAATGATGCTGGACATACAGTTAAATTCCGCTATTAAGACCACCTAAAATTGAGACTAATTCTCTTTTAGAAAGCATATTTAAAAGGTTTCTTTCTGTGTGTTTTCTGTACTCAGTGTCTTCTAGAAAGAGACCACCTTTGGTACTGTTCAAAAGTGGTCTTAAAGACCACTTTTGAATAGTCCCAAAGGTGGTCTTATTATAGGAATTTTACTGTATATGACAAATGATTGGATATAGCTATTTTAGTACTCTCCAAATCACATCACTCAGCTGTTTCCCAGCTCCACACTTTAATAACTATACCTCTTCAACTGGTTCCTCTTTCTTTGCTGGTTCCCCCTCTGGTTCTGGTTCTGGAGCATTTTCATCAGTCTCTTCAATAGCTTGTCCAACACTGCTGCCAGGGCGAGACCTTGTCCCACCTCGCTCTAACGCAGACTTTGGTCTGTGGCTATAACAAAAATATTCAATCTATGTCTATAAGAGAACATTATCAAAGTATTTTTTTCATTATTTTTCAGAGAAAATAAATGCTTAAGGAACCAATTCTTTTATGAGCAAATCCTCTTTTCAGAGTGGCTCGGTAAACAGGAATGAAAAAAGGATGCCATGATTTTTTTGTTGCAAAATAGTAGAAAACTATTTAAAGTGTAACCATTTCCCACAGCTATATGTTTCTATTTAAAATTTGTCCTGTTCATTAACCCTTGTCATGCTAATCCCGGATATGCCTTATCTTTGAAACAATGAAGATCCAGATCAGATGGCTTCTGATGAAGCCATCTGATCAGGATCTACATTGTTTGCCTTTCAGATTGTGAATTTGTTGCAATAATTTGCATCAAGTAATCTGATTGGTTGATAATCGGTAGTAGGTGTGGCATATATGAATATTCAGCAGGACAAGGGTTAATGTCACTGATGTTGAAGTTTTCACCAACTTGATCCTGCAAGTGCTAAGCATGTTAGCAGATGACACATCATCCTTTTTCTCTTATTTTTCAGTAAAAACAAGACTTGAAACTGCATGTGATTTGCCTGCTGGTGGGGTGTACACATGAAATGCCAAGTCATGAATCACATGAAATAGGCAGCTTTATTTTTGCTGAAAAATAATGATAAAATAATAGATTTCCATCTGCTCTAGAATTTTCTGTGATGCCTGAAAGGTTGAAATTAGAACAATATGTAAATATATATGCTTTCAGCTTTTCAACTCAGCATACTGGGGCAATAAACAATGTATAAACTCACGTGTCAGTGGGTATTGGTACTGGGCTGACCTTGTAGTTAACAAAAGGTGAGGTAATCTCCAGACACTGGATTGGTCGAGGAGGCTCTGGTTCTCCTGTAAAGAAATGCATAAACATTACAATAAAACTTGGGGCCCAGATGTTCAGAGCATGTTCAGCTTTATAACAAGGTAGTGAATAGTCAAATTGTTAACTGTTCTAGCAAGTATCATATCAGATATACAGATATTTTTCCTGAAAAAATGTGTGTAGCTTTTGCATTTGCAAAAGCTACTCACATTTTTTTTTTCAGCAAAAATATAAACATAAAAACATATTTGCTATTATAAATTATCAAAGTTTTAACAATATGTTAAATAATAACACTGTTAGTTCTGGACAAATGGCCCATGAATGAAAGAATTTTTCAACTAAATTACCTTCAAGAGCTGTATTCAGATTGAAGAAACCTCCATTACAAATTGTAGACATTTACTTTATAAAAATGTCTAATTGTAGACAGTTCCATTACAAAAATGTCTAATTGTAGGCACTTCCATTACAAAATGTCCAATTGTAGACACTTCCATTACAAAATGTCAAAATGTAGAAACTTCCATTATAAAAATGTCCAACTGTAGGCACTTACATTACATAAATGTCCAATTGTAGACACTTCCATTACAAAGTGTCAAAATGTAGAATCTTCTATTATAAAAATTCCAATTATAGACACCTGCATTGCAAAATTGTTCAATTGTAGACACATCCATTACAAAAAAGTCAAATTGTAGACACTTCCATTATAAAAATGCCCAATTGTAGACACTTCCATTATTAAAAATGTCCAAATTTTTAGAGTAAATTTAGTATGAATCAGGCTAATTGTTATGAAAGACGTAAAACAAACCACCATAATTAAACATGTATATACCAGATTACAGTAAAACTTCAATTACACCACAACCTCATTATAACACGGTTCATTATAACACAGTTTTGGATATAACACAGTTTCAAGATGTATCACAAAAATGCATAGATTATATAGAAAAATGACCATAAATGGTCATTTTTCTATATAATCTATACATTTTTGTATGACCATAAATGGTCATTTTTCTATATAATCTATACATTTTTGTTTGGATATAACACAGTTGTTTAACTAACACAGTTTCTGTTTTGGACCCCATCAATAGTGTTATAAAGAGGTTGTGGTGTACTCAAACTTCAACAGCTCATTTTTCATGACTGATTCAAACTGAAATGAATGAACCCAAAATTCACACTCAGAGGCCTGCTAGTCTGACAATCTCTATCATCCCTAGAAGAACATGCTACCTACCCTGTGGCTCATCAGATGAAGGTGTTGTCTTTTTCTTGCGAGGTCTGATCAGCTTCCAGGCTGGTATCTTCTCTGGAGGAGGGGGAGGCTCCAGGGGACAGGACCGAGTCTGAGTAATCAATACTGGGTGGGGATAAAGGTGGGAGAGTCCATTCTGTCTCAGACGCTCACTAGCATCAGCCTGTAAAGAAATAGTTTTATCTTTAAACATGCATGTATATGAGATTTATGTCATGTTCTTGAAATCAAAGTTAATGTTCAACTTGAGTTCAGCATATTAACATTTAGTGCATAACTCCGGATTAGGAGTAACAAAGATGATAAACCTTTACCATGCCAAATATTTCAATAGACTACACTCCCCTCCACCCCACTCAGCCCCCATTTTCAGCCATTTCTGTTGCATGATTTCTATTTTTGCCATGGAATCAGAGGCACAGCTCCCATCAGAGACACCAAAGGGAAAGAAACACAGACATGAAATAACTTGACCCTAATTGAAACATCAATAGCCGGAAGCCAAAAGGACTGTTACTTTCCCACAAAATGGCCAAATGCATGGCTAGACAAACCATAACAAAAATAAACCGTGAAAGAAGAACTACCTTGGAACAGTCAGTGAAACGAACTCCACTGGGGGGCTTAGATCAATTTTACGCAGTTGCAATCCTCACCCTTACTTCTGTCTCGATTTAGACAAATAATATGTTCAGTCTGCATGAAGGCCTTCTTACTCATCAGTGCAACATCTCGGAGAACACAAAAATCAAACAACCACAGAGATGAAACAAAGAAATGGGTGTGGCTGAACTGATTTATTCAACAGGACAAGAATTAGTCCACAGTAAATATTTATACAGCTTAGTAAGCTGAGCTTACTGTAATTTACACTACAGTAAAAATACAATTACGGAACTCAAGAGCACAATGAAAGATTCAAACTTACATTTTCTCCCAAAACTGAGACTTTTACAGGATATTTTGGTGTACTTCTGTACGATGCAAAAATAACCATCTCCGGATGTTCTGGGACTGGGGTCTCCTCCAAAGTCTTCTCCTCTGAAACATAGAAAAATTGAGCGATTGTGACATAATCTTTTGTTAGTCCTGCTATTGGATGTTTTGTCGAAGTCGTTCCGGCAGAATGTTAACAAGTGCAATCCAGACCTGAAGTAGGACTGTCTGTTGTATTGACAAACAATCAATTAACACTTTTTGTATTGGAAACCCCAAAACGGGTAGTTGGCAAACAGTGCAGGCCTAGATCAGACGCCTCAGAATGCGGTGTCTGATCAGGGCCTCCACTGTTTGCTAAAAGTTCAGTCATTTTCAACAAAAAAATGGACGAAAACACAACCTAACACCCCTAAATTTGGAAATGGACTCCTGGTATATATAAGGAGGAAGATTCCATTTGGTACAAAAAGGGTTAAACTAACACCTCTAAACTCTGGGATTCAATATGATATTTCAAGTTCTACTATTATTTATTTCTGAAGTATAGAAACCCAAAATACCGGTAAAACTTCAATGACTCAAAAAAATTTATGACTCATTTAACAAAGTTAATTTATATTTTATACCAAAAACCCCATAAATGGGTAATTGGCACACAGTGCAGGCCCGGATCAGATCAGGGCCTACACTGTTTGCAAAAAAAGTTCAGCCATTTTCCAAATACACGTTGCTTTCTCTTGTATACATTTGTACCTAGAGCCGGAAGTCAACCATTCAGGAATCATTTACCTCCCGTTTCCCTTATGTGTTCATCTGATGTGTATTATGACTGGAACATGGAAGAGAAAACAAACGCAACAATATCAAAGAGAAAAAAGAAGCAAACACATGTTACATTTGCTATCAGTTTTCACTGTAAAATAACAATCAACAATAAACAATTCAAAAACATAAACAGTCAATTAAAGTATGTGATATCTTTAATCTTTTCTTCCTATAAAAATGTAACAAATGCTTTATTCTAATACAGTATATGCAATTTGAATGAGGTTTAAACAAACTTTAAACATGGTTTTGAAGTAAGAAATATGGTATACGAACCAGCTCATGAGATGAAGGGCTATTATTTCATGGCTCTGGCCATAGCAACAGATAAGGTGCATATTTCGTGATAATCGGAGGATAGTTTTTGTCAATTCTCCATAAAAACCTATGTTGTGGGTATTCATCAGAACCGCCTCGCCGAGGCGGTTCTAATGAATACCCACAACATAGGTTTTTATGGAGAAATAAGGAAAACTATCCTTCAATTATCACAAAATATGCACCTTATCTGTTACTATGCTTTGGTCTTTGTTCTCAAGCCTTTGCTGCTCGCAGAATATAGTGGAGACCTTTAGGGAGCTTTACCCAAGCAGTCATGCGTCTTTAGCTCTATTAAAGACAAATGCTACGAAGTCGCCATTTTTGTATGATCATCAAAAATGAAAGTTATGGCAGAGCCATTTTTTTCCCGTTCTTGGGTAAGGAAATGGTTAAAATTTGTGGAACAGATATTGTTTTAGGTTCATTTCATTTTTAAACATGTTCCGCTTGGCTATAAACTTCACGAAAACGGTAACATTGCGATTTTTGCAAATTTTAATTTTTCGGCATTTACTTAAAATCAGATCACCCTAAATGGTTACAGATTTACTGAAACGATTTGCTGCAATGCATATTATGGTCAGCTACTATTTACAAGTAAAATCCAAGTTATCTGTCAGTGATTCACCATCTTTTCATAGAATTTATGTATATTTTTACCTTGTATTTTATCTGGGGGTAGGGGAACGGTTTGTTTAATAAAACAGAAATTAGAACGGTGACCCCTAGTTTTCTTTTGATTTTCTATTCTCTGAAATCATCTTGTGAGAAAAAACCTTGTTTTATGAAAATTTCAATGTAGCATTTTTCTGTATGGTCCAAAATATTGCAAACAATGAATTATTTTTAAAGATATTTGGTTGATGTCAAAATTGGTTTTGCAAAATTTTTTTCTGAGCTTGAAAAGTAGCCTAAAGATAGGCAGCAGTATCTTTTACTAAATCATTCTGACTGAAATAAATGTTTAAAAGCTAGACAAAATTCATTTTTGACATGCTATTTACTAACATGGTTGTTTTCTGATATTTCTGGGAAAACAGTTTGGGGCGACCGTCTTCTTGTTCAGATAACTTAAGATTAAGCGCGGTGACATATGGTTTTTATTTCAAATGTGGTGAGCCGGTATATAATGCTGAACATATACAGACTCTTAAACAGATTTCAATGTAGGAAGTATTTCGTAGCATATGTCCTTAAGTGCTTATGCAGGCTCGGCTAAACCTCGTCTGGTTACTGATGTGGTAAGTGCCCTTTTCTCATGAGCTGACTTGTATGATAACTAGAATATTCTCTTTATTCTATACCCTCAACCATATAACTAATCTAGGCAAAGTTGCTCAAAGCATTGTTACCTTAACAAGCTCATTAGTGGTCGAAATGAGAACAGTCCTAGTGACTACAATATCTGATACAATGGAATTTTGCTGTAAAAAATGTGAGCAGCTTTTGCACTTGCAAAAGCTGCTCACATTTTTTTCAGCAAAAATATTATTATATTTGCCATATTATATGATCAAAGTTTCAAAGATATGTTTACAAACAACATTTTTAGTTTTGAACAACTGGTCCCTCATGTCTACACAACGACAACTTGTGGATTAAAATCATCAAAAAGTTCTTAATTTGCTGTTGTTCTTGTTGTAAAATCTGCACCCCAAAACATGGGCATATATATGTCTATCTGCAAATAAATTGATGCCATGTGATTATTCAGTGCTAGGCTGATACTTCAAATCATTTTCATTGAGTCACAGAATGTTTCCTGTTAAAAATGTGTTCCCTACAACACTAGTACTACACTGGTGCAAGGACAACTGGTCACTGGTGCCCTGCTACAACACTGGTACAAATACACTATAGTCACTGGTACCCTGCTCTTCTATGACTGGTTCATCGATTTCTTCCTCATCTTCAGCTATAGTAAACTGCTTCATGTGTGCCAGTCTCCCTAAACTCTTTTTCTTCACTGTAAATTGGTGGGTAATAAATTATGGGATATCTATCATGTCATTTTTTCTGATTCCAAGATTTTTCAGCCAAGACCAGAGAAGCTGCAGGAATGTGTACGTATACTTGTATGTTCAGTCTGCAAGTTCTGATAAACTTCACACACGCAAACGACAAACATATTTTCAATTTGTTTGAGTTCTGAGCTGTTTATTTTTTTAGACATTATGAACCACCCCAATAGATATCTATCCTTATCTATCCTTTCTACATCACTTAACCCTTTTCTTGCTGAACACAATGACCCATACCTTTGAAAATAGTGTAGATCCAGATCTGTTTGTCATGCAGTTTTTGAATTAAACAAAATACATTGTATAAGTAATCTGATTGGTAGCTAGTCAGTAATCGGTGTGGCCAAATTAGTTAATTCAGCAGGATAAGGTTTAAATTTACTTTCACATTATAAAGTCACAACATCACCCGCTCAATGGAAAAGCCTCAGTGGTGTAGTGGTTATGCTAATCACCTTGTAAATCAGGGGTCGCAAGATCGATCCCGGGCTTCTCCAGATTTTCGGATGAGTCTTTAAACTGAGGTCCCATTTCTGAATGACCTTAGCTGTAGGTGAGAGGTAAAACTCAAACACTCACTCACCCACTCAATGGAATAATGAATCAACATCAGCTGCCAATGTACAGCCAGTCTCATGGCAGACTGCCTGCAGAACATGGGCATGTCTAAGTGGAGAAGAGATCAACCTGTTTATATATTTGTTTGTTTGTTTGATTTGAGGTTTAACGTCCCCGTCAACACTGTAAAGGTCAATTTGGAGACGTTGCTTCCAATTTTGTGGGACTTTTACCCGACATTGAGATGAAATAATATCTCAAGCCCTGTCGCCCAATGAAACCAATAGGGTTTATTTGCATGGACGGTCACCTGTTTATATATCACTGTACCCTTGTTATCAGGTAAATTTTCACAACATGGCATGACACAAAATGAGAACCATAACAAACTGTTCAAAAGACAAGGAACTATGCACTGTCTTTGATCTTTGAAAGTGTTTTTACCAAGACATCCGTCTATTATACAGTAACAAATGGGCCCCGTCAAGCGATTCTGGTACTTATCGCCTATGCGAGCAGCGAAGGTTCAGGCGAGCCTGCGCATCCACGCAGTCTCGCCAGAACCATCGCTGCTCGCTCATACAAGCAGTGAATCAAGAGGAACCTTCAGACAGAAAGCCATATCCCTGGCCCCTCTGAAAGGCTGGGCATGCGCAGTTAAAATTTGTCATGACGGAATGCTCGAAGACACAAATTCGCTTGATGGGACTCAAATGTACAATGTAATTTTTGAAATTTTATGCAATTCCTTCTCATCAAGAAAAAATTATCTAGCGTGCTCAAGTTAAGATGCAGATATTGTGCTCTACAACGTGTGACACTACCTAGATCTCTATGCCCTCCTACACGACTGGTACTCCTCTTGCCTTGGCCTTTAGGACATAAATAGAAAATATAAATTTTGGTCTCATATGAGCTACAAGAAAAAAAAGATGCATCTTTAGACATGTGCTTACATTGAAGCATAACGAGAACATGCCTATTCAAATATATTGAAAATTTTGTCACCCCAAAAATGAAAACTTTCTGATAAAATGTTTTTGGGCAGAAATAAGAAAAATAATTAAAATAATAATAAAAATAATAATAATAGACCTTATTTATAGAGGGTAACACATATAGTAAACTAGTACTAATCTTCCATGTGGCCCTCTTTTCCTGGGTAGAAACCAGTACTACACAATGTGGATAAAGTCTCTTGCTCAAGGAAACAACACTTGCCGCTCACGGGGATCGAACCCGGTACCTCTCGATCCCGAGTCCGATACTTTACCACTGCACCACAAAGCTCCATCGCATCAACTGGTGTTAGCCCCAGTTTTACTCTATAAAAGTGGTGTTTAAGGGGTTAAATTTATATAGGCATATTTTCGTGATGTGAAGACTCTATACACTCAACCTTTATCCCACTGAACATGACAACCAGTATCTTTGCAAACACTGTAGATCCTGATCAGATGGCTTCTGCAGAAACCATATGATCAGGATCTTCACTGTTTATCATGCAGTTTGTGAAATGAATGAATACATTTTATCAAGTTATTGATTGGTGAATAGTCAGAAATGGGTGTGGCTAAATCTATTCAGCAGGATAAGGATTAAACAACCAACTTCACTCCAAGAGGCTTTAGGTCAATGACTACAGTAAAAGACTTTTATTAAGAAAACCTTTTGGACTGTTCAAAAGTGGTCTTAAATGAACAGTCCCAAAGATGGTCTCCCACAAGAGCATACACAAAGAAAATGTAGCTGAAACCGTCTTTTAACCCATATATTCAACTCACCAACACCCATTTCTGGCTATCATCCAATCAAATTACTTGATGTAATTTATTGCTACAAATTTATAAACTGAATGCCAAACAGTGTAGATCCTGATCAGATGGCTTCTTCAGAAGCCATCTGATCTGGATATACACTGTTTCCAAAGATAGGGGTTGTCGTGAACAGCAAGATAAGAGTTAACAGCGTAATTTGTGTAAATTTTAGGTGGTCTTAAAAGTGGCATTTCACTGTTTCTATAGCACACAGAGCTTTATGTAAATACAGTAAAATTTCTATATTAAGACCACCTTTGGGACTGTTCAAAAGTGGTCTTCAGACCACTTTTCAACAGTTCCAAAGGTTCTCCCTTAATAATTCTAGACACTGGGTGTAGAAAACACAAAGAAAGAAAAAACTGAAACTTTTAAGGGAAATGGGAACACCTGGCAGATTTTTCTGCCATTTTTTAGAAGGAGATAACTTTTGCAACTTCCTGTTCACTTTTGTATAAGCTCTGTGCCACGGAAAAAGGGGTCAAGAATTTGCCCCTCAGGAGCAAATTCTTTCCTTTAAGAGTTTATCCATATTGACAAGGGAGACAAAAATACTTTTGTAGGAGTTTCCTCCCCTGAAAGTGTATCCATTCCCCTTAATTGTTATAAAAGAAAAAAAGTCTTTATTTCGGCTGTCTTAACAGCGGAATTCCACTGTATAAAGAAGATAAGGCTCATCCACCAGTAGAAATTGTCAGTTACAGTAAGCTAGACGGACAGCCTTTACCTAGTAAAGGCACTAACAATTGGTTCGTGACAATCATTTCTACAGCTATAACATTCATCTGAGTGATACATAACCTATAACCGTGTCCTGCTGTCAATACAACCAAAACCTTTGAAATCAGTGTAGATCCAGATCAGATGGCCATCTGATCGGGGTCTACACAGTAACACTGTTTGTCCTTCAGTTTGCAAATTTGAATGAATACATTATATCATGTAATTTGACTGGTTGAAAGTCAAAAATGGGTGTGGCAAAGTAAACTGATTCAGCAGGAGAATGGTTAATATCTACGTGCACTTTTTTTTTTTTTGGTTTGGGTTTTACGGCCCTTTCAAGATTATTTCACTCATATCAAGCCGATCGTTAATCAGAGGTGGGCAAAAATCGGAGTACCCGGAAAGAAAAACCACCTGACCTTCCGTTGCAGAACTTGGGGTCTCACATGTGACCCGAGCGAGGCTCGAACCATAGCGGTGAGAGACCTAATGATCAAGAGTCAGCGCTCTTAACCACTAGGCCACGGAGGCCCGTTTTACGTGCACTATTTTTGTATTTTCGCCCACCTACAAGTACATGTTGCATGTCATGAACATATAACCGTATAAACCCTATGCAAACCAAATTGAAGTAATTCAAAACAAAACAACCAACTATAAAATAACGACTTAACCCTTATCTTGCTGTTCACGACAACCCCTATCTTTGCAAACAGTGTAGATCCATATCAGATGGCTTCTGAAGAAGCCATCTGATCAGGATCTACACTGTTTGGCTTTTAGTTTATGAATTTGTAGCAATAAACTAGAGCTGTCAGTGAAACTGACAAGGGCCCCGGCAGCGCTATCAGAGGAGTAGGAAAATTTGTGGACGGACAGACGGATGTTCTCACGAACGGATACTTAAGTGGCTAGGCATCGGCATATTGACTACTTAAGCGGCAAATTCTCTTAAGCGGCAAGCCACCTAAGAGCGAATTTTTGCCACTTAAGTACTCAAATAACGGAATAAACCCCATTTGGACTCACGAATATATACTTAAGTGTCAAACTGTCCAAATTTTTTGCCCCCTAAATGTCGTTTCGTTGGTGCGGACAGACAGACGGACGGACAGAGTGATTACTATAGGGCACCCACAGTGCGGGGCCCTAATTACATCAAGTCATTTGATTGGTTGATAGACGGAAATGGGTGTGGCTTAAATGAATATTCAGCAAGATAAGGGTTAATATAAAATATGATCCAGCTCATCTTAAGAGGGTAGACAAAGAAAGAAGGTTTACGAGAGACCCTGCCTGAGTGCATAGTCCTGACAGATCCTTTACCTTTTCAGCCCCAAGTTTCTGAAATAGGACTTCCACTTTCTGATAGGAAAACTTTAAAACATGGGGGTCATTTTGTGTTGTCGCTGAGAGGAAGGGAGAAAGTGGAGCGTGATAGCTCAGTGGTTAGTGCACTTGCCTCTGATGCTAGAGGTCCCGGGTTTGATCCCCGGCAGCGGCGATTTCGGTGTTCGAACACGCTCCATTGGCATCATTTGCAGGGATGAATGTCATGAAGTGCACCGTCCTTCGGATCAGGACGTTAACTGGAGGCCCCCTGTGGAGGGAGAACCATTCTCCCTGTGCAGGTTAAAGATTCCTACCTTAATTACACGATTACTGTGTAGGCTTTCATCCTGCAAACCTTGAGTGTATGTAATGTACACCTGCGGTAATGGTCAAATGTGACCGACGCAGTATCAGTAGATAGATAGATAGATAGAAAGAGAAAGAAGGGATAGACAAGGAGATGAACAATACTGGTAACCCATATTTTGTGAGCTGGTTCAATGAATGAAACTTTCAACCAATAGAAACAATGAATGAAACTTTCAACCAAAAGGAACAATTACATGAACTACCTTTGTCATGTTGTTTTGATTCTGTGGAAAATCATCAGGAAAATATTATTTCAGATTAATATAGACAACTCAAAGGGAGATAACATCTAGACAAAATAACTCAGCTGAGCATTAAATGGAACCTGTATTATGAGCAATACAAATATTATCTGCATTTTGTACAGGAAAAAACTACACCACAACCTCTTTATAACACGGTTCATTATAACACAGTTCATTATAACACGGTTTCAAGATGGATCCCAAAAATGTGTACAGCCCCTCCCCATCGGGGCTTGAAGAAATAGATGGGCTGCATGATGCTTCCACGCAGAGCTGAAACCGACCACACACAAGTACTGGTAAACTGCTTAGAGGATCTAAGCCTGCCCAGGCAAAGCAGTGCGAGTCGGCCTGTCCATGCTTATAAACGCTATTGGTTTCATTAGGTGACAGGGCTTGAGATGTCATTTCATCTCAAAGTCGGGTAAAAGTCCCACAAAAAATTGGAGGCAGCGTCTCCAAAATGACCTATACAGTGTTGACGGGGACGTTTAACCTCAAAACAAACAAATAAATGGTCTTTTTTCTATATTATCTACACATTTTTGTTTTTGTTTTTTTGGATGTAACAGGGCTGTTTATGCAACACATTTTCTGCTTTAGACCCCATTAAGAGTGTTATAAAGAGGTTGTGGTGTATCTGATGGCATTTTGAATTTTTAATTTTTTAGCAGAACAAATTTTGTGTCCAAATGAGTCCAAGCCTACATAATTATCTCTCTAAATGGTCGCCCCCACCCATCAGGGCTTGGAGAAATAGATTGGGCTGCATAGTCCTGTGAAGTGCTGAAACTGACCAAACTTGGATACCGGTAAACCGCTTAGGTCTAAGTCAGCCCAGGAATGGTGGTGCGAGTCAGACTGCTCCTTTAACACTAGTGGTTTCTTTGGGCGGTAGGGCATGAGATGTCATTTAATCTCAATGTCACATACAAGTCCCATAAAACTGAAAGCAATGTCTCCAAAATGACCTAAATAGTGTTGACAAGAATGTTAAACCTAACACAAACAAACAAGCACAGGTAAATGATGGCACCCAAGATAATGGACACACAGTAAAATTCCTATATCAAGACCACTTTTGAACAGTCCCAAAGGTGGTCCATGACCACAGGACACTGTGGGCAGAAGTCACAAAGGAAAATTAAGTGAAGCCTTCAAAATAAGCTTTTTAAAGCAGAATTAGTCTTAATTTTAGGTGGTCTTAATCGCGGAATTTTACTGTATTTCACCTGCAATTTTTTTTTTGTTTTGGTTTTACGGCCCTTTCAAGATTATTTCACTCATATTGAGCCGATCATTAATCAGAGGTGGGCAAAAACCGGAGTACCCAGAGAAAAACCACCTGACCTTCCATTGCAGAACTTGGCGTCACACATATGACCCGAGCGAGGCTTGAACCACAGCGGTGAGGGACCTAATGATCAAGAGTCAGCGCTCTTAACCACTAGGCCATGGAGGCCCGTTCCTTTCACCTGCAATGAAAAGTACATCTACATACAACAAAACAAATCACTTTCCAAAACTAAAATGGTGAAAAAATACCCCACTTGGTGCATGTTTAATATAATATGACTCATCATACACTGTCAAATAATGCAATATCAAACATATCATGCAAAACTGATTATAACCCTTATCCTGCTGAATAAATTAATTTCGTCACACCCATTCTGACTATCCACCAATCAAATTACTTGATATACTGCATTTGTTCAATTTACAAACTGCATGGCCAACAGTGTAGATCCTGATCAGATGGCTTCTCCAGAAGCCATCTGATCAGGATCTACACTGTTTGCAAAGGAAGGCAGGATAAGGAATAATTATGCTGAATACATTCACTATATTGGCAAACATTCCATAAATATCTTATCATACAGGGGTGATATGGGGGTATGTAATACATTCTTAATTTCAACTGTGTCACATATGAAGGATCTTCAGCATTTCTGACATCATGCATTACAATATTAACACAAAATATATATACAAAAATGGCATCTTTGCTGGCTCAAAAACAAGCATTTTTCAGTTGAATAGTTTCATATTTTTCTTATTTCTATTCTGATTGAAGATTTTGGGCATTCGTTAGATCCGTTTCATTGAGGTGGTTCTAGATCTAAACAAGATGTGTTTGTGAAACACAAATATGAAGGCTCTATCTTAAACAGTTCGAAAGTTATGAACAATAATATTTTTTTTCTTTATTAAAGTAGGTCATAGGTCAAGGTCACAGGTCAAAAAATTTTGCAGCTCTTGTCACAAGGAACCTACATGCCAATTATGAAGGCTCTATCTTAAATGATTCAAAAGCTATGTACAATTTTATTTGCTCTTTTAAGTAGGTCAAAGGTCAACATCATGGTAAAACAATTTGCATGAATGTAAGCTCTTATCATAAGGAATCTACATGTCAAATATGAAGGCCCTATCCCAAATGGTTTTAAAGTTATGACCAAAATGTTATTTTTTTTTCTTTTAAGTAGGTCAAAGGTCAAGGACATTCATGCAAACTTTTTTGCATGAATGTAAAGCTCTTATTACAAGGAACCTACATGTCAAATATGAAGGCTGTATCTCAAACGGTTCAAAAGTTATGACCAATTTTAACTTTTTCTTTTATGTAGGTCAAAGGTCAAGGTCACAGGTCAAAATTTTTGTGTGACTGTAAAGCTCTTGTCACAAGGAACCTACATGCAAAATATGAAGGCTGTATCTCAAATGATTCAAAAGTTATGACCAAAATGTTATTTTTTTTATTTTAAGTAGGTCAAAGGTCAAGATCAAATTTTTTTGCATGAATGTAAAGCATTTGTCACAAGGAACATACATGCCAAATATGAAGCCTGTACCTCAAGCGGTTCAAAAGTTATGACCAATGTTATTGTTTTAAGTTGGTCAAAGGTCAAGGTAAAGGTCACAGGTCAATTTTTTTTGTGTGAATGTAAAGCTCTTGTCAAATGGAACCTACATGCAAAATATGAAGGCTGTATCTCAAATGATTCAAAAGTTCTGACCAAAATGTTATTTTTTGTATTTTAAGAAGGTCAAAGGTCAGGGCCTAGGTCACAGGTCAAAATTGTTTGCATGAATGTAAAGCTTTTGTCACAAGGAACATACATGCCAAAAAAGGCTGTATCTCAAGCGGTTCAAAAGTTATGACCAATGTTATTTTTTTCTTTAAAGTAGGTCAAAGGTCAAGGTCAATGTCACAGGTCAAATTTTTTTGCATGAATCTGAAGCTCTTGTCACAAGGAACCTTCATGGCAAATATGAATACTCTATCTCCAACGGTTCAAAAGTTATGGTTAACGTTAAAGTTGTCCACGTTCAAACCAACAAACAAACAAACAAACAGACAGGGCAAAAACAATATGTCCCCGCTATCGCTATCGGGGTCATAAAAATACCCACGATTTATGTTTTTGAGCAAAAATAATGTTTACCCCTGTAAATTCCAGTTTTTCCTATATGAGGTGGGGTTTTTAGGGGTGTTCATTACATGAATTGTTTCTCTAATGGAAACATCTTCAGCATTTCTGCCATCATGTGTAGGCTACTGTTTACACCCTTGTTTTACCATAAAAATCCTAAAAATTCAGAAACCTTTGAGAAGTTGCTGTAATTCTCCAAAAATTTTAACAGTCCAACAAAGAGTACAAAAAGTGTGGATGGAATGGCAAACAGTGTAGACCCTGATCAGACTGCTCCATGAGGAGCAGTCTGATCTGGATCTGCACTATTTGCTTAGGCCTGTCTGTCCCAACATTTAGGATCATTATGGTATTTGGACTCAGTTTCTATGGAAACAATGAAGTTTCAGGCAATACCTCAGTTGCTCAGCTAAGCCTCGGCTGTGATGGCATGCCTTAAAGAACCTCTATACATGACACAGTTTGTTGGTATAGGTATGTCAAGACATGCACTTCAAACTATTAGCACCCTGGTATATTCTGGTGTCAGATCAACATTTTCAGCTGTTCAATATTGACCAGTGCTGATCTCTGTCAACTGACCACAAGGAAATCTAGAATTTCAAATCAAATTACATAAAGGGACCTACCCTTAACCCTTGTCCTGCTGAGCCTGGATATGTCTCATCTTTCAAACAATGTAGATCCAGATCAGATGTGAAGCCATCTGATCAGCATCTACATTGTTTGCCATTCAGATTGTGAATTTGTTGCAATAATTTGCATCAAGTAATCTGATTGGCTGATAATCGGTAGTGGGTCTGGCATACATAAATATTCAGGTCAAGGGTTAAAGTTATGTTGTTGTTTTTTTTTTCTAAAAATTTTGGTCATAGTTTTATCAAATATTTCGAGGTATCAACCCTTCTCCTGCTGAACATGACAACCCCTATCTTTGCAATCAGTGTAGATCCAGATCAGATGGCTTCTGAAGAAACCCCTACCTTTGTGAACAGTGTAGATCCAGATCAGATGGCTTCTGAAAAAGCCATCTGATCAGGATCTACACTGTTTATCATTCACTTTGCAAATTTGAATGAATACATTAAATCAAGTAATATGATTGGTTGATTGTCAAAAATGGGTGTGACAAAATAAATTTCTTCAGCAGGACAAGGGTTATGGCAAATGAACACATCCTGGAGAAGTTTTCCTAAAGGTAGGGGTTGTCACAATTAGCAGGGTAAAGGTTAAAAGTATATTCATTCACCTAATACAAGAGACACCTATAATATTTTGGTCCCCACCCATCGGGGCTTGAAGAAATAGATGGGCTGCACGATGCTTCCACCCAGAGCTAAAACCGATGCACACGAGTACTGGTAAACCGCTGAGAGGATCTAAGCTTGCCCAGGCAAAGCGGTGCGAGTTGGCCCGTCCATGCTTATAAAGCCTATTGGTTTCATAGGGTGACAGTGCTTGAGATGTCACTTCATCTCAATATTGTGTAAAAGTCCCACAAAATTGGAAGCAGTGTCTCCAAAATGACCT
This sequence comes from Lucinisca nassula, assembly GCA_963580285.1. Taxonomy (NCBI): domain Eukaryota; kingdom Metazoa; phylum Mollusca; class Bivalvia; order Lucinida; family Lucinidae; genus Lucinisca; species Lucinisca nassula. The sequence goes on along the minus strand of OY757013.1, from coordinate 1,799,646 downwards.
ATACAGTGTTGACGGGGACATTAAATCTCAAATCAAACAAACAAAACCCTATAATATTAGGCCAGCTCATATGTCAAAAATAAACAGCTGAAAGTGGACCTCATTACTCTGTTTATGGAGAGTACTACACATAAATAAAGAGAAAACTACAACAGACATGAAGTAGACAAAAGTGTATCCAGTTCAATACTAACATGTGGGTTCCTTCAACACTAACAAGATCTAAACCCAGGATATAAACATCACCATGTGCTTAAAATAATTATTTTTCATATGCATATTCAACTACTAATTAACATTTAATTTAGACCTTAACAAAAGGCTGTCATATGTGTTTTGACCTAACAACTTAAATTATTCTGCTCTTTTTTCCACCCTTCCATGAAATAAAAAAATATGTTAAAAATATCACCCAATAAAATATTCATGTTAAAAATATCACCCAATCAAATATTAATGTTAAAAATATCACCCAATCAAAGATAGTGTGCAGGACAGCAGCCAAGGAGATTACTGACTACTGCAATGATGCCAAGTATTGGGACACACAGGCCTAAGCAAACTGTAGACCCTGATCAGACTGCTCCAGAACAAACTGTGTGAACCCAGATCATCTCAAGGAGCAGTCTGATCAGGGTCTACATTGTGTTTGCCATTCCGTCTTCACTTTTTGAACCCCACTTTATAGAGTAAAAACTTGGGGTTTCTGGGGGTAAACAGTTTTTCTCATATTTCTGCTCACAGACATAGGTTGTGGGTACTGATTAGAACCGCCTCCATGAGGCAGTTTTAACGAGCACCCACAACCTATGTTCTGAGTATAAATAAGAAAAAATATCACCAATTTTCATTGGAAAAGAAGCCATTTTGGAGAAATGAAAGAATTCACTATGACACACGGGTGTGTTATCGAAATGGATATCAGATCTTGTTGCGGCCCCCGCCCATAGGGGCTTGAAGAAATATATGGGCTGCATGATGCTTCCACGCAGAGCTGAATCTGGCCCACACACTAGTACTGGTAAACCGCTTAGAGGATCTAAGCCTGTCCAGGAACCGCGGAGCGAGGCGGACCATCCATGCTAATAAACCCTATTGAATTCATTGGGCGAAAGGGCTTGAGATGTCATTTCATCTCAATGTCGGGTAAAAGTCCCACAAAATTGGAAGCAACGTCTCCAAAATGACCTTTACAGTGTTGACGGGGACGTTAAACCTCAAATCAAACTAGAAATTGTCCAGACGACACTGATGCCCCCGCCAAGGGCCCCGCCTCACCCCGAAAATCCATGTTGCAACAAAATTTTCTAAGGGTGTAACCTTGACCTTGAGGTCATGGGCAGGGTCGATGGTAGTGAATGAGACTCGGGACCTGTATCTGTCATCATTCCAAATACGAAGCCAATCTATAAATATGAGCCCTAAAACTTTAAAAGCATTATAAGACTAAGTCTGTGACCTTGACCTTGAGGTCAGGGGTGGGGGTATATACAACTTTGGACCTGTAACTATCATCATACCAAATAAAAAGCAAATCTATACGGTTTGGTGAGTATGAGGTCTTAATAAACTTTAAATAAAAAATCTCTTTGTATGTGACCTTGACCTTTAGGGCACATGAATGGGTGGGGGTATTGGACCAGTATCAATCATCATACCAAATATAAACTTAATTCATCATACGATTTGGAAAATATAAACTCCTAAAATATGTAATTAAAAATTTCTAAGTCTGTGACCTTGACCTTGAGCTCATGGGCATGGGTGGGGGTATCACTGAATAAAATGGACAGGTATCCAACATCATACCAAATATAAACTCAATCCATCACACGATTTGGAAAATATCAACTCTTAAAATATGTAATTTAAAACTTCTAAGTCTGTGACCTTGACATTGAAGCCATAGGCATGAGTGGGGGTATTGCCAAATAAACATTTGGACCTGTATCTATCATCATAGCATATATAAGCCAAATCCATAATATGGTTCGGAAAATTTGAGCTCTTTAAAATCTTTAACATTAAAATTGTCTAAGTCTGTGACCTTGACCTTGAGGTCATAGGCATGGGTGGGGGTAATGCTGAATAAAACATTGTACCTATATCTATCATGATATGAACCAAAGCCATCATAAAAGTTCTGGTTCTACCAGGTACAAATACCTTAACTGGAGTCTTTAACATGGAAAATTTCTAAGTCTGTGACCTTGACTTTGAGGTCATGGGTATGGGTTGGGGTATCGCTGAATAAAACTTTGGACCTATATCTATTCTCATACCAAATATGAACCAATTCCATCATATGGTTTGGAAAATATAAGTTCTAAAATGTTCAGGTCTACCTGTTACAAAAACCTTAACCTGAGGTTACAGGATCACGTACGTACGTACACACACACACACACAGACGGACGTACACATGTACGCACGTACGCAAGTACGCACGTATGGAAAACCGAAAAACTATATGCCCCCGGCATCATATGATGCGGGGGCATAAAAAACAAACAAATCAGATCTTGTTGACTCTTTCATCTAATGGCTTAAAACATGGGTACAACTGGCAAATTTTTCTGCCAGTTTTCAAAGGCAGACAACTTTAGGGACTTCCTGTCTGCTTTTCTTTAAACTCTCTCCCACGGGAAAAGAGGTCTATTCTTAAAGGAAAGAATTTGCTCCCCTACTGACATGAAAGTCAAAAATATTTTTGTACAAGTTGCCTTCCCTGAAGGTGTTTCCATTCCCCTTAAAAATACTAAAGTCTAAATGTCTTGTTAACTAGTAGTCATAGACAGGTATGCAAAGAAAGAAACAAAATTTGGTGATAAAAAAAAGAAAAGAAATAATGAAAGACTGTTTCAAACCAAGCCAAATGGGAGGAAATGAAAAATGTGATAATTCTCAAAACCTGGAAAATAATGCAATAAATATGGGGTAAAATCACAACTCCTTTTTTCCTCTAAATAAAAACCTAACATAGACATCCATAACTAGAGAGAAGACCATTCCTTTCAGTGAACCTAACAAGCAAAGTGGGCTATACATGGATATAAGCTTGGCAGGCAGATCTACATACCGACAGTGTCAGTCGTTCTATTGCTTAATCTGCTTACGCCTCGCTTTTGATATTCTCCTGTAAAATTATACATACATTAAGAAATATTTTTGTATTTTATATATTTTATATTTTATATTTTACTTCTATTTTATATTGTTGTAATATAAATCTTTCCTACTGTTTGGAAATGGCAGTATTCTTTTATTTCCGTGGAGCTCTTAATCCATAAAATGCCAATCACGACAAATGCTGTCTGCTTTGTCGTCTGCCTGTTACTTTAAAAGTCATTTTTGCAAACAGTGTGGACCCAGATCAGACTGCTCCTACAGTTTGCCTGTAGAGGAGCAGTCTGATCTGGGTCCACACTGTTTCCCTGTATGAAAAAAATATTTCTAAAAAGTTTGTAAGAAGATTCAGCAGACGACATAAGCAGACAACAATTTCAGATGTAGTTTTTCTCTGCATCATAAGGGTCAATTACAAATATCTCTCAACAACATTAGTTTGTTTTAACAGCCAAGCTTAACACTTATCCTGCTGTTCACGACAACCACTACTTTTGCAAACAGTGTAGATCCAGATCAGATGGCTTCCGAAGAAGCCATCTGATCAGGATCTACACTGTTTGACATTCAGTTTGTGAATTGTAGAAATAAATTACATCAAGTAATCTGATTAGTTCAAAGTCAGAAGTGGGTGTGGCTAAATTAATTATTCAGCAGGATAAGGGTTAATGAACTCTATGGTAGCCAAAAAGTTATATGAGCTTGACAGTTCCTATAATGATCCTTCTCACATTTTTCCAGCAAAAATATAAATATATTTGCCATATAAAATGATCAAAGTTTTAATGATTCATAAATTAACAACGTTAGTTTTGAACAACTGGCCCCTGAACATAGGACATAATAAATGATCAAAGTTTGAATGATACATTAACAAACAACAGCGTTAGCTTTGGACAACTAGGTCTAGCTAGGAACCTTACTAGGACGGGTAAAAAGGGCTAAGATATACATTGGTAATCAAAACCACTTATTACCAAATATCTATGTCCGAAATAGCAGGAGGCCATATCATTTTCCACATACATACAGATTTGATAACCTTTGAATGATGATTCTTGTAGATAAAATTAACATCAGTCAAGCTACAATCAATGAATGATGTACCTATCAAGTAAATTCATCATGCCAGCCAGATTTCATTTCATTTAACCATTATCCTGCTGAATAAATTAATTTAGCGACACACATTAACCAATCAGATTACTTAATATAATGGATTCATGACTATCAACCAAACAAATTACTTAATATAATGTACTTGTCCAATTCACAAATAGAATGACAAATAGTGCAGTTCCTGATCAGAAGCCATCTGATCTGGTTCTATACAGTTTGCGAAGGTAAGGGCTGTCGTATTCAGCAGGTCAATGGTTAAATGCCTGTCTGTTCAACATAAAAGTGCTTTATTTACATTTAAAGCCACAAGATGTGTCAACAATAGTCACTGTATATTGTGTAGTCTTACCGCCGTCTAAGCCAGTCTGACTTGTCTGACTTTTATCAACCTCTAACCTACTAGGGGCGGCCCGGCTTAATCTACTAACCCCACGTTGTCGTGACGGGATTTCTATACCCAGGTCTGTAATGTCAATCACATGATGTTGAAGAAGGCATATCAGCAAGCTATCTGAATACTGTACCTCATTTTCCTACTGATATGCATGACAATTTAAACAGCATCTCAAATTTTAATAGTTTAAAGATTTCACTGCCACATAGACGTAACTAATATTTTGTGTAAGAAAATAAACAGTATAGAAACTTTTATTTTATACTCTGCTGTGAAATCAATGCATATCTGAAACAAATAAAAATGATATTTTCACACTGTGAAATCACACAGTGAAAAATAACATGACCTTGTTATTTTCACAGTAGCAGCCTGGACTACTTTTTCTCACCAAAGTTCATATGTTATCGATAAATAATTCGGTAAAATACCTTGAAAAACACTTTTTGAACTTTAAAAATGATGCATTCAAAATGGCTACAGTCATAGCCAGGTCAAAATTGTGATGTATGACACGATCGATAAATTACCGTAAGCGTCCTTATAAATTATGAAAGAAAAGTTACTTTTTCTCGATGGATACCAAAAGAATTTCATCTTGTGTGTTGTAAACATCTAATTTTTCACTCAAGCTTCACACTTGTGAAAATTTGGATGTTTTTAACAGACTTGATGAAATATTTTTAGTAGCCACCTCAAAAAAGTAAATATCCTCTATATGCAAGATAGATAAATAAATATATAAATAATAAATAAATAAATAAATAAAATGTACAATATGCAGCTATATTTTTATGATTTTTGACATCTTTCTTAAGATATAGTCTTTCCCCATACTTTTCTTTCTTCGGTGGCCAATAACAAGCATAAAGGTTCACCCTGCCACACTGCAACCTGATAGAGGATACATTCAATTGTACCACAAGCCTCCTTTATTAAACCATTCATTATAACATGATTTTATCTCAAAATTGTATAAATTCAATAGAAAAATGAACTTAAATGGTCATTTTTCTATATAATCAACATATTTTTGTTTGACTGCAACAATAGTCTACAGATACTCACTGTCAGCCCCTTTTTTATCCTTATCTTTATCTCCCTTCTTGTCTTTACCATCCTTCCCCTTTTCTGAAATATAACAAAAACAGAGATTGACAAAACTAATACACTTCATCGTTTTCAATTCTGTGTTGTATTCCTCACTTCCAAAGGATTACCTTATATAGTACCGGCCCCGATAGCTCAGTTGGTAGAGTGTCCGCTTCGGGGAACGGGAGGTCACAGGTTCAATCCCGGGCCGCGACATACCAAAGTCGTTAAAAATGGTACTAGCTGCTCCTCGCTCGGCACTCAGATTTACGGGGTAGAGCTAGGACTGGTCGACCCAGTGTCAGGATAATGTGACTGGGTGTGGTATCATGTAATGTGTCTGGAACATGATACTTCAGTGAGGCAGCACTATAAAAGTGAGCATTGAGCTCCCTGCCGCAACCAGACACCGTCGTGATATGACTGAAAAATTGTTGAAAGTGACGTTAAACGGAATTCACACACACACACCTTTTATAGAACATTCTGTTATTGTATAAGTGTTATAGAAGCTTCTTAAAATATCTCATGAATAATTGATAAGGTAAATCAGAATGAGGCTGCATGAATATACCTTCAGGGGAAGGCAACTTCTGCAAAAGTATTTTTGTCTCCCATGTCAATAGGGTCAACTCTTAAAGGAAAGAATTTGCTCCTGTGGAGCAAATTCTTTCCTTTAAGAGTAGACCCCTTTTCCAGTGGGACTGAGTTTATAGAAAAGCAAACAGGAAGTCCTAAAAGTTGTCTCCCTTGAAAAAATGGTGGACAAAAATCTGCTAGGTGTTCCCATTAACCTTAGTAAAAGTGGATAACTCATGTCATGAAAATGAAATGACCAAACATGTGATAACACATGGTAACTGGTGTACTGTCCATGACAACCCTGTGTTTTACAATGATATTCTTTGGAACCTCTTCAGCAATAAAATCTGATTTATAATCTTTATGTGATGAACACAATCATTGTCATTTCATATGAATTCGCCAGTGGCTCATTTCATTAATTTCATATGAAATGACCACTTGTGTATAATAAGTCCCTCAAAAACAAATTAGACAAGTAGCAGTTCAAAAGCCTAATCACACTGGCTGATCTTTGTATCCCTTTCTTTCCCAGTAAAATCTCTCTTTCTCTCTAACAGCATATCTCTCTCTCTCTCTCTCTCTCTCTCTCTCTCTCTCTCTCTCTCTCTCTCTCTCTCTCTCTCTCTCTCTCTCTCCAACAGCTCTCACTCTCTCTTAAACAGCAAACCTCTCTTTCTTTCTCCAACAGCACACCTCTCTCTCTCTCTCTGTCCAACAGCATACCTTTATCTTTGCCATCTTTGCCTCCCTTTTCTTTCCCAGCAGCATCTTTCCCCGGAGGTTTAGTCTCCTGTTTCTCTGGAGCTTTCCCATCTTTACTTGCAGTGTCCTTCTCAGACTTTTCCTCCTTATCAACCTACAACAGAAAACAGAAAAATATGCTGATAAATATCAAAGGGAAAGATGGACAAACACATCTTAACAAAAAACAAAATCATAGGCGACAAGCAGAGTTAGCATGCTCTCGACCAATCAGAATTCTTGGATAGCTCATGAATATTAATGAGGTATAATAAAATTATATAGATGCTCTTACATCTTTTTATATGAAGTTTATGAAATGTGCCTATGATGGGTGTTATTGCCAAGAAGTTGAAAAAAACTTCAGAGTGATCGTGCTTGAGTTTTACATCCCACCAACAGCTTAGGTCATAAGGAGATGGGACCTCGGTTTAAATACCTGGCAGATTTTTCTGCCATTTTTCTAAGGGAGCAAATTATTTCCTTTACGAGTTGACCCCTATTGACATTGGTAGACAAAAATACTTTTGCAGGAGTTGCATCCCCTGAAGGTGTTCCCATTCCCCTAAAGTTCCAGTAGTTTTATGTTACATGTGTGGTCATATCTTTATGGCGATGTTATATGATGGGATAATTTGTTCATCTGTTTGGAGTTTAATGGCCAAGTCAACACTATTTAGGTCATTATTATGGAGCTGGTCAGTTTACCTAACCTGACTTTTATTGTTTGTTTGATTTGAAGGTTTAACCTTCCCCTCAACAGTGTATAGGTCATTTTGGAGACGTCGCTTCCAAGTTTGTGGTACTTTTACCAGACATTGAGAAAAAATGACATCTCAAGCCCTGTCCCCCAATGAAACCAATACATAGGGTTTATAAGCATGGACGGTCAGACTCACACTACTTTAACTGGGCAGGGTCCTGTGCAGTCGGATTTCAGCTCTGCGTGGAAGCATCATGCAGCCGATCTATTTCTTCAAGCCCCGATGGGCGTGGATATTTTGGCAGGCTTATACACTAGAACTTCGATGGCTCGAACACCGATGGCTCGTTTACCATGGCTGAGTCGAACCCGTTCTTGAGTCCCTAGGGAATTTCTGTACATAAGAAATAGGGAAGGTAAAATTAGGATATTTTCGTCTTTTATCTTGCAAATGTATGCTGTGTGTACTCATTAGAATCGCCTCGATGAGGCGATTCTAATGAGTACACACAGCATACATTTTTCATTATAGAACACAGAAAAAGGTGTCCTGAAGCATGTCGTTATGCCTCCTGGCAATAGCCATCAGTGGCTCGAACTACCCCAGTCTCGAACAGATTTTCATGGTCCCAAAGGTGTTCGAGACATTGAAGTTCGACTGTACATAAGCAAATAAGAGACTTACAGCCAATGTATTTCCTCAAGCCCCGATGGGCGGGGGGCATTTTGGCAGGCTTATACATAAGCAAATAAGAGACTTACAGCAGACTGAGTTTCTTCTTTCTTCTGTTTCTCCTCCTCTAGCAAGGCTTTCTCCCACTCTTGTAGTGGTAGCTTCCACTCTGGTAGAACATTCTTCAGTAACTCCCACACCTCGTTGATATGACCATATCTGTACATATACAATTACACCTTAACCTTTAACCTGCTGAATATTTTAATTAAGTCACACTCATTTCTGACTTTGAACCTATCAGATTACTTGATGCAGCTTATTTCTACATATTCATAAACTGAATGTCAACCTGTGTAGATCCTGATCAGATGGCTTCTTCAGAAGCCATCTGATCTGGATCTACACTGTTTGCAAAGATAGGGCTTGTCGCCTACAGCAGAGTAAAGGTTAAAATGCTATGAAAAACTACGTCTGAAAATGTCGCCGCTTATGTCGTCTGCTGAACAACTACATCTGAAAATGTTGTCTGCTTTTGTCGTCTGCTGAATTTTCTTGAAAATTTTTTTAAAATATTTTTGCATAAAGGCAAACACTGTGGACCCAGATCAGACTGCTCCTACAGGAGATTACTTGATGCAAATTATTGCATCAAATTCACAATCTGAATGGCAAACAATGTAGATCCTGATCAGATGGCTTCATCAGAATCTGATCTGGATCTTCATTGTCTGGAAAATAAAGCATATCCGGGCTCAGCAGGACAAGGGTTAACTCTTAAATTGCCGTGAAACACTACATCTGAAAATGTCGTCTGCTTATGTCGTCTGCTGAATCTTCTTGCAAACTTGACTTTTAAAGTAACTGGCAGATGACAAAGCAGAGTCCATTTGTAATACTTGACCCATTTCGTACAGAAAACCACAAAATGGGTAATTGGCAAAGTGAAGGCCTAGATCAGATGCCGCAGCATGCAGCGTCTGATCAGGACCCTAGTCCTATACTGTGCAAAAAGTTCAGCTATCTTCCAAATAACTTTTAAAGACTCGGGTTTATGACCAGCTTTTTCATTGCCAATTTTGAAAAAAAACAAACAAAAAAAAACAAGTTTTTGCAGCTATGCTTGGCCCGCAACCAATGAAAAACAGATGTTTTCTAAAGAACATAGAATTGACAAATAACTAAATGATTCTTCAAAACTGATAAAAAGTCAGCTTGATTATAGAGCGCTAATCAAAATTGGCCTTATTATGCAACATTGACAGGCCATCCAATGAAGGGAAATGGATACACCTTCAGGGGAGGGATCTCCTGCAAAAGTATTTTTATCTCCCATGTCAACAGGGGTCAACTCTTAAAGGAAAGAATTTGCTCCTTAGGAGTGGGACAGGGCTTGTAGAAAAGAGAACAGGAAGTCCAAAAAGTTGTCTCCCTTTGAAAAATGGCAGAAAAATCTGCCAGGTGTTCCCATTCCCCTTAAGAAGCGATGCCAATAATTTGTTAAGAGTTTATAGCCTATACAAGATCAGGTCACGAGCACAAAGGGGTTTATGCAAACTTAGCTCATGACCCAGTGCCTAAATGAACATTAAATAAATTTTGCTGTTTGTAAATGCTTAAAGCAGGACTTCTCAAAATACAGCTCATAATTTATTATGACAAATCATGCTTTTACACACATTAATTTTTTATAAAGTTATTAACCCTTATCTTGCTGTTCACGACAACCCCTATCTTTGCAAACAGTGTAGATCCAGATCAGATGGCTTCTGAACAAGCCATCTGATCAGGATCTACACTGTTTGGTATTCAGTTTATGAATTTGTAGCAATAAATTACATCAAGTAATTTGATTGGTTGATAGACAGAAATGGGTGTGGCTTAAATGAATATTCAGCAAGAGAAGGGTTGAACAATAAAGTCAAACAACAAGGAGCACTGTGGTGCAGTGATAAAGCATCAGACTCGAGATCATGAGGTATCGGATTTGATCCCCACTAACATCAAGTATTGTTTCCTTGAACAAGAGACTTTATTCACATAGTACTGGTTTCTACCCAGGAAAAAAAGGGCCATATGGAAGATTAGTACTAGTTTACTAAAATGTATTACCCTCTATAAATAAAGTTGATTATTTCTATTATTATTATTTTTATTATTATTATTTTTATCATTAACCTAATAATAACTTACATCAGTGACTGACTAGTTTTAGTCTGTGGGTGTAATGAATAAATGTAAATTTCATCAACTGAGCCACAGCACTCCAAACAAAAACCTGTGCAACCAACCAAGACTCGGATCAACCTGCTGGCATGATCCTTCCATCACGTCAACAAGTCTGTGAAACAAACACCCCCTAAACCCCGCTTTATATAGAGAAAAATTGGGTTTCCGGAAGTATACATTACTTTTCTTATTTCTGCTCCAAGACATAGCTTGTGGGTACTCGTTAGAACCACATCATTGAGGCGGTTCTAACGAGCACCCACAACCTATGTTTGGGGTATAAACAAGACAAATATCACAGATTTTTTCATGAAAAAAGTAGCCATTTTGGAGATGTGAAAAATGTACTATGTCACACAAGTTTGTTATCTTAATGTATAGCTACTGGGCTAACCAGACTCTGAAAAAACATGCTTGATTAACAGATCTGTTTATGTACCACAAACAGACAGATCAAATCGAGACAACACCATTCCAAGTCCCATCAAAATGACTCAACATATACAAACAGATGAACCATTCACCCTGGTGTGACAACTCCACAAAACAAGTATTCTGCAAAAGGCTAAGTCGTGCATCTGGGGACCAAATCTTACTTAAATATTAGGGTCAGCTAGGGTTGACACAAAATTAAATGTTGACAGCTGGCTAAACAAACAAATGGATGGACACCTGTATCCCTTTTCACGCCATGCTGATAGAACACCTGTGTGACAAAAAGTAACCAAAGTGTTCTTGGTTGAGTGGTAGCTCAAACATGTGTACATACTTTCAAATGAACGTATTTTCTCCCAGTCTAAACAAAGAAAACTACTCTTGCAACTCCTGTCTGCTTCTATGTTCTTCAAGCCCCATTCCAAAAGGGGTCATTTTTAGGGTTTTGGTTTTAGGCCCTTTCAAGATCATTTCACTTATTTCTAGCTGATCGTCAATCAGAGGTGGGCGAAAACTGGAGAACCCAGAGAAAAACCACCTAAAATTAAGACTAAGTCTGCTTTAAAAAGCTTATTTAGTCTGTTCAGAGAACACCTTTGGGACTTTCAAAAGTGGCCTTAAAGACCACATTTGAACAGTCCCAAAGGTGGTCTTAATATAGAAATTTTGCTGTATTTATCTTATATTGTACCAATCGTTAATCCGAGGTGGATGCAATCAGAAATACATGAACTTAGAGAAAATCTATTCAACCTTCCCTTGCAGAACCCGACATCTCACAGGTGACAGGAGCAAGGCTTGAACCAGAGCAATGAGAGACCTAGAAGGTGCCTTACAGTAAGACAGAAGTTATCTGTAATAGTAGGGACCTGTTTGGGGTAAATCTAGGGATCTACAGAATTTGTCTAGGTATCTAATCTATTCACCCCTACTTGGGTATAATGACTAGCTCAAACTGTATAGCCTACAGGAGAGAAGGGAGCTAGGGTAGGGAATATCTGTATGTACTGGCTCAAGTAACACCTACATGTACTAATGGATATTTGTTGATTTCACTTGCCTGAAAAGTTCTGTATACATGTTTTCTGAATGTATGATTTTATTGTATTTGTTTTTCTGCTGTTGTTGTTTTTTTTTTGTTGTTGTTGTTTTTTTGTTTTTTTGGCTTTGTTTTTGTAGATTGTTATTTTTTTTTTTTTTTTTTTGCCTTTAATATCTTTTTCTGAATACTTGATGATACAGGTTCTTTAGTTAAAGAAGAAGTGTTTTGTTGTTTTTTTTTTTTTTTCAGTTTTATTCTACTACAACTATACAACAATTACAGTCTTTAAGAGTCTGTCTACAGCTTAATTCTGTGGGGAGATTTGGAAATGAAATTTGCTGTTTTTACAAATTCATATCAGGACCTAGCTGGGTTAGGCTCAGAAAAAAATTGTGCCAGCACATGAACCTACAGTAAGACTTGTGCCACCAGGGAATACTCAGATCAGCCTGTGCATCTATGCAGTCTGATCTAAGTCTTCACTCATTACATGTGCCTGAAACTATATGAGCCTGTTAGATTCAAAAGGCTATCCAAAGAGTGATAAACTAGAAGTTTGGCCATACTTGGTGAATGTGAAGGGAAACGTAATGATCCTAAGTAAAGTCGAACTTCAATAGCTCGAACACCTTTGGGACCTCGAAAATCTGTTCGAGACAGGGGTAGTTCAAGCCACTGAGGTTACTGTTAGGTGGCATAACGAGATACTTTTAGACATCTTTTCGGTGGTCTATGATGAATATGTATGATGTGTGTACTCATTAGAATCGCCTCATCGAGGCGATTCTAATGGGTACACACAGCATACATTTGCAAGATAAAAGACTAAAATCTCCTTAATTACCCCCCACTATTTCTTATGTAGAGGATTTCGCTAGGGGCTCAAGAATGGGTTCGACTCATCCATGGTAAACGAGCCATCGGTGTTTGAGCCATTGAAGTTCTACTGTATTGGGACAGATAGGCCTTAGTAAACACTGTGCCATAACATTAGAAACAACAAGATCATGAGAAAAGGCACATAGTCCCTGAGTCAAGATCACTTCAGCTGTGAATGAAATTTACATTGCTAATACTGGTAAATCGCTATTAGGATCTAAGCCTGCCCAGGCAAAGTGGTGTGAGTCAGAACATCTATGCTTATAAACCCTTTGTGTTTCATTGGGCTGCAGGGCTTGAGATGTCATTTCATCTCAATGTCGGGTAAAAGTCCCAGAAAATTGGAAGCAATGTCTCCAAAATGACCTTTACAGAGTTGATGGGGACGTAAAACCTCAAATCAAACAAACAATCAAAACATTGCTAATATTAAAATACAATCAACTGTAGCAAATATTCTGCTCTGATCAGCAGATATTATTTAACCTGCTCAGAAATTTTTAACAATTCCTGCCATATTAAAACTTATGAGCCAGACAATTTTCATGCTCAACTGAGTCAAGCGTGAAAATGTTTCTGTAACCTCAGTGCTAAAACAACAACTTAATCTGAGCTTTATGCTGCAAGGTCCATATTGTATGTATTTAAAATTTATCGTTATGCTCCGAAGTATTGAGACAGAGATGCCTAAGCAAACAGAGCAGACCCAAATCAGAAGACTGCTCCTTTAAAGGAGCAGTCTGATCAGGGACTACACTATTTGCCATTCCATCTGGACTTTTTGGACTCCTTTCTGGATCGTGAAACAAATTTGTAAAAGAAATTTAGGACAATTACAGCAAGTCCTCAAGGTGTCCAATTTTTTTAGGATTTTTACCACAGAGGCTGTCAAGCTCCCATTCACAGTCTGCCTGTTAGGTTGAGTAGCATTTTATATAACGCTCTTAGATTACTGGGACCAGTTGTTCAAAGCATTGTTAGCTTAACGAGCTCGTTAGTGGTCATATTGTTAACTGTCCTAGCAAGATAATATCTAAAATTTTGGTATTTTTGCCGAAAAAATGTGAGCTGCTCACATTTTTTCAGCAAAAATATGAGTATATTTGCCATATTTAATGATCAACGTTTTAACGATACGTCAACTAACGACGTCGTTAGTTTTCAACTTATTCATCATTATACACTATCAGGCATTAAAACAAGCAAAGATTAACTTCATTTTGCAGTCAATTACAAGCTTATGCATTAGAAATATCAAATTCACATCCAAACCAATTTAAACCGCATCCAGCAGCAACCACAAGCTAAATAATACCCAAACCAAACTCTAAAACACAATTTCATTGTATAATCACAGAGACATGAGCCCAAAGAAGTAAAAATATGACATGGCCAATATAACACCATGTCAAGACAGTCAAGACTTTGGTTCAGTCAAGACTTAGATCAAGTCTACACTTTGATGTAGTCTAGATTAGCCTATACATTTATGTAGTCTGAGTATTTAAAAGTTACAGCACAGCTTCATACATTTTCTTGACACTTTTATCCTAAAAAAGTACTAGGAAAATATAAGATACTGAGTTTTAATTGTAGACTCAGATAAGACCAATAAAGTTTTTGTTTCTAAGCAATTTTTGAAGTGATTATACAATGTTTATTAGAATAGCAGAACATTATTCTAAAACAACAATGGCAACATCACTGCTCCTTGCCTAACACCCTGGTCTATTCCCACTTTAGTATCAGCTGCTGATGCATGATCTTTTTGATGTTTGCTAAGCGTGAAATATTTGTCTAACACCTCTCCAGCAGAAACCAAGGGTGATGCTCGCCCAGAGTTCGGCTTTGACCTGGTTTCTGTAGGCTTGGATGGGAAAATGGGTGGTGGTCCAGTTAAAAAGCTCCTGTGCAAATATTACGAGAAATGATAATAACATGTTAGATTAACAATGGGAGGTACAGAAATTGTTTAGGATGAAACATACACCACAACCCTTTTATAAGACAGTTTCATTCAAGATGGATCCCAAATATGTGTAGATTATACAGAACAAGAGGCTCAATGAGCCTAAACCGCTCACCTGAGGAACTTAAGTTTTAACAATTCACAGACTTGACTACTAAATCTGCTAATAGAATCCAGCCCATTGACCCTTACAGGATATAAGTCATGATTATTGCATTGCATTCCAAGTTTGAGACTTCTAGCTTCTATAGTTCCTGAGAAATCTTTGACGAAAATTTAACATTGGTCAAAATGGAGAGAAAGAAGAATGAAAGAACAGATGAACAAATAAGCTGAGAAAGCCCAATGTCTCTTACACAAAATAAGTCATCATTATTCTATTGAATACCAAATTTGATGCTTCTAGCTTTTATAGTTCCTGAGAAATCTTTGATTAAAAATTTAACATTGGTCTATTATCTCTATATGGAGAGAAAGAAGAATGAAGGAACAAATGAACCAGACTAGCTCCAAAACCTAATGCAGCCTTTCCCCTTGCCCAATGGTGCTACACATAAAATTTAAACAAGATTGGTCGACTGCCTTCTGAGATATGCTTCATTGAAAGTGTGGACGACGGATGGACGGACGACAGACGACGGACTCCGGAGCCTTGGTATACTATCGGCTCACTGGAGCCTTTGGCTCAGATGAGCTAAAAATTCAAGTCGCTATTTCTGTCACAACATTTTCCCTACGTTAAGTCTATGGGCAAATTTTTTTGTCTCTCAAGGTCACGTAACTCCGAGGTCAATATTCCGATTCGGCCCAAAATCGAACTTAACCGAGATTTTATGCCTGTCCTCTTTACCTGCAAGTTTGAAGCTGATATGAATAAAAATAAAGTTGCTATCGTGGTCACAACGTATTTTTTTATGCTCAAGGGCAGGTAACTCCAAGGCAAATATTCCGATTCGGCCCAAAATCGAACTTAACCGAGATTTTATGTCTGTCCTCGTTACCTGCAAGTTTGAAGCTGATCTGAAAAAAATTCAAAGCGCTATCGTAGTCGCAACATTTTCCCTAATTAAGTCTATGGGCAAATTTTTTGTCGCTCAAGGTCACGTAACTCCGAGGTCAATATTCCGATTCGGCCCAAGATTGAACTTAACCGAGATTTTATGCCTGTCCTCGTTACCTGCAAGTTTGAAGCTGATATGAATAAAAATAAAGTTGCTATCGTGGTCACAACGTATTTTTTTATGCTCAAGGACAGGTAATTCCAAGGCAAATAATTCGATTCGACCCAAAATCGAACTTAACCGAGATTTTATGTCTGTCCTCGTTACCTGCAAGTTTGAAGCTGATCTGAAAAAAAATCAAGTCGCTATCGTAGTCACAACATTTTCCCTATGTAAAGTCTATGGGCAAATTTTTTGTCGCTCAAGGTCATGTAACTCCGAGGTCAATATTCCGATTCGAACTCAACTGAGATTTTATGCCTGTCCACGTTACCTGCAAGTTTGAAGCTGATCTGAATAAAAATAAAATTGCTATCGTGGTCACAACGTATTTTTTTATGCTCAAGGGCAGGTAACTCCAAGGCAAATATTCCGATTCGGCCCAAAATCTAACTTAACCGAGATTTTATGTCTGTCCTGGTTACCTGCAAGTTTGAAGCTGATCTGAAAAAAATTCAAAGCGCTATCGTAGTCACAACATTTTCCCTAATTAAGTCTATGGGCAAATTTTTTGTCGCTCAAGGTCACGTAACTCCGAGGTCAATATTCCGATTCGGCCCAAGATTGAACTTAACCGAGATTTTATGCCTGTCCTCGTTACCTGCAAGTTTGAAGCTGATATGAATAAAAATAAAGTTGCTATCGTGGTCACAACGTATTTTTTTATGCTCAAGGACAGGTAACTCCAAGGCAAATAATTCGATTCGGCCCAAAATCAAACTTAACCGAGATTTTATGTCTGTCCTCGTTACCTGCAAGTTTGAAGCTGATCTGAAAAAAATTCAAGTCGCTATCGTAGTCACAACATTTTCCCTATGTAAAGTCTATGGGCAAATTTTTTGTCGCTCAAGGTCATGTAACTCCGAGGTCAATATTCCGATTCAAACTCAACTGAGATTTTATGCCTGTCCACGTTACCTGCAAGTTTGAAGCTGATCTGAATAAAAATAAAATTGCTATCGTGGTCACAACGTATTTTTTTATGCTCAAGGGCAGGTAACTCCAAGGCAAATAATCCGATTCGGCCCAAAATCTAACTTAACCGAGATTTTATGTCTGTCCTGGTTACCTGCAAGTTTGAAGCTGATCTGAAAAAAAATCAAGTCGCTATCGTAGTCACAACATTTTCCCTATGTTAAGTCTATGGGCAAATTTTTTGTCGCTCAAGGTCACGTAACTCCGAGGTCAATATTCCGATTCGGCCCAAAATCGAACTTAACCGGGATTTTATGCCTGTCCTCGTTACCTGCAAGTTTGAAGCTGATCTGAATAAAAATAAAGTTGCTATCGTGGTCACAACGTATTTTTTCATGCTCAAGGGCAGGTAACTCCAAGGCAAATAATCCGATTGGCCCAAAATCGAACTTATCCGTGATTTTATGTCTGTCCTCGTTACCTGCAAGTTTGAAGCTGATCTGAAAAAAATTCAAGTCGCTATCGTAGTCACAACATTTTCCCTATGTTAAGTCTATGGGCAAATTTTTTGTCGCTCAAGGTCACGTAACTCCGAGGTCAATATTCCGATTCTGCCCAAAATCGAGCTTAACCGAGATTTTATGCCTGTCCTCGTTACTAGCTACAGTGATGACAACATTTTCCCCATGTTAAGTCGATAGGCAATTTTTCGGGCGCTCAAGGGGACGTAACTCTTGAGTGAATTATCTGATTCGGCCCAAAATCGAACTTGACCGAGATTAAATGCTTGTACTGGTTATCTGCAAGAATGAAGTCGATCAGAAAAAAATTGACGGAGCTAGAGTGATGACAAGCTTTTTCCTATGTGAAGTCTATGGGAGCTAGATGTTGCCATGGCAACCAGAGTTCCACTCAGATCTGCCTGAAAACCTAATGAAGCCTTTCCATTTGCCCAATAATGTGACACATGAAATTTGATCAAAGTTGGCCAAGTAGTCTTTAAGATATACATTTTTGAAATTCCCATTAACCCTAATGCAAAAACACACAAGGGCAGGTAACTCCTAAGTGAATGATCCGATTCTGCCAGTTATCGAACTTGACCGAGATTTCATGGCTGTGCTGGTTATCTGCAAGAATAAAGCCAATCTGAAAATAATTGAAGCAGCTACGGTGATGACAACATTCTCCCCATGTTAAGTCAATAGGCAATTTTTTCAACGCTCAAGGGCATGTAACTCCTGAGTGAATAATCCGATTCAGCCCAAAATCGAACTTGATCGAGATTTCATGCCTGTCCTCGTTATCTGCAAGAATGAAGTCGATCAGAAAAAAATTGACGGAGCTAGAGTGATGACAAACTTTTTCCTATGTTAAGTCTATGGGAGCTATTTGTTGCCATGGCAACCAGAGTTCCAATCTGATCTGCCCGAAAACAGTATGCAGCCTTTCCCCCTACCTGATAATGCTTCACATGAAATTTGATCAAGATTGGCCCACTGGTTCCGGAGATATACTTCTTTGAAAGTGTGGACGACGGACGACGACGACGACGACGGACGACGGACGCCGGCTCGTGGTATACTAATACCTCACATAAGCCTTCGGCTCAGGTGAGCTAAAAATGACCATGAATGGTCATTTTTCTCTTTAATCTACACATTTTTGTTTGGAGATAACACGGTTGTTTAACTAACACAGTTTCTGCTTTGGACCCCATTTAAAGAGGTTATGGTGTACAAACAGGAAGAAGTACCTACTATTTACACATAATGACATACAGACATTGCATACCCAGGGAATATGATTAGTAATCTGTTGTTGTTAATCTTAAAGAATGATCTCTGTCACATAAAAAGGTCCCTAAACAGATCTGAGAACTGTAATCGCAAGTAGCTATGTGCAATTTCTAATACTATAGTCTTGTCGCAGATTTTGTTTTTCACAGACATGTTAAAGGTCCTCAATATAAGACATAGCAAGTCTATACAACAGGTAAATAATTGGGAAATTCAAGAATAAAGAAATAAAGGTACACAAGACAGAACTTCAGTTACTCAAAATTTGGCTGAAACATTGATGGCTCCTATACCATGATCAATTCAAACTCATTCTCCACTCCCTTTGAAATTGTTCCTTTAACTCAAGATAAAAGCAATCAGGGAGATATTTTCTTTTGTTGAAAAGTTATATGTACTCCTTAGAATTGCCTTGATGAGACAATGCTTGACCCTTACCCTGCTGTTCATGACAACCTCTACCTACTTTATAGAACAAACTACACTGACCAGCAGAATGAGTCACTACAGGTAGCTCTCTAACACTGAAAATGCCATTGAGCTATTTTTAGTAACCTTGGCTCAAGGAGGTTTGCTGAGCTTGTGCTATAAAGTATACCTTTGCAAACAATGTAGATCCAGATCAGATGGCTTCTGAAGAAGCCATCTGATCAGGATCTACACTGTTTGTTACTCAGTTTGTGAATTTCAATGACTAAGCTATATCAAGTGATCTGATATAGTGATCTGATTGGTTGCTAGTCAGAAATGGGCATGGGAAATTAACTTATTCAGCAGGATAAGGGTTAAGAGTACACACAGCATAACTTTTATTTTATATAGCTAATGAAATTTGACATGATATTGATGACCACTATTACCATAATTTCACACCCCAATGAATGCATTATATTTATCTTTGCCATTTTTCAAAGAGGTTGATATTGTAATTCAATACACAGATGTTGGTAAATGGGTCGCCATTTGCGAGATGCTGAAAATTCACGAGAAGTTTACATAAAACTGACCTATTAGGCGATATCATTGACTAATTTATTCTTTGCATTGAGGTCAGTCTCATGTCAAATCACACTAGCTATAGATGACTGAAAAGCTTCTCTAAAATTCTCCTAACAATGCCTCCCGACTTGCTGCCATAATTAACCCTCAGAGACTCAAACTCATTGTGTAATCCCACCTATATACAGTGAAATTCCGCTATTAGGACAGTCTAAAAATAAAACTAAATCTGCTATAAAAGCTTATTTTGAAGGCAGCATTTAATCTTTCTTTGTGTTTTCCGCCTACAGTGTCCTCTGGTCAAGGACCACCATTGGAACTGTTCAAAGGTGGTCTTAAAGACCACTTGAACAGTCCCAAAGGTAGTCTTAATAGGAATTTTTCTGTAATTCTGGCCCTCTTGAATCCCACTTTTATATAGATAACAGGCGTAAACCTTATTTTTCTTATTTCTGCCCTAAAATATAGATTGTGGGTACTCAGGATCTATATGCTGAGCAGAAATTAGAAAAATAACAATTTTCTATCTTAAAAATTTCATTTTTTGGCGGTATTTGAATAGGGGTGTTTTTGTAATGTACAGATTTTTAAAGTCCCAAGAGTGTTTGAGCTATTTAGGGGATAAGTGTATTTAAAATTGTCATTTGGGGAAATAAAACAGCAGTTTTACGGTTAGAAATTTTGTTTTACGGCGTTGTGCGAGCAGAGCCGTAAAACAGAATTTGTGACCATAAAACAGATGATTTACCTTCTCAAATGACGATTTTTAATACCGTTATCCCCATCCTAACGCACTCATTCAGTTGTTTTGTTAAAACTGTACTATTTTGCACAAAGCGGCAAGCGCTGGGAGCTGCGTAGAACCAAATGACAGCCAACAAAAAGTGATGTTATATGATGACATGAGGCTTCCGACAGTATATCACTGCCGCAAACTTTGGATGTTATCAAATCAGATGATGCGTTACATACATAAGTGCATTAGAATGAACTTTTCCTAATGAATGAACTTGTATCAGCATGTTTTGAGCAAGTTTATTCTAAAAATATCTGAAAATATAAATGTTTAAAAACTGTTGTCCCTTTTGAGAAATCTAGACAAAAATCAGACCCCTCAGCAGCATAGACATAGCCTATGAATGTGTATGTCAGCTGGTGAAAGACAATACTCACTGTAGAGGAATAGCCTCCGGGAGCCAGCCAGTAAGACAATTTACGACACTGAAATCTCCGAACTCACAGCTTGGACTACCACCGGTGTAACTGAAAATATCAACAGTCAATGTTTCTACATCTGTTTATAACACTTGTCATTGTAACGTCATTTTGGATAAATCACAGATTAATGATGGATCCAAAAATATGTAGATTATATAGAAAAATGACCATAAATAGTCATATTTCTATCAAATCTCTATATTTTTGTTGGGATATGACATGGTTATTTAACAGGCACCATTTTTGCACCAGACAGTAGAGTTATAGAAGTTTGGAATGTAATGGTAACAATCATCACGAACTATATCAAACATTATTCAAGAGCTTTCCCCCATACCCATCGAGAAATGGATTGGACTGCATGGTGTTTATGTGCAGAGACAAAACCAAACAAACTTTTGAGTACTGGTAAAATGCTTAGGTCTAAGCCTGCCCAGGAAAGGTGGCAAGAGTCTGTCCATCCCTTAAAATGTAGCGGTTTCTTCAGGCGGTAAGGCTTGAGATGTCATTTCATCTCAATGTCAGATGAGAGTCTCACAAAATCGGAGGCAACGTCACCAAAATGACCTAGTGTTAATCTAAAGCCTCAATACTAACAAACAAAATGGCCCCTGCCCATCGGGGCTTGAAGAAATAGATGGGCTGCATGATGCTTCCACGCAGAGCTGAAACCGACTGCACATGAGTACTGGTGAACCGCTTAGATGATCTAGGCCTGCCCAGGCAAAGCAGCGCGAGTCAAACCGTCCATGCTTATAAACCCTATTGGTGTTATTGGGTGACAGCGCTTGAGATGTCATTTCATCTCAATTTTGGGTAAAAGTCCCGCAAAATTGGAAGCAACGTCTCCAAAATGACCAATACAGTGTTGACAGGGAAGTTAAACCTCAAATCAACCAACCAACCAAACAAACAAATACTCAAGAGACAAAACTCAGAAAATAAACAAAAGTAAAGGAAAATGTACTTACTCAAGAGAGGCTACTTTGATCAAAGCTTTGGCTAACAACATTGGCCAAACTTCGTGCTGCATAGTGGTACATGGTAACATCAACCTGTCATTTTCATCAAATGGTAGACTGTCATCTATCACCACCTTTCTCCAACAACCCTGAAAATAGTAGTTACACTCAAGTCAAACCTGGGCCCCGTTGTTCAGAACTACTTGCCCGGCAATCCACAGCATCTTGAAAATGGCTCCAAATGAGAATATTCCCTATACATTCTATACATTTTTCTGGGCAAGTGAAATAAAAAATCACTTGACCAGCCAAAATTTGGACTTGTCCCGGGCAGCTGTGCAATGGATTTGTCAGGCCCTGACTTGCGTGTTGCTAAATCTTTCATCCTTTAATATGGGAAATATGCTAATATTTTTGCTGAAAAAATCTGAGCAGCTTTTGCATCTGCAAAAGCTGCTCACATTCTTTCAGCAAAAATACCACTGTATTAAATATTGTACTTACTACAACAGTTAACAATTAGACCACTAACGAGCTTGTTAAGCTCATAATGCTTTGAACAACTGGCCCCTGGGCTGCACATGTGCATTCAGCAGTTTCAAATCTCACTATGGTAACAAATCTGTGTCAAAATAGTAGATTTTTCTTCAAATCTTCAAGGCTATTATTTGTCTGACGAAAATTTCTGCTATTTTCCTAATTTAAACTTCGAACATAGGTTGTGGGTGTTTGTAAGAACTGCCTCATTATGGTGGTTCTTACGAGTACCCACAACCCAAACATAGGTTGTGTGTGTTCTAATGAGTACCCACAACCTATTTGTTAGAGGAATAATAAGAAAAACTAGAATACTGTCGATGGCGCGCCATCGCAAATCCCCACGTTTTCTACAGAGGGACCAAGTACCGAAAACCCCTCACCCTGGGCCCTAATTTGACTCCATGGTCAAAATATTACCTGTATTATATTCTACTAATCATGCCCTTCAATTTCATATGCCACATGACTATGTTCCAAAAAACTTAAATTTTGACCCTTTGACCCCTCTCCCAGGGCCCCAATCTGACCCCAGGGTCAAAATTTTACTTGTAGTTTATTCTACCCATTATCCCCTTCGCATAGATATGCAACATGACTATGTTCTGAAAAACTTTAATTTTGACCCCCGACCCCCCCAAGTCCGACCTCCAGGGCGTGACCTAGGGGTCACAGCCAAAATCCTGTTCAAAATGTTTTACTTTTTTCATAACTAAGTACATGTGCAAAGTTTGGCATCAAAATCTTCAAAATTGACTTTGTAATTGAATTTTATTGATATTTGACCTTTTGACCCCTCCCCAGGGCCCCTGGGGGCGGGGACAAAAAAAATGTGCTCTTGCGCAAGCCATTCATGTAAGCAACTCGCATTCCAAATTTGGTTGAATTCCGGCTAACGGTTTAGGAGGAGATAGCCGGACAGACAGACAGACAGACAGACAGACAGACAGACAGACAGACAGACAGACAGACGGACGGACGGACGGACAGACAGACAGACAGACAGACAGACAGACAGACGGACGGAGGCGATAACAATATCCCCACTTTTTTTTAAAAACGTGGGGATAATAATGTACACACCTGTAAACCCCAGTTTTCTCTATATAAGGTGTGGTTTAAAGGGGTGTTCATTTCATGGACGTGTTAACATGATATGTCTGTACATAAAATAAGAATACAAGATTCTGTGACTGTATGAGAAAGCTTTGTGTCAGAGGGCATTCAAATAGTGCACTGTGGAGATTCTGATCTGACACTGACAGCACAACAGAATTTCCCGGACTTGACATTTCATGTGAATCATCAGCAAAGCTAAGTTTACTTTTTTCATCTTTGTTAAGTGAATCCTCTGCTATGGACAGACATTTCTGATCACAACAGGCACAAGTCTGGCAAACTGGAGAACATTCTGACTTTTCTTAGTGTTTTCATTTATTTATTTATTTTTCGTACACATTTTGCTTGGTTGTAGTGTACAGTTGAACAGTGCCCACTGAAAATGGATATATAATGTTATCAAACAGACTACTGCTGTCTGCCTAAGCTCCGTCTCTGTGTAGGGCCCAGTTGTTCAAAGCTGATGAAGAAATTAATTAAAATTCAGTACGGCAAAAACCTCATTTTTTCCAGCAATTACCATAGTATTTGATACATGCAAGAACAGTTAAAGCTTTGACCACTTATGGAATCACTAAGCCAATTAAAAGACTTTGAACAACTGGACCCAGAACTTAAGCCACCATAATGATCGTAAGTATTGGAACAGATAGGCCTAAGCAAACAGTAAAGATCCAGATTAGACTGCATCTAAAGGAGCAGTCTGATCAGGGTCTACACTGTTTGCCATTCCATTTTCATATTTTGGACTCCTAGCTGGATCCTGTCACAAATTTGTTAAAATTTTTTGGAGAATCACAGCAAGTTCTCAAGGTGTCTGTAGGATTTTTATGGTAATAATCCATGCTGAACCATGACAACCCCTACAGTTGCAAAACAGTGTAGATCTGGATCATGAAGAAGCCATCTGATCAGGATCTACACTGTTTGTCATTCAGTTTGCGAATTTGAACAAATACATTATACAGTCGATGCTCGTTATCTCGAACCTCACAGGACCATATTAAAAAGTTTGAGTTATCCTTAGTACAAGATAACCAAAGTGTGACGTCACATGTATGTCCGAGCTCATTGTTTACTATTCTTCATTCTTCTGGAGTGTAATAGCACTACATTTGCTGGCGGGTATCAACACTGAATCATTCAGAGTCAACACAGGACAAAGCCTACTAGAAGGTCATGCAAATGACTAAGTCTCGGATCAGCCTGTTCACATACAGTCTTTATATATCGCGGTTAACTAAGGAGCAATAAGCGAAGATTCAGAGCTAGTGGAATGCACTGGCTCATCTGAGTCATGGCCTGCCACACAGTTCTTCTTATAGTTTCTGTTGTGCTCTGGCTCATCTGTGAAATCATTGACACGAGACGGTGTTAAAAGATAAATAGTTGAGCACCGTGTGTCAGTCTTAAACAGACGCACGTGATTTTCAAGGTACTGTCTGCGCTGACTGAAATTTTAAATGCACCAGGACAAATTGGAGAATTAATACCTTAATTACATTGTGAGCACTGACTTTCTTTAACTGAAAGACCAGCAGCATGCTTTTTGTTGCATTCTTTCTTTATGTCATGAATTCCGGTTCGAGATACGCAGTAGTAAAAACAGTGAAAAATTTATTCTGGGACTGACAATGATGGGCGAGATAACCAGTGTTGACTTTAAAGTAGTTGGACACATGTGAAGCTAAAATACAATAAATATATAGGAGAAATATGCCGGACTTAGAAATGTGTTCGATATAAGTGATAGGGTCTAGATATGCAAGGTCGAGATAACGAGATTCAACTGTATCAGGTAATTTGATTGGCTGCTAGTCTGAAATGGCGGTGAAAACATTTATTCATTCAACAGTACAAGGGTTAAAATGTTAACCCTTATCCTGCTGAAGAAGCCATCTGATCAGGATCTACACTGTTTGACATTCAGTTTATGGATTTGTAGGAATAAATTACATCAAGTAATCTGATTGGCAAAGTCAAAATGGGTGTGGCTAAACTGAATATTCAGCAAGAGAAGGGCTAAGTCTGGGCCATTTATGAATGCCATTCCGAGTCTTACCATCCAGTATATTCTGACAACATATTTCCCGTACGGATTATATGGTGGCACATGTGGTCCTTTTTGTACTTTATTCATGGCGTAGATATGTTCCCATGGTCTCCAAGTATGTGACATCTCATCCAATGGGCTGGCAGGATCAGTCTGAACCTGGTCTGGTGGTGGTGGCTTGACAGCACTCATCTCCCACAGTGCCATAATCTGGCTTATGATGTATCTCATCAGCTGTAATATAGGACTTAATTTCATTTTTGGGAATTTTATCAATGTGTAACCTCCGGCTAATCACTCACAAACTGCATGAAGTCCTTATAATTCCAATTTTCTCATCGAAATGTTAAATTTATTACAAAAATTTTAGGAATTCTTTCAAAAGCGTAAGAATTAACGAAACAGCAGCTATGCAGAATAATTGAAAGAAACCCAAGCGAAAAAATGTAAAGTCTTTTTAGTTTATTTCAGTGTTATTGATAAGCTTTTGCCCGAGGAGTACTGTTACTCCTTCAACCAAAGACTATAGGCGTATCCTGTGATTCTTTGAGAGTATCGGTACTCCTAAATTCAAAACTAGGGTCGTATCTTCACCAGACGCTATTGAAGGCTCGTTTTGATCAGACTGTGCAGGCTGGTCGGAGTCTTCAGCCGTCACACGTATCATACTGTCATCAAAACGTTTTCAAACCCATGTTTTGTGTCATCAGCGGCCTTATGTGCTACGCGTTCAAAGGCGGGGGAAATTTCCACTAATTGTAGCAGCTGCATGCGATTGGTAAAAGGCGAGAAATTCAGCGCTCAGCAAAAATACAATAAAACGTGCGACCAGTGAAGACTCAGATCAGCAAGCACATTTGTGAAAGCTAATCAGTCTGTCCCGGTTGCTGTGTTTGCGTTATTTTATGATGCGCTGCCAGTCATTCTGCATAATGTTCAAAGAAGCCGGCGAGACATCTTAGGGTGTTAATTTAATCGGCTACTTGATACATAGCGGTAAATAAGCATGCACTGCATGCTGACCTGACCACCTGTGATTCACAATTAGATATACGAGTACCCAAGTATTACAGGTTAATCCTGCAATTGTGACTCAATAAATATAATTTTGGTCAAATGTATACGGAACACGACGGACAAAGAGATTAGTCTGTGCAGCGGTGGTTCTATCTCAGACGTGCATTGACGACAATGTTGAGAGAAAAAAGTACGTCGGGATGATAAAAGTATGAAAAATAGAAGTGGAGTCAAAAGTAAACAACCACCATGATGCAATAATCAAAGGCGCTGACATACACGTGTCGGAAAGCTGCAATAAACAAGATTTTTAAGCCTCCGGTTAAGAGTTTCCGCCAATGGCCAAAGGACGCGAAAACAATGAGTCATGGAGGCAAATTTTCTTGCATCTGCGGCCTGCGGACGCTAAGCAGAAAGAGCTAGCGCTTACGCTGCCTGGTCGGATATATATTCGCTGTTACATCCTAGCCCAGTTGTTGTTGCTTCTGTTTTGTTTTTTCCACAAAATACAGAGTAATCCATTTAAGGGGGAATTTCTTTGATTTGGGAGAAATAGCCATGCAATATTATTTTTTTTTCTTGCGTTTATCCGGAGAAACTTTGTCAGGTTCTCCACAAACTTAACTTTTTATCGTCTGCGCGTCTGTTTTAATATTTAATTCCTAAGTACATGACAATCTGAATCTGTAGATCTGTCGAACCAATTTTTTTTTTCGAACATGACACTCCGTAGAAGCCAGTGTGATTGCCTAACAATGTTCAGGATCGTATTTTTATGCACGCTTGCCATAAAGTTACTGTTCATGCTTCAGGTGTTGTTAATAAAGTTAATAATGCGGGCGGCTTTCTCTTGGATAATAAATACCGCTATGTTATCACGCATCAATAATCGGTTTCCTAATCATGTTGATAGTTGTCATAACTTGAGGCTGATTGAATATAAGCTCAATATATGATCGTCAAAAAGTAAGGTTGAAGTGTTTCAGCGTAATTAATTTTTGAATGGATGAATTTCAAATCGTTCTTGAAGATTGGAACAGTTTTTGTTGAAGACTATGATGTGGCGAAAATTACCGCGATTTCGATTGCTTTTTGTCAGGCATCACGTTTATTTTTTGTTTTTGTTTTTCCATTGCCGATACGACTGCAATGGAACGACCTTGGCGTATCGCCAATTTGACGGTCGTATTTGGTACGACTGTTTCTTCATTTCTAGTCGTATTTGCTCGATTTTAGAGTCGTATTTACGACGATACGACCCTTATCAATTACTCTGTTATTTGTCTTCTAACATTTACGTTTTCAATAGTTCTCCATCTTTTAACCTAATGCTGTTGACGTCGTTTCATATAAATGACGTAACACACGGATTCTAAACATGCTCTTTGACGTAATATTACATAACTACCTGTCGCTGTGTGTGATGGTTATGAGAGTCTTGCTCATGGAATTTATCAAAGTAGAAAACTTTTATCTCAACCAATCAAAATGCTCGAAATGTATACAATGATAGAGAATTGGAATTACATAATATTTAGAAGAAATAGAAATAAATATACACATAGTTTCAGTGCCTACCTCACTTTCATGGAGATGCTCATTATTAGTGATGAGATCAAATGTGTTCATACCATCAGGGTCTACCACACATGGAGTCTACAAAATAATAACATAAGTTAGGAATTCACGACTCAAATACACCACAATCTCGTTATAATGCAGTTTGTTATAACACGGTTTTGCATATAATATGGTTTCAATGTATCCCAAAATTTGTATAGATTACACCACAACCTTGTTATAACACGGTTCATTATAACACAGTCTGGATATAACATGGTTTCAAGATGGATCCCAAAAATGTATAGATTATATAGAAAAATGACCATTTACGTTTGGATATAACATGGTTGATTAACTAACATGCTTTCTGCTTTAGACCCCCAACAATAGTGTTATAAAGAAGTTGTGGTGTGTTAGGACTGTAGATATCCAGCAAACACATTAAACAATAAAAAGACTTCTCTAAATGAGCTAGACTGGTCTAGATCTACTTTGTCCACAAACCTTCCTGATATAAGTGAGGTAAAGACTTATATTGCCTTAATGCTTTAACATATGTTTATGGGGAAGCCATCTGATCTGGATCTACATTGTTTGCAATGATAGATGTTGTGTTCAGCAGGATAAGACTTCAGAAGCCATCGGATCTGGATCTACGCTGTTTGCAAAGATAGGTGTTGTTGTGTTCAGCTGGATGTGGGTTAATCAAAAATTGCTGCTGCTGCTGTTGTTTCCATATATTAACTGGCTTTCTGTAGAATATGCTACAATTGTGTAGGAAAGGTTTACCCCCAATCAACATATTAAGGGCAGGTAATGACACTTGACGTTGATCAGACATTACTCAGATGTTGTGTGCATGTTGGATCAATGACAATTTTCACCAAATTCACCGTAGGAGAAATACTAATGTTTGTTTGTTTGTATTGGGGTTTAACGGCCCAGTCAACACTCTTTAGGTCATTTTTGAGCTGGTCAGTTTACCTATCCACACTTTTCCTGGGCAGGCTTATACTTAAGCAGTTAACCAGTACAGTGCACATTCTTTCGCCAGAAACTGCCTTTCTTGAATCAGCGGGAGAGAATGAACGTAGAAAAGATTTCATGATCAATCTCCACGAAAGAATATTGCCAACTCCGGCAGGTATCGAACCCGCATGCTCCTGATCACCAGTTAGACATGCATCCAACTGTGCTACCGAGGCCAGCAGGTAAGGAGTTGAGATGTCGGAATATTTATGGCATATAAGGTACCCTATATTTTGCTAATTCTTAAATTAACCATTCTGGTCACAAGAGACTGTCATACATGATCTTAGCTTGTTGATTTTCTAATCTAATACAGCGCGCCTATAAAGGCAATGGAAAGGTACATTGATTCAATTGGGTTGGAAACCAGGGAGTGCAGGATAACAGATGTCATACATCTTTTCATGATGTCACTTGCAGATAATTGTCTTTAGATGATGAAAAAGTTACTTTCTTACATCAAAAGCATTACAAAAGGACATAAATGTGTGTGACAGAAACTCTAATGTTGACTGGCTACCTCTTAACAATGGCAAAAGGTGGGAAAATTTGACTGAAACAACAAAATTAGTGTCGATCGATCTTCAGTGTGTTAGAATCAAAATAGATCAGCCCTAGTGTGTGATTTGTTGAGTAATGCATCATCTGTCGGTAAGTTGACAAATCACTTGCAACATGTGCTCGTGATTTCGTCTACTTTGCGATTAACCTCCAAGCATTTTTTGTAGCAGATTAGTGTGACAATATCATACCTTCTCTGTAATATAATCTTGTGGTCTTTTCCAGTGGTCTACTTTCATACTGGGTGGCAGTTCAATCTTACCCTCTGGGTCATCAAATGAATGCTGAACCTATAAAGTGAAATGGACAACAATTGATATTCTCATTTAAAATACATATACATGTAAATGGTCAGTCATTTGTGATTATCTCTCATCAAAATTATTAAAAGCCAAGACTGATTTTCAACATGTACTATCAACCAAGCTTTCTTTTTCATAATTAACGAAATATAAAATCTAATAATTTGATTACCGGTAGTAGGCCATTTTCCTATGTTGACTGTCTGGTTCATAGTTTTAGAAGTTTTTGCATGCCCCTTATACTTCATAATTTCCATGATCATTATCATATACTATCATATTAATGACTAATAGTCCATGTTTGTATGTACATTTCTTGCAATAATCTTAGAAAGTGGGAGCTGCTAAACAAATGTTATTCAGGATTCATGGCTTTTTTCAGCCATTAAGGTGATTGGATATATCTGACATTTCTGGCCTAAAACTGGGAAAAACTTGTGATATGGTTGGCTTTCATGTAATATTAGCCCTCTGGGTCTACTCTTAAAGGAAAGAATTTGCTATTGTGGAGCAAATTTTTCCCTAATGAGTAAAGCCCTTTCTAAACAGATACTTCGATAGATGTTTTCCCTGAAAGTGTATGTATACATTTCCCTTAAATTTTCCTTGCATTAAATCTGAGAAAGGATCTTACCACTGGTGACTTCCCTTTGTCTTTCTCCTTGCCCTTGTGGGCCGTGTCCTGAAATATAGGAATTCCAAATGATGAGACAAGGAAACTTGGCATTGTGAAAATCTCTGACATGGAAATTACTTCATTGGGTCATATTTAACTCTTTAACCCTTATCTTGCTGAATATTCATTTAAGCCACACCCATTTCTGTCTATCAACCAATCTAATTACTTGATGTACTTTATTGCAACAAATTCATAAACTAAATGCCAAACAGTGAAAATCCTGATCAGATGGCTTCTTCAGAAGCCATCTGATCTGGATCTACACTGTTTCCAAAGATAGGGGTTGTCGTAAACAGCTAGATAAGGGTTAAGATGCCAATTAAAATAAATGTTGTCTGCCAGTTATTTAAAACCTTACTGTTGCAAACAGTGTGGACCAAGATCAGACTGCTCCTCTAGGAGCAGTGTGATGTGGGTCCACACTATTTGCCTGTATGCAAAAATATTTCTAAAATGTTGGCAAAAAAGATTCTGCAGATGACATAAACATACAACATTTTCAGATGGAGTTTTTTGGCATCTTAAGGGTTAACTATCCACTATGCCGAACTGCGAACAGAAAAGGGTCTAGTGAATACGAGTTTAATTTTTAGGTGTCCGGGGTCAGTTGTCAAAGCATTCTTTACTCAATCAAGTACATGTAGACATAGAATGTTTACTTTTTTCTCTCATGTCTCATTTAAATCTGAAAATGCAATTTCCTTTGACAGTAAACTTTCAAGCATCTAGAAATCATATAAACCTGTGCATTGTTGTGTTCTTGATAACAACTTGTGAACTGTTGGTTTGTGTCACAACATCATGATGTATCATAAATATAGGATCTCAGAAATCATTTCACTAGTGAGTGGTGAACACAGTGAAGAATAGAACAAAATCTTCCATTAACCCTTATCCTGTTAACCCTTCTCTTGCTGAATATTAATTTAAGCCACACCCATTTCTGTCTATCTGCCAATCAAATTACTTGATGTAATTTATTGCTACAAATGCATAAAATGAATGCAAAACAGTGTAGATCCTGATCAGATGGCTTCTTCAGAAGCCATCTGATCTGGATCTACACTGTTTGCAAAGATAGGGGTTGTCATGAACAGCAAGATAAGGGTTAAATGAATATTATACTATTCAGTAACATCCATTTCTGCCCATCAACCAATCAAGTTGCTTGAAATGATGTATTTATTAGACTGACAAACTGCACAACAATTTGTTTGATTTGAGGTTTAACGTCCCCATCAACACTGTATAGGTCATTTTGGAGACGTTGCTTCCAATTTTGTGGGACTTTTACCCAAAATTGAGATGAAATGACATCTCAAGCCCTGTCGTCCAATGAAACCAATAGGGGTTATAAGCATGGACAGTTCGACTTGCACCGCTTTGTCTGGGCAGGCTTAGACCCTCTCATCGGTTTACCAGTACTCGTTTGCGGTCGGTTTCAGCTCTGCGTGGAAGGGTCATGCAGCCCATCTATTTCATCAAGCCCTGATGGGCGGGGGCCAAAACTGCACAACAAACAGTGTGAAATCTGATCAGATGGCTTCTGGATCTAGGTTGGGGTTGTCATGCTCAGCAGGATAAGGGTTAAGACTTGCCCAACTTAAATTTTATTCTTTTTTTTTTTCACATATTTAAAAGGGATCTGTGTTTCTTTGTCTTTTCTACATTCCGTGTCCTCTAGTAGGGACCACCTTTGGGACTGTTCAAAAGTGGTTACAAAGTTGATCATAATGGGGAATGGGAACATCTTAAGGGGTGGTAACTCCTTCAAAAATATTTTTGTCTCCAATGTCAACTCTTAAAGGAAAGAATTTGCTCCATGGGCTCCTGTGGAGCACATTTTTCCTTTAAGAGTAGACCCTTTTTTCTTGGGACAGGGCTTATAGAAAAGTGAACAGGAAGTCCTGAAAGTTGTCTCCCTTTGAAAAATGGTGGAAAAGTCTGGAAGAGGTGTCCATTCCCTAAGTTTCATGAGGCTGGGCCAAATACTTTTGGAAATATGGCCAAAGATTAATAGGTCAAAGTTCAAGGTCACAACTAAAAAAGTTTGATAGCACCGCTAGGAACACAACAATACTTTCGAAGTACAACATGAACAAAATACCAAACCGAAACAAATTTTTCGAAACTTTTACCTACCTCTTTATATGGATTCTGAAAAGTTTGTGAGTAAGGTTATTATAGTAGGTTCTTCTGAGTATTATGAATATGTCAACTTAACCCTTATCTTGCTGAATATTCATTTAAACCACACCCATTTCTGTCTATAAACCAATCAAATTACTTGATGTAGTTTATTGCTACAAATTCATAAACTGAATGCCAAACAGTGTAGATCCTGATCAGATGGCTTCTTCAGAAGCCATCTGATCTGGATTTACACTGTTTGCAAAGATAGGGGTTGTCGTGAACAGCAAGATAAGGGTTAAATTATATAATAAAATTTATAAAAGCTGCTTTGAGGAAACAAGGACCAGTCACCCAACAGGACTGATCTCCTGCTCACACATTACCGTAAAAATCTAAAAAATCCGGACTCCTTCACGACTTGCTGTAATTCTCCTAAAATTTCAACAAATTTGTTTCAAGCAATCAAGCAACTCGTCCAAAAAATTCAGCCGGAATGGCAAACAGTGTAGACCCTGATCAGACTTCAGCTGCAGTCTGATCTGGGTCTTCACTATTTGCCAACGCCTTTCTGTCCCAATACTTAGGACCATTACGGTACATGTATCTTAAAAACACAAAATTGATAAGTCCATGACTTTCACCTTAGTTATAGGGCAAAAGTGCGCAAACTGTAGTCCCAGATGAGAAGCCACAGAATGTGGCATCTCATCAGGGTCTATACTGCCTGCTACTATTTCAGCTATTTTTAGGCTCAACACCGGGTAGTAAATTGTACTTGTTAAAATTTTAGAGCACGTATGGTAAGGATTTTAGGTGTCCGAATACTGAAAATTATCACTAAATCATCTTGATCATAGCTGGTGCAATCTGACATGAGACTGACCTTTATGCAAAGAATAAATTAGTCAGTGTTTTCACCTAATAGGTCGGTTTTCGTAAACTTCACTGAATTTTCTGCATCTCTGAATGGCGACATATTTACTGACCTCTATGTATTGAATAACAATATAGGAAATATATGCATTCAGTCTGATGTGAAATTATGTTAATTGAGGTTGCCAGTCTCATGTCTAATTGTTCGAACTATGCTCTCCATTATCTTATAATCTGGAACTCAGAAACTACAAGTCTGAGTAGGCCATAAAGTGTGCAAGATGGATTTTGATCAGTCCTCCTGTGTACCAGGTGACCTGAGACTTTAATTATTGGTTACACATCTAAAGTATTGTCCCATATGTTTAAGCTAGCTCTAGGGAACAGGGCACTGATTGCATAGATGACCAGTAAAGTCTTAGACTAGACAGCGCATAAGTGCAGTCTCACCAGTCAAGCCTTTGCTGCTCACACACATGTAGTGGAGACCTTAACCCATTGTTAATGGGAAATCCTAAAAAGGTGCAATTAGGCAAACAATGCAGACCAGGGCTCGAGAAAATGTCGGTTTTCCGGTTCTGAACCGATTTTAGGTTTACTGAACCGATTTTAACTGAAAAAGAAGTTTAAAAAATCGGTCCATAATTCAATAAAATCTTAAAAAAAATCGGTTCGAAAATTTTCGCTAAATCTTTGTTGTAAAAAACAAGCTAACTGTTGTAAAAACAAGCTGACCGTTTGGCACTGATAATCCAAGCATGTATACAAAAATCGCCTGCAGCACAAGGTGTTAGACCGGTTCATTATCTAACTAGGTGAAAATCGGACAAGTCCACGTCTGGTTCTTTGATCTTATCGCAGCGAAATTTGACCTGTGTGTTAAAATTATTCAACCGTGAATAATGGCCTCAGGTGTTATCGGCATGCTCGCAGGGTGAGAAAATTAGGTCAATAAATGCAGGACATACGCTAGTTTGTTTACACAAGTCATTATTTTATGGCTTACGATATAACCGGTATTTAAATATATAATTGTTGTTTTTTTAATTTCACAGGGCGCAATTTTCAATATACACCTGTCATGTCTGTTAAGCCTTCCAGAGAAAATGCCTTTTTTTTACCCATTCTAAATGATATTTCTATTTAAGAAATACGCTCCATTGAAACCAATAACATAAACCACGCGTGTATTACGCCCTTGAATGAATTAAAATGAAACCGCATGACGTCATTTTCTGATGACGTGGCATCAATATTGGTCGCCGTTTGTAGACAAAGCGATTTCTTTCAGGCTTGTGTAATCGTGAAATATGTATTTATGTTCTTTAGAACTCGGTTCAGATACGTAAGATTTTCAATGACTGATTTGGCCATGTTTTGGTTTGAGAGTTAAGAAATGTTTCGATTCTTTAACCCGTTCAAAACGATTTTTTTTAGAAATCCGCTCTATTAAAATCAGTGACATAGAACAGGTGTGTGTGTGTGTGTGTGTGTGTGTGTGTGTGTGTGTGTGTGTGTGTGTGTGTGTGTGTGTGTGTGTGTGTGTGTGTGTGTGTGTGTGTGTGTGTGTGTGTGTTACGTCCGTGACTGTATTAATGTGTATTGTGTAAACGGAAACGGTATGACGTTATTTTCCGACCAAGTGGCTGTAATATCGGTCACCTTTTGTAAACAAAGCAATTTGGGCAAAATAAAGATGCGTGAAATAAGAGAATATTTTAAAGGTTTTAAAAAGGGGCAAAAAATATAGTGACCATCGAGCTGATCTTTGACTGCACCACGCCAGCGGTCTTCAGGTGCTGAGTGACCCGGATATTGGGAAAATGAAAGTAGATGAAATCTGGCGTTGAAAATGAAAGTAGATGAAATCTGAACTATGTGAGCAATAATTGCTGTTTATAATCGAAATACTGGTGCTTATATTCGTTGACAAGTGTAAGAGCAATATTGGTATGTCATTCGTTACGCTAATAACACATTTTGAAATTGCAAATCACCAAGGACGAGTACGGAAATTACCGAAACCGATCGGCAATTTCCGTAATTTTTGATGAAATCGGGCTGGACCTATTTGGATTCTTCAGTTTCTCGAGCCCTGATGCAGACCCAGATCAGAAGCTGCATAAGGCTAGGGCTGGCTAATCGGAGGTGAAAAGATAATCGATTATCAGTCTTGTCATTGTGATCGATAATCGAAAATTAGTAATCGCTAAGGTTTTTGTCATAATTTTACCTGTCTGGCTTTCTGTCTGAGCATGACTCTTACCACATGTTGCACTTTACCATATGTATATTTGAACAGACAGGACTGAGCAAACAGTGTAGACCCAGAATGGGGCGTCTCATCAGGGTCTGCACTGTTTGCCACTCATCCAGCTATTTTAGGCATAACTTTGGATAGTAAATTGTACCTATCAAGTAATCGATTAAAAGCAAATCAGAAATGATAATCATTTTTGTTAAATTAATCGATGGATTAATCGAATTTATCATATGACGTCGCGTCTGAGAGTGTAATAACGTCATGTAATATTTTCGATAATCCACTAGTGGATTAAATATGCAAATTAGCTATATACGTCCCGTAATGTTACATGTACGACGTCCTTAACGACGTCGCGTTTACTAACGGCGGAATATTGGCATTTTTGTAAACAATCGTGAATAAAATGCGCTTTAAATGTCATATGATAAATAGAATCTTGCATTCGTGCTCATGCATTATTGAATTTATTAAACTCGTTGAGGAAAAGGGATAAAATGCTCGGCAAAGCCTCGCATTTTATCCCTTTTCATCAACTCGTTTAATAAATTCAATAATACATGAGCACTCATGTAAGATCCTCTATATATGATTAATCATGGCAACCTTACATAAGGCAGTGTCTGATCAGGGTCTCCACTGTTTACAAATAGCAGTTTTATCTAGAACCAAATAAACAAAAAAAATTACAAAACCCCTTAAGGAGCAAATGGACACTTCCAGTATATACAGGTGGAAAATAAAAATCAAAAATGAGTTCCTTTAAGAGCAAAGAAAACATTCATAAGAAAGAAGATGGGTCATACTACGTAGTTTCGGCTAATAAAGTCTCATCAGTGACCCTGTAATGATCCGACAACGAAAGCCAGAGGAAACATACTGCAATTTTGCGAATTTCGAATAGGCAGTCGATTCAAAGACTGATATAAATCAAAATGGGGCTCAAATAATTAAAAACCTGTCTAGAATATGAGTCTAAACCAATAATTTATTTCTGATTTCTCAGAATACTCACGCTGATCTCAAAGGACCAAAAGTAAAATATAAACTGCACTATGGTTGATGTACGGGGAGACGTTTTACAGCTGCCACATGGCACAGCACCAGCTGCAAAGTCCACCAGACTACAATGGGTTAACCCTCCCTTATCCATATCTTGCTGAACACTACAAGCAAACAGTGTAGATCCAGATCTGAAGAAGCCATCTGATCAGGATTTATATTTGTGAATTGAACAAATACATTATATCAAGTCATTTGATTGGTGAATAGTTAAAAATGGGTGTGGCTAAATTAATTTATTCAGCAGGACAAGGGTAATGGCTAAACTAATTTATTCAGCAGGACAAGGGTAAAGGCAGCTTAATATGTCTACCTCCATTAGCTAACTGTGCTTGTGCAATTGGAGAACATAAATCTGAGATAACTAAAGGCTCTTTTCCCGCGTATAGGCTGATTTGTAAGATAAGGAGAGACTTACCCATTTTTCAGCATTGACATCGGCATCACTCCACTCAGGCCAGATCACAAGTCTTGGACGTTTAGAATCTGTAGTACTCTGAGCAATAGAGGCAGCTCTGAAAAATGAAAGACAGAGATGGTTGTATTATCACTGAGTGGGTATGGAGGCTTATTCAAGTCTTCTATAATCAATGATCCTTTAGTATTGGGACAGACAGTGCAGACCCATATCAGACTGCTCATCAGGGTTTATACAGGCCTCATACTGACCAAGCTTTTCCATGCCTGGAAAGACCCAATTTTGCAGCCTTAACCTTTAGCCTGCTGAACACAACAAACATTACCTTTGCAAACAGTGTAGATCCAGATCAGATGGCTACTGAAGAAGCCATCTGATCAGGATCTACACTGTTTGTAATTCAGTTTGTGAATTGAACAAATACATTATTTATATCAAGTAATTTGATTGGTGAATAGTCAGAAATGGATGTGCCATTTTTTTTTTTTTTTCAGCAGAATAAGGGTTAGATAGTCAGATGCAGAATATAGGAAGAAAATCCAAAATCTTTGCTTGAAATAAAGAAAAAATTAAGATCTAAAAGCCTGAGATCCTACAAATGCCTGAAAAATATGAGACCTGTTTATACTGTTTGCGTTCAGTTTCCACATATTGGACTCCTTGCTGGATTGCAAAACAATTTGTTAAAATGTTAGGAGAATTACAGCAAGTCCTCAAGGTGTTTGCATTTTAAGGATCTGAGTCCACATTGTTTGCGGCAATGACTTCTAAAGTAACCGGCAGAGAACAAAGCAGTTACCAATTGCTGTGATTGGCATCTTAAGATCTATCAAAATGTCTACCTGACATGTATGTATGTAAGGGCGTAGCCCCCGCCCATCGGGGCTTGGAGAAATAGATGGGCTGCATGGTGTTTCCATGCAGAGCTGAAACTGACCACACATAAATACTGATAAACCCCTTAGAAGGACAAAGTGATGTGAGTCAGACCTCCCAATGCATTTATATTATAAGCCTTTTGCCAATTTTGTGGGCATTTTACCAGACACCAAGATGAAATGAAATCTCAAGTCCTGTCGCCCATGAAACCAAAAGGCTTATATGCATTGGACGGTCTGACTCGCACCACCTTCGCCAGTTAACATCATGATCCAAAGGACAGTGCACTTGTGGCATTCATCCCTGCAAATGA
The DNA here is from genome assembly GCA_963580285.1 of Lucinisca nassula. Classification (NCBI taxonomy): domain Eukaryota; kingdom Metazoa; phylum Mollusca; class Bivalvia; order Lucinida; family Lucinidae; genus Lucinisca; species Lucinisca nassula. The sequence continues at coordinate 1,760,745 of OY757013.1, read as the reverse complement.
TGCAAGTAGAGCATGTTTGGACACCGCAATTTTATTACCGCTGCCAGGAATCGAACCGGGGGACTCTAGCATCAATGGCAAGTGCACTAACCACTGAGCTATCACGCCAAACTATGGGGTTTACAGGGGTATATATTAGATTTCATTATTTCTTCCCCAAAACATGGGTTGTGGATACTTATTAGAACCGCTGCAATGCGTCCAAAACTTATGTTTGCGGTATAAATAAGAAAAATAGGGTACACTTACTCACCGAATCAGGCGTAAACAATGCAATGCAGACCAATCACAACTTTCATTTCCAACCGAAACTGTCAATCTACAACTGCTCATTAATATCACACATCTATGTGGTTTTGTTTGTTAAGTTTGAGGTTAAATGTCCCCATCAACACTTTATAAGTAATTTCGGTTCCAATTTGGGGGACTTTACCCATCATTGAGATGAAATGACATCTCAAGCCCTGCCACCCGATGAAACCAAAAGGGTGAATATGCGTGGGCGGTCTGACTCGCACCACCTTTCCTGGGCAGGCTTAGAACCTCTTAGCAGTTTACCGGTACTCATTTGTGAGAATTGTTACTGTTAACATGTCAAATGACATTCATACACCAGGAACTGTCATGCTGCCTAATCTATTTCTTCCAAGCCCCGGGGGAGGGGGAGAATGCTGAAATCGTTGGACATGACGTTTGCTTAGGAGATCTTATAACAGAATGGTTTGTTTTCCTTATTGCTGCTTCACAACAGATTCTGGGTGTTTGTCAGAAAAGCCCAATGGGGCATTATGGGACTATTCTAAAGGTTATTCAATATTTATGTTTTGAGCATGAATAAGAGCAATAATATACATCACTATGAACACCCCTTTACTGTGCATAAAGAAGCATTCTAAGGGTCTTGATCTTTCAGACTTGCTATCGTGATTCTAATTCTGAATAAATATAACTTAAGAAATTTGACCAGGATACCCCGGATCGTTTGAGTTTTTACGTCCCACCAACAGTTGTCATGCGGAGACGGGACCTCGGTTTAAAGACTCGTCCGAAGTCTGGAGAAGCCCGGGGTCGATCCTGCGAACCCTGGTTTACGAGGCGAGTAGAGTAACCACTGCACCAAGGAGGCTTCAATCCTGCGTAATAGGATTGAAGTGATAGCTCAGTGGTTAGTGCACTTGCCTCTGATGCTAGAGGTCCCGGGTTCGATCCCCGGCAGCGGCGATAAAATTTCGGTGTCCGAACACGCTCCATTGGCATCATTTGCAGGGATGAATGTCATTAAGTGCACCGTCCTTCGGATCGGGACGTTAACTGGAGGCCCCCTGTGCAGGGAGAACCATCCCCTGTGCAGGTTAAAGATCCCTACCGTAATTACATGATTACTGTGTAGGCTTTCATCCTGCAAAACTGGAGTGTATGTAATATACACCTGCGGTAATGGTCAAATGTGACCGACGCAGTATCAGAAGATAGATAGATAGATAGATAGATAAATCTCAGGTTATTTTATGATCTACACTAGTTTTTCTGGGTTATTTAAAACCAAGCAGGCACATGACGTAATTGTGACGTCACAACAACGTCGGTAAAATGTTTATGCAAGTGCACTTATCTAATCACACTTCATAGCTGATCTGTCAGATGACTCAAACTGCTTCAAAGTGGTGTTTGTCACAGTTGACCATCGTACAGTATCTGAAATCGGAAGCTGCTGATACTGTACGCTCAAAAATCGTTAGCTGCTTTACACGATATTTATGAAAAACGCTAAAAATCAATACAATTCGGTATTAACACCCGGAAAGGAAACATGCTTGGGAAGGTAAGAGTCATCCCTTTTCAAATTTGCTTCGATTTGGAATAATAATGTACCCTGTTTTGCACAGTGAAATGATTTTGGTGCTGCATCAGTGATTTTTTTCATTCTCGCTCGCAGCAACCATTATTTTTTCACATTTTGTCTGTCTTATGGCCAGTTTACAATTATTCTAAATAAGCGTAGACATAAAACAATCATTTACCAGCACATCTCAGTACCCATTTGCTAGTTCTGCCTGCCTCCCTTCAAAAAAAGGACTGCTTTATCCAGGGCCTATCATTCTATCGACTGTACGATTAGCTGCATCTGTACGCAATCATTAGCTGCACAAGTCGAAAAAAAATCTGTACGCTTAGCTGCAGCATTTAAAAAGTAAACGTGTGACTTCGTGCAATATAAACGTCGTGGTCCATCGCTATGTCCGAGAAATTTGGACCATCATCAAAGGAAATTGGTATAAAAAGAGGTTCTGATAGATTCAACGTTTCTGTGATGATTAAAATAGTTCTAAAATCACCTGTCTAGTTTAACAGCTGTATAGGCAACATGAACACACGCCTATATAATTCTGATCCCTTTGGATTCCACTTTTATACAGTAAAACAGGGGTTTACTTTGGGTGGGGGATCAAACATTATTGTTATTATTTCATCACTAAAATATACGGCACTTTCCCGTTAACACATCTGGGACTGACAGTGACTGACAATGATGGACAAGGACACTTAAAATGTTAGAATATAAAATATAAATGCATGTTTTAGTGTTTTAACGAAACGATCTCGAAAGATATTTTCACTTGGTGAGATATAAGCAACATACGCCAATACTGCACGTGCGCACGTGCGGAACAATGACTCAAGAGATAAAAGGACACGACGAGCTGGTTGTGATGTTTTGAGCAGTAGTTTAATGTTAACATTATAAACATCATTTATTTTCTTCATCTGCATTTGGGTACGCATGGATGTTATTAACATCAGCGTGTTGGCGCTTGAAGAAATAGATATGGCTGCATTATTCTTCAATGCAGAACTGAGACTACTGGTAAACTGCTAAGAGGTTCTACGCCTGCCTAGGAAAGTGCTGCGAAGTGAGGCGGTTCTAAAGAGAACCAACCGTCTGTGTTATTTTACTCTCAAATTTACATAATGGGTGCATTTTAAAACAGCTTCATCAAGGTGGTTCTAATAAATACCCACACTCTAACAGGGGTCTGACATAGAATGCAGGTGCTCTTTAGAACAGCCTCCTTGAGTATTTTTGAACAGAAATAAGCCCGAAAATGAATGCCTAGTAAACCCTAATTTTCGGGATATAATGTGGGGTCTAGAGTATGCTCATTCCACGGACTTATTATCCAGATGGAACGATTTCATCCAATTAAGAATACTGTTCTTAAGTTGAAGAATTTATTGCCGTTGGGAGCAAATTCTTGCCTGGAAAATGCCACAACGACCAATCGTTGTTGAGAATTTGTAAATGATTCATAAAGTAATTTGCCAAGGTGTGCGCATCTTTTCTTTCATTTTTGGCCCAGGGTAATAATTTGAACAATCTTGGTAGATGTCGACTAGAGGAAGCTTCAACCCAAAAATACATGTATCGAAGACTTGGGCCATCTGGTTTCAACCAGGAGGATTTTTAAAGGGAGAAGAGCACCCAAAGATAATTTATGCCAAGTTTGGTCAGAATCTGTTCAGTGGTTTAAGAGATGTCTTTTAAAGACATTGTGAACGGGCGGACAGAAGTTTGGACGACGACGGCCGGTGGGTGATCATAATAGCTCCCCCGAAGCCTTCGGATTAGGTAAGCCGAAAAGGAGTGACCAACATATTTGTTACATATTTGCGGTCATGGGGCATCTTAGTTGAGAAACAAGGGCCCCGTTACTTTGCAAATACAGTCGAATTTCGATGGCTCGTTTACCATGGCCGAGTCGAACCCGTTTTTGAGTCCCTAGGGAATTCCTCTGCAAAAGAAAAAGTGTGGGATAATTAAGGAGACTTTCGACTTTTATCTTGCAAATGTATGCTGTGTGTACTCATTAGAATCGCCTCAATGAGGCGATTCTAATGAGTACACACAGCATACATTTATGTTACAGAACACCGAAAAGAAGACCAAAAATACCCCCGTTATGTTTTCTGGAAGTTTGCAACAGTGGCTCGAACTTCCGCTGTCTCGAACAAATTTACATGGTCCCAAAGAGGTTCGATCCATCGAAGTTCGACTGTAAGTTAGTTTATACTAATTCATTTTATTTCGATTGCGATGAAAGCTTCAAGCTTATTTAATTGCTGTCGAACACTCGTTCCGGGTGTTTTCACGCGCGCACGAGAGAGAGGTTTGTTTGTTTGATTTGAGGTTTAACGTCCCCGTCAACACTTTAAAGATCATTTTGGAGACGTTGCTTCCAATTCTGTGAGACTTTTACCCGACATCGAGATGAAATGACATCTCAAGCCCTGTCACCCAATGAAACCAATAGGGTTTATTAGCATGGACGGTAGGCTTAGATTCTCCAAACGGTTTACCAGTACTAGAGTGCGGGCCGGATTAGCTCTGCGTGGAAGCATCATGCAGCCCATATACTTCTTCAAGCCCCTATGGGTGGGTCACACGAGAGAGAGGTAGTGGCTTTGTTTCAAAATAGCACAATTCTATGGGACGCCGTTTTACTATTTAATCCGTATTTATAGATATCCATAAACCGGATTATGGATATCCTTAATTCAATTTATGGATATCCATAATTCAGATCGATTTATGGATATCCATAATTCGAATTATGGATATCCATAAATCACCGCCAATGCATTTTTGGTTTAATGATTTCTCCCTAAGACACGTGATTGTTTAATGTAAAAATCTTCAAGGTCTTCATCATCGCTGGAAGATGATGACCAATCAAAGGGACCTCTCTGCCGTGCAGCCGTTTCAACCCGAAAGGCCATCAAAGCAACGGACGCCATACGCTGAACGCCCGCCACGTGATTAATGATTTCTCCCTAAGACACGTGATTGTTTAATGTGAAAATCTTTAAGGTCTTCGTCATCGCTGGAAGATGATGGCCAATCAAAGGGACCTCTCTGCCGTGCAGCCGTTTCAGCCCAAAAGGCTTCCAAAGCAACGGAAGCCATACGCTGAACGCCCGCCACGTGTGCAGTTAAATATCGGAACCAGCAGTAAGATCTGGAAATTCCGGCCAACGCATCCTGTCCCTCGGAATCACCTCTATGAGGACTCCGCACCTAAGGACACTGAAAGACGGACGTAAGATTATAATAATCCAAACAGGCAATCCGTTCATGCTTTCTGGAGAAAGGATGCACATGGTCGTTATACAGTAAAATTCCGATATCAAGACCACTTTTGAACAGTTCTAAAGGTGGTCCCTGACCAGGAGGACATTGTGTGCAGAATTCACGAAGAAAGAATAACTGCACCTTTCTAAATAAGCATTTTAAAGCAGAATAAGTCTTAAATGTAGATGGTCTTAATAGCGAATTTCACTGTATATAGTATTAACATATATCCATATACAGTCGAACTTCAATGGCTCGAACACCTTTGGGGCCACGAAAATCTGTTCGAGACAGGGGTAGTTCGAGCCACTGATGGTTACTGCCAGGAGGCATAACGAGATACTTTTAGACATCTTTTCGGCGTTCTATAAAAAAAAAAATGAATGCTGTGTGTATTCATTAGAATCGCCTCATCGAGGCGATTCTAATGAGTACACACAGCATACATTTGCAAGATAAAAGACTAAAATCTCCTTAATTATCCCCCACTATTTTTATGTAGAGGATTTCGCTTGGGGCTCAAGAATGGGTTCGACATATTCATGGTAAACGAGCCATCGTTGTTCGAGCAATCGAAGTTCTACTGTAATACTCCCCCCACTCATTAGGGCTTGAAGAATTAGGTGGGCTGCACGATGCTTCCACAAAGAGCTGAAACCGACCTGCACACGAGTAGCGATGCGAGTCGGCCCATCCATGCTAATAAACCCTATTGGTTTCATTGGGCGGCAGGGCTTGAGATGTCATTTCATCTCAAGGTCGGGTAAAAGTCCCACAAAATTTGAAGCAACGTCTCCAAAATGACCTTTACAGTGTTGACGGGGACGTTAAACCTCAAATCAAACAAATAAACAAATATAATACTCTACTTGAGATGTATGGAGTACCGGGCAAAGTCAGACATACCTCCTGGCCCCCGCCTATTGGGGCTTGGAGAAATAGATTTGGCTGCATGAGCTGAGAGTACTTGTAAACCGTTTGGAAGGTCTAAGTCTGTCCAAACAAAGTCGTGCGAGTCAATGGGCGACAGGGATTGAGATGTTTGTTTGTTTGTCTGTATTTGAGTTTAACGGCCCAATCAACACTTATTTAGGTCAATTTTGGGCCGGTCAGTTTAACTATCCACACTTTTTCTGGGCAGGCTTATACGTAAGCAGTTAACCAGTACAGTGCACATTCTTTCGCCAGAAACTGACAACTACCCTTCTTGAATTATCGAAAGGGAGAGAATGACCGTAGTAAATATTTCATGATCAATCTCCACGAAAGAATGTTGCCGACCCCGACAGGTATCGAATCCGCGTCCTCCTGATCACCAGTCAGACGCGCATCCGACTGAGCTACTGAGACCGGCATTTCATCTCAATGAAGGCTTAATGCCCAACATAACTGGAAGCAACGTCTTCAAAATGACCTAAATAATATTGAAGGGGACGTTAAACCTTAGATTAAACAAAACATATCTCTCCTACACCATATGCCACCACTAAGCCTACCCTACATTACCTCCACCCCCACCCCGGCTTTTAAAACACATCTAAATCGGAAACCTGACGTGAGTAGTCGATTTTTTTTTGGCAAAGGGAGCAGTCATTATTCATCAGGTTTATTTGCAGAGTTGAATTATGGATATCTATAATTCGATTTATGGATATCCATAAATCAACCGAATAATGGATGTCCATAATTCGAATTAAGGATATCCATAATTCGATTTATGGATATCCATATTTCGATCTAAATTAATGATATCCATAAATCGATTTATGGATATCCATAATTAGATTTATGGATATCCATAATTTGATTTATGGATATCAATAAATCGAATAATGGATATCCATTATTCGGTTTATGGATATCATTAATTCAGTTCGATTTATGGATATCCATAATTCGAATTATTGAAAATCCATAATTCGATTTATGAATATCCATAAATAATTATGGATATCCATAAATAATAAAGGTTATCCATAATTCGAATATTGGATACCCATAATTCGAATTATGGATATCTATAAATAATTATGGATATCTATAAATACGGGTTAAATAGTAAAACGGCGCCCCATACAATTCTACATGCGTCTGCTATATGTACGTTTACTGTTTTTTAAGTTTAACCCGCTACAAAACCAACCCTATAAGTGACTGTAATGTCAAAAATGACACAAATATTGATACTTGCATAATAAACCCTATTTTAAATGTCTCTATGCTGCCCTTGTCAGTCCTTGTGCAGTCATTGTTAGTCTCAACAGTGTTTAGTAGGACCCAAACTATACTACTCAAAGTTTGATAGGGATCACTTTTTTAAAGTAAAATAATGTTTGGATGAATTAATCAGCTGAATCCAAATTTGATACATAATGATAGAACACGTATCCTTCACAAAACCTAGTGATTAATTTTGTCAACTGGTACTGCATTCAAGCGTGACAACAGCAACCGTATTGGCACCCCCAAAATTTGTCGTAACACGAAGGGATTTGGACAACTGAATTTTCACAAATTTCCAAATTTGTTTAGACAAACGTGCCTTATAACGTGTATGGCGTCCACGGGCATCAATTACAGTACGACATCGCCTGCGCATGCTCGTAATCCGAGTCAGTATCCGGTTTTATTGAATCAGCTTTCATTCAGTAACCAATGCATCTTTGAGCTCCTTTAAAGTCCTCGGATGCACAGGTCGGGCTGAAACATCACGCTGAAGCAGGTCTTTCGCATGCTCAATCGGATTTAAGTCCAGTGACCGAGAAGGCCAGTCCATACGAACGATTGTCTCACGTTCCAGATAGGGATCAGTGACGTTGGCACGGTTGGGACGGGCATTATCGTCCATCAGAATAAAGTCCAGGCCGATAGCATCTGCATATGGTCTCACAAATTCATCAAGAATATCATTACAGTACCACACTGCCATTAACGTTCCGTTTTCAACGACGTACAAGTCAGTATTACCGTTCACGCTTATCCCAGCCCAAACCTTGACTGACCCCTTTCCATAGCGATCATGCTCTGCCACATCCAAGTCATCGAATCGCTCTTTAGACATTCGCCACACTAATTGACGTTTATAAGTGAAGTTTAGACAGAATCTGGACTCCTCAGTAAACAGTACTGGCGTCAAGTCACGAACCGTCCACCTAACGTGAGTTCTTGCAAAGTCCAACCGGTCTAGCACGTGCTGTCTCGTCAACGGAACACGTACAGCAGGCCTCATGGCATTAAGTCCGAACTCGTGGAGCCCGTTTCTGACAGTTTGTGTAGAAATTCGTACTCCAGTTCCGTTCCTAAGCTCGTTATGCAAACGCGTAGCGTTCAGGAACCGTTGACGTCGAGACTGAATCAACAAGAAACGGCCCTGACGTTGAGCTGTAGCCCTTTCTCGTCTCCGTCGCGTCTGTGTGAAGGATTTCCATGGGTAAGATGCCGACTCCACATTCGGGAAACCACGCTCTGAGACACATTCAGAATCCCAGCAACACGACGTTGAGAGACGCCAGATTCCAACATTCTGACGCCACGATTCATTTCTTCGGGGCTCAAACGGTTTCTTAATTGTCCTCTAGGCATTTTAGTGTTTCACAAACTCAAATGAAGTCCATTTTACGCTTGGTAAAGGAACACTGACAAGTTTGATTGGTCTGTTGGAAAGCAGTGCTACGCAAGATTTTGGGGGTGCATGAATTCATTTGCGAAGTGTGAGAAGTGTGCACTTTTATGAGTACTGAACTGCACATGAGTTTCTGTTTAAGATATTTACCAATATATGGAGTACAAATTCTGTCAAGAAATTTTAAATTTTCAGTGCAAAATTTGGTATATAAAAAGTGATCCCTATCAAACTTTGAGTAGTATATATATATTTTGTTGGTAATCGATAGACTAGTGACCGCCTCGACGTGTACTTTCAATCTGTATTTTGAGCAGAAATAAGAAAAATATCGATTTTTTTCTTCATCAGAAAATTATCATCTTTTGGTAGTAAAATTTTCAATTAATTTAAATAGGCGTGTATTCGTAATGTACAGTCAGGTCATTACGGAAACATGCGGAACCTGGCAAGGGACGTGATTTTTTTTTAATATGTTGTGCGAACAAGATATTAAGTTGTGCGAACAAGATATTATCTTGAGAGAGGAGAAAGAGGAAAATGAATGGAAGTGTAAAAACTAGGAGTGACAATACCCCCCCCCCCCCCCACCACCACCACACTCTACCCTTACCTGTTGCAAGGACAACAGGCCTCGCACAACTGTAAACCAATATCATTTGGAGGTACACATCACCTTTGCCTCGCTCAACCACCAAGAAGATATGTTCACAAAATTAAAGCCTGAAAACGCAAGTCGCGCCACTGAGTTAATGAATAATGACGTCACCTTCGAAACGCGATTTCTTAAAAAAACGTCATCCACCCAGCTTTTCCCTTTTCGCTTGACGGGTCACAATTATCGATTTCAACATGAGAAAAAAAATCCAGCAAAATTAGTTAGTATACAAATAAGGTGCATGAGGACTGTTAGCTGTAGATTGTGGCTATTATAAAGACGCAGAAACCAGCCACTGTCTTCTGGCAAACAGACCCATGTGAGATGCTGCAAACTGCTGTCTGATTAAGGTCCACATTATTTGCTTAAATTCTTGATTAAACGAAAGAGTGTAAATATTAGTATAAGTCTCGTGTCGTTTCTAGTGAGCAGCAGGATGCGGGATGGAAACCTGTTGCAGTCGGCAGCATTCTTTCATGACACTGACCATGAAATCTTCCGGCCCCGCCCATCGGGGCTTGAAGAAATTGACTAGGCTGTATATTGCTTCAAGAAGAGCAGTTGGCAGCTTCAGGCGAAAGTGTGTACACTGTACTGGCTAATCGCTACGAAGAAGCCTGTCAAAATTGCGTTGCATCGGCCATTGAACTCGAATACCAACAAACAAACAAAATCAAGTCCGGGCTATCTACTGTCAACAAGGATAGATGCCAAGAAAAAATACTTCACCTGAAAATGTCTACGGTTTAGGTCGTCTGCTTCCCATTATTGCAAACTTTAAACATATTTTATATATATAGGCAAACAATGTGGATCCTGGTCAAACTGCCCTTTGAGGGGCTGCCTGATCTGGGTCCACATTTTTTGCAACACTGAATTTAACAGTACCCAACAGACAACAAAGCAGACGACAATTGTTGCTGGCATCTTTGGTATCGTTTACGGGATACAGACGAAATAAACTGCGGCCCCCCGCCCATCGGGGCTTGAAGAAATAGATGGGATGCATGATGCTTCCACGCAGAGCTGAAACCGACCCGCACACGAGTACTGGTAAACCGTTTAGAGGATCTAAGCCTGCCTATGTAAAGCGTTGCGCGTCGGACCGTCCATGCTTATAAACCCTATTGGTTTCATTGGGCGACAGGGCTTGAGATGTCATTTCATCTCAATGTCGGGTAAAGGCCCACAAAATTGGAAGCAACGTCTCCAAAAAGAGCTTTACAGTGTTAAAGGGGGTGTAAAACCTCAAATCAAACAAAGGAAAACAAAATAAACCCTAGCCCGTTGACGGGCTTTTCCGGCTATCGAACATAAACGCGTAAGCTACATATAGACTGGAACACAAAAAGACAAAACTTGTATTGAATAATAATGCGTTTCAACGATTACCCACAATCTACGCTCTGGAGCATAGCTACCAACCGCTTGCTATCAGTCTGTCGGATAACCAGTACAATTCACGTTCTTTCAGACAGTATGTCACAGACAGTATGCTACAGTATGCTAATACTGTATAACAAAGTGCAAGCAATCAAACAGATGACCTTGTTCCCCCAGCTAGAAGGTGTGGAAATCACCATTCAATTGTTTTCAAGAAAATCAATTCTTCCCTCTGGCCTTTAGAGAGCGGAATGCTCTTCTCGATCCGAAAATGTCAATGGCTCAAGGTGGTGGGAATAGCGAGCTCAGTTTACCTCTGTCTTGAAAATGCCTGTATCAAGGTCCTATATTTAGTGTATGAAGATCCATTGGTCTTAGTATCACCATTATGACTCTGTTAGCAATATTTACCGTTTCTCTGTACATACGCGTTCAGTCAAGTCATCAAAATAGGATCTATCAAGGCTAAAACTACGTCTCCCATCAAAGCAGCAGAAACATGCAGGCAGTGATAATCGCAGCTGAGCGTACAAAGAAAAAAACGAAGCTAGCAGCTAATCGTACAGTCGCCAACAGGATAGGCCCTGAACAAAGAGGTTATTATTTTGATGGTAAGACTATAGAACTAGCAAACGGGTATTGAGATATGCTGGTTTATAACCGTATTTGGCTTTCGCCAATTTAATAATTGTGTAAACTGACCACATGACAGACAAAATGTAAAATAGTAACGATCGCTGCAAGCGAGGATGAGATAAATCACTGATGCGGCATCAGAATCGTGTTCTTGTGAAGAACAAGGCGCATTATGATTGCAAATCGAAGAAAATTTGAAAAGAAACACCTCTTACCTTCCAAAACATGTGTTCTATTAAAGTGTCATTAATGAATTTTATTGATTTTTTGTGATTTTTATAAATATCGTGTAAAGCAGCTAACGATTTTTGAGCGTACAGTATCAGCAGCTTCCGATTTCAGATACTGTACGATGGTCAACTGTGTTTGTGCCCTGTGTAAATACTGTCAAAATTTTCTGAAGGGGTTGGAGTGGGGTAAAATAACTGAATTATTTGCTGCTTACTGAGAAAAATCAAGCAAGTTATGTCAAAGAAGACAATCTACATAAGTTGATCAAAAGACTGGGTACGTTATTTCGAAGCAGACTTGTCTTAGCTAAAGAACTGCAGCTGTTTCGGTGAACTGAAAATGGCAACAATTGGGTCATTGTTGTTGTGTCTGTGACGGCCATATTGTCTCCAATGAAAACTATCATGGTCACGACATGAACATGGAATCCTTGTCAAACTTACTCTCTAGGGGTAGCAGAGCTAACCCTGTTTGTGGAGGCGTTCTTCTTTGCGCCTTTGGAAGCCATGCTTTACATTATTTATCCTCTGCTTAATCAAAGTTCTCTGAATTCTTCAACGAACTCGACAGAATGGTTGCCACGAGGGGTTACGGAGTTCATAACGCATGCGCTCTAGTAACCGGAAACTGCTATCTATCTATCTTCTGATACTGCGTCGGTCACATTTGACCATTATCGCAGGTGTATTTTACATACACTCCAGTTTTGCAGGATGAAAGCCTACACAGTAATCATGTAATTACGGTAGGGATCTTTAACCTGCACAGGGGATGGTTCTCCCTGCACAGGGGGCCTCCAGTTAACGTCCCGATCCGAAGGACGGTGCTCTTAATGACATTCATCCCTGCAAATGATGCCAATGGAGCGTGTTCGGACACCGAAATTTTATCGCCGCTGCCGGGGATCGAACCCGGGACCTCTAGCATCAGAGGCAAGTGCACTAACCACTGAGCTATAACTGCGCGTTATAAAATATAAACAAAAGCACGTGCTCAGCTGTCAAAAATTGAAATACATAATTTAGCATTTGTTTGTGGAGTATTAAGAAAACAAATTCTGTAATAAGCTTTTTACGAAAACATGGGCAAAAATTAGCAGCTGACAATACATTTGACCTAGATATTGGGCTTATTTGCACTTGCTGTATGAGATCAAATAAAATCGATAGTATTTTGACAAGATATATAAAAGACAGGTGTTTAATCTGATTATGCTGTGTATAATCTGATTATGCTGTTAAAATTCTCTCTCTCTCTCTCTCTCTCTCTCTCTCTCTCTCTCTCTCTCTCTCTCTCTCTCTCTGCGATCTGTCACCATTCGTTGGCGTTTCAGACCCTTAGCGCAAGAACTGACATTTATAAAGAGTCGTTCTTCCCCAGAACCATTAGAGATTGGAATGCCCTTCCCGATTCGATTATTTCGACAGCTGCAGGTGCTGATGGTTGTGTAGCTAAATTTACCTCTTTGGTTAGAGCTAGGGACTAACTCCCCACATCACAGGTCCTGGTGTATGAATGTCATTTGACGTGTCACCAGTAACAATTCTGATTCTGATTCAAATTAAAATCTCACTGACAAATAAATAGTGCATAAAACAAAAATTTCTGGAACTAAAACTTAGTCTCTAGACTGGCTCCAGAGAAAAGAGAAAAAGTAAAGAAAGGGTCTGGAGCCAGACTACTAACCCCCCCCCCCCCACACACACACACTTTTTTCATGTATGTCAAGGACAGATAATAACTCCTGTAACAAGGCAGGAGTTATTATACCCCCGGCATACGAAGAATGCTATGGGGGTATAATGTTTTCGTCATGCCGTCTGTCCGTTAACATTTCGGTTAAAGTTTTAAGTGAAAGTTTCTAAGAGATTGTATCTTCTGAGCCCTTTGATATATTGAGTTGATACATACACTGAAGTGACATACTGGTCTAAAACTTTATTGATGCATGTCCCACCCCACAGTGACCTTGAGGTCAAGGTCACAGACTTAGAAATTTTACATTTGGTTAAAGTTTTGCGTCAAAGTTTCTAAGAGATTGTATCTCCTGAACCCTTTCATAGATTTAGTTGATACTTACATTGAAGTTACATACTGGTCTAAAGATTTCATTTAATGCATGACCCACCCCACAGTGACCTTGAGGTCAAGGTCACAGACATGGAAATTTTACATTTGTTTCAAGTGTTATGACAAAGTTTATAGATGCCTGACTGTTCTAAACTCTAAGACAAATTCAATTAATGCTTGCGTCGATGTTGCATACCAGTCCAAAGATTTCATTGATGCATACCGCCACCCTGCTGCTTCAGTAACTTTGATGCCCTCACTCCCTTGGTCCGTTTAGAAATTTTATGTTTGATTCAGTTTTTACAAGCACATTTATACATTCTTATAGCTTCTTGACATCCTCATTCATATTACATTTGTTTGTTTGAGGTTTAACGTCCCCGTCAACATAAAGGTCATTTTGGAGACGTTGCTTCCAATTTTGTTGGACTGTTACCCGACACTGAGATATAATGACATCTCAAGCCTTGTCGCCCAATGAAACCAATAGGGTTTATTAGCATGGACGGTCCGCATCGCACCGCGGTTCCTGGACAGGCTTAGATCCTCTAAGCGGTTGACCAGTACTAGTGTGCGGGCCGGATTCAGCTCTGCGTGGAAGCATCGTGCAGCCCATATATTTCTTCAAGCCCCTATGGGCGGGGGCGGCATTAATATTAGATACAAGCTCAAAAGATATCTCACAGTATGGCGCTGGCCGGGGTGTACACGTGACCCACTGGTCGCTTTCTCTAGTTTATTTATTTATTTGTTTAAACCACGACAAAACCAAAGGCGAGGATTATGGCCGCGTAAAATTGATTTAAGCCCACACTCCCACACAAGAGGGCCCAGAGGGCCCTGATTCGCTCACCTGAGTGCCACTGTCTCTAGTACATTCTATTTTTTTTTTTGCTCTGGTGGCCATCCTGTTCGTCAGAGCGGAACTATTTTAGCTATTTTGGAAGGGAGTCACCTGGACAACATTCCTGCGAAGTTTGAATCAAATTGGCCCAAGGGTTTAGGAGGAGTTCGGGTTTGAAGCAAATTTACAATGTTTTTCTATTTTTAGCTTTGGTGACCATTTTGTTCGCCGGAGCGGGATCTTTTAAGCTACTTTGGTAGAGGGTCATCGATATTCCTACGAAGTTTGTATGAAACTGGCCCAAGGGTACGGGAAGAGTTGTCATTTGAAGATTTTTTTTCTATTTTTAGCTCAGGTGGCCATCTTGTTTGTCAGAGCAAAAAGATTTTAGCTTTATTTGGTAGTGAGTCACCAAGGCAATATTCCCGCGAAGTTTGAATCCAATTGGCCCAAGGGATTAGGAGGAATTCGCGTTTGAGGCAAATTTGTGATGTTTTTTCTATTTTTAGCTCTGGCTGCCATTTTGTTCATCCGAGCAGAATCGTTTCAGCTATTTCGGTAGAAGGTCATCTAAGCATTATTCCTATGCAGTTTGAATGAAATTGGCCTAAGGGTAGAGGAAGAGTTATCGTTTCAAGATTTTTTTTCTATTTTTAGCTCTGGTGGCCAGCTTGTTTGTCAGAGCGGAACGATTTTAGCTATTTTGGTAGGGAGTCACCTAAGCAATATTCCTGTGAAGTTTGAATCAAATTTGCTCAAGGGTTTAGGGGGAGTTCGTGTTTGAAGCAATTTTACGATGTTTTACTATTTTTAGCTCTGGCGGCCATTTTGTTCATCGGAGCGGGATCGTTTAAGCTATTTTGGTAGAGGGTTACATATGCAACATTCTTATGGCGTTTGAATGAAATTGGGCCAAGGATACAGGAGGAGTTGTCGTTTGGAGATTTTTTCTATTTTTAGCTCTAGTGGCCATCTTGTTCACCAGATCGGAATGATTTTAGCTGTTTTGGTAGATAGTCACCTAGCCAACATTCCTGTGAAGATTGAATGAATCTGGGCCAAGGATACAGGAGGAATCGTCGTTTGAAATTTTTTTTCTGTTTTCAGCCCTGGCGGCCAGCTTGTTGATTTTAGCTTTTATGGCAGGGAGTCACCTAGCCAACATTCCAGTGAATTTACGATGTTTTTTCTATTATTAGCTCTGGCGGCCATTTTGTTCATCGCAGGTGAACTGGTTTAGCTATTTTGGTAGAGGGTCATTTAAGCAACATTCCTATGAAATTTGAATGAAATTGGCCAAAGAGTACAGGAGCGGTTGTCGTTTGAAGATGTTTTAAACTCTGGTGGTCATCTTGTTTTCCAGAGCGGAACTATTTTAGTTATTTTGGTCGGGAGTCACCAAGGCAACATTCCTGTGAGGTTTGAATCAAATTGGCCCAAGGGTTTAGGAGGAGTTCGCGTTTGAGGCAAATTTACGCTGTTTTTCTATTTTTGGCTTTGGTGGCCAGTTTGTTCACCAGAGCGGGATCCTTTAAGCTATTTTGGTAGAGGGTCATCTATATTCCTACGAAGTTTGTATGAAATCGGTCCAAGGGTACGGGAAGAAGAAGTTTTTTTTTTCTATTTTTAGCTCAGGTGGCCATCTTGTTTGTCAGAGCAAAACAATTTTAGCTATTTTGGTAGTGAGCCACCAAGGCAACATTCCTGTGAAGTTTGAATCCAATTGGCCCAAGGGATAAGACGGAGTTCGCTTTTGAAGCAAGTTGACGATGTTATTTTTTTCTATTTTTAGCTCTGGCAGCCATTTTGTTCATCCGAGCACAATCGTTTTAGCTATTTCGGTAGAAGGTCATCTAAGCATTATTCCTATGCAGTTTGAATGAAATTGGCCCAATGGTAGAGGAAGAGTTGTCGTTTCAAGATTTTTTTATATTTTTGACTCTGGTGGCCATCTTGTTTGTCAGAGCGGAACGATTTTAGCTATTTTGGTAGGGAGTCACCTAGGCAAAATACCTGTGAAGTTTGAATCATATTGGCCCAAGGGTTTAGGAGGAGTTTGCGTTTGAAGCAAATTTACACTGTTTTTGTATTTTTAGCTCTGGCGGCCATTGTGTTCATCGGAGCGGGATCGTTTTAGCTATTTTGGTAGAGGGTTACATATGCAACATTCTTATGAAGTTTGAATGAAATTGGGCGTTTGAAGATTTTTTCTATTTTTAGTTTTGGCGGCCATCTTGTTCATCAGAGCGGAACGATTTAAGCTATTTTGGTAGGGAGTCACCTAGCCAACATTCTTGTGAAGTTTGAATGAAATTGGGCCAAGGGTACAGGAGGATTTGTCGTTTAAGGATTTTTTTTCTATTTTTAGCTCTGGCGGTCATTTTGTTCATCAGAGCGGAACGATTTTAGCAATTTTGGTAGGCAGTCACCTAGCCAACATTCCTGTGAAGTTTGAATCAAATTGGCCCAAGGGTTTAGGAGGAGTTTGCGTTTGAAGCAAATTTACTATCTTTTTCTAGTTTTAGCTCTGGTGGCCATTTTGTTCATCGGAGGTGAACTGTTTTAGCTATTTTGGTAGAGGGTCATCTAAGCAACATTCCTATGAAGTTTGAATAAAATTGGCCAAAGGGTACAGGTGGAGTTGTCGTTTCAAGATGTTTTCTATTTTTAGCTCTGGTGGCCAGCTTGTTTGACATAGTGGAACGATTTTAGCTATTTTGGTCGGGAGTCACCTTGGCAATATTCCTGTGAAGTTTGAATCAAATTGGCCCAAGAGTTTAGGAGGAATTCGCGTTTGAGGCAAATTTATGATATTTTTCTATTTTTAGCTCTGACGGCCAGTTTGCGCATCGGAGCGGAACCGTTTTAGCTTTTTTGTTGAGAGTCTCCTAAGCAACATTTCTATGAAGTTTGAATAAAATTGGCCCACGTGCACAGGAGGAGTTGGCGTTTAAAGATTTTTCATTTTTAGCTCTGGTACGATTTTAGCTACTGTGGTAGGGAGCCACCTAGGCAACATTCCTGTGAAGTTTGAGTCGAATTGGCCCAATGGTTTAGGAGGAGTTCGCATTTAAAACAAATTGTTGACGATGCACTACGGACGACGGACATTCACTGATCACAATACCTCACCATGAGCACTTCGTGCTCAGGTGAGCTAAAAAGGTAAGACACACGACTTAAATTATAGTTGACACAGTGAAACTCCAGTGACGCGAAAACCGATGGCTCACATAACCACGGCTGATTCGGACCCGGCATTACGAAAACACGTCTATTCGAATATATTGAAAATTTTACCAACAAAACAAAGAAAATTTTCAGACAAAAATTCTTTTACTTTTTATATTTCTGCACAAAACATAGATTGTGGGTAGTCGTTAGAACCTCCTCTGTGAGGTGGTACTTGTGGGCACTCGTTAAAATCGCCTCAGTAAGAAAATGAATGTATACTTCTGAAAACCCGAGTTTCACCATATAAAGTGGGGTTAACGGGGTTAAAATTATAAAGGCTTGTTTTCGATATGCTCGGCATTTTTTTTTTTTTTTCAAAGAAATACAAGAAATAATCAAATTTCTTCTTTCATCAGACTGTGTATACTCAATAAATTCGCCTATCTAATGAGGTAACACGATATACTATTATTTAACCCTTATCCTGCTGTTCAAGACAATCCCTATCTTTGCAAACAGTGTAGATCCAGATCAGATGGCTTCTGAAGAAGCCATCTGATCAGGATCTACACTGTTTGGCATTCAATTAATGAATTTGTAGCAATAAATTACACCAAGTAATTTGATTGGTTGATAGACAGAAATGGGTGTTGCTTAAATGAATATTCAGCAAGATAAGGGTTAATAGAAAAAATCAAAGCACTAACAGTAATGATGGATCAATTGACAATTGTGAATGGGGACTGAGGCAGTTTCGTTTAACCCTTAAATTCGTGTACGGTAAGTAAATAGTCTAGGCCCTGATCAGAACCCGCGTTCTGCGGCGCCTGATCTGGGTCTACACTGTTTGCCAAACCAAACACATGAGATTCTATAGATAGTCCCCTTACGCAACACTCTGACCCCATATCGATAAAAATAGCGCGGCTATTTTCTATAAATAACCGTTACCTGGATTTCCTACAAATCAGTGATAGTCACGTGGACATCAGCACTGAAAAGCTTCTGTGCTTAGTAACTTTGGGTCGATCTATAAACAATCGACCGAAAAAGTAGAAAAAAATCGCCCAGTGTGCCACTTTACCTAGAACAAAATTAATGGTTCTTCGATAGCATTGTTTTAGAACATTCAATAAGAGTCATCAATTTTTTTTTCAGAAAACATGGAGCGTCCACGTCTGATAGAGCAGCTACTGGTCAAACGCAAACAAGAATTCCGTCGACAGCCATGTCGCGCACGCGTGAAAAGGCTTTTTCTTCTTCTTTTTTTCTACTGATTCTGCGATCGGTCAAATCTGACCATTACTTGCAGGTGTATATTACATACACCCCATGTTCTACACAGTAAACATGACATTACGGTAGGGATCACGAGAGCTAGGGACTAACCAGCAGGCACATAACGTCATTGTGACGTCACATCAACGTCAGTACAACGTCATGACGTTTATGCAACGTCACATCTACGTCGGTGCAACGTCGCGCGACGTTGCACCGACGTTGATTTGACGTTGCCCTAGCGACGTGTGCCTGCTGGGTAACTTCCCGTATCACAGGTCCTGGTATATTAATGCCATTGTGTCACCAGCAACAATTCTGATTCTGATGCGAAGGACGATGCACTTTATGGCATTCCTCACTGTAACTGATGCCAATGGAGCATGTTCGGACACCGAATCTTATTACCTCTGCCGGGAATCGAACTGAGGACCTAGTATCAGAGGCAAGGGCACTATCCACCGAGCTGACACGCTACTCGGGAGCCCCTCTGGCTTGAAGCTAGGGTTGACGCAAATGTTCACGGATTGACAAACGGGCGGACTGATAACCGGACTTCTATATAGCAACATGCTTAACCCTTTTTGTACCGAATTGAATCTTCCTCCTTATATATTGCTGGAGTCAATTTCAAAATTTAGGGGTGTCAGTTGTTTTTTTTTTTTTTTTTTTTTTCAAAATCTATTTGGAAACTGGCTGAACGTTTTGCAAACTGCAGTGCCTACGGTAGGCCCTGATGAGACGCCGCGTTCGGCGGCGTCTGATCTGGGCCTGCACTGTCTGCCAACTACCCGTTTTGGGGTTTCCTGTACAAAAAGGGTTAAAACAGGCGCGACAGTAAACCGTGTTAGTGGGGCAAGGACTATACAAACACAAAATATGCTATAATTATGCTACAATAGTAAGTTCCTTCAAGCGATTTCGATTTTCGATAATAGACTTTGTAGTTTTGTGGACTTAATATTTACAATTGTGTGAGTATAAAGACTCCCCAAATTTAAAACATTCTAAAGAATAACCAACAAACAAATGTTAATGATTAAAATGCTGTCGTGGAAGAAATTGAGACTGGTAATAATGTCTTTATAGGCCAGTCATAAAATCATTCGTTTCTGGTCATCACGCAAAAAAATAACGGAATCAACTCAGCAGGCACACGCCGCTTGGGCAACATCAAATCAACGTCGGTGCAACGTCACCGGCGTAGATCGGACGTTGCATAAACGTCGTGGCGTTGTGCCGACGTTTACGACGTTTATGTGACGTCATAATTACGTCATGTGCCTGCCGGGTACTCATTATATAAGAAATCCCAAAACGTGTAATTGGCAAACAGAACAGCCCCGGAACAAACGCCACAGGACGTGGCCTCTGATCTGGGCCTGTGCTGTTAACTATATTCTGTATAAATTTCGAAATGGACTCCTGCTGAATATAAGAGTGAAAATTCCATTCAGTGCAAAAATCGGTTTACGGGAATAAACATAGTAACAGATAAGGTAAGTATTTTGTGATGAATTGATTAATTTTTGTCAATTCTTCATAAAAACCTATGTTGTGCCAGTGAATTCGAGGCGGTTCTAATGAGTACCCACAGCATATATTTATGTCGAAAAATAAGGCAAACATCACAAAATACTTACCTTATCTGTTGCTATGAATAAGTACTCTTTGCCGTTCCGCTATTTTACCAGAGACAACTTTTTAAACTTCCTGTAATATGCTTTACTATAAACTAAGGCCCTATGAACTATAAATAAGAGACAAAATGGTTTGAAAGGGTTTCCTCCCCTGGAGGTGAATTCATTCCCCTTGACCATTCCCTGACATTACGATAACACACCCGTGCGACATACAGCACTTTTTCACATCTCCAAAATGGCTACTTTTCTGAAGGAAATCCGTGATATTTAACTCATTTATACTTCAAACATGGGTTGTGGGTGCTCGTTAGAACCGCCTCATTGAGGCTGTTCTAACGAGTACCCACAACCTATGTCTTGGAGCAGAAATAAGCAAAATAAGGTTTAGCCCCGTAAACCAGTTTTCTCTATATAAAGTGGGGTTTAGAGGTGTGTTCATTTCACGGACTTGTTCACGTGATGAGGGGAATTGACTATGATTCCATGAAGGGGAACGGATACACACTCAGAAAAGAAATCCCCAACCCCACCACCCGTCTCGACACCCAATCCCTATTGAAAATGACAAAACCCCGTAAATTTCAAACTCTGTCAGCAACGGATATAATGGGCCTTTAATATTTGAAAACCCTTCTTTATGTACTGAAAACTGGGATGATCAGGAATATACATTTTCTCATTATAGGTTGTGAGCACTAATGAGGCGGTTCTAGCGAGCACCTACAGTCTGTGTTTGGATTATAAATAAGACGAGTACCACAAAATTTTCAGAAATTTAACCGTAGAATACATTATGCCACACGGATGAAGAACTAGCAACGGGCAAACGCTCCCAAGGCGGTTAGAAGAAGCGTTACAAGGACACCCTCAAAGCCTCCCTCAGGGACTTCAACATTCCAACAGAGTCATGGGAACATATTGCACAGGACACAGCAAAGTGGCGGTCTCTCATCAGAAGGGGTGCCAGTGAATTCGAGGCAAAAATAATAAGTGAGTGAGTGAATGTTGAGTTTTACGTCCCATCAACAGCTAGGGTCATACGGAGACGGGACCTCGGTTTAAAGACTCATCCGAAAGTCTGGAGAAGCCCGGGATCGATCCTGCGATCCCTGGTTTAAATAATAAGTGAAGATGAGCAGAAACGCGCATAGTGCAAGCATCACCAACAGAGCTGTCTTCCTCTAGCCTCTGTTGCTCTATCTGCAGCATACAGTTCAGAGCTTGAATCGGTCTCATCAGCCATCTTAGAACACTCAAACAGTAACATTTCTCAAGTATGACTAAGATTGGTCATTGTCAGTAATTAGGAGATTGCGACGCTCGTACAAACTCGTGCATTTGTCGTGTCTTCTCGTAGGAATTTCGTTGGCCAGTCGTGATAATTCGGCATTATTTCGTACTTTGTCGTAGCAGCTCGTGACTAACTCGTAGTAAATCGTAGTAATCCGTGGTATTCCGTAGGAGAGCAAGCTCCGCCCACTTTAGACTTGGAATTCGTTTAAAATTCTCGTAGGGACTTACCGACGAACTACTAGTTGTAGATGCGTAAGACAACCGCCGGCAAATGGCGATATCACTTCAACATGCTTCGAGTTGGAGTGTTTGTAATATACACCGTCTGTGTCCCCTCATGGGGTTAAGGCGAAACCGGAAGAAAGAAAGAAAGAAAGAAAGAAAGAAAGAGTTGTTAACTCGGGACAATTCGAAGCGTGTCTGTGTGACAGAGTACCCATTGCACTGGTGGATGGAGGCTGGAGAAATGATCCCGAATGGTGACATAGACTGCTAACATTTCGTTTAACCCTTACATTACGGTACTGAAACTAAACAGTGTAGACCCTGATCAGACGACGCTCTGATTGAAGTTCATATTCTATGGATAACCATCTTACGTCAGATTCTGATATCACAGCGATAAGAATATAAATGGGCCCCGTCAAGCGATTTTGGTACTTATCGCCTATGCGAGCAGCGAAAGTTCAGGCGAGCCTGCGCATCCGCGCAGACTCGCCAGAACCTTCGCTGCTCGCTCATACAAGCAGTGAATCAAGAGGTACCTTCAGACAGAAAGCCATATCCCTGGCCCCTCTGAATGGCTGGGCATGCACAGTTAAAATTTGTCATGACGGAATGCTCGAAGACACAAATTCGCTTGGCGGGACTCATATAACAATTACCTGGATTTCCTACTAACGCGTAGAAAGTCTAAGCCTGCCGAGACAAGACTTTAGTGGTGCGAGTCGGACCGTCCATGCATATAAGCCCTATTGGTTTCATTGGGCGGCAGGGCTTGAGATATCATTTCACCTCAATATGGGGCAAAAGTCCCACAAAATTAGAAACAGCGTCTCCAAAATGACTTGTTAAGGGGGACGTTAAACCTCAAATCAAACAAACAAAATTAGCACTGAAGAGCTTCTGTGCTTGGTAACTTTAGTTCGGCTGATCAAAAAATCGACCAAAACTGGGTATAAATGTTCTGTTGAAGTATTCTTCACGTCAATTAGAGTAAACAAAATTGTACGAATATGGTTACTTGCTCTCGCTATTACAACGGTTGATGACTTTATAGTTACTGAGTGGAACTGATACACATTACTTGGCGACATCGCTGTCAATGATATTTCTGCCTCCCCGACAGGGGGAAAACTTTCAATGTTAAGAATTTGCACTTCAGAAAAAAATATATCCTCTACATAAATGATGGAGAAATCCACATGATCGTTCCATATTATTCAAAAATACAGCTACAGTGAAATTTCGCTGTTAAGACCAACTAAACTTAATTAGAAATGTTTTCAGAGGAAAACAATGACCCCCAGCCATAATTATATCTTAAAACACCCATTTGACCTTAATAACTAGGTTAAAGTCACCAAAATGTAAGCTGCAAACAAGCCATTTTTGGCCCAAAAATGACAGTTTTCTCGGGAAAACAACTAGTCATTAAAAAGTCATTAAAATTTGGTAGACTGTAATTAAATATTATACCGATTTTGACCAACCTCATAAATTCTTAAATGATATAGTTTACAGATAAGCCATTGATTGACCCCAAAAGAACAGGTTTCGGGAGACCTTGGCCTTAGAGTGCAGACAAGCCATTTTTGGCCCAATACTGACTGTTTTTTTTTTTTTTTTTGGGGGGGGGGGGGGGGGGTGGAGGGGGCATGATCTTGAAAAAACGTCAAGGTCACCAAAATCTAATCAAGTCTGTGGTATGTTGCATTGAAATATTTTACCAAGTTTGATTATAATTAATCGATTCGTTAATGAGATAGAGTGCAGACAGGCCATTTTTCTCCCAAAATTGGCTGTCTCTGGGACGCTGTGACTTTGTAAGAAGGTCAAGGTCACAAAAATCTAATCAAATCTACTATCTGTTGTAATTATAGAGTGTACCAAGTTTGACGAAAAATAATTAATTCGTTAATGAAATAGAGTGCAGATAAGCCATTTTTGGCCCCAAAATTACTGTTTTGGGGTTGCTGTGACCTTGAAAATGAGGTCAAGGTCACCAAAATCTAATCAAATCTGCGGTTTGTTGTAATGATATACTGTTTCACTTTTGACGAAAATCGGTCGTTTTGTTAATGAGATAAGCGTGCAGACAAGCCATTTTTGGCCCAAAATGACTGTTTTTGGGTCGCTGTGACCTTGAAAACCGGGTCAGGGTCACGAAAATCTAATAACTCTGCGGTTTGTTGCAATGATATATTGTACCAAGTTTAACAAAAAAATGGTCAATTCGATAATGAGATAGAGTGCAGACAAGCCATTTTTGGCCCAAAAATGACTGTTTTTGGGTCGCTGTGATCTTGAAAATGAGGTCAGAGTCACCAATATCTAATCAAATCTGCAGTAAGTTGTAATGATATATTGTACCAAGTATGACTAAAATTTTTCTCAATTTGTCAATGAGTGCAGACAAGCCATTTTTGGCCCTAAAATGACTTTTTTGGGTCGCTGTGACCTCAAAAATGAGGTCAAGGTCATCAAAATGTAATCAAATCTGCGGTATGTTGCAATGACATAGTGTTTTAGTCTGACTAAAATTACTCAATTCGTTAAATAGATAGAGTGCAGACAAACCATTTTTGGCCCCAAAATGACCCTATTTTGGCTCGCTGTGACCTTGAAAATGAGGTCAAGGTCACCAAAATCTAATCAAATCTGCATCTGTGGTTTGTTGTAATGATGTACTGTTTCAAGTTTGAAGAAAATTGGTCAATTCGTTAATGAGATAGAGTGCAGACAAGCCATTTTTGGCCAAGAAATGACATTGCTTGGGGCGCTGTGATCTTGAAAATGAAGTCAATTTCACCAAAATCTAATCAAATCTGCGGTTTGTTGTAATGAAGTTTGACTAAAATTACTCAATATGTTAATGAGATAGATCGAGACAAGCCATTTTTAGCCCAAAAATGACATTTTGGGGGTCGCTGTGACCTTGAAAATGAGGTCAACGTCATCACTAACTAATGACTGTCTTCCCCTATCATAGTGATGTGTCTACGCAAGTTTGGTCAAAATCCATCCATAGGTTCAGGAGATATAGTGCTTCAAACAGGCTACGCCGACGCTGACGCCGACGCAAACGGGATCCGCACCCAAAAAGATATGTCCCCTCCCCTCCGGTGGGGGACATAATTCTGCTTTAAAAGGCTTATTTAGTAGGCTGCAGTTTTTGTTTTCTCTCTGTTTTCTGCAGACAGTGTCCTCTGGTCAGAGACCACAATTTGGACTATTCAAAAGTGGTGTTAAAGACCACTATTGAACAGTCCTAAAGGTGGTCTTAAAAGAGGCATTTTACTGTATATTACCTGTCTCTTTCATGTGCAGGTGAGTTATCAGAGGGTGTGGCCGTCTCATCACGTGATAAACTCATGGTTGACCCTGACCTTGTATCCCTGTGCCATCTTGCAATTGAAATATGTATATCTTCCTGATGATCGGGGATTGAGGGAAACAGTCGTTCAATTCGGTAAATCGTATCACCTTCCTTTACGTCTGAAACCGTGGCGAGGCGGCTAGCGCTGACCCCACTCCCGTCCTTCAAAGAAAACCGTTTACCTCTCCCTTCAGGCACAACCGACTGCCGTCTGATGATGTTAACGTTGGCGTGTGATGCCCGTCGACTCATCTTGATCGTTCAAAATCCCCAAATGCTAATCACGTGAAACTCCAGTTGTAACAATCATTGTAACTCTTATCTTGCTGCTCACGACAACCACTACCTTTGGAAACAGTGTAGATCCAGATCAGATGGCTTCTGAAGAAGTCATCTGATCAGGATCTACACTGTTTGACATTCAATTTATGAATTTGTAGGAATAAATTATATCAAGTAATCTGATTGGTTCAAAGTCAGAAATGGTTGTGGCAAAACTGAATATTCAGCAAGAGAAGGGTTAAATTCCTTTCTTCTTCAATAACAAACATTTGCTCGGTTCCTCTTCAATATGCACATAAGTCGACGAAACTTCTATTCACTTATAAATTATTTTCTCTCCCTATTTTCATCCAGTGAAGATGATGATCCTTAAATCCTCTAGAGAAATCTACATTCTGAGTATTTCTTGGAATCGCCTCATTGAGGTGATTCTAGCAGTACCCACAACTCTGATTTTTGTGAAGAAAATAAAAACAAAATATTTATTAATTATCCTTGTCACCCAAGCTCCCACCCCCATCAACCCCAACCCCGCTTCTTCTTGTTCGGAAATGATGTCTTTCTAGGAAATGATTGGTTTTAGTGACTATTCGGATACGACCTGTCGAATTCCTATAGCAAACCACACAAGACGCGCTTGTTTCATGGTGACAGCATTAAGTCATGGAATTCGTGAATTTCATTTACATAACTTTTTGACCTATAAGTTATTCAATGCAATGTACACTTCCTTTCTCTCTGGTTTATTTGAGAAGTTAAATATTTACGTTTTTATGCTTTGTTTGATGAGAAATCAAAATGTTTCTTCATTTACAGTTAAAACTGTATGTTTCAAATTGCGAGTTTTTACTGCACAGTAACAATAGTCTACTATAATTCCGACTTGAAATACGTGGGTTGGAACCTTACCCATAAAATGCCAATGACGACAATTGTCGTCCGCTTTGCCGTCTGCCGGTTACCTTAAAAGTTTATTTTTTCTGCAAACAGTGTGGACCCAGATCAGACTGCTCCTCTGATCTGGATTCACACTGTTTGCCTGTATGCAAAAAATATTTTTGAAAAGTTTAAAACAAAACAAAACAAAACAAAAAAAAAAAACAGACGACATACGCATACGACATTTTCAGATGTAGTTTTTCTCGGCGTCTGAAGGGTTAAGAATGTTTCATATACGTTCAATACTTGCCTCATTGTTGAAAAAAATGTTTGCATTATACAGAATCAACAAAACCACACAGGACACAGAAAATATACAAGCTACCATGTATGAACAACGAATGACGCTGATTAGCCCGAGGTTAGGATAGACTGCTGTCATGATCATTCTAAATTCCATGCAAACAACAAAGACTCCGATCAGTTTGCGCATCTGTGCAAGCTGAGCTGAATCTTCGCTGTTTTCGCATACCAAATTTTAGTTTGTGATGCGGTCATTTATTGATACTTTTGAGTTACACAATAGCATAAACACTTTCTGTAACCAACTCTCGCGGAATGATACACTGTCATTGTAAAAAGAAAATCCATACGTTTATAAAAAAAAAACGAATAAAAAAAACAAAAAAAAAACGGACAACTAGCTGCCGTTGCATTTACCGTCAATTACACGGCGCCCGTGGCGCCGCTCACACCACTACTAAGTATGGCAGAGTACGGCAATGTAGGTGTGGTAGTGCAGCGGAGAGGAGGGAGGGACGGGGGCGGCTACACCACCCTGTCTTAAGTCTTTTATCCATTAGGCGACAATTCTTGAAACAGTAGACAACTGCCAATTGTCATTTTTGTCGTATTTTTCACAGTGCAGACGACCTATGATGTACACAACGAATGACATATCCTAGTTTTCATCGACAAAAAAAATATGCCTGTGAATATTTATGACATCCCGTGGGCGCTTATACAGCACATAGTTTAGAACTATTTCCAGGAAAATAAACCGCACAACGCATAAATTTGAATTATTGCCCTTGATTATATTGTTCTTTAATATTATATCCAAACTCTAGACTCAGGAAGTAGCTGTGAAGAACCAAGTGACTGATCGCAGAGCGCACATATGTTGTGTCCGCGAAATTAGACATTAAAACTATCGAATTCGAATTTTTATAGTTGAATTCAACTCAGATGTCCACGCGCATTAATTTTTTTCCAACTACATGTATCAAATTCGACAAAAATATTGAACAACATGTTGTGCACACGACCAATTCGGTCAAATTCGACAAGACGAATGACAAAGTCCTTTTCGCGTAAAAAGGCTCATATACTGAGAAATTTCAATGAATGGAACACCTTTGGGTCCATTAAAATTTGTTCGAGATTTTTTTTATAAAATAATAGAAGTTTGATCTCTTTACATTATTATCTTATTCGAGATGAACTTATTTTAGCCTCTGGGAGTTAATCATAGCCAGATCAGGACGCATAACTGGCGCAATATTTTTATGATATGTTATGTGTACGCATTAGAATCGCCTCATTGAGGCGATTCTAATGAGTACAAACAACATACCTTTCCGAGATAAAAAGAAAAAAAAAAAAAAAACTCGCTACATTATCCTAAATATGGATAGCTGGAGCTAAGACCGAAGGACGAGTTTAAAACAAGCGTAGTATTCGAGCCATCGGTGTTCGAGCCATCGTAGTTTTACTAAAGTTCCGTCTAAGCTTTTAACACCGTCCGGCATAAAATCGCGCATTAATTTTTTCCAACTATCGAATACTACGTAAGGTTGTGGTAGTACATAATAAGATTGTCTTAATATTTCTGTTATTATTTCATTACTTTAATTTAAACAAAAAATCCTGACGATAAATCATTCACTTTTAACACTTTTATCACTATTGATCACCAGTTTAATAAATGAAATTGGAGACAAACTTTAATCTTCTTCAAATTTAGAGACATTAGTAAACAGTGGATGTTTTGATTTTATCTTATTTCAACAAACTGACGGACCTAGAGAGGGTCTTCATGTTTATATTTGAACTAAAATTCGCCTCCCTGTGTTCACTTAAGAATAATTATGTACACAATAATATGTCAAAGTTAAATTCAGATAAAATCTATGCGCTTAATATTAAGCAATTTCGTCTTATAGACTTCTGAGGTTGTCGATTTTCGCTCCGTGTTGTGAGGGCCCTAGTAAACCCAACTTTATATAGGGAAAAGTTGGGTTTACAGGGGTTAAGGATTTTCTTATTTCTACTCCGAAACATGGGTTGTGGGTACTCGTTAGAACCGCCTCAGTGAGGCGGTTTTAACGAGTACCAACAATTTATGTTCAAAACAGAATTAACCCTTGTCCTGCTGAGCCCGGATATGCCTCATTTTCCAAACAATGAAGATCCAGATCAGATGGCTTCTGACGAAGCCAGAAGCCATCTGATCAGAATCTACATTGTTTGCCATTCAGATTGTGAATTT
This sequence comes from Lucinisca nassula, assembly GCA_963580285.1. Classification (NCBI taxonomy): domain Eukaryota; kingdom Metazoa; phylum Mollusca; class Bivalvia; order Lucinida; family Lucinidae; genus Lucinisca; species Lucinisca nassula. The sequence goes on along the minus strand of OY757013.1, from coordinate 1,731,475 downwards.
GTTGCAACAATTTGCATCAAGTAATCTGATTGGTTGATAGTCGGTAGTGGGTGTGGCATATAGGAATATTTAGCATAAGGGTTAAGAAATATATCCCTAATCTTCAGAAAAGGGTCATGTTTAGAAACATGAAAAACTAACGTCACTGCATTCGTAGTGAAGAGCTTGCTGTCCGGTTTTCGAGGCCTGATTGTTGTATGTTTAAAATTTCATGATTATTCTTCTCATATAATACGAGTACAGTGCTATTATTTCCATTTTAAACCATGTTATATTCAAACCGTGTCATAAAGAGGTTGTGGGTAAGGCTGACACGATCAATCGAATAATCGATTAATCGATCGATAAATTCCACAAAAATGATTATCATTTCTGATTTGCTTTTAATCGATTACTTGATCGGTACAATTTACTACCCAGAGTTATGCCTAAAATAGCTGATTGAGTGGCAAACAGTGCAGAGCCTGATGAGACGCCGCTTTATGCGGCGTCTCATCTGGGTCTACACTGTTTGCTCAGGCCTGTCTGTTCAAATAAACATATGGTAAAATGCAACATATGGTAAGAGCCATACTCAGACAGGAAGCCAGACAGGTAAAATTATGACAAAAACCATAGCGATTACTAATCGATTATCGATCGCAGTGACAGGACTGATAATCGATTATCTTTTCAGCTCCGAGTAGCCAGCGCTAATTGTGGGTTTTCTTTTTTTTTTCTTTTTCTCTTCTTTTTTTTTTTCGAAGAATAACGTCTGTCACGATTCACATGAAACATCAAAACTTGTATGTTTCTGAAAAATAAAAGTTTTTCGTTAGCTCTGGAATTTCCGTTAGGCATGGAGGTTAAAAATCTTTGAACTGAAAAATAGAGTTTTACGAAGAACGTGACTGAACTTTTCTGACGAAAGTCTGATTTTTGATGACAGTATCAAAGAAACAGAACAACGCCAACACCACATCTTCTCAATACCACACAACACTCTACGCCCCCGCCCATAGGGGCTTGAAGAAATGTATGGACTGCATGATGCTTCCACGCAGAGCTTTATCCGGCCCGCACACTAGTACTTGTAAACCGCTTGGAGGATCTAAGCCTGTCCGGGAACCGCGGTGCGAGCCGGGCCGTCCATGCTAATAAACCATATTGGTTTCATTGGGCGACAGGGCTTGAGATGTCATTTCATCTCAATGTCGGGTAAAAGTCCCACAAAATTGGAAGCAACGTCTCCAAAATGACCTTTACAGTGTTGACTGGGACGTTAAACCTAAAATCAAACAAATAAAACCACACAACACTGAATCCATTTTGCATCAACCTCATCAAATGATTTTATCCAAATTTTAAACAGCTCGAACAAGAAAAACTACTTAAAATAGCGAAATAGTCAATACGAATTTGAAGCCAATCAACTTTCTAATTAGCCAACTGATACATGTACTGTTAGGCTAATACTAGAATCAATTTTCCTTTTAAATGACCCTAATCGGTCCTAACCATCGAAAACACATATCTGTACGTCAGGCTATACACTGACTGCCTTTCAGACTTTGTGTGCATAATAGAAGTGTATTCAAACCACTTTTTGGAACTGTTCAAAAGTGGTCTTAAAAAGACCACTTTTGAACAGTCCCAAAGGTGGTCTCTTATGAGAGTATTTATTGAAAGTAAAGCTGAAACCCCTTAAACAGTTTTTAAAAGAACAATTATTTTTAGCTGCTTTTAACCCTTTTTGTACCAAATGGAATCTTCCTCCTTATATATAGCAGGAGTCCATTTCAAAATTTAGGATCGAAAATTGTGTTTTCTTTAGAATTTATTTGGAAAATAGCTGAACTTTTTGCAAATTGTGTAGGCCCTGATCAGACGCCGCGTTCTGCGGCGTCTGATCTTGGCCTGCACTGTTTGCCAGGGTACCCGTTTTGGGGTTTCTGGTATTAAATGGGTTGAAAGCATATACAGCCTTCCCAGCTTTGCCAGCTTATCCACGTCGGTGCACGGTGCAACACTGTGACGCTGCACCGAAGCTGATGCGACTTTTTTTATTAAACGTCATGTGCCCAGTGGGTTAGGGGTTAAAAGGTCAACTTTGACTATACTTAGCTGTATGTCTGTCCTTCGTAGCCATGAAATATGGAGGGTTGAGATATAAGTATATTACAAAAGGTTGCCATTCCATATAACATTTCATAACACCAGCCTCCGCCCATAGGGGCTTGAAGCAATATATGGGCTGCATTATGCTTCCACGCAGAGCTGAATCAGGCCGGCACACTAGTACTGGTAAACCGCTTAGAGGATCTAATGTCTGTCTGTGGGAGGCACCAGGCAGAAATAAATATGGAAATGGCCACATTGTACGGATCAACAAGATCATGGTGCCTCCCACAGAACTTCTTTAGTGTTGATCAAGTATGGCCCAGGTCACATGACCTCCTGTCCAGCAACCGCGGTGCGAGGCGGACCGTCCATGCTAATAAACCCTATTGGTTTCATTGGGTGACAGGGCTTGATATGTCATTTCATCTCAATGTCGGGTAAAAGTCCCACAAAATTGGAAGCAACGTCTCCAAAATGACCTTTACAGTGTTGACGGGGACGTTAAACCTCAAATCAAACAATTTCATAACATCCGTTTGACACCATGTTGACCAAGTCCGTATTATGAACAGCCCAATAAGCCCCATATTTCTGAGGAGTAAAGTGGGGGTTTACAAGGGTATACACAACTAGAAATACCATGCCCCCACCCCGCAATAAATATAACTTGACCTTGAAAATGCATTCTGCTTGCTCTAGTACTGCAGCAGCTTGGTTGATGTTCTGAGTGTCGCAAATGGTGACGAACAGACGGACGAACGAGCAAAAACAGCACTATGCTTTCATGCCCTGACAAAGCGCTTTGTATCAAATACTGTACTGATAAAAGAAAACGATAATAAACTTTTAAAATTATTTCTTGTATTGAAAACATGAATTTAATTTTACTTTTTTTATTAGCTACATATGAATGAAAATAATTAAGTTGCGTTGCAAGAAAAACAGCTCTAAATAAGTGCAGCCAGCGAAGGCTCATAACAGACTGATCAGAGCCAGAGCCTTCATTTCTGGGAAAGGGCGTGTTGTTAGGATAACGGCCTAATGCTTCCCATCACACTAAACAGACGCGAAGGCTGACCAATGTAACGGATCGACCCGAAGAAAGTTTTTGTTGTGACGTTGCCCTGTAGCATTTTTGTTTGATACGTTTACTAAACGAGACAAGCAAGTAAATCTGCCCATATATACACTACCCACCTCCACCCCAAGATCATCCAATCTCTCAGAGCATTCACTGTAACACATGATGTAATATGAAGCCAGAAGTATCGTAATATGCTGAGGTCCATTTCTTTTTCTTTCTTTCTTTTTTTTTTTTTTTTTTTTTTTTTTCTTTTTAAGATTTAGTCCATTTTCTCCTGCGCGGACCTTTTTGTACTATAAGATCTCCTTGGTTCAACAAAGAAGCTCCGGAGGTAAGCTTGCTAATGGCACATTCTCCTGATACAAAGAAATGACATGCATGATAATGATCGACACGTTGACAGTTTCTAGGGCTGCTTAGCCCTTACATTCCTTGGTTACTGTAGCTTCTTGACCCTTACATCCCTTGGTTACTGGGCCAGCTTAACCATTACATCCATTGGTTACTGTATAGCTTCTTAACCCTAACATCCCTTGGTTACTGGGCCAGCTTAGCCCTTACAGCACTTGGTTACTGGGCCAGCTTAACCATCACATCACTTGGTTACTGGACCAGCTTAGCCCTTACATCACTTGGTTGCTGGGGCTGCTTAACCATTACATCACTTTGTTACTGGACCAGCTTAACCATTACATCACTTGGTTACTGGGCCTGCTTAACCATTACATCACTTACTGGAGCTGCTTAATCCTTACATCACTTGGTTACTGGAAATGCTAAACCCTTACATCCCTTCGTTACTGGGCCTGCTTAACCATTACATCACTTACTGGAGCTGCTTAATCCTTACATCACTTGGTTACTGGAAATGCTAAACCCTTACATCCCTTCGTTACTGGGCCTGCTTAACCATTACATCACTTACTGGAGCTGCTTAATCCTTACATCACTTGGTTACTGGAAATGCTAAACCCTTACATCACTTGAATACTGGGCCTGCTTAATCCTTACATCACTTGGTTACTGGGCCTGCTTAACTCCTACATCACTTGGTTACTGGAGCTGCTAAGCCCTTACATCCCTTGGTTACTGCAACTCCTTAACCCTTACATCCCTTTGTTACTGGGCCTGCTAAACCATTAATCCTTACATCACTTGGATACTGGGGCTGCTTAACCCTTACATCACTTGATTACAGGGTCTGCTTAACCAATACATCCTTTTGTTGCTGGGTCTGCTTAACCCTTACATCCCTTGGTTACTGGGGCTGCTTAACCAATACATCCTTTGATTACTTGGGCTGCTCAACCCTAACATCCCTTGGTTACTGGGCCTGCTTAACACTTACATCACTTGGTTACTGGGGCTGCTTAACCATTACAGCCCTTGATTACTTGGGCTGCTTAACCATTACATCCTTTGGTTACTGGGCATTCTTAACCCTTACATCCCTTGGTTACTGGGCCTGCTTAACCATTACATCCTTTGGTTACTGGGCATTCTTAACCCTTACATCCCTTGGTTACTGGGCCTGCTTAACCATTACATCCTTTGGTTACTGGGCATTCTTAACCCTTACATCCCTTGGTTACTGGGTCTGCTTAACCATTACATCCTTTGGTTACTGGGCATTCTTAACCCTTACACCCCTTGGTTACTGGGGCTGCTTAACCAATACATCCTTTGGTTACTGGGCATTCTTAACCCTTACATCCCTTTGTTACTGGGCCTGCTTAACCATTACATCCTTTGGTTACTGGGCCTGCTTAACCATTACATCCTTTGGTTACTGGGCATTCTTAACCCTTACACCCCTTGGTTACTGGGGCTGCTTAACCAATACATCCTTTGGTTACTGGGCATTCTTAACCCTTACATCCCTTTGTTACTGGGCCTGCTTAACCATTACATCCTTTGGTTACTGGGCATTCTTAACCCTTACATCCCTTGGTTACTGGGGCTGCTTAACCATTACATCCTTTGGTTACTGGGCATTCTTAACCCTTACATCCCTTGGTTACTGGGGCTGCTTAACCATTACATCCTTTGGTTACTGGGCATTCTTAACCCTTACATCCCTTGGTTACTGGGGCTGCTTAACCATTACATCCTTTGGTTACTCGGCATTCTTAACCCTTACATCCCTTGGTTACTGGGGCTGCTTAACCATTACATCCTTTGGTTACTCGGCATTCTTAACCCTTACATCCCTTGGTTACAGGGGCTGCTTAACCATTACATCCTTTGGTTACTGGGCATTCTTAACCCTTACATCCCTTGGTTACTGGGGCTGCTTAACCATTACATCCTTTGGTTACTGGGCATTCTTAACCCTTACATCCCTTGGTTACTGGGCCTGCTTAACCAATACATCCTTTGGTTACTGGGCATTCTTAACCCTTACATCCCTTGGTTACTGGGCCTGCTTAACCAATACATCCTTTGGTTACTGGGCATTCTTAACCCTTACACCCCTTGGTTACTGGGGCTGCTTAACCAATACATCCTTTGGTTACTGGGCATTCTTAACCCTTACATCCCTTGTTTACTGGGGTTGCTTAACCAATACATCCTTTGGTTGCTGGGCATTCTTAACCCTTACATCCCTTGGTTACTGGGTCTGCTTAACCAATACATCCTTTGGTTACTGGGCATTCTTAACCCTTACATCCCTTGGTTACTGGGTCTGCTTAACCATTACATCCTTTGGTTACTGGGCATTCTTAACCCTTACATCCCTTGGTTACTGGGCCTGCTTAACCAATTCATCCTTTGGTTACTGGGCATTCTTAACCCTTACATCCCTTGGTTACTGGGCCTGCTTAACCAATACATCCTTTGGTTGCTGGGCATTCTTAACCCTTACATCCCTTGGTTACTGGGGTTGCTTAACCAATACATCCTTTGGTTGCTGGGCATTCTTAACCCTTACATCCCTTGGTTACTGGGGTTGCTTAACCAATACATCCTTTGATTGCTGGGCATTCTTAACCCTTACATCCCTTGGTTACTGGGGCTGCTTAACCAATACATCCTTTGGTTACTGGGCATTCTTAACCCTTACATCCCTTGGTTACTGGGGTTGCTTAACCAATACATCCTTTGGTTGCTGGGCATTCTTAACCCTTACATCCCTTTGTTACTGGGCCTGCTTAACCAATACATCCTTTGGTTACTGGGCATTCTTAACCCTTACATCCCTTGGTTACTGGGGCTGCTTAACCATTGCATCCTTTGGTTACTAGGCCAGCGTAACCTTTACATCACTTGGTTACTGGGCCAGCGTAACCCTTACATCACTTGGTTACTGGGCCAGCGTAACCCTTACATCACTTGGTTACTAGGCCAGCGTAACCCTTACATCACTTGGTTACCAGGCCAGCGTAACCCTTACATCACTTGGTTACTGGGCCAGCGTAACCCTTACATCACTTGGTTACTGGGCCAGCGTAACCCTTACATCACTTGGTTACTGGGCCAGCGTAACCCTTACATCACTTGGTTACTGGGCCAGCGTAACCCTTACATCACTTGGTTACTGGGCCAGCGTAACCCTTACATCACCTGGTTACTGGGCCAGCGTAACCCTTACATCACTTGGTTACTGGGCCAGCGTAACCCTTACATCACTTGGTTACTGGGCCAGCGTAACCCTTACATCACTTGGTTACTGGGCCAGCGTAACCCTTACATCACTTGGTTACTGGGCCAGCGTAACCCTTACATCACTTGGTTACTGGGCCAGCGTAACCCTTACATCACTTGGTTACTGGGCCAGCGTAACCCTTACATCACTTGGTTACTGGGCCAGCGTAACCCTTACATCACCTGGTTACTGGCGCTACATAACCATTACATCCCTTGGTTACTGGGGCTGCTTAACCAACTTTGGTTACTGAAGCGGGCTCTACTATATGTAAACTGGTACACATCCGTTCTTGTGTTAAGAAACAGCATTAAGAGGAATGCAAACAGTGTTGATCCTGATGAGACGGCACATTATGACTCATCTGATTAGGATCTGCACTGTTTGCAAAATTATATGTACTGAGATGGGTGTGTATATCAAGAAGAAAGCCATCTTTGCTTGCAGTGGTTACCTCTCTAGATGCTCTTCAAGGTACTTTTGTTCGACACATCCAGGAAATCTTTTCTATTGTCATTCTATTTAGGTCATTTTGGAGACGTTACTTCCAAATTCAGGGCTTTTACCTGACATATTGAGATGAAATGGCATCTTAAGCCCTACAGTCCAAACAAACCAACAGGGTTTATATGCAGTGACAATACAGCTCGCACCACTTTGCCTGGACAGGCTTAGAAATTCTAAGCGGTTTGCCAGTACTCATGTGCATCGATTTCAGCTCTGCGTGGAAGCACCAATCAACCCAGTCTATTTCTCCAAGCCCCGATTGGCGGGGCCCTCCCAGCAGGCACACGTCGCTAAGGCAACGTCAAATCAACGTCGGTGCAACGTCACGACGTTGCACCGACGTTGATGTGACGTTGCATAAACGTCCTGACGTTGAACCGACGTTGATATGACGTCACAATTACGTCATGTGCCTGCTGCCCTCTTCCTTTACTGATAGATCCCTATGACGCTATGTTTAACGAGTTGTCTCACCTGAAGTTATATTCATTCCCGGATTCCAAAATGGAATCCCCATGTTAAAACTCAGATTCACCTCGTTGAGAAGGGTAAGAGAACAGCAGCTCAATGGACATGTCGGCGATGGCGAAATAAGAGTAGCGTCGGTGACATGCTTAGCGAGTTGGAGTGACCGTCTTGAACATTTTTCTTTAACCTTCTTTTATAAGATGCACTCTGGTATAGTGTCCTCAGAGTGTCTTTTGATAAAGATAAATACTTGACCCCCTTGACATCTTCAACCCAAACAAGGGCATCAAAAGTAAATAACACACAACACCGTAGGTACCAGGCCTATATTGATGTCCTAAAACATTTTTCCAGAACTATTCCTCAGTGGAAGATAGATAGATAGATAGATAGATAGATAGATAGATAGATAGATAGATAGATAGATAGATAGATAGATAGATAGATAGATAGATAGATAGATGGATAGATATAGATAGATAGATAGATATAGATAGATAGATAGATAGATAGATAGATAGATAGATAGATAGATAGATAGATAGATAGATAGATAGATAGATAGATAGATAGATAGATAGATAGATAGATAACGTAGTTGGTAAAATGGGTTAATACTGTTTTGTTAAACTTCAAAGTCCTGTACTTTTAGCAAACAGTGTAGAGCTTGATCAGACGCAGCGTTGAGCATCTGATCCGGGTCTGCACAGTTTGCTAATGACCCATTACATGAGCCCAGTCCAGATTGCTCTGACGTCACGAGGAGATGCGATGATGTTGCTATCAATAGCCGGTACTTGGATCAGCGATAGTAACGTGGACAATAGCAGGCGGAAAGCTTCCGTAGTTAATAACTTTGTGTCGATTGATAAACAATCGAACCAATAAGGAAGACAGCCAATTCTGCCTAACATAACAACAGCTATGGACTGGTTCATTCCCAGTGAAAAGGGGGGCATCTTTTATCTTGTTTATGGCAAGTTTTACAAATTCATGTGACATAAGCAAGTAGTTAACACCTAGACCAGAGGCTTTACAAATGTATCTCTCTCTCTCTCTCTCTCTCTCTCTCTCTCTCGTTACCATCAACCCTTAGTAACACCGTGGCTCTCTCTCTCTCTCTCTCTCTCTCTCTCTCTCTCTCTCTCTCTCTCTCTCTCTCTCTCTCTCTCTCTCTCTCTCTCTCTCTCTCTCTCTCTCTCTCTCTCGTTACCATCAACCCTTAGTCACACCGTGGCATACGCTCAAAGTAAACTTTTAAATGGTACTGATCATGTTAATAGAAGCATTTAAAATGTTATTGATAGTCAATAATTACAGGAAGAAAGCAGTGGACTTAATTAGTTTTACAAATAAATTCTTTTCTGTCTATAACTAAATTAAGAAAACATGTTTTTCAAAAGCAATCAAACAAATGTATTGATTTCAGTTCAACAATGCCAACTTCAAGCTGTCATGTGCGCATAATCATTAACCCGAGAAAAACTGCATCTGAAAATGTCACCTGTTGTATTCATCATATTTGCATTATTTGCTGGTTCCCGGCCTGCACATTGTCAATATAGGAAAAACAGGTTACCAGACCCCCCTGAACTTTCAAGGTCAGGGGGGTCTGGTCACCTGTTTTTCCAACACCGATAACCTTCAGACTAGGAACCAGCAGATAATGCAAATAAGGTGACTGTCTGCTGCGTCTTCTTGCAAACTTTCTGGCAGACAAACAGTGTGGACCAGGGTCCGACTGTTCCTCTAGGAAAAGTCGTATCAAGGTTCACACTGTTTGCGACAATGATTGGCAAAGTAAATCAAATATGTTCTATAAAAGGGTTATCCTTTGGAAGCAAGGAATACACCACAGAACTGAAAAATATGAAGTGTACATGTTTTCTGGGCCAGACTAGCTAGTTTCGGCCAACTAGGCCTCATCAGTGACCCTCAGATATTTTCAAAATTCCGCAATGGAATCAATGATCCCAAAGGACAAGAAAATATAATCTACACTATGATGTAGGGCAGGGAGACGTTTTACCGCCGCCACACATTCCCACACACCAGCTGTAGTGAAGTCAAACATGTTCTATAAAAGGGTTATCCTTTGGAAGCAAGGAATACACCACAGAACTGAAAAATATGAAGTGTACATTTTTTCTGGGCCAGACTAGCTAGTTTCGGCCAATTAGGCCTCATCAGTGACCCTCAGATATTTTCAAAATTCCGCAATGGAATCAATGATCCCAAAGGACAAGAAAATATAATCTACACTATGATGTAGGGCAGGGAGACGTTTTACCGCCGCCACACATTCCCACACACCAGCTGTAGTGAAGTCAAATATGTTCTATCAAGCCGTCGCAGATTGTATATTCCATGTACATTCAATGCTCTTCAGCGATGTATATTCCATTCTGTGTAAAATTTATCAAAATAAATTGTTGGTCGGCGTTTTCAATTAAAACGCACAGCACACAACGTTGACTCATTGATGAATGGTTAGTTGTGTAAGGGATATAACTTGACATATCGCAGACTGACCATTTACCTGTGCGGCGAACGAATTATTCCCCTTAGACTGTCAAACGTTTTTGTGTCATTCTGGTAGTTGTTTACCTGACATTGAGATGAAATGACATCCATTGAGATGAAATGACATCTCAAGCCCTACCGCTCAATGAAACCAGTAGGACGGTCCGACTCGCAGCGAATACGTTAAAACTCCTATATCAAGACCACTTTTGGGACTGTTCAAACGTGGTTTTTAAGAATACTTTTGAACAGTTCCAAAGATGGTAGCTTACTGGGGGTCATTATGAGTAGAAAACCCAAAGAAAACTAGAGCTGTCAGAGGATCTGACTATAGCCCCGCTTCAGCGCTGTCAGAGAAGAAAGTTATTTAAGCTGCAGAGAAAACAGTTATGAACAAGAAATAACTGTTGAAAATTTTACATTATCTGGAAAAACTCTAAGAGTTGTGAGCCCTTGTCCCTCATTTCAATGAGCATGATACATTACCAGAATGTCCATGTTTATACTAAATTTCATCTTCCATTTTTCAATGTTCAAAGGGTAATAACTCCTAAAGTAGGCAAATCAGAGTCAGGGCTCCTGCTGCTCTGCACATTGTCTCATGGTGCTTTACACTTGTGTGAAGTGTCATGAAAATATCTCAAATGGTTTGTGAGTTATGGAGCCGACACAGTCAAAATTGCCTTTTTAAATGTTCAAAGGGCAATAACTCCTAAAGTAGGCAAACCAGAGTTATGGTTCCTGCACTCTGCACATCATCTCAAGGTGCTTTTCATTTATTTGAAGTTTCATGAAAATATCAGAAACGGTTATGGAGCGGACATAGTTAAAATTGCCATTTTTTAATATTCAAAAGCCTATAACTGAAAAAGTAGACAATCCAGAGTTTGGGTTCCTGCGCTCTGCACACGTAATATGGTGCTTTACATTTGTGTGAAGTTTCATAAAATTATCTCAAATGGTTTTTGAGTTATCGAGCAAAGACGGCTAAAATTGATATTTTTCAATATTCAAAGGGAAATAACTCAAAAATTAGGCAATCCAGAGTTATGGTTCCTGCACTCTGCACACCATCTCATGGTGCTTAATGTTTGTGTGAAGTTTCATGAAAATATGTGAATGGGTTTTAAAGTTATGGAGCGGACACGAAAATTGTTAACAGACACAGACAGACACACAGACAGACACACAGAAAATACGAAAACCAGAGTTATGGTTCTTGCGCTCTGCACATTGTCTCATAGTGCTTAACATTTGTGTGAAGTTTCATGAAATTATCTCAAACGGTTTTCGAGTTATGAAGCGGACACTGTTAAAATTGCCATTTTTCAATGTTCAAAGGGCAATAACTCCAAAAATAAGCAATGCAGAGTTATGGTTCCTGCGCTCTGCACATCGTCTCATAGTGCTTAACATTTGTGTGAAGTTTCCTAAAAATATCTCAAACGGTTTTCGAGTTATGAAGCGGACACAATTAAAATTGCCATTTTTCAATGTTCAAAGGGCAATAACTCCAAAAGTAGGCAATCCACAGTTATAATTCCTTCGCTCTGCACATTGTCTTATGGTGTTTAACATTTGTGTGAAGTTTCATGAAAATATGTTAAGCAGATACAAAGTTATGGAGCCAACACAAATTAACGGAATCACGGAATTACGGAATTACGGAATTACGGAATTACGGAAAATGTTCAAAGGGCAATAACTCCAAAAGTAGGCAATCCACAGTTATAATTCCTTCGCTCTGCACATTGTCTTATGGTGTTTAACATTTGTGTGAAGTTTCATGAAAATATGTTAGGCAGATACAAAGTTATGGAGCCAACACAAATTAACGGAATCACGGAATGACAGAAGGACATGGCAAATCCAATATAGCCCCACTTTTTCAAAGCGGGGCTATAAATAACCGAAACCTCTTAAATATGCCTTTTAAAGCAGAATGTGTCTTTAGTTTAGCTGGTCTAAATGGAGGAATTCTAGATGTCAAGTAGGCGGGTAAGACAGCGGCAATAAAGGGTTTATACACCCGACCACCCTAATAATGCTGCGCATGCCCAGCCATTCAGAGGGACCAGGGATATGGCCTTCTGTCTGAAGATTCCTCTTGGTTCACTGCTTGTATGAGCGAGCAGCGAAGGTTCTGGCGAGACTGCGCGGATGCGCAGGCTCGCCTGAACCTTTGCTGCTCGCATAGGCGATAAGTACCAAAATCGCTTGACGGGGCCCAACTAGGAATGTTTTAGAAGGAACCCCATCTCCATAAATGTTAATTAAAACTATGTGACCTTGAAACAAGAGGACCAAGATGGTCCTCACCTGAGATATCAGATTCAAAGTTCCAGGAAGTACCAACCTTTACTGAAGGATTTATGTGCGGACAAGGTGATGACACCGTAAGCATTTTCTGCAATCAAGTAGAATGTAACTCTATGATAAATAGGCTGACCTTACCGGTTTTCAAACACATTCAAGCTTTTATCCCTGACTTGCTTATATGTAACTTTCAAGAAGATCCGATATAAATTGAAGGGGCTATGGTGATGACAAGGTCAAAAATAAGCAAATTAATTGCCACAATCAAAGGGATGTAACTCTATAATAAATAGGCAAACCTCACCAGTTTTCAAACTCCTCCGAGCTTTTCTGTCTGACTTACTTGTTTGTAAGTTTCATGAAGATCTGATCAAAACTGAAGGGGCAGCAGTGATGACAAGTTCGAAAATAAGCATTTTCAGCCAAGCAGGGGACATAACTCAATGATTAATTGACTGGCATTGCTATTTTTCAGATTTGTCTGAGCTTTTATCCCTAACTTACTAACATATAAATTTTAAGACGATCTGATGAAAACTGAAGGTGTTATGATCAAAAAAGGGCATTTTCTGCAATCCAATGGATGTAACTCTATGATAAATGGGCTGACCTCATCAGTTCACGAACTCATCCATTTTATCCCTGACTTACTAACATATAAGTTTCAAGAAGATCCAATAAAACTGAAGGAGCTACGGTGATGACAATGTAGAAAATAGGCATTTTCTGTACTCGAGGGGGACATAACCATCTGAAATATAGGCTGACCTCACCAATTTTTGAACTCAACAGAGGTTTTATCCCTTACTTACTTACATGTAAATTTCATGACGATCCGATGAAAACTGAAGCTATGGTGATGGCATGGTCAAAAATAGGCATTTTCAGCAGTAAAGGGGACGCAATTATACGATAGATAAGCTAACCTCATCAGTTTTAGAACTCATCCGAGCTTTTATCCCTGACTTACTTGTTTGTAAGTTTCAAGAAGATCCAATCAAAACTGAAGGGGCTATGGTGATGACAAGGGCAAAACTAAGCATTTTCAGCAAAGTAGGGGGCATAACTCCATGAGCAATCGACCTACATCGCTAATTTTCGAACTTATCCAAGCTCTTAGCCCCAACTTATTTGTATGTAAGTTTCAGGAAGATCCGATCAAAACGGAAGGGGCTATGATGATGACAAGGTCAAAAATAGGCAAAAATATAATCAAAGGGGGACATAACTCTCCGAAATATAGGCCGACCTCACCAATTTTTAAATTCAACCAGGGTTTTATCCCTTACTTACTAACATGTAAGTTCCAAAAAGATCCGATGAAAACTGAATGGGCTATGGTAATGACAAGGTAAAAAAAGGTATTTTCAGCAAGTAAAGAGGACGTAACTCTGCAAATGATGAGCCAACCTCGTCAGTTGTTTTTTTTTTAACTCATCTGAGTTTTTATCCCTGACTTACTTGTTTGTAAGTTTCAAGAAGATCCGATCAAAACTGAAGGGGCTACGGTGATGACAAGGTCAAAAATAAGCATTTTCAGCAAAGGAGGGGACATAACTCCGTCAGTAATCGACCCACATTGCTGGTTTTCAAACTCATCCGAAGATCCAATCAAAACAGAGGGGGCTACGGTGATGACAAGATAACAAATCGGCATTTTCAGCAATCAAAGGGATGTAACTCTATGATAAATAGGCCAACTTGGCACGTTTTCGAACTCATTTGAGTCTTTATCCCCAGCCACATACATATCAGTTTAAGAAAGATCCGATCAAAATTGAAGGGGCTATGGTGATGACAATGTCAAAAATCACCATTTTCAGCAATCCAAGGGACGTAACTCTATGATAAATAGGCCGACTTGGCCTGTTTTCGAACTCGGATATCCGACTTTTTATCCCCAGACACCTTACATATAAGTTTCGGAAAGAACCGATCAAAACTGAAGGCGCTACGGTGATGGCAAGCATTTTCCCATTGTAAGTCTATGGGACCTTGTGGTTGCCATAACAACCAAAGTTTTCGTGCGATTTCGAAAAAAAAGCTTATGTCATCAATGTCCCGCCAGAGGCATGCTACAGATGAGAATTGATTGAGATCAGCCTGCAGGCTGCAGAGATATAGCTGCGCAAATGTGGACGGGCGACGGAGGGACTACCATCTGGAGCCTATGACCCAGGTGAGCTAAAAATTACATCATTACCAAAGAAGAATTAAATATTTTTTTTATGTTTCCATGATATACTGTACCAAAGTTGGCCAGAATTCTTCCGTCTGCTCAAGAGGTAATGGGAACAAAACCAAAAACGAAATATGTCAAGGTCACCAATTTCTAATCAATATTTGACCTCGATGGGCGGGGGCTGAAATGTAAGAGTCCATTTCTCGAGAGCTATAAGAGCTTTATTATGATACTTGGTGCAAACTTGCATCTGGAATGGCAACTTCAAGGCAAGCAACTGTATCTCATATTGAACATGGTTCACTGACTTTGTAAAATAGTGCGACCACTGTAACTTTTCACACTGTGTAAGAGTCCATTTGCGAGAACTAGAAGAGTTTCAATAATGATACTTGGTACAAGCGTGCATCTTGGAGTGACAACTTTTATGCCGGCAACAATCTTATATTTCATGGTTCGGTGACTTTGCGCCCCACAGGCGCGACATGGCCCTCGGCGGAATTCTTGATTATCTTGAACTACTAAAATGGTCAGAAAAAGGTTCGATCCTTTGGAAGCAAGGACTACAACACAGGACTGAAAACCATAGTGTACCAGATTTTTTTTCTGGGCCAGACTAGCTAGTTTCGACCAATTAGGCCTCATTAGTGACCCTCGGTTATTGAAAATATTTTAGGGTCACTGGTCGAAATTAGCTAGTCTGGCCGAGAAAATCATGCACGCTCCATACTTTCCAGTTCTATGGCGTATTCCTTTCTTCCAAAGGAAAACCCTTTTATAGAACATTTTTTTTTTGGTTTAGGTTTTACGGCCCTTTCAAGATTATTTCACTCATATCGAGCCCATCGTTAATCAGAGGTGGGCGAAAACCAGAGTACCCGGAGAAAAACCACCTGACCTTCCGTTGCAGAACTTGGCGTCTCACGCGTGACCCGAGCGAGGCTCGAACCACAGCGGTGAGAGACCTAATGATCAAGAGTCAGCGCTCTTAACCACTAGGCCACGGAGGCCCGTCTTATAGAACAATTTGACTATTTTTATTTAATCCTGCAAATATATGCTGTGTGTACTCGTTAGAATCGCCTCATCGACATTTATTTCTAGAAGACCGAAAAGATATGCCTTGGCCATCCCCAGCATCCCTCCCGACCTGGAGCTATGATTAACCCTCAGTGGCCCAAACTCACCCTCAGTGACTCAAATTCACCCTCAGTGACCCAAACTCACCCTCAGTGGCCAAAACTCACCCTCAGTGACTCAAATTCACCCTCAATGACCCAAACTCACCCTCAGTGGCCCAAACTCACCCTCAGTGGCTCAAACTCACCCTCAGTGACTCAAATTCACCCTCTGTGGCCCAAACTCACCCTCAGTGACTCAAATTCACCCACAGTGACCCAAACTCACCCTCAGTGGCTCAAACTCATCCTCAATGGCTCAAACTCACCCTCTGTGGCCCAAACTCACCCTCAGTGGCCCAAACTCACCCTCAGTGACCCAAACTCACTCTCAGTGACTCAAACTCACCCTCAGTGGCTCAAACTCAACCTCAGTGACCCAAACTCACCCTCAGTGGCCCAAACTACCCCTATCTCGAACAAATTTTCACGGTCCCAAAGGTGTTCGAGTCACTGAAACCCACCTATTTTGTTTGTTTGCATTGGCGTTTAACGGCCCTGCAATACTATTTCAGGAGATTACATCAGGGACAAGTTGTTCAATATTAACAATACTGTTAGCTACATCTTGTTAAAACCTTGATCAAATTTGCTAATATTTTCGGTGAAAAAAAATCTGAGCAGCTTTTGCAAAAGCTTTTAAAAGCTGCTCACATTTTTTAGCAAATGCACCATGATTCTAGACGACCACTAACGAGCTAGTTAAGCTAACGATGCTTTTGAACAACTGGGGCCTGAAGTCCGAGCTATGTCGTGTTTTCGCATAGATCTAAACAACTCAGAATCAGAAACGCAATACAGTCTGCAGCTATTGTCACTCAGTTTGGCGGAGAAAAAACGTATTGCATACACCTGCATGTTGCTTACATACAGAGAACTTGAGTGCTTGTAAAGTTCTTACCTAGCGGTTTCCTTGGGCGGTACTATCTCCAAGTCGGGTAAAAGTCCAACAAAATCGGAAGCAGCATCTCCAAAATGACCTAAATAGTACTGACGGGTCCTAAAGCCTCAACTCAAACAAAGATATACCTTGATGCCGCTCTCGGGCCATTCCCTGATGAAAGCCGGGACTGTGAACGCTCGGAACCAGCACTTGCTGTCCGGAGTTTCCCGGTATTACTCCGACTTGGCGGTCGTTTAGACACAGAGTGGATGCTTGACATAGCACGAGCTTTCACTTCGGTGATCCAAGCATGTTGTTGTTATGAAATAGTGTTACATTCAAAATAGCCACAGCCATGTTATCATCCAAATATTTTCTTCATCTTTCCATTTTATCACAACGGGCTTCATATATGTCTGTTATTTTAACCATCACAGAACGCTTTTTTTTGTTTACGAAGAAAGTGTTTTTATTTGAATACCCCGTGTTTGAACACATGTACAGAAAATGTTCCACAACTCGCATATATGGTCAATCATCCAGTATCATGTTTTCTAGTTTTATTTATTTATTATTTTTGTTTCCTTATTGTTCAGGTACGAACAGATTTATTTTATCTGAATAACTCTGAAAACAATGCCATCTGCTTCGATTTTTTCGTTGATGCTTTATGGCTAAACCTTCAGCATAGCTGTCCTTACATATATAGCTCTAGGAGTCTAGGTCCATGTTTACGTTTAATGAGAAATAAACATCTTTCATTCAGCATGGTTCCGTCAATAATGTAACATAACGATGCGACATGAACAATAATCCCCGGCAAGAGAAAACATACCAGACGACTCGTGTGACCCCTATAGATGTAATTCAGTCTCTACACCTACCCAGTCTAGTCAAAGTCTTTACTTCACTGGTGAGACGGGTCTTATTGTACGTTTTATCACGGACATAACCGAACATTCAAAGCTTCAGCAGCAACAGAGTCTAACAGCTGGCAACAGAGCAGTTACAACGTTTCAAAGGAACTATCACTTAAATGAAAGATACGATTTATAGATTGGTTGATTGATTGAATGATTGATTGATTGATTGGTTTTGGTTTAATGACACGTCAACCCCTTTGGATTATTTTTTGTCGTCTCCAGAGAAAGGGAGAAAAGAGATGGAAGAGATAGTACAGGAGATGCTAGTGAGGGGACATGAGAAATAGGAATATGAATGGACGTGAAGAAATAGAAGAAATAACCTCCCTCCACCTCTACCATTACCTGCTGCAAGGACAATAGGTCTTGTCCATCAGTGCCCCCACCCTCCACCTCTACCTTTACAACAGGCCTTGTCCATCAGTGCCCCCACCCCCATCCTCCACCTCTACCTTTACCTGCTGCAAGGACAATAGGTCTTGTCCATCAGTGCCCCCCACTCCACCTCTTCCTTTACAACAGGCCTTGTCCATCAGTGCCCCCACCCCCATCCTCCACCTCTACCTTTACCTGCTGCAAGGACAATAGGACTTGTCCATCAGTGCCCCCCACCCTCCACCTCTACCTTTACAACAGGCCTTGTCCATGAGTGATGCAAGATACACATCACCTATGCCTTACCCGACCATTCCCAGTGAAAGATACGAGAATATGGGTATTCTATACAGATGAGTGCTTCATCTTATTGCCCCAAGGTGAATGGTTATTTCGAAACCTGTTTCTACTTTCGAATAAACGTATCCTCCACCCCAACTCGTTCACACACAGCATAATTGAGGACTAAAAGGTGTTGCTCTGAAATTCGAGAACACATTCTCTCCAGTCTGTCTGGAGTAGAGCTCTTCTGACCAGGAAATAAACTTATTTCTGCCTCCACTAAAGGTTTGTCAATTTTCCAGAACTGAAAACGCGATACCTGCGACACTGTAACAGGAATCTCAAAGAATCAGCACGTGAAATTGATATCAATAATACGGCCTTATTCTCTCGTTCTCACCTTTCTGATCGATCGTCGAGGATGGTAGATTTCATGCATTGCATTAATCAAAGTAATTATTAAGAGAAATAAAACCAATTTTGTCACCAAGTCGCGAAATGAAAACTTCATTTGCAAAAGCAATAACAAGCTGGAATCGTTTCAGACTCAAGAATTAATTTGTTAAATCCAAAGTGGCGACTCGATACAGCTTCATCACTGCTGAAAAAAGTCTAAAAGGGACACGCCAAACCGAAAGGTATCTCTCAACTTGCGAGATCTGATCCGAGACTTCGCTAGGCGCTTTATGGGTCTCCTTTGACACAAAGTTTCCTCATACAGAATGAATGGGCTGTGTCATGTTAGAGTGGGTATGCATGTTGATCTAAGATTTCACAGTGTGTACATGTGAAAAGACACATTTTCGCTTGACACGGCTCAATAAAAGGTTGGATATTTTCTCACACAAACTGCATCGCGCTTTCACAATATTCTAAAAATCAGTACAAACTCAATGTTATCATGGTGAGAAACTCAGCTAAATCCAACTTCATATAAAGACAAATATTTTCTTTGTTATCTACTCAGAATTCTTCACGCGCTTCTAACGAGTGCCCACACTCTATGTTTGTGCCGCCACCCCTCCCTACCACTCTGCGAGTTAATTAAGTAGACAAATTGTTGATATTTTTTCTTTTTGTTATTCCAGACTCTCGTGCAAATTGAAATTCCTTGTAGCTATGTTCTACACCAGCTTGTAAGATGGTGACAACGTTTCAAGAATTCAAACTGGAAGATAATAATATCCTAATGCTGGACAAGAAAGTTTGTACAATCCTACCCATTTTTAAACCGAAACGAGATTACAGACACGAAGTACTCCTTTAGCCATATCGCCAGAAACTCTGAATTCGGGTTTTTGACCAGATGAGACTCAAGCCTAGCTGTTTAGCTACACAGACCAGCAAAAGTCTTCAAACTTTAGATAAAGAAACCAGAGGCATTGTATCTTTGCAAAAAGGGAAAACAAATGGGCTGGTCAGATCACGCGGATGCACAGTCTGATCTGAAGTTTTGTAGTTCGCAAATGACATAAAATAAGTTTTCTGGAGACGCGGTCGAGGAATCTCGTCCAGCGAAACCATGTCTTCGGGGAAGCGCAGTCAGCGGATACTCCAATCAGCCCTATACGTATCCTCTCCTTCAAAGTCTTCAAAGGTGCTTTGACATCCAAACGGCACACAACAAATACTCAGATCAGCCTGTGCATTCACACAGGCTGATCCGAGTATTTCTTGTGCGCACATGCCCGAAAACACATTTTCCCTTGACGCGACTCAAATATAATAGATGGTGTCAGAAGATTCTATTTGTAGAGTAAATACAAACAAGCTGAGATTTATTAGAAGACATTTATACCAATAAATTCGGCAGGTCAACAAAAGGAAGTCCATTAGCTGAAATTATTTTCGTCACCCTTGATCCTCAACAATTAAAATGTGATCTACCACGTCACTAGGACTACCAGATACCTTACATCAAAGTAAGTATGTATAGAAGTTTGGTAAACATTGAGTTGAGACTAAACGTCCCCAACAACACAATTGAGATCATTGTGGTGGCTTTGTTTCAAATTTTGTGGGACGTTTACCCAACGCTGAGATGAAAGGACACCAGAGTGAAACCAATAGGGTTTATCCGACTCGCACCACTTTGCCTGGACAGGCTTAGACCTTGTTATTTAGCTGAAGCATCATGCAACCCAATCTTTTTCTCTAAGTCCCGATGCGCCCAAACCATAACATCAATACTCCTATATGATTTATAGAGAATCTTACATGAGTGTTAATGTATAATTGGATTTATTAAACTCGTTGAGGAAAAGAAATAAAATGCTCTACTAGTGGATTACCGACTTAAATACATAGAGAATCTTACATGAGTGTTCATGTATTATTGAATTTATTAAACAAAAGGAGGAAAAGGGATAAAATGCGAGGCTTGCCGAGCATTTTATGCCTTTTCCTCAACAAGTTTAATAAATTCAATAATACATGAGCAAAGCCTCGCATTTTATCCCTTTTTATCAATTCGCTTAATAAATTCAATAATACATGAGCACGAATGCAAGATTATATTTATCATATGACATTCAAAACGCATTTATACATGATTGTTTTACAAAAATGTCAATATGTCGCCATTAGTAAACATGACGTCATTAAAAACGTCGTATATGTAACGTTACGGGGCGTATCTAACTTATTTGCATATTTAATATCGAATTTATTACATTATACTCTCAGACGCGACGTCATATGATAAATGGCGTTACTACATCCTCAGACGCGAAATCATTCGATAAAATACTTATAACATGGATGTAAAGATAGCATTTTTCTGATGAAAGTAGAAGTAAAACAAAGATCAGGAATCGATACAATTAACTTACTCCACCCATCAAAAACCCCAAAGGGAAAGAAACACAAACAATAAGCGACCAGACCATAATGGAAACCTAAACAAAGGAAGGCAATAAGGACAGTTACTTTAAAATCTCATTTCTGCTTCAAACACAGGTTATGGGTCCCTGTTAGAACCGCGTCACCGAGGTAGTGAATGTTATAACAGATATCTACAATCTATGGTTTTGAACCCGAGTTTCCTTTAAAAAGGTGACAGTTTTAGGAATGTCCATTGTACGGATTTGTTAACGTAAAAATGCAGGGCGCGTGAATGTATCTTAAAAGATTTGCTCTTCCATTTCGCTGAAATAACGGTATACCATCAAATATATGTTAATCTTATGTTCTCGAAATTTCCACGTTCTAAATCAAAATCCGCAGAGCGCGAAGAAGCGTTAAGGGTACTAAGTAGAAATCTCTGTAAAATAATAATAATAATAGTTCGTCTGTCATTACTGACAATGACCAATCTTAATCATATTTGAGAAATGTTACTATTTGTGTGCTCTAAGATGGCTGATGAGACCGATTCTAGCTCTGAACTGTCTGTTGCAGATACAGCAACAGAGGCTAGAGGAAAACAGCTCTGTTAAGGATGCCTTAGCTCTAGCTTTGCGCTGTGCACGTTTCTGCTCAGCTTCACTGATTCTGTTTGCCTCATATCCATTGGCACCCCTTTTGATGATACCTCGCCACTTTACTCTGTCCTGTGCAATTTGTTCCCACGACTCTGTTGGAATGTTGAAGTCCCTGAGGGCGGCTTTCAGGGTGTCCTTGTAGCGCTTCTTCTGACCGCACTGGGAGCGTTTGCTTATTTCTAGTTCTCCATAGAGAATTTTCTTCGGCAAACGTTCCTCAGGCAGTATGGTATCATGGCCTGTCCATCTTAACTGTGCTAATTTCAGAAGAGTATGTGCACTTTGCATCCCTGCCCTGTTCAGGACTTCCGTGTCTGGAATCCTGTCGTGCCACTTAATCTTTAAGAATTTTCTAAGACAGCTAGTATGGAAGTGATTCAGTCTTTTGGCGTGCCGTTGGTAAACTGCCCATGGTTCACATGCATACAATAGTGTTGGCAGCACTACAGTTCTGTAAACTTTCAGTTTTGTGTCAAGTCTGATTCCACTTCGATCCCAGACACTACCACGTCGACGGCCAAATGCTGCAATAGCTTTGGCAATCCTGGCATTGACTTCATCATCAATGTGCACGGCTCTTAACAGTGTGCTCCCAAGGTAGGTGAACTTGTCTACCACTTACAATCTTTGACCTTTCACTGTCTATAAAATATGTAACAGCGAGAAGTCGATCTTTTGAATGGATGTGTATGAACATATTAAGAGCTTAGTTTGGAGTGAGTGAATTTTAGTTTAGAAACACTCAGTCGAACATTAGTTGATGAACCGAAATATGTCGTAGTCCAAATAGGAATTTAGCCAGATCCGGAATCTGGCTAGACCAAATAGGAATTCTTATTTGGCCTAGGCAGATTCGGGATCTGGCTAAAATAATATTTAGTTTAGCCAGATTCCGGATCTGGCTAAACTCTGTTTAGTTCAAATTTCTATTTGGCTAGATAGATTCCGGATCTGGCTAAGCTGGTCAGACCAAATAGGAATCTTGTTATTCCATCAATAATGTAAATTGCTGGAAACCTTTATTTTTTCCATATTGGTGTTAGGTAAAGATGATTTATACTGAAACCCTGCTCCTCAGCTCCATAAACCAAGTTTTTTTAACCATTTGTAGTGATTAAACTTTAGGCCATAAACAAATGAGATTTTCTTTCATCTTTTGTTAGTTGATTGCTTTTCACACATATTTGAAACAGTCCGATTATTAATGAAGCATGTGAGACAAAAAAGTCAGAAGATGAAAAGTTTGTTAAGATTATAGTAATTAGCCAGGGTGGTCTAAACAACACATTATTGAAGACAAACTAGAGCTGTCAGAGGATCTGACTATAGCCCCGCTTCAGCGCTGTCAGAGAAGAAAGTTATTTAAGCTGCAGAGAAAACAGTTATGAACAAGAAATAACTGTTGAAAATTTTACATTATCTGGAAAAACTCTAAGAGTTGTGAGCCCTTGTCCCTCATTTCAATGAGCATGATACATTACCAGAATGTCCATGTTTATACTAAATTTCATCTTCCATTTTTCAATGTTCAAAGGGTAATAACTCCTAAAGTAGGCAAATCAGAGTCAGGGTTCCTGCGCTCTGCACATTGTCTCATGGTGCTTTACACTTGTGTGAAGTGTCATGAAAATATCTCAAATGGTTTGTGAGTTATGGAGCCGACACAGTCAAAACTGCCTTTTTAAATGTTCAAAGGGCAATAACTCCTAAAGTAGGCAAACCAGAGTTATGGTTCCTGCACTCTGCACATCATCTCAAGGTGCTTTTCATTTATTTGAAGTTTCATGAAAATATCAGAAACGGTTATGGAGCGGACATAGTTAAAATTGCCATTTTTTAATATTCAAAAGCCTATAACTGAAAAAGTAGACAATCCAGAGTTTGGGTTCCTGCGCTCTGCACACGTAATATGGTGCTTTACATTTGTGTGAAGTTTCATAAAATTATCTCAAACGGTTTTTGAGTTATCGAGCAAAGACGGCTAAAATTGATATTTTTCAATATTCAAAGGGAAATAACTCAAAAATTAGGCAATCCAGAGTTATGGTTCCTGCACTCTGCACACCATCTCATGGTGTTTAATGTTTGTGTGAAGTTTCATGAAAATATGTGAATGGGTTTTAAAGTTATGGAGCGGACACGAAAATTGTTAACAGACACAGACAGACACACAGACAGACACACAGAAAATACGAAAACCAGAGTTATGGTTCTTGCGCTCTGCACATTGTCTCATAGTGCTTAACATTTGTGTGAAGTTTCATGAAATTATCTCAAACGGTTTACGAGTTATGAAGCGGACACTGTTAAAATTGCCATTTTTCAATGTTCAAAGGGCAATAACTCCAAAAATAAGCAATGCAGAGTTATGGTTCCTGCGCTCTGCACATCGTCTCATAGTGCTTAACATTTTTGTGAAGTTTCCTAAAAATATCTCAAACGGTTTTCGAGTTATGAAGCGGACACAATTAAAATTGCAATTTTTCAATGTTCAAAGGGCAATAACTCCAAAAGTAGGCAATCGACAGTTATAATTCCTTCGCTCTGCACATTGTCTTATGGTGTTTAACATTTGTGTGAAGTTTCATGAAAATATGTTAAGCAGATACAAAGTTATGGAGCCAAAAGAAATTAACGGAATCACGGAATTACGGAATTACGGAAAATGTTCAAAGGGCAATAACTCCAAAAGTAGGCAATCCACAGTTATAATTCCTTCGCTCTGCACATTGTCTTATGGTTTTTAACATTTGTGTGAAGTTTCATGAAAATATGTTAAGCAGATACAAAGTTATGGAGCCAACACAAATTAACGGAATCACGGAATTACGGAATGACAGAAGGACATGGCAAATCCAATATAGCCCCACTTTTTCAAAGCGGGGCTATAAAAATGAGTGTCAGAAATACTTCGAACATTAAATAATTTCTATAAAACTGTTACTGAAGCCAATGAATAAATATATTCACTTAAGGCCTGTTACCATTAAACCAAGATTCCTATTTGGTCTGACCAGCTTAGCCAGATCCAGAATCAGCCTAGCCAAATAGAAATTCTTATTTGGACTAAACAGAGTTTAGCCAGATCCGGAATCTGGCTAAACTAAATTTTATTTTAGCCAGATCCGGAATCTGCCTAGGCCAAATAAGAATTCCTATTTGGTCTAGCCAGATTCCGGATCTGGCTAAATTCCTATTTGGACTACGACATATACACAAAACGTCGAACGTTCGAGTTTATGAACACATTGTCGAACTTTCGAATCGAAATGTTGGAGCCCAAGGTCAAACTTGAAGGGTAGCGAGCTGAAATTTTACAGTTCGAATTATTCGCATTTCACGCAGAAATATGCACGCACGAGAAAGCTCAACATAACAGAAATCTTTCGAGTAAGCAGGGCACGGTTTAATTTTGATATTGTAATCATAAACTATGGAATATTTTCATGGTATCCAACGTCAGTGTAGGAGTTTATAATAGAAAACAACATTCTTTACTGTCCCCGTGAATAGGGGCTTGAAGAAATTAATGGGCTGCATATTGTTTCCATGCAGAGTTGAGACCGACCGCACACGAGTACTGGTAAACCGCTTAGAGGATCTAAGCCTACCCATTCAATGCGGTGCGAGTCGGCCCGTCCATGTTTATAAACCCTATTGGTTTCATTGGGCGACTGGGCTTGAGATAACATTCATCTCAATGTCGGGCAAAAGTCCCACAAAAGTGGAAGCAACGTCTAAAATTACCTATACAGTGTTGACGGGGACGTTAAACCTCCAATCAAACAAACAAACAAAACAACATTCTTCCATCCACGGCGTAACGGATATTTAGAGAATTACAATAATAAAATAACAGCATTTCAACCCCTATATAACAACTTAAATCTTCAACATATTGAACATATCCCTTTGCAATTCTATGAGTGTCTTGTTTTAAGGTTTGCCAAACTCCCCGTACTTCAAGCATTGTAGATCCTGATAAGACGCCGTGGACTGCCGTACCAGATCTGTCCCTGACGGTTTGCCAGCGGTTCTTTTATGCGAAACAAGCAAATATACTGACCAATATTATTCAAAACCATTACTGAGAATGTAATCGCTTACAAAATAAACATTACCCAGCAGGCACACGTCGCTAGGGCGACGTCAAATCAAGGTTGGTGCAATGTAGATGTAACGTTGCATAAACGTCATGGCATTGTACCTATGTTGATGTGACGTCACAAGTACGTCATGTGCCTGCTGGGTATGACTTACTTTTCTGTGGTTACCAATGGCGAATGGACACCAGTACCAGAGCGGCTCAGTCGTGACGATGTTGTTCGTGCCACAGGGCTGTGTGACGGAACGCCGAGTTTTGGCGAGGATGAGGTTCGTTTCAAGTCTGTCTGTGACTTGCGGCGATGAAATGGTATCATGCTTGATGTATTTTGATTTTATTTCTTATTTTATTTTATTTGGATTCATGGAAACATCTGAAAAAACTGTGCCCAGTTTTGCACGGGTGATAATTTTTCCAATATGGAACGTGTATTTCGCTTTATGAAACCTTTCACAAAGTTGGGGTTTCCTTGTCAGTCACAATCTTTCTTTATGTGCAGTTTTCTATGAGGCTGAAGGCAACCGTTATCACCATCTAATCTGAACATATATTCTGATTTGCTTTGTGCGACGTAAAATATAAAATAGTTTATATTACTACTGTATTATCCATACTCTGAGTATATCTTTTAGTTTGTTCAAACCTAACGGCGTCGTTAGTTAACATATCTTTTAAACTTTGATCAGTTAATTTGGCAAATATGGTAATATTTTTGCTGAAAAAATGTGAGAAGCCCTTGAATATGCAAAAGCTACTCACATTTTTTTTTTTCAACAAAAAATACCAGAATATTGGATATTGTACTTGCAATGAAAATAAAATTTTAACTTCTAATGGTCTCTTTAAACTTTCGACGCTTTGAAAAACTGTGCTCTGGTTT
This sequence comes from Lucinisca nassula, assembly GCA_963580285.1. NCBI lineage: Eukaryota > Metazoa > Mollusca > Bivalvia > Lucinida > Lucinidae > Lucinisca > Lucinisca nassula. The sequence continues at coordinate 1,704,541 of OY757013.1, read as the reverse complement.
GAACATATTCTGTTCTATTCACTAGAATATTATTATGCACATAACGAAAACACGCCTAGTCAAATATATTGACCATTTTACCACCCAAAATGAAAATTTTCAGATAAAAAATCTGATTTTTGTCTTATTTCTGTCCCAAACATAGATTGAAGGTACGACGAGGCGGTTCTAATGAGTACCCACAGTCTATGTTTTTGAGCAGGAATAAGAAAAATATGTTCGCCTGTAAACCCCAGTTTTACTATATAAAAGTGGAGTATAAGGTTTATAGGCGTGTTTTTGTGATGATGAAGATAAGGAAATATTCAATTCTAAAACATTTTTTTTCTCGTCTTACAAGTGTATTTTGCAACATATGATTTTCAATTTTTTAACTTATATCCAAGCTCGAAAATCACAAATATACAAAATCCACATAAAATGAATTTAAGACCACATTTCACTATTGCCCGAGTCATATCACACTCCGCGAACACTGAAGACCATTTCAAATTGGTATTGACGCATGACTTAATGGAGACTTAATTCATTTCTGTCTTTAGCTCTTTTACTGAATACAGCTACATCAAAATGGACTTTGAAAGCATTCAAAGAAATCAAAGAGACGTGAAGTTTCTTTCAGTGGTCGTTGTGCTTGTAAAGCATTCATACAACAGGATATTAACACTCTGGGTGCCAGTCACGGCTGAGGCAGACGGTATTTTCAAGTATATTCTTCGCATAAAAATGGTTTGAAATTTCATGAAGACCCTTCAAGCCTTATTTTTTCGAAACATAAAATTCATTTCCTTCGAAAAAAGAACAAAAAAAACTAGAATGACGTTTGCTATTTGAGCCCCGCCAAGCGAATTTGTGTCTTCGAGCATTCCGTAATGACAAATTTTAACTGCGCATGCCCAGCCATTCAGAGGGGCCAGGGATATGGCTTTCTGTCTGAAGGTTCCTCTTGATTCACTGCTTGTATGAGCGAGCAGCGAAGGTTCTGGCGAGACTGCGCAGATGCGCAGGCTCGCCTGAACCTTCGCTGCTCGCATAGGCTCTAAGTACCAAAATCGCTTGACGGGGCTCATTTAATTTTGAATTAACCAACAAGTAAGACGCATCGAGGATAAAAGTCATTTTTGCAACTGTGGTCACAGCACGGACGTTGTCGTGTCCTTTCATATCATATTCATATACGAAATGGCAAGTCAATACAATAGTGGTCATAATGCACTGCCCACTATGTAAAGTGCAACACACTTTTGCCTGCCGTCGAACTGCAGCTTTTGTTTGACACAACGCACACAGGTTCAGAAAGGCCGACACACAAATTTGTTGAAAAAAATTATGCATAGTAAATATACATGTATTTAATACAACATAAATAATGCATCTGAGTGCACACTAAATCAATTCAAATTCGATTCAAACAGCACTCAAATCCCTCTTTAGACAAGGAGAGCGCCACCTACAAAATGCTAAGAGCAAAATGCAAAAGCCTTCGCTAGCCGTTGCAGCCATTTTTCTTAAGCATATATTGCAGTAGAAAGAGAAATCATCTGAATACATAGACTACTCCTAGGAAAGAATTTGCTCCGATTAGGAGTAAGAGTAGCCCCCATCTCAGAAGAAGATGATTTTACCTCGATTTTCTTTGTTGTGTGTAAAAATATATTCTTCTGACTATGCATCTTTTCACAAGCAACTGGATCTACATGTAGTTGATGAAAACTATACTGTGTTTACATAAGGACTTATTTGGTCCGAACCATGTTTGTCCCCATCACTGAGTTGACACTATATAGGGACTAAGTGTGATCGCGGTGTGGCACAGTGCAACTCGATCCGAATCGACTTGGTCACTAGTTTTCGACTGGATTTGATCTGGTTCAGGTTGAACCGCACTAAGTCTCTACATGTAGTGTGAACGGGCTCTTGTGTGAACGGGGTTTGGGGGAAAAAGGAAACTTGAGTCGAGCCGACCCATAAGAAAAGAGCTCTTAGTAATACACACGTTAGGTTCTTCAAATTAACGGGTGACGCCTTGTATGAAGGTCTGTTCTACATGTCTGAGAACAGTAAAGACACAGGCTAGACTTCGTTTATATGCAGTCTTGTCTAAGTCTATGCAATAAAGGTCTCGTTGTAGACAGCGAGGACCTGTGTACCAGACGGTGGTTTTGTTTGATTTGACGTTTAACGTCCCCGTCAACACTGTAAAGGTCATTTTGGAGACGTTGCTTCCAATTTTGTGGGACTTTTACCCGACATTGAGATGAAATGACATCTCAAGCCCTGTCGCCCAATGAAACCAATAGGGTTTATTAGCATGGACGGTCCGCCTCGCATCGCGGTTCCTGGACAGGCTTAGATCCTCTAAGCGGTTGGTACATGTCATACTACAGGTTATGTTATATCACGGCTTCTAAACAAAATCTCCCCTCATGACAGACACTTTCGGGGTAGCCCAAAGGTGCTTATAGTGCCAGGTTACCTGAAACCTTGACAGTTAAACAACCACGTCATTTTCCACACAAAAATGTGTAGATTATATAGAAAAATGACCATATATGGTCATTTTTCTATATAATCTACACATTTTGGATCCGTGTTATAACGAGGTTGTGGTGTATGTACTCTTTGCTATGAAAAACACATAAAAATAAAAAAACAAAGTCAGGCTTGACCCTGAAGGAGGAAAGTATAAAGCTCGTAAATGCAAGCTCAAACTACGTGGGCTCACAGTTCTTCAAGCGCCTTTTGATTTACCTTTAACCTTTTGAATTGTATTACAAGACAAAATTCTTTTCCACAGAAACCGGGTGCAGGCACAAAATAATAAGTCCTATCTAAGCCATTCAACCAGTTATTAGTGACATGGCAAAGAAATGTCCATAGTAAAAGATACGTAAAAGGAAGACTATATAAGATTGAAACGTCTACAGCGGCGTAGCACCCTTCATGCAAAAACAGTTGCCTACACATTATAAGAAGAAGGAGAAGAAGAAGAAGGAAGGATTTGTTTGTTTGTTTGATTTGAGGTTTAACGTCCCCGTCAACACTGTAAAGGTCATTTTGGAGACGCTGCTTCCAATTTTGTGGGACTTTTACCAGACAATGATATGAAATGACATCTCAAGCCCTGCCGCCCAATAAAACCAATAGGGTTTATAAACGTGGCCGGGCCGACTCGCACCGCTTTGCCTGGGCAGGCTTAGATCCTCTAAGCGGTTTACCTACTACTACTACTACTATCAACTTTATTTCTTTCAACTCAGGTCAATACATGACATAGAGTTAATATACAATAGAAATATAAATGAGCATGTGCACGTATACTGGCAAGGGGTAACAAAGAGTTTTAAGAAATTGGGCGCTTTGATACCTGAGGAGTGGGGATAGGTGGGTAGGGGGAATAAAGGTTTCACAGAGAGAGAGAGAAAGTCGTGTACAGAGACCAAATGGAGAGAACGAAAGGGAAAAGACATACATTACAATACATATGGTTCAACGGGACAACGGATGGGCCGCATGACGCTTCCATGCAGGGCCGAAACCGACCACACACGAGCGCTGGCAAACAGCCCAGAGGATCAGTACTCGTGTGCGGGTCGGTTTCAGCTCTGCATGGAAGCTTCATGCTTCTATTTCTTCAAGCCCCGATGGGCTTTGATCAAAGGAACAAAGGAATCACTCTTAAAGGATATAATTTGCCCCATCTAGGGAGCAAGCTCCCTCATGTAAAAGTGTTCAGCATTATGGGGATATATTTCTTTGGTTTGCGTACACTTTATTTTCACCTTGCTACGCCAATGAATGTTTTTGAAGAACAGTGAAATTCATCCATTAAGCTCACCTTTGGGACTGTTCAAAAGTGGTCTTTAAGACCACTTTTGAACAGTTCCAAAGGTGGCCTCTAACTAAAGGATACTATATGCAGAAAACACAAAGGTAGAATAACTGAAACCTACTAAATGGGGGTTTCAAAGCAGAATAGCCTAGGTCTAAGTTTCATCTGGTCTTAACAGCGGGATTTCGCTATCCTGCGTGTTTAAAATAAGATAAAAATAGTGTTTTCCAGGGTTTTCATTACAATATGTTAGCATGGCTCACTTACTTCCTGCTGTTTACAGACAGTGTTGACAATGGTCTTTCATCCGAGCCCTGGGCTTTCCCCACCCTCCGGTTGGTCAAAACTTTACTCATAGTTGACAAACTTCCACTGATTGAACTTTTTTCTCGAACTATAAAACAAAAGTTTAAAACTCCCTTTTCTGTTGTTTAGTCCTTTATCATCGTAATCCCCTTTTAACTTTTTATTTGCCTTTTGACTTTAATATAACACAAGTCACCAAATACAAGTTACCACTAAAATGGTTTCTAATACAGAGATTTAAATTGTGTGAAGTTATTAATCTTATAATAACCATAGCCATTATTTTCATGAATGATTTTACACTATGGGTTTTGAAGCCAGAGAATTATACAATGTTAATAACTTCAAAACACGGAGATTAATGAATCCAGATTAAGGTTTTAAAACTCTTGTGACGTTGTAATTTGGAAATAAAACAAGTCCGGTAAATGTGATCAAAATATTCACCAGAACATGTAATGGTTATTGCCCTTCAAGCACTTCATTACCCACAAAACCCACGTTTACAAGTGTAGCGTGTACCGGATCGTTCACGAAGTCAAGCAACGCGGCCACCCATCCAGGTACTAACCGCAATCTCCGTGAATAAGCCAACCACTCTACCCGCGTCGCTAAAAGATCCGGCTCCTACAGCAAGGCTGTAGAAGTGGTATTTATCCATAACCGTTACATTTCTCCCTCTCATCTCTTGACTTCGCCCCGAACGGCACATGCCTCACAAGGCTAACCCCGAGGGCGGAGTCTATGTAACAAACCAGCGGCACTGTTTGTATTCTACCGCTGCCACTAATGTAGCGTGTGTACCAGGTCGTTCACGAAGTTAAGCTACGCGGTCACCCATCCAGGTACTAACCGTGATATCCGTTGCTTAACTTCCTGAAAAAGCCAACCACTCTACCCGCGTCGCTAAAAGAGCCGGCTCCTACAGCAAGGCTGTAGAAGTGGTATTTATCCGTAACCGTTACAATAGTAAAACTGACATTATTTTGGGCGCGATAGCCCCAGAGTATTGAAGAGTGATTTTGGCACTACTTTTTGCATTAATGCATACGACCTATTCACCACCAAGGACACCGTGAGAAAATATAGCGCAATATTCGAAACAGTTTCAAAAGCTCTTCATTAAATGAAACAGCCGACAGAAATAAATATTATAACTTGAATGTATTATAAATGTATCAATAAAGTTCACCGTGACAGGGATTCACTGAGGGATTCTCCGTGTAAAAAAAAAAAAAAAGAAACATGAATGAAAACATTGTAGACTAATATGCCATTCAGCGTCTTTTTAGTAAAATTAGCCCATTTTACAGCTCGTTTTGTACCGGAAATCCCAAAACTGGCAACTGGCAAACAGCACAGGCTCAGATCAGATACCGCAGAACGCGGAGTCTCATTAGGGCATACATTGCATGTTTGCGAAAGGTTCAGCATTTTCCAGATAAATTTTAAAGAAGCCACAAGCAGACATCCCTAAATTTTGAAATGGACTCGCTTCATACTCTTATGATTCCATTACAAAATGGGTAAAAAGTACGCAGTGTGGGTCGATTATGTAATTCTTTGTGTCATTAACCCATATAAGACAATTGGTATCTCCCAGTTAAGAAGTTTGGAGTAGTCCATGTCCAATTGTAGGGGAGCCAGGTTTATATTGTTGGCAGTAAATTTTGCAAAAATTGTATGTACTTTCAGCAAACAGTTTAAGCACAGATGAGACGCCAGGTGTTGGGGCGTCTGATCTTGGTCTGCAATGTTTGCAAATGTCCCCACAAAAGGCTACTATGCATACATGGGTCATTGAAGTGTTTATATCAATAACGAGGAAGTCGTTTTGTTTTCAGAGACCTAATGATTAAGTGTTAGCCCCCACTAGGCATGTGAACGGCTTCGGTAGCTCAGTCGGATAAGCGACTGACTAATGATGAGGAGGACGCGGGTTCGATACCAGCCGGGGTGGGCAACATGTTTCTTGGAGATTGATCATGTAATCTTTTCAAGTGTGGCACAGAAGTTTGGCTAGGTAAACTGACCAGCTCATGAATGACCTAAAAAGTGTTGCTTGGTCGTTACACACCAATATAAATTTATGCAGCTTGAATACTTGCTAGTAACGATTAAGAAATATAAACATTTTTCCGAAAATTGAAAATAATTAAAAGAACAAGAACAACAGTGAAAAAACTATCGGTGAACAAACAGCCCCTTTATATGACGTAGTGCATGTATATGTCTTCTGTAAAGGTTTATGCTCTGGATAAATGAAATTCCCCAAAGGAATTAAAACATCGAGTGACCAGCTTGGCTAGTTTCGCCAAAGTAAGCCTCATAAGCCATCTTCCAATATATTCAAGCCCCATTTGAACAATAAAAGGGATCAGTCATAGTTTTTCTTGAATAACATTTGCAGGATTCCAAAGAATATGTCTCACCGAGGCTGTTCACAATCTATGTTTTGAGCACAAATATGAAAAATATCAGAGTTTCTTTGTCTTTCATTTTTTGTTGGAAAACAAAATCAACATATTTGACTAGGCATGTTTTCACAATGTATCAACTCGTCTCCTTGGACGGGTCCAGTACCAATTTAGGGGATGTCCAGTTAATTTCATATAATTATATGTACTGTAAGTTAAAAAAAAAAAAAAAACACACACACACACACTTCATGGACTTTTAGGAAACCGTATAGACTCGGAACAGTGCCCTTTAAACACCTTCTTGTTTGAAACCAGAAGGCTCAGGTGTTTGATATTTGGTATGAAGCTTCGTTTTGTGGACTTCTATCAAGATTGTTCAAATTAAAGCCCCGGGGCCAAAAATGTCCCCACCCTGGGGCCCTTTGGTTTTAAATTGACTTATATAGGGAAAATCTTTAAAAATCTTGTCTGAAACCAGAAGGCCCAGTTCCTTGATATTTGGTATGAAGCTTTGTCTAGTGGACCGAGACCAAGATTGTTCAAATTATAGCCCTGGGGCCGAAAATGGCCCTGCCCCGGGGCCCACAGGTTTTATATAAACTTATATTAAAAATCTTCTTGTCTGAAACCAGAAGGCTCTGGTCTTTTATATTTGGTATGAAGCTTCACGTTTTAGACCTCCCTCAAGATAATGCAAATTATAGCCGGTCGCCCTCCCCGGGGCTCACTTGTTACACTGCGGATCAGGTGAGCGATCCAGGGCCATCAAGACCCTCTTGTTATTGTTTGTTACTCATGTTTACCAGTTTTACTGCGAATTTATTCTTTTAATCAGCTTTCTGTGCGTTTTACAATCATATCTGCCCGTTCATATTTTGCAGTTTCGGGATTGTTTTCATCATATTTATATGCATATGTCAATATGATCTGCATAGCGGAAAAAATCCACAGGCAAAATGTTAAAGGTTATATGCAAATCATGGCATTTGACATCATATCAACCAAAATGTCTATTTAACATCAATATACCCCTTTGTGGTTTTGTTCTCCGATAAAATTATTCATTGTTCGTAGATCAAGATAAATGTTATTAACTTCAACACATTGAATGAACCATAATATGATCAAATTGTATAAAACAACAATGATCTCTACCAACGACAGCCCTAGGTCCGAGTCAGAGCCCAGTGAAAAGTGCACTCGGAGGCTGTCATATTCCGACTGTTACATACCCAGAAAATCAATTGACTGCTCCACCCCACCACACACATACTGCTTCACACGTGCTTCTCATTTCAAGTTTTGTCCTTATTAGAACCACACCCGCCACTGCCATCTGTGGCACTGCCTATCCTCATATTGGCTAAAAAGCTTGCTTTATTGATCTTCGCTCAGCTGTCCCTGTTTTCTGTTCAAAAAGGTCAATGTGTAAAAGCACCGAAAGAAGAATCAGCATGCCATGATCTGTCTTTGCAACTGCAAATATAAGTCAGCAAATTCTTCGCTGCCCCATGCCCCATGCCCCGCCAACCGCCCCACCCCCTACAGAAAACATATAAAATACCATGCCAACAAAAGCTGCTATCCCGATTTCTGGGTCGAATGTGTTACCTGGACTGGCCGCATGTGCTTGTACACTGGTACTCAGTTTAAACCTGATCAGGGTCATTACTGTTCGCATAATGAGTCAGCGCACGACAAAACCTACAATAAGACATGTTCGCCAAACGAAAACTCAGATCAGCCTGCGCATCCGCGCAGTCTGATCAGAGTCTTCGTTGTGCGCTCTAAGGATAGCTAAGGGCCCAATGCTCCTACATACAGCAAGAGAAGTCTCTGGTTAGACTATATGGATGCGCAGGCTGATCTGACATGTAAATTGTAGGAAATTCTGTGCCCCGGCTCATATAGTACAGGCTTTCAAGGGATAACTGAAACAATCTAAGTAACTCTAGATGTGAGGGGCTGAAGGAGGGCCCCGTCCATCGGGGCTTGGAGAGTGTTGCTTCCACGCAGAGCTGAAACCGAACGCGAGTAAGCTTGTATGAGTTGGACCGTCCATGCCTATAAACCCTACTGGTTTAATTGGGCGGTAGGGCTTAAGATGTCATTTCATATCAATGTCGGGTACAAGGACCCCCCAAAACGGAAATGATCTACATTATATAGTGTTGACGGGGGAGGTTAAAAACCACAAATCAAACGAACAAACAAACAAACAAAACAGACATACAAACAAACGGTCTGAAGGACCCGCTTCCACCTGGTACATTTTCAATTTTTGGTAAATTTTACAAAAATAAATGTTCTTTAAGCAATCAGTCTAGACCCAGATCAGATGCCGCGGTATGCGGTATCTGATCTGGTTCTGCACTGTTTGCCAATGTACAAGAAAAGGGACGCTATGCATAAATGGATTAACCCATTTTATACAGGAAACCCCAAAATGGGACATTGCCACACAGTGCAAGCCCAGATCATGTCGCGCAGTCTGATCGCGGCCTTAACTAATTGCAAAACGTTCAGTCATTTTCTAAATAAAGTTCTAAAATATTTTAACCTGACGCCCTAAATACTGAAATGGACAACTACTATATATAGAGAGAGGATATTTCATGAGTGTTCGTATTAAACGAGTTTAGGAAAAGGGGTAAACTGCGAGGCTGCCTCGCATTTTATCCCTTTTCCTAAACTCGTTTAACAAATTCAATAATACATGGGAACGAATGCAAGATTCTATTTATCATATGGCATTTAAAACGCATTTTTACCAAAAATGTCAATAATCCGCCATTAATAAACGCGACGTCGTTAAGAAAGTCGCACGTGTAACGTCACGGGGCGTATCTACGAGTTACTAATTTGCATATTTAATCCACTCGTATAGTTTAGCGAATTTATTACATTGCGTATATAGTGAGGAAAAGTCTGTTCCGCATAAAACTGGTTAATTCTAACAAAAATATTGTTTTGAAACAGTGAAGACCCTGATCAGAGAACGGCGTTCTGTGGCGTCTGATCTGGGCCTTCACAGTTTGCCGATGTCCCCAAAAATGGTACTCTAGGGATATATGGATTAAAGTTGTTCAGCAGATGTAATGTCAACAACTTTGAAAAGCATTTTCTTGTTCAATGTATCACAATCGATGATACATGAACAAACGTATGTAACCAGTGCTTCAGCTGAAGTGCACGACCCGCCGGATGCTTTTAGCTTTATGAGTGTTACAATATATGGGTATGGCGGCCATTTTGGTCAGGTGACCTGGACGTAAAACGGTTTCCCCAATAAATGCGCCTTATCGTAAGGAGCAAAAATATATCTTATACTTTAATACTGTATTCTGAATCGTTTGCATGATAAAATGCATTCTCACATTTTTCAATACAAAAGCATATGTGTAAAAGTTTGACCTAGGCACAAAGAAGGTCAAGGTCAATCCAGGGTCACCATTTTAGCAATTTATGATGGGCCTACGTCCCAGATGCCATTTATCAAGTTTCGTGGAAATCTGCCCAGTGGTTCTGGAGAAGACTATTTTTGAAGGGTTTTTAGCGGCCATTTTGGTCATGTGACCTGTATCCCATGAGAAAATTTTGGTTTCCCCCATCCCATAGAGGCTCCATATGAAATTTGACTTCAATCGGCCCAACGGTTTCCGAGGAGAAGCAGTTCGAAAATTTTCACATCTTTCGCCTCTGCGAGGCTATACTAAATGGAATGTAATATTTCGCAAGTTCATTGGTTAGATCTCATTGATATCTATCAGTATGCCAAAAATTGTTTAAATATTCCAAGCGGTTAAGTCACTATCACCAATTTTCACAAACGGGTTACGGACTGACAGACAGACAGACAGACAGACAGACAGACAATATATGGCTTGGCGGCCATTTTGGTCATGTGACCTGGACCCCATGAGCAAATTACTGGTTTCCCCCATCCAATAGAGGCTCCATTTGAAATTTGACTTCAATCGGCCAACGGTTTCCGAGGAGAAGCAGTTCGAAAATTTTCACATTTTTCGCCTCGGCGAGGCTATACTAAATGGAATGTAGTATTTCGCAAGTTCATTGGTTAGACCTCATTGATATATATCAGTATGCCAAAAATTGTTAAAATATTCGAAGCGGTTAAGTCACTATCACCAATTTTCACAAACGGGTTACGGACGGACAGACAGACAGACCATATATGGCTTGGCGGCCATTTTGGTCATGTGACCTGGACCCCATGAGCAAAGTTTGGTTTCCCCCATCCCATAGAGGCTCCATATGAAATTTGACTTCAATCGGTCCAACGGTTTCTGAGGAGAAGCAGTTCGAAAATTTTCACATTTTTCGCCTCGGCGAGGCTATACTAAATGGAATGTAATATTTCGCAAGTTCATTGGTTAGACGTCATTGATATCTATCAGTATGCCAAAAAATGTTAAATATTCCAAGCGGTTAAGTCACTATCACCAATTTTCACAAACGGGTTACGGATTTTTCGCCTCGGCGAGGCTATACTAAATGGAATGTAATATTTCGCAAGTCCATTGGTTAGATCTCATTGATATCTATCAGTATTCCAAAAATTGTTTAAATATTCCAAGCGGTTAAGTCACTATCACCAATTTTCACAAACGGGTTACGGACGGACGGACGGACGTTCTCACAAATGGATACTTATGTGGCTATTTTGAGCAAGATTGATACTTAGGTGGCTAATTTTAACCACATAACAGACCTTTTATGTGTCTAACGGAATAAATCGCACTTTCTCTCATTGACTTACATTGATTCTGTCCAAGTTCATAGCCACCTATCTATCCATTTGTGTGTACGGACAGACAGACTGACAGACGGACAGAATGACAGAATGACCGAATGACAGAATGACACGGTGATTTTAGGGCACTCTTAGAAAATCAACCGACTTTAGTCGGTCGCTTTTTCTGCGGGTCGTGCAATTGCCCACACGGTCATGTTTCGGGGCATTAGTTTCCGCCACACAGGATTTCATGAGTAGAGATTCGACATAGGCTTTCCCAACACTTGGGGTGTCTGAGCCGATCGAAGCCGAGGTTCAGCCGACTACTCCGAGTATTGGAAAGGTTTGATATCGAATCCTTACGATTTTTTTTTCTTGCATACTTAAACTCTTCTTTTCGATTAAGTAATTATTATAACATGAATGCAACATCGTATCAACGCCGTTGCGCCCGACATTGATACGACGTAGCCAAAATAACGTTGTACCGGCGTTGTTGCTGAAACGACAAGTGAGATTTTTCGTTTTATTTGCTGCGGTGAACCGCATTTCCAAGCCAAATAATAGGCTTTTTGCGTGTGTGCTGCGTGCGTGCGTGCGTGCGTGTGTATGTGTGCGCGCGCGTGCGTGCGTGTGTGTTGCCGAGGACAGATCATAAAGTAGTCAAACGCGCTGTTAATAGAGTTCCGTGGTCATTTTTTGTCTAGATGAAATGAAAATGACTAGAGTCGTTATTACGTGTCGACAAAGCCCCCCTGCGAGACAGTACGCTGAGGTATTTTCTGTGTGTCCACAACCCGACCCTCTCGTATCAGTACTGTGATTTGTGCGGTCATAATTAAATCTTAAAATTAGAATCATTTTTTCCACTGTATATTTTTCGAAAAGCCTGTATGTACATGTGTGTAGATTGCACATTTTGTGGTTTATTAGATACTCGTATAATATGGTAGTTAAAAATAAATAATATATGCAAACATATGAATTTTACTAAACCAACGAATTTCTAAACAAAGAAAACATTCAAATTGAAGTATGGGATAGTTGTTCATCCTTGCACTGTCACTACTGCACGACTGCGCGGCGCAATCAACAGCCCACCGTGCGAAATCGATTAAGGGGACCCGCAGGCCTTACGGTGGTCACATATTGACTCGAACGTTACCGTCTAGATCGTCAGCAGTTGGCCAGAAACCATCATGGCCGTAACTGGTGCAATTTGGGCCCAGTTGTTCAAAGCATCGTTAGCTTAACGAGCTTGTTAGTGGTCATATTGTTAACTGTTCTAGCAAGTTTAATATATAACTTTTTGGTATGTTTGCTAAAAAAATGTGACAGCTTTTGGTTCTGCAAAAGCTGCTCACATTTTGCAGCAAAAATTTTAGCATATTTGCCATAATAAATGATCAAAGTTTTAACGATACGTTAACTAACGACGTCCTTAGTTTTGAACAACTGGCACTTGGTTTTTAGTGATGAGTCACATGTGCGGTTCATTAAGATGGATACTGTAAGGCACTGTCCCCGCTCGTCGGGGCTTGGAGAAATATATTTGCCAGCGCAGAGCTGCAACTGACCACACACGAGTTTTGGTAAACCGCTTAGAAGCACTAAACCTGCCCAGGCCAGGCTGTCCAATGCATACTCAGAGTATGCATTTTGGTTTCATTGAGTGGCAGGGCTTGAGATGCAACTTCATCTCAATGCCGGGTAAAAGTCCTACAAAATTGGAAGCAGTGCCTCTAATATGACCAAATAGTGTTGACGGGGACGTTAAACCTCAATTCAAACAAACCAAACAAAGACTGGAAGACAAGGCGGTCACAACCGTTACTGGCATTCCAACGTAGAAGTATTTACCCTATGATATGTCACTGTTTTTTTTTTTTTTTTTTTTGACGTCAATATATAAGCCCACCCTGTTCATGTGAACAAAATGCTAAGCATGCAACTTGTAAGCATAGACTTTATTGACAAAGTATTCCCAAAACAGATGCCACACTTCATTTTGTCTGATCTGGGTCCAGGGGGTTTGACAAAATGCGGGAAAATCTTGTAAAGCGGCAAAGGTAAAACAAGCTTTACACGATTGTGTTGGTCATATATGAGTTGATGCATCATGTTAACATGTACGTATATTAAACACCCAGTAAACCCCACTTTATGTTAAGAAAACTGGGTTTACAGGGGTATCCTGACGTTGCACCGTCGTTGTATGGGGCGCCGTTTTACTATCTAATCCGTATTTATGGATATCCATAATTCGAATTATGGATATCCATAATTCGAATTCAATTATGGATATCCATAATTCGAATTATGGATATCCATAAATCGATTTATGGATATCATTAATTTAGATCGAAATATGGATATCCATAAATCGAATTATGGATATCCTTAATTCGAACTAGAGCTGTCGCCTAACGGGCGCCAATTTTACCCCCGCATGCGTTGTCAGACAAATTTTTACAAGTATTTGACCTTGAGGAAGGTCAACGTAAAGGTCAAGGTCAGGTTTGTGTATATCAATCTTAAGTACTAGTGGCAAGGTGTGTGGTGTGTGAATATTAAAGAAATCGGTCAAAGAATAAGGAAGTTATGAGCAATGTTAAAGTTTTTTGTAACGGACCGACGACAGACGACGACGACAGACGACAAGCTGACTCCTATATACCCCCTTCAAACTTCGTTTGCGGGGGTATAATTATGGATATCCATTATTCGGCTGATTTATGGATATCCATAATTCTCCACAGCAAATAAACCTTATGAATAATTACTGCTCCCTTTACAAAAAAAAATAAATAAATAAATCGACTATTCGCGTCAGATTTCCGATTTAGGTGTGTAATAAAAGCCGGGATGGAGGTGGAGGTAATGTCGAATAGGCTAAGTGGTGGCCTATGGTGCGGGAGAGATAGGTCTTGTTTGATTTGGGGTTTAACGCCCCCCTTCAATATTATTTAGGTAATTTTGAGACGTTGCTTCCAATTATGTTGGTCATTAAGCCTTCATTGAGATTAAATGCCGCCGGTTTCGGTAGCTCAGTCGGATGCGCGTCTGACTGGTGATCAGGAGGACGCGGGTTCGATACCTGCCGGGGTCGGCAACATTCTTTCCTGGAGATTGATCATGAAATCTTTTCTACAGTCATTCTCTCCCTTCCGCTGATTCAAAAAGGGCAGTTGTCAGTTTCTGGCGAAAGAATGTGCACTGTTCTGGTTAACTGCTTACGTATAAGCCTGTCCAGGACAAGTGTGGATAGGTAAACTGACCGGCTCAAAAATGACCTAAATTAGTGTTGACTGTGCCGTTAAACTCAAATACAAACAAACAAACAAACAAACATCTCAATCCCTGTCGCCCATTGACTCGCACGACTTTGTTTGAACAGACTTAGACCTTCTAAACGGTTTACCAGTACTCTCAGCTCATGCAGCCAAACCTACGTATTTCTCCAAGCCCCAGTAGGCGGGGACCAGGAGATATGTCTGAATCTGCCTGGTACTCCAAACATCTCAAGTAGAGTATTTCTTTGTTTGATTTGAGGTTTAACGTCCCCGTCAACACTGTAAAGGTCATTTTGGAGACGTTGCTTCCAATTTTGTGGGACTTTTATCCGACCTTGAGATGAAATGACATCTCAAGCCCTGCCGCCCAATGAACCAATAGGGTTTATTAACATGGACGGGCCGACTCGTACCGCTTTGCCTGGGCAGGCTTAGATCCTCTAAGCGGTTTACCAGTACTCGTGTGCGGGTCGGTTTCAGCTCTGCGTGGAAGCATCGTGCAGCACATCTATTTCTTCAAGCCCCGATGGGCGGGTGCCGTCAAGTAGAGTATTATATGGATATATGTTAATTCTATATATAACGACCATGTGCATTTTTCTCCAGAAAGCATGCACGGATTGCCTGTTTGGATCATTATAATCTTACGTCCGATTAGGTGCGCAGTCCTCGTAGAGGTGATTCCAGAGGTACCGGATGCGTTGGCCGGAATTTCCAGATCTTACGGCAGGTTCCGATATTTAACTGCACACATGGCGGACGTTCAGCGTATGCCGTCCGTTGCTTTGGAAGCCTTACGGGCTGAAAAGGCTGCACGGCAGATAGGTCCCTTTGACCGGCCATCATCTTCCAGCGATGATGAAGACCTTGAAGATTTTGAAGATTTTTACAATAAACAATCACGTGTTTTAGGGAGAAATCATTAACCCAAAAGCTTTAGCGGTGATTTATGGATATCCATAATTCGAATTATGGATATCCATAAATCGATCTGAATTATGGATATCCATAAAACGATCTGAATTAATGACATCCATTAATCGAATTATGGATATCCATAATTCGATTTATGGATATCCATAATTCGATTTATGGATATCCATTATTCGGCTGATTTTTGGATATCCATAAACCGAATTATGGATATCCATAATTAGATTTATGGATATCTATAAATACGGATGAAATAGTAAAACGGCACCCCATATCGTTGTACGACTTTACTGAAACATCGTGAGTCCTGTATGATACAGCAACATATACAGTAAAAATTCAACTATTAAGACCACCTAAAATGAAGACTAAACCTGTTTTTAAAAGCTTTTTGAGAATGTTTCATTTATTCTTCCTTTGTTTGTTTCAACACCTACTGTCTCCTATTAAGAGACCACCCTTGGGACTGTTCAAAAGTGGTCTTAAAGACCACTTTTGAACAGTCCCATAGGTGGTCTTAATATAGGAATTTTCCTGTATATTACTATACTATATACATGTATTACTAAACTATGGACAACAACACTATATATATCACCACCATGTACTTCACGACTCTATCAATACTTCATACATTACATCACTATATATCATTACACTCGATACCACTATACTTAGAATCACTGCACTAAAATATCACTAATCGATAAAACCGTGCACTATATACATCAACACTTTGCATATCTACCCCTGCTTCTCTAAATCACTCACTATGCTTTATATCGCTGCAATTTGTTTTTTTTTTTTTTGTTTGTTTGTTTGATTTGAGGTTTAACGTCCCCGTCAACACTGTAAAGGTCATTTTGGAGACGTTGCTTCCAATTTTGTGGGACTTTTACCCGACATTGAGATGAACTTTGTATCACATAATTATATATCACTACACTATATGTATTCGGCCCCTGCCTATAGGGGCCTGAAGAAATATATGGGCTGCATGATGCTTCCACGCAGAGCTGAATCCAGCCCGCACACTAGAACTAGTAAACCGCTTAGAGGATCTAAGCCTGTCCAGGAACCGGGTTGCGAGGTGGACCGTCCATGCTAATAAACCCTATTGGTTTCACTGGGCGACAGGACTTGAGATGTCATTTCATCTCAATGTCGGGTAAAAGTCCCACAAAATTGGAAGCAACGTCTCCAAAATGACCTTTACAGTGTTGACGGGGACGTTAAACCTCAAATCAAACAAACAAACACTATTTGTATTACATCATTGTTTTTGTTAAAAGCCTCCGTCGTGTAGTGGTTATGCTACCCCCTCGCAGGATCTATCCCGGGCTTCTCCAGACTTTCGGATTAATCTTTAAACCGAGGCCCCGTCTCTGTATGATATTAGCTGCCGGTGAGACGTAAAAACTCAAACACTCATTCACTCACTGTTTTTGTTAGTTTAATTGTTTTGGTTTAATGATCCTTTCAACATTATTTCGCTTATATTGAGCCAATCGTTAATCAGAGGTAGGCGAAAACCGGAGTATCCAGAGAAAAACTACATGACCTTCCGCTGTAGAACTTGGCGTCTCACATGCATCCCAAGTGAGGCTCGAACCACAGCGGTGTGGGACCTAATGATAAAGAGTCAGCACTCTTACCCATTAAGACACGGACACCCATATATCACATCACTATAAATAATTACTCTATATTACAACATTACACTATATATCAGGTCCACGCCCATTGGGGCTTGGAGAATTAGATGGGTTGCATGATGTCTCCATGCAGGGCAGAAACCGACCACACATGGCTGGTAAATCGCTTTCAGGATCTAACCCTGCCCAAGCAAAGCGGTGCGAGTCGGACCGTCCATGCTTATAAACCCTATTGGTTTCATTGGGCGACAGGGCTTGAGATGTCATTTCATCTCAATATCGGGTGAAAGTCCCAAAACAATTGGAAGCAACGTCTTCAAAATGGCATATACGACGTTAAACCTAAAAAAAAAAAACAACAACAAACACTACATATCAATACACAATATACATAACTACTCGATATAATGGGTAAAAGTCCCACAAATTTGGAAGCAACGTCTCCAAAATGACCTTTACAGTATTGACGGGGACGTTAAACCTTAAATCAAACAAACCAACTACACGATATAACAGTGCACTGTTTATAAATCATCACTATACATGTATATCATCACGCTGTATATCACTTCGCTATATTACCACACTAAATATCACTTTATCGATACATTATACAGAGGACCCGCGTTATAACGACAGTATTTGTTCTCTATTATTGTGGAATTATAATGAATTTGCCGTTATAAGAATCCCAGTTAGGATTATGATAGGTTATAATAGGTCTTTTCCACATCATTACTCCAAGAAACAAATGTATGAAATCACAAGTATCTTTCATGACAATGGATTCGATTTGGGCATTTCCAACCCGATGGAAGCCCAAGCAGCTAGGAATCGAGGCTAAACTTGAGCCAAGAATTAATTCCATTGAAATTACGAAATAGATCAGCTCTAACTGTGATTTGTTGAGTAATAAATCACAGTTTGGAGGTCAGTTGTAAAGTAGACAAATCACGAGCGCGTAGCGCGCGTGATTTGTCTACTTACAACTGACCGACAAACTGTGATTTATTACTCAATAAATCACGGACTAGAGCTGATCTATTTCGATTCTAACACGCTGAAAATAGGCAATAATGTTGTTGTTTCCTTCAAAATCTCACAACTTTTCGCCATTGTTAAAATAAATCCCGCTAAAATTAACGACTAAAACACATGCATTTACATCCTTTTCTAACGTTTTCGATGCGAGAAAATGACGTTACACCGTCTAACGTCAAGGAAATCGACTAGTGACGTCATCAATTGGCAGTTTTAATGACGTCACTCGTCACGCTCTTCCTAGCCGTGATTTGTTGAAGAATAAAACACAGTTGTTTTCCATTGCCTATATAGGCGCGCTGTGTTAGAATTGTCGTTATAACGAGTTTTACCGTTGTAAAGAATGCCATTATAATGCTTCCTCTGTATAATCTAATCTAGAAGTACGACTAACAGAACGAAGTAAGAAATACAAACACAAAAAGCAAACAAAATGTACCGAAATTGCATAACGATTCAGAACAAAGGAGAAGAACTAAAAACAACCACCCAAATACAAATAAAGCAAGAGTTGTCAGAATACAACTTAGCTCGTCTAAGAGAGCAAGTCATTAAAATTTGAGCCAGCGCAAGCCAAAAGCTACAATAGGACATGTGCGCTCAGCGAAGACTCAGATCAGTCTACGCATCCGCGCAATCTGAACAGAGTCTTCGTTGTGCGTTCTAAGGATAGTTTAGGACCAAATGCTTCTTCATGCAGCAAGAGAAGTCTCTGGTCAGACTATATTGATACACAGGCTGATCTGATTCTTCGCTGGGCGCTAAGGTAAATTGTAGGAAATGCTGTGCCCGACTCATTTCAATTTTACAGCTTATGTCCCAAAATGACATTTTCTTTTGTAAAAGAGCTAAACACACTGTAGCAATTAAAAAAGAATCAGAATGTTCCCCTAAGAACCACTGAACAAGATATAGAGGATCTTACATGAGTGCTCATGTATTATTGAATTTATTAAACGAGTTGAGGGAAAGAGATAAAATGCAAGGCTTCGCCGAGCATTTTATCTCTTTTCATCAACGAGTTTTATAAATTCAAAGATACATGAACACCAATGCCAATGCAAGATTCTGTTTATCATATGACATTCAATCTGATTGAAACCCGATCTAAGCTGAACTATGTACGCCTAGATCTGACAACGACCCATGAAAGGTCACCTTCCAGGACCTCGGAATTTCCGTTTTATTCTATTTTAAACGAACCAATCGGTGCACCTTTTACGAAACATTCTCGGTGAGCTTAGACCGATATATGGAAAACGACCGAGTAGATCCGAATTTACTTCCAGAATTTTGGAAGCTGATCACCGATTGGTTAAAGTCAAAGGTCACTGAAGGTGACCTCCTACGGGTCGATGTCAGATCTAGCCGCAGCGAGATCGGATTTTAATCAGATTGATATGACATTCAAAACGTATTTTATTCACGATTGTTTGCAAAAATGTCAGTATTCCGCCATTAGTAAACGCGACGTCGTGAAGGACGTCGTAAATGTAACTAATTTGCATATTTAATCCACTAGTGGATTATCGAAAATATTACATGGCGTAATTACACTCTCAGACGCGACGTCGTATGATAAAAGTCTTTATTTTGAAAAATTAACATTTCAATCTTGCAGTTTTTGGCCCCAAAAGACATTTCCTTATGTAAAAGAGCTAAGTGAAAGAAACAGAAAGTAGCCCTACGAATAAAATGAACAAGCAATCCTGTTTTAAGTCTTTCCATTTAATATATTTTTTTAAAAAATCTAGAAAAGTTATAAGTCAGAATAACTGTTCAAATGTATGTGTTTTCATTGAGTTAAAAAAAACCTCAACCTGGATTTGAACTCACGATCCTTTGGTTCAGAGTCCACCACTCAAGAGACCTTGCAGGTAAATTTTAACCAGGGCAGGCAGGTAATACAGATAAAATCATTATCCTAAAAAAAGTCAAATTCAGGGAATGTTATTTTAAATATTTTTCCTGATGTTTAGTTGATTTGAAAATGAATTTGTAAAAAATAACCAAAAAAAAGCTTGCAGGTAAACATTACTGTAACCAAATATGAACGCCGACGCGGATGGCCGATGCCGGGGGTATTGCCAAAGCTCCCCGGTACTTTCGTAAGGCGAGGTTAAAAGGAAATGATAAACTCACTTGATCACAACTGTCCTTGAGAAAAGAAAAGTAAACAGATATACGTGTACGAGCAAAACATATTACGTGTAATTTTATTTAATTTCAAACGGAATCTATATTACTCAATATCATAATATATCATAATATATCGTGATAATGTAGTATTAATTTGGGGGTGAACAAAAACGACAAGGCTAATGGCATGCATTTATTTCTTAACTAGGGAGTCCGTGATATCTAATACCAAGTTGACAAATTTAAGTAATGTCAAAAGTAAAAATGATTAACACACACACACACACACACACACACACACACACACACACACACACACACACACACACACACACACACACACACACAGACACACACACACACAAAACACACACACAAAACACAACTAGAAATGCGTCCATAGGACACGGATGCCCCCGCCTGAAAATATGTCTATGTTCGTATTTATCTATTTAAAGTTATTGACGGTGTTTAAGTTTTGGACCCTATTTTCACATTTGACCTCTAAGTATGGCCTTGACCTTGGAGGTACGGATCTTGGTTTTGCATGGGACACATCGTCTCATGATGGTTAACATGTCTAAAATGTAATTTCAAAATCCATCCAAAAATAAGAAAGTTATTGTCTGCGTTTAAGTTCCGGACCCTTTTTTTACCTTTGATCTCTAAGTATGACATTGACCTTGGAGGTACGTACCTGGGTTTTGCATGTGACATATCGTCTCATGATGGTTAACATTTCTTCAAAATAATTTCAAAATCCATCCAGAAATAAGGAAGTTATCGACTGCGTTTAAGTTTCGGACCCTTTTTTGACCTTTGACCTCTAAGTATGACCTTGATCTTGGAGGTACGGACCTGGATTTTGCACGTGACACATCGTCTTATGATGGTTAACATTTCTACAAAGTAATTTCAAAATCCATTTAGAAATAAGAAAGTTATTGACTGCGTTTAAGTTTCGGACGGATGGACGAACGGTCGAACGAACGGACGGATGGACAGGGGCAACGCTATATGCCCTTCCACCATTCTTCGAATGGCAGGGGCATAAAACGACTAAATGTAGGGGAATGGGCTTTAAGAGGATGTCGACACATTTCAAAAATATCCCTTGCCAGAGTAGGGGACCTTGGACACAGTGTACAGCCTTTAGTATTCTATACACCTTTGAAGTTTCAGTTAGCTGTGCCAAATAGTACAGAAATACAGGCCAAACGCTATATTTAAAAAGGGAAATAACTAGAGAAGCAGTCCTCAACCAAAAAAATGTTACTGTTAATATTCCATACAGTAAAGGGGCTACGGGGCCAACACATCTTCCCTACATACATGTATATCAAGGGAAGACAACTCGGAATCAGAACGGCCAGGATAGCGGCCCTTGGCCAACGTGACTGTCATCGAGATATTCAACACAGCAATTTTTCATTCTGAGGATAGCTCAAAGGTAGTTAATTCTAAAAAAAATCTTTAGTAGTCGAAATAATGCTGCCTGACCAAAATATGCTTCCTTTAGTGGTCCACAATCGGGATGTGACTGATGGGTTTAGCCCACAAATTCGCCCCCACCCCTCTTCCGCGTCGATGCAACCCCATGACGTTGCATCGACGTCGGTGTGACGTTTTTACTATGGGCCTGCTTGGGTTCACTATATTAATCGACGTTGAAACAACATTACTTTGACGCTTTAGTGTACTGTATTATAAAACATGACTTACTTGAGAACGGCTGACTGCAGTTTAGCTTTAGCCGCACGTCCTTTCGGGAGAAGCCCATCACCGCTGTCTTCTCTAAGAATTGCCTGAGCTTGGGCTAGACGCACAATACTCCCAAACTGGGCTGTCATAGTTCCGCGGGAAATTTGTTGAATTTAATATCCCTGATTATAACATAGAGCTCTTAAGTTATCATACAGCGCGAAAATTCCGTGACACTCTCGAATGAATTGTCTTTTTAAATTCATAGTATCGAAACGAAACTCAAATTCTAAATCACGCAATCATAGAAATATAAACATGGAAAAGAAACAGAATTCAAGGACTCCTCGAATACTTCATACATGTACACAGTATTTTGTATTTTTTTTTATACACCGTCATTTGTTAGTTTTTAAATTGAATAATAAAATACTTAAAGTGTTTTAAAAAGGTTACCTGAATGACACATATGTTATTTAAAGATGCAAATGACCTGTAATAATTGAACTGATAATAAATAAAACAATACGTGTGGTTAAACAGTAGCCAATAAATTCTTTCAAAAATTTGATTTAACTCATTCAGTACTAGAAACTCCTAAAGGGGTACCTTGGCAACCAGTGCAGGCCCAGATCAGACGCCGCAGAACGCGGCGTCTGATCAGGGCCTACACTGTTTGCAAAAAGTATTACTAAAGCCATTTCCCGAATAAATTTTGAAAAAAAAAAAAAACACAACCTGATACCCCTAAATTTTGAAATATATAAGGAAGAAGATTCCATTTGGTACAAAAAGGGTTACCCCTCTGTCATGACACTATGATCGCCTATCATTACTTCAGTGTGATCTTTGGGCACTGACGTTCAAGAAGACAGTAAAGAACAATTTTCTACAGAATGAACTGGACCCATCTCTCAGGAAAAGAGACTTTAGCGCTTTAGCGCACGGCTTCGGGTGCGCATTTGCCGTCGATAAAAAAGATAAGACTTAAAATGACACTCACTACCCATACCATATTACGTGTTTGAACAGTGTTGACGCTTGCTGGTTACAACTGGTTACAACAGTGTGATACACACTCTTTTCTCCGGGTCTGGCTAAAATTATTTTGTCGATTGACTTAATTAAGATAAGGGGAGCAGGCGTTGAAAATTGACAATAAAAATAAATAAGAGAAACTGAAACACTTTCAGGGAAGGTAACTCATTCAAGCAGATTTGATCGTTTGTTACCCTTATTATTAGGCGTCCTTTAACCCATTTTGTACCAGAAACCTCAAAGCGGGTAGCCTGGCAAACAGTGCAGGCCCAGATCAAACGCCGCAGAACGCGGCGTCTGATCAGGGCCTACACTATTTGCAGAATGTTCAGCCATTTTACAAATCAATTTTAATAAAAACACAATCTGACACCCCCCAATTTTGAAGTTGACTCCTGCTATATATAAGGAGGAAGATTCAATTTGGTACAAAACGGTTAAGAGTAGATCCCATTTAGCGGTCTTCATGTCAGAGGTAAATCACCAGGAAGACCCCCAACCACCACCACCACCCACCAACCCCCCTAGGAGTCTTGCAAAACAAATATGCTAGGTATACACACTGCATTTCCTAACACAATGCCTATACAATGGTGCTGGGTCCTAGTCGAATTTTAAGCCGTAGACTTTGATTAGCTTGAAGAAATAGACGGGCTGCATGATGCTTCCACGCAGAACTGAATCCGACCGCACACCAGTACTGGTAAACCGCTTAGAGGATCTAAGCCTACCCAGGCAAAGCGGTGCGAGTCGGACCGTCCATGCTTATAAAGCCTATTGGTTTCATTGGGCGACAGGGCTTGAGAAGTCATTTCATCTCATTGTCGGGTAAAAGTCCCACAAAATTGGAAGCAACGTCTCCAAAATGACCTATACAGTGTTGACGGGAGCGTTAAACCTCAAATCAAACAAAAATCAATCAATTGATTAGCCTGTCACAGACAAATAAGTTGATTAGCTTTATCAGTGAGGTATTTTATATCACATGAAGGCTGGTGTCTTATCGGCGTGCAATTGAAAACTATTACAATAAAGATGATTTATTGAAGAAAACAAGGTTCAAAGACAAAGTGGTCGATAATGAAGAAAACAGCAAATTTGTAGTAAACAGGTAGAGACCTCGAAAAAAAAATATAATAATAATAAAACTATATGAGGTCTGAAAATTCTGAACGTCTTAATTTCACGAACCTTCCAAATGAATTTCGGTTAACGCTTGTCTCGGTTAACTTTGCGTAAAAATAAGTAAATAAATAAATAAATAAATAAATAAATAAATAAATACTAGTCTCTATAAATGAAGCATATTCTTGCAATCAGTTCGAAAACACAAAAATAAATATACAGAATGTCAAGTAAGAGTTTCAAATGATTCTGAAAGTTATCCTCAAATCTCGTTTCTTAAGAATATACACATCATAATATTCCTTAAAAAGATTTTTTTACTTAAAAAATGCTAACATTCCACATAATCCTTGGGTATAAAACAAACATTACAGGGATAAAGAACCTTGTCAATGACAAAAATAATTGATCGGATGCATGTGTCAAATATTCCTCAAAAATCTGAATTGTGATGACACGAATGTCAGGGGTTAAAACCCTCTATGAAGCATTGGAACTATACAAAAGCTATGATGCGTTACCCTTTAAAATCAACGGGCTGTGAAGTTTCCAATAAAGATGATATTTTATCATTCAATATGTTTTATTGATACTTTATAAGTATATTAAACAAGATTACAGGTGGCAATATTAACATAAGACGAGATTTATGTTCATTTATGAGCCATGGCAATCGGAAAGAGGTTTTAGTGCCTGTCCCAAGCGAAGACTTAGATCAGCCTACGCATGCCCAGTGAAGACTCAGATCAGTCTGCGTGCATGCCCAGACTGATCTGAGTCTCCGCTGGGCGCTATATGAATGTCCTTCTGTTGTTTTTTGCATGAGTGAATGCATATGCTGATCTGAGTCTTCGTTGAATGCACATGGCTGAAGATACGTTTTCGGTCGATGCGGTTCATTTTGTAACGTGTGTGCATTCATCGAAATGAAATTTAGTTAGGCTCGACCCTGGTCGCTGGGATACCAAGGTTTTAACAATTTGGAATCAAATATAACGGAAGGATGTCAAAATTCGGTCCAGTATTCGCCGTCTGTTTATTTAGTGATGATAGTGGTGAATACAAAAAAAAAAAACATCTAGAACTGTCATAGGATCTGACTTCTATTCCCCCGCTTCCACGCATTTTACGGAAACGGGAATCAAACTTATCTTTTTACTAAGTAAACTGGAATGTTCGAATGGAGATCATGCAGCTATTATCTGGACTCGGCCCCGACCATCAATAGATGGGCTGCATGATGCTTCCACGCAGAGCTGAAGCCAACCGCACGCGAGCACTGGAAAACCGCTTTGAGGATCTAAACCTGCACATGCAACGCAGTGCGAGCCGGACCGTCCATGCTTATAAACCCTATTGGTTTCATTGGGCAGCAGGGCTTGAGATGTCATTTCATCTCAATGTCGGGTAAAGTCCCCCAAAATTGGAAGCAACGTCTCCAAAATGACCTCTACAGTGTTGACGGGGACGTTAAACCTCAAATCAAACAAACAAATATTATCTGGACAAAATTCTAAACAAAAACACAAATTCCAATAACTCCGCTAATATTGCAGATAGAGTTATGGCCCTTGTGTACTTCTGTGTACTGTCCTTTACAAATGTGTGAAGTTTCATTTGGACATCTCAAGCGGTTTTCGAGTTATTGGGTGAACAAATTTCTAAAAGAAAACAAAGGCCAATAACTCCGCTAATATAGCAGATAGAGTTATAGCCCTTGTGCACTGCACTTCTGCTCAGTGCCCCGTAAAGGTGTGAGACGTTTCTTTTGGATATCTCAAACAGTTTTCGAGTAATTGTCCGGACAAAACTGGCGGGGTGACAGACACAAACGGGACAACATACCCCGTCAAACTTCGTTTCCGGGGATAATGAGGAAGATTCACATTTAAAGCAGTAGTAAAAGTTCTAGAGCAGTCGACGCTCTATTTCTCTGATTTTATTTTCGAAGAAAATTATGCTCAACATACAATCATGTACATGTTTATCGACTGCCTAAACCAAGGTTTGATCTAAATGATTTCATGTGAGTCGTCAGGCAAAAGGAGGTTTCACATATAATATCATGTCTTATTTTCCCCTGAACAAAACAGAAAGAAAAAGAAAAAATATCGTCTGCTATTCTTGACTAGCACTTAGCACTATAAGGGTTTTACCCTTAAGTCGTCAAGCACAGCGATTGTTGCCTGTTGGTTACTTTGCAAACAGTGTGGGGCCCAGACCAGACTGCTCCACAATCAGTCTGATCAGGGTTCACACTGACTAGTCAAAACAATTTTATTTTAATTTTGCAAGAAGGCGCAGAGATGAGAAATTCAGATGCTTTGTTTGATTTGAGGTTTAACGTCCCCGTCAACACTGTATAGGTCATTTTGGAGACGTTGCTTCCAATTTTGTGGGACTTTTACCCGACATTGAGATGAAATGACATCTCAAGCCCTGTCGTCCAATGAAACCAATAGGGTTTAAAAGCATGGACGGTCCGACTAGCACCGCTTTGCCTGGGCAGGCTTAGATCCCCTAAGCGGTTTACCAGTACTCGTGTGTGGTCGGACTCAGCTCTGCGTGAAAGCATCATGCAGCTCATCTTTTTCTTCAAGCCCCGATGGGCGGGGGCGGAAATTCAGATGCAGTTTTTCTTGTCGTCTTAAGGGATGAGTTCACGGAGTCTGCTCGGAGGGATCGTACATTGCATGTCACGTGGTATAAAAGACCCTTGATATAACGACAGTATATGTTCCCTAACATTTTGTCTTACTATTTTTTCCCTATTTATAGAAATCCATAATTATTTATGGATACCAGTAATTCGAATTAAGGATATCCCTTATTATTTATGGATATCTATAATTATTTATGGATATCCTATATTCGAATTAATGATATTCAAAATTCGAATTATGGATATACATAAAAAGATCTGAATTATGGATATCCTTAAATCGAATTATGGATATCCATGATTCGATTTATGGATATCTAAAATTCGAATTATGGATATCCATTATGCGGCTGATTTATGGATATCATTAATTCGAATTATGGATGCCCAATAATCTAATTATGGATATTCATGATTTTTTATTTATAGATCTCATTAATTCAGATCGACTTATGGATATCCATAATTCGAATTATGGATATCCATAAATCGATCTGAATTAATGTTTTCCATAAATCTAATTATGGACATCCATAATTCGATTTATAGATATCTATAATTTGAATAATGGATCTCCATTATTCGGCTGATTTGTGGATATCCATAATTCGAATTATGGATATCAATAAATCGAATTATGGATATCTATAAATATGGATTAAATAGTAAAACGGCATCCCATATTTGTCATTATAAAAAATCTTCCGCTATAAAGGTGAATCATTTTAACTCACTGACTCCAAAATACAAATGTTGAAGACATTTGTTAGAATCGCCGAGGCGATTCTCACAAATATCCACAATATTTGTGTTTTAGAGTGGCGAGGCGATTCTAACAAATGTCCACACCTTTTGTTTCTTGAAGTATTAAATAATTTCAATATGCTTGAATATCTCCAGTACTGGCCAACTGCTAAGAGGATCTAAGCCTGCACAGGCAAAGTGGTCCATGCTTATAAACCCTATTGGTTTCATTGGGCGGCAGGGCTTGAGACGTCATTTCATCTCAACGAATTTCGAAATGGACTCCTGCCATAATAAGATGGAATTCCATTTGGTACAAAAAGTGTTAATTAGAAAAAAATCATCTCATCAGTTCAAAAGATACTGTTCACAGCTAAATATTGATCTTCTTCGTTCTGCGCTAAACTTGAAAACGCGCCCAGTGTCATCAAAATGTAATTAGCATGAAAACACGAGACAGATCTATCTTACACGGTTATAAGCAACCACTGCAAGTTTGGTCCCATCAAAGATGAAATCTATTATATTCAATAACCCATTGTGAGACAGAATCTGTCGTTCATAGAACTTGTAACCCATAAAACGCCAATTACGACAAGTGACGTCTGCTTTGTCGTCTGCTGGTTACTTTACAAAATCATTTTTGCAAACAGTGTGGGCCCAAATCTGATTTGGGTCCACACTGTTTGCCTGTAAGCAAAAATATTTTTTTTTAAAACAGTTGCCAAAAAATCAGCAGACGACATAAGCAGACGCCATTTTCAGATGTAGTTTTTCTCGGCGTCTTAAGGGTTAAGGGAATGGATACATATCACATATATTCCATCATTTCTGCAGGCCGGACAAATTTCGTGACTTCCTGTTTTTATGCCCCGCCACAAAAAGTGGCCGGGTCATACCGGACTTATACGGACATCACCTTTCTCAGCTGTGCTGAAAATCAAGGGAATTAACGCGAACAAGACAGAAAATAAATGGTTATCTCCCCAAGGACTCGACTACCTCCTGTGCAAATTGCCTCAGGCAAATTGTAAATCGTACATTTTTAGGACCGCTTTTTATATACTATATAGGTGACTGTTTTAATTTAAGAAAGTGGAGGTTGTGTTATGGTGTATCTTGAAAAAAAGAATAAACATAGATGATGTATTATATATGATTACAAATAGTATCTTCCAGTGTCAAATATATCAATTGTATTTAGCGACATAAATCAGTCTGAAATACATAAATGTACAAGCCAACAGTGTAAAATGCAACAAGGTTTTGAACATTTTATAATGTGCAACATAAATTTTAAAGAATTGCTGAAATGAAATATTATACAAAATAAGATAAAATAAAATAAAATAAAAAATAAAACGATCAGTAGCGAATGTTCAAGAAACGCAAAGTTTTTAAACACAACATGACTAGTCCGACGAAAATGATCTAATTATCAAGGTTTTTTTTTTTTTTTTTTTTTTTTTCAAAATATTTTTGTTGTTAATTCTAAGCCCAAATGATGTTTTTTATCACTTGTGAATCGTCTGCAGCAAACGATTCACGTGAAATGTCAAGCCTTATTCGCGTTGGCTATTAAGAAAAAAAATATTTGAAAGTGTCTTCTGCTACTGATTCCCAGAGCTTGGAAGATAGTATTGTTCGCTAGCTGGACAAAATCCCCCCGGACATAATCCCCCGCCCCCGGACAAACCCCCCCCCCTTTTTGTTAAGGCGGACAAAATCCCCCTCGAACAAAATCCCCCCGGACACAATCCCCCTCGCTGTATGTCAGGTTGGACAAAATCCCCCCCCCCCCCCCCCCCCGGAAAAAATCACCCTTGCTCTAAATTGTTATCCTTCCACTACCCACAATCTATGTTTTTGAGCAGAATTATGAAAAATATTGGAATCTGTTATTCGAATATGTCAATTTAACTGATCATGCCAGACATAATCCTAATGGGTTGAGAGGTCCATAAAACCCCAAAGCACACATATACAATTACTAAAAGTTAATACAAGTATGTCCTTTTTACTTTGATCTTACAAGCAACGTCTCCAAAATGACCTATACAGTGTTGACGGGAAATAATTTCTCCATTAGCACCAATATAGCTTTGATAGTACTGCACCAAATCGGATATGGAATCTGCAGTTTTCAAAACGACAGACTGATTTTCAAAAAACAGTAATTGTGCATGTGGAGGTGTGCGGGATACTGTCCACCTTTATAAACAGCAGGGGGGACTATGTCCGGGGGGGGGGGGGGGATTTTGTCCAGGGGGATTTTGTCCACCTGAACAAATGTTGGGGGGGGGGATTTTGTCCGCCTTTGCAAAAAGGGGGATTTTGTCCGGGGGGGGGGAGGGATTATGTCCGGGGGGGATTTTGTCCTGGAGTATATTGTTCATGTTGCTATTACATTAAATCATATTTAGCCGATCAATCGAAGACGCAATCTGTGTGAAATTATTCATCGGGTCTCTGTATGTAACAGAATCTCATCTCCCCACAGGCGAATTAAACAGACTCGGACCAGACTGCGTGTATTCGCAAACTGATCCCAGTCTTTGTTTATTGCACACAATAAGGTCATAATATTGAGCCGGAACCCATGATTTAGTTTTTGCTTGCTTTGACAGTCCAATGACTCAGATCAGACTGCACCCGTTCGTATTCCTCTATCCGATCCGCGTTTGGCAAGAGCACCAGGATATTATAAATCAATGCTAGAAAAACAGCCTAGTCGATTGCTGTCTATTCATTTAATAGGTGATGTTCTTATATACTTAATGCCTCGGGCGGTCCTCAGTCTACCTTTCCAATGATGTTCACCCGTGACTTCGCGATGTTACGCGGTGTTTAACCCATTTAGTACCGGAAACCCCCAAAACAGGTACCCTGGCAAACAGTGCAGGCCCAGATCAGACGCCGCAGAACGCGGCGCTTGATCAGGGCCTACACTGTTTGCTAAACGTTCAGCCATTTTCCAAATGAATTTTGAAGAAAACACAACCTGACACCCCTAAATCATGAAATGGACTTGTACTATATATAAGGAGGAACATTCCATTTGGTACAAAAAGGGTTAACAGGGATTAATATAATTATTGGTTTGTTACGCCAAGGTCATTTTCTCGAAAAACACTATTGATTTTGCCTTTATCTCTTTATAATCAAACCAAAGTCTTAAGTAAATCTGATGGGTCCGAGCTTAAAATGAGACAGAGAGGGAGGCGATTACAAAAACAAAAAAAAGACTGAATTATTATTCTTGCTATTATTATTTTATTATTATCATTATCATTTCCTTCATTTTTTTCTTTGATTAGTATATTATTCACCATATTTGCATTATTTACTGGCCCCCAGCTTGCACATTGTCAATATTGGAAAAACAGGTAACCAGACCCCCCTGACCTTCCAAGGTCAGGGGGGTCTGGTTACCTGTTTTTCCAACACTGATAACCTTCAGACTAGGAACCAGCAGATAATGCAAATAAGGTGAATTATCACAAATACCCACAATCTATATTTTAGAAATAACATTAGAAAAATTTCAAAAACACGCCTATTCAAATATATTGAAAAAAAAAATCCACTAAAATTTTCCACAGAAAAAAATGGTATTCTTCATATTTCGGCGGTTTTAACGAGTACCCACAAACTATGTTTTTGAGCAGAAATAAGAAAAAAAAATGTTTACCCCTGTAAAACCCATTTTTACTCAATAAAAGTGGGGTTTTAATAAGGTAAAAATTATATAGGCGTGTTTTCGTGATGATTCATCCAATACGTTTGCATAGTCGTGAACAAAAACTGTTAACAGACACCCGCTTGACACGCGCCAATCTGCGCGTCAATGTGTAAGAAAATGATTAATTATCAGCTCTACTCAACAGGGCGATAAATGGACAATAAACGATTGCAGGGAATAATCCTGGACTCAAACGTTTTTTGTAACACGAGCAAAAATACGATAAACATTTTACCACCAAATCATGAAAATTTGCGGATAAAATCTGATATTTTTTATATTTCTGCTCAAAGCATAGATTTGGGCTACATAGTAGAACCACCTCGGCGAGGTGGTTCTAGCGAGTAATCACAATCAAGGTTTTTGAGCAGAAATAAGAAAATATATACCCCAGTTTTACTATATAAAAGAGGGTTTAAGGGGGTCAAAATAAATCCAGGAAAAGCTGTTTGTCTTACAATTACGTGCGTGAGAGAGATCTTTGTCCTTTATTAATAAATATTTATCCACTCCAGGACAGGTTTTTAAGGTTCATTTCTCCAAATGTAAAGTCCTACCAGAATCTAGCCTTTAGTAGTCTTTAGCTTGGCGCGGTTTTAATGTTAATGTCATGATCTGTAAAGCATTCTGACTAGATTTCAGTTTGTCGAGGTGTAAACGAGATGTTTTGAGCAGTAAGTGACAGGTCTGTAAAACATTGCATAATCTTCACAGTTTTCAGAACAATAAAATTATCTGTCTTTTCTGGCCCCTGTCGGCAAATCTACTTCAATATAATTTAATACAATTTGGAGCCACATTTAGAACAGAACGTCACTTAATGAAACTAAACAATTACAAACCCAGGCCTATTCAAATACACATGTACATCACTAAAATGATTCAAGAAAGGCAGTTGACAGTTTCTGGAGGAAGAATGTTCACTCTACTGGTTAACCGCCTACGTAAAAGCATGCCCAGGATTAGTGTAGATAGGTTAACTAAAAATGATCTAAATAGTGTTGACTGGGCCGTGAAATCCATCACAAACAAAGAGTCAAACAAACAAACAAAATCATTATAAATGAAAATCATCAGTTAAAAAATACGTTATTTTCTAATTTCTGCTCATAACAAAGTTTGTGGATACTCACCAGAACCGCCTCGACGAGGCGGTCAAACGGGCACAAAACATAGTTTGTGGGTACTCGTTAGAACCCTCTCGGCGTTGCAAACGGGTACCCACAATCTATGTTTTTAAGCAGAAAAAAAATGTGTACAACTGTAAACCCTGTTTTACTACATAAAAGTGGGGTTTAAAGGGGTCAAAATTATGCAGCGTGTTTTATGATGGTCAAACCAAAGTAACAAACACATTATTCCATTTCAAACTGATAATTAAGCATATCGTAGGCGTAATAAAGTCTTTGTTTTCGAAAACATTTACATTTGAGAATACATCTAAATAAATAAATAAATAAATAAATAAATAAATAAATAAATAAATAAATAAATAAAAATCCCGAACCATACAGTTCAAGAACAGTGAAGAAGCACGTCGTATGCGTAATATATTCTTTGTTATTGTTTACCATAGTAACAACCGCTGACTGCTGGTTACCAAGGTAAACTGGAATTAGAAAAGGAGGGTAGTGTATTTCATTTTCAAAAAGGACCAAATTATTCTCATTTCTATTTTACAAAATTTATATGGACGTGTTCGCAATACATTTGCCAACATACTCCCGCTTGCACAGAATAAAAACAACAACTTACAAAAAAGTTATGACAATATATTCATCAGTTTTTGTCGCTTCATTCCGTAGTTTTACTATATATTCTATACATTTAGAGGGTGCCTCAAATTATATGTAAAAAGGACCAAAAAGTTGTTGATAAAACTTCATGAAAAATACATGTGTGCATTCGTAAAAGAATGCAGAATCATGAACCGCTGGCACAGAAAAGATATTGCTATTACTATTTATTTTATAGGGAAATAATTATCAATTTCCTTTATAAATCTATGTATTTACTTTAACCGACTGCAGTTACCTGGATGTCCGTTAAAGTTCGACATGATTACGTTTTGGGCTTTAAGTGTCCATTCGTTCGTCCGTCAGCGCCTCACACTTTCGTGTCCGCTCCATAACTGATACTGTTTAAGATATTTTCACGAACTTTCACAAATATGTAAACCACCATGAGATATGAACCGTATATGAACCTGATTTTCCTCCTTTTGGAGTTATTGCCCTTTGAACATTCTTTCATGCACTCGCGTCCGCTCAACAACTCTGACACCGTTAGTTTGATTTTAGGATTAATGTCCCCGTCAGCACTGTAAAGGTCATTTTGGAGACATGGCTTTCAATTTTGTGGGACTTTTACCCGACATTGAGATGAAATGACATCTCAAGCTCAGTCGCCCAATGTAACCAATAGGGTTTATAAGCATAGGCGGGCCGACTCGCACCGCATTACCTGGGCAGGCTTAGACACTCTAAGCGGTTTACCAGTACTCATGTGCGGGTCGGTTTCAGCTCTGCGTGGAAGCATCATGCAGGCCATCTTTTTCTTCAAGCCCCGATGGGCGGGGGCTAGAGATATTTTCATGAAAATTCGTATGCATTTAAAGCAACATGAGACCACGTGCACAGCATATGAACCCTAACTCTGGTTTGTCTTCATTTGGATTTATTGCCCTTTGAACATTAAACATAGCCATTTCTACCATGTAATCATGTGTGCTCTATAAGTCAAAAACCCTTCGAGATATTTTTATGCAAATTTCTCATAAAATGAGACGATGTTCAGAACATAAGAACCGTAACTCTGATTAATCAACTTTGGGAGTAACGGTCATTTTAACAGAGTAAATATTGAACATAGTCATTTCTGCCAATTGTTCTCGTGTCAGCTCTGTACGTTAGATTTTGGTCAGACGTCACACAAATGTAAGTCATTATGAGCCGAGGTACAGAATACAAAAA
Source organism: Lucinisca nassula (assembly GCA_963580285.1). Classification (NCBI taxonomy): domain Eukaryota; kingdom Metazoa; phylum Mollusca; class Bivalvia; order Lucinida; family Lucinidae; genus Lucinisca; species Lucinisca nassula. Next base: position 1,670,182 of record OY757013.1, on the reverse strand, counting down.
TCGTAACTCTAGCTAGCCTACTCTGGAGTTATGTCACTTTGAACACTGATATACAGTTGTTTCTGTAAAGTATTTGTTTCTGTCTTGTACCTTGAAACCTGTTTAAGGTATTTTCTTGAAAATTTATGCAAATGTACAGCACCGTGATAAGATAAGCAGAACACAAGATCAATAACTCTTAACCCTTCTCTTGCTGAATACTCATTTAAGCCACACCCATTTCTGTCTATCAACCAATCAAAATACTTGATGTAATTTATTGCTACAAATTCATAAACTGAATGCCAAACAGTGTAGATCCTGATCAGATGGCTTCTTCGTAAGCCATCTGATCTGGATCTTCACTGTTTGCAAAGATAGGGGTTGTCGTGAACAGCAAGATAAGGGTTAATTATCTGCTTTTGGAACCACTACCCACAGTGATCCTAGTCAAATATTTGCAAGAATGTAAAGCAATTTTAGATGACATGTAGAACGTAAGAACTATGTATAAGCCTGGTTGGACAGCAAATAACGGTTTCTGCGATATACTATACTTAGTCAAAAAAGTAACTATACCAACTTCCGGGTGAAGCTCACAAGATATCTGGCAGCTATTGAGCTAAATTTGGCTGTAGACATGTAAATCGAACGTTTAGCTAGAGTATGCCTAAACTTGCATTTGCTCATACCTTTCTGCTCCAGAGTTGTCTTGCAATATGTGTCTAGAAAGATTTTGGTAGAAAATGGACAATGCGCATGCACAGAAATCTCTTTTTTTCTAAGATGGAAGAAAATGTTGTCTGAACATCGGATAACACCTTACTTTTGCAATATCTCATGATCTCGCATTATAAGCGAGGTTTTAATTTGTGAAATTCTCAAATTATCTCCCTTGCAATTAAAACTATAGCAATTTTCGAACTGCTGTAATTTTTATTCCTGTCAATCAATTTTTGCCATTTTTCAAACAAACGCTTTGTTTCCACTATTGCTGTTCATCATAATGGTAAAAGATACAGAAAAATCATGTAGCATGTAGCAATATATATAGTCTAGCTCCTAGACCTTAATGTCATATTTACCAATGACCAACCTTCCTGGTGTGTTTATCAAATATCTTTAATCTTGTCCCAGCATTAAGGTACAATGCGAATTTTACCTTCCGAGATTCTGGTTTACAAATGATTGATTACAGCTGCAGTCATGAAATGTTTATTGCCTTTCTCTGTACCCCTTACTGATTACCTACTGATAAGGCAAACTGGCATTTAAGTCAGAGGTCACTGTGCTACACACACTTGTTCATTCATTTCAAAATTCAATCAGCTATAGTTTTGAACAAAATATCACAATGCAGAAAAAAGTGATTTTTTTTTTTTTTGTAAAATAAAGGATGTATACATTTCGCAAACACACCCATGCAATATAGTGCAGTTTTTTTACATCTCTTAATTGAAAAAATATGCGATCTTTTTCTTTTTTTTTTTGTTTTTTCACTGCTAACATAGGTTGTGGGTGCTCGTTAGAACCGCCTCGCCGAGGTGGTTCTAACGAGTACTCCCAACCTATGTCTTTGAGAAGAAATAAGAGAAACTAGAGCTGTCAGTGAAACTGACTAGGGCCCCGGCAGCGCTATCAGAGGAGTAGTAAAAAAAATTGTGGACGGACAGACGGACGGACAGACAGACAGACGGACGGACAGAGTGATTACTATAGGGCACCCACACTTTCAGTGTGGGGCCTTTCAGTGCGGGGCCCTAATTATATGTACCCCTGTAAACCCCAGTTTTACTGTATAAAAGTGGGGTTTAAAGAGGTCAAAAATATACAGACATATTTTCGTGATAAGATTGAAAACTTTTATGAAATTGGAAACTGACTGAATATAGTACAAACTCAGATCAGCGTCTTACAAGTCCGCACTGTTTGCATGAAGACAGTCACTTCCATATTTATAGGAGACATTCTTTTAAGTGGGTGAGTGTGTTTCTGTTTTACGCCCCAAACAACAGCTAAGGTCATATGGAGACGGGACCTCGTTTTAAAGACTCGTCCGAAAGTCTGGAGAAGCCCGGGATCGTGTTTCGTTACCTGCTTCAAACATACCATGTGTACAACCTGAACAGAACCAAAGATCAATGTTTTAGCACCATGCCATGGATCTTAGAACCCACAATCTGTTTCAGAGCACTGGGTCACTCTATCAAGTACCCAAAATCTATGTTTGTTTGTTTGATTTTGTGTTTAACGTTCCCATCAACACTATTTAGGTCATTTTGAGACGTTGCTTCCAATTTTGTGGGACTTTTACCCGACATTGAGATGAAATGACATATCAACCCCTGCCACCCAATAAAACCAAAAGGTTTTATAAGCATGGACGGGCAGACTCGCAGCAATTTTCCTTGGCAGCCTTAGACGTTCTAAGCGGATTACCAGTACTCTTGTACGGTCGGTATCAGCTCTGAGTGGAAGCATCGTGCAGCCCAATCTATTTCCCCAAGCCCCGATGGGCAGGCGCGGGAACATCTACGTTTACATTAGAAATAAGGAAAGCTGGTATTTCTGTTCCAATCATAAATTGTATATACTTGCTAGAATTTTAGAACCGCAAGGGATCGCAGGATCGATCCCGGGCTTCTCCAGACTTTCGGATGAGTCTTTAAACCGAGGTCCCATCTCCGTATGACCTTAGCTGTTGGGGGGACGTAAAACTCAAACAGTCACTCATGTGAGAACCGCCTCATTGAGATTGTACTAAGAAGTACCCACAATCCACGCTTCAGGCAGAAATAAAGGAACTAATGTTATTTCTGTTCCAAACATAGATTTCGTGTACTTGTTAGAATCAACTCAATGAGACAGTTCTTACAAATACCAAAATTAATGTTAGAACCAATAACAAACCTTATTAGAACTGACTAAATGAGGTGGTTCTCACAAATTCCACAATAAAAGTTAGGAGCAGAAATAAGGTAAAATAGTGTTATTTCTGTTCCAAATATACCGTAGAATGTACAATTGGTAAAACCGCCTCATTGAGCTGATTCTAACAAGTACCCACATCTATAATTGGACCAGAAAAAAAAGAAAATGTTATTTCTGTTCGAAACATAGATTTGTTCGTTACGAATACACGCCTATTTAAATAAATTGACAATTTTACCATTAAAAAAAAAAAAAAAATCAGATTTTTTTTTTTCATATTTTTCATATTCTTGCTAACTAGAAAAAGTGTCAATAGGACACGGATGCCCCCGACTAAATGCCATTCAGAAAAAGGGTTTATATGTAATTGTAACAGGTAAAGCATGGAATTATTATTAAGGTAGATATCATTTTCAAGAGCACAAGAAATATATTCTGTACGGTTTAGGAGTTATGGCCCGGACACAGTTTACTACAAGGAACTAAGTCAAGGGCAGATAATTCAAAAACCAAAAAAGCAAGAGTTGTCTTCCTTGTTCATGACACATCGTCTGAATGCCAAGCTTGTAAAGTTTCACAAATATATTCCATAAGGATTAGGAGTTATGGCCCGGACACGAAGTGGGACCGACGTATGCACGTACGGACGTCCTCGAATAGGCGGGGCATAAAAATTTAGAATCTGGGAAACTTATAAGAATCGCCTTGCCAAATTATATAGGCTTGTTTTCGTTATGCATAATTGTTGTTAGAAACACCTCAAACTGTTGTGGTGGTTCTAACAAGTACCCACAATCTTAAGATATAATGTTTGGAGCAGGAATGAGAATAAATGATGTTAATTTTGTTCCAAATACAGTTTTGTATAATAATTAGAACGGGCCTCCGTGACCAAGTGAATATGGGCGCTGACTCTTAGTCATTAGGTCTTTCATTGCTGTGGGTTCGAGCCTTGCTCAACGGAAGGTCAGATGTTTTCTTTTTTCTCGGGGTACTCTGCTGTTCGCACCCCCCCCCCCCCTTCTGATTAACGGTCGGCTGGATATGGGTGAAATAATCTTGAAAGAGCCGTAACTCCACCCCCATCCCCCCAATACACACACACCACACCCCTTCACCAAATGAAAATAATAATTAGAACCGCCTAATTGAGCTGTTTGGAGCAGAAAAAAATAAGGACTGGTTTACACTATACAGACTTGTTAATGTGATGCAATTATCTCAGTATATTAAATATTAATATAAATTTTTGCACAAGTTAAAAACTATATTGCTATCAAATATATACCAAAGTGACTAAAGTGCGGGGCGCGGGCTGCGGGCCACAGACTGCGGGCTGCGGGCCACAGTCTGCGGGCTGCGAGACATGAATAGAAAAGACTTAATATATAATATGATATAATATCTCATAGCTCATATGTAAAATAACATGAGCTGACCCATTCAGATAGGTTAAAGGGCACTTAATTGAAGCCAGATTGTAAAAACTTACAAGATTCATCCATTTTTTCCTTCTTTTTTGTGCACATCAAACCTTGTTTTTAATCTGTCAACATGCTTGCAATTAAATATAATTAACCTGGGCATCTGGTATTTCACAAATCAAAGCGCTGACAGCACTGGTGGGTGCATAGGCTGAGAATAGACATAAATAATTAAATTCCTGAACTTTAAGGGGAATTCATACAACTTTATGGGAGGCAACTCCTGCAAAAGTATTTTTGTCTCCCATGTCAATAGGCGCCAACTTTTAAAGTAAAGGAAAGAATTTGCTCCTCACGCCCAATCAAACCAATATGCTTTATATGCATGGACGGTCAAACTCGCAACACTTTGCCTGGGAAGGCTTACAACCCCTAAGCGGTCTACCAGTACTAATGTGTGGTAGGTTTCATCGCTGTGTGAGTGAGTAAGTGTTTCAGTTTTACGTCCCACCAACAGCTAAGGTCATACGGAGACGGGGCCTCGGTTTAAAGACTCATCCGAAAGTCTGGAGAAGCCCGGGATCGAACCTGCGACCCCTGGTTTACAAGGCGAGTAGCATAACCACTCGACCACGGAGGCTCCTTCATCGCTGTGTTGAAGCACCATGCAGCCCAATATATTTCTTCAAGCCCCAATGGGCGGAGGTAGGAGGTAGCGGTGTATTGAATAAGTGAAACTAGTGGCACCCTTACATGATTTTAACTGTCTAACGGTCTTGGCAAATCTTTAAGATACTATTAAGACATTCAAGATCTATGTGACCAGCAAATTACAACCCTGTTAGGCTGCAGGGCAGGCTATGGACTCGTATCAGTCCATTAAATTTTAAATTGTTGTTTGTTTGTCTGGTACAATCAAACTATTCAAAGAATCGTATACAGTGGAATTCTGCTTAATAATATTAATATTAAGACCAGCTAAAATAAAGACTAAAGTTGATTTTAAAAAACATATTGCAGAAATTTCAGTTATCATTCTTTGTATTCTAAACCAAGTAAAAACCACATTTGGGGCTGTTCAAAAGTGGTCTTTAAAAGGCCAGTTCTGAAAGTATTAAAGATGGTCTCATTGAAGGAATTTTACAATAGCGCTAAATAATTCCTGTAGTTTTATAAGCAAAAAGTGTAGACCCTGTTCAGATGCCCATTTTTGCGGTATCTGATACGGGCTTACACTGTCCCACTTGAGGGTCGCTTGTCTCTAAAGAGGTCCATAATCCGGACCGGACTGTTGTCCTTTAATTACTGTTACATAAGTCCAAGCAAACAGTGAAGATCCTGTTCAAATGCCAAATTCTGTGATGTCTGATCGGAGTCTACACTGTTAGTGTCCCATTTTGGAACCCTGGCAGCGGATCGGGGTCTAGACGGTCTGTATTCAATTTTGGAACCCCAGACATGTTACCTCTGATCTTACTCTACACTGTCAGTTTCCCATTTTGGAACTTGAGACACGTGGTCTCTGAACGGGGTCTCCACTGTTTGTCTGACATTTTCTTATCCTGGAACCATAGGCATGTGGCACCTGATCTGGATCTACACTGATTGTCAGTGTTCGATATTGGAATCCTAGACATGTGGCCTCTGATCTGGGTCTACACTGTTTGTCAGTATTCCATTCTGGAACCCTAGACATGTGGCCTCTGATCTGGGTATACACTGTTTGTCAGTATTCCATTCTGGAACCCTAGACATGTGGCCTCTGATCTGGGTATACACTGTTTGTCAGTATTGCATTCTGGAACCCTAGACATGTGGCCTCTGATCTGGGTATACACTGTTTGTCAGTATTCCATTCTGGAACCCTAGACATGTGGCCTCTGATCTGGGTATACACTGTTTGTCAGTATTGCATTCTGGAACCCTAGACATGTGGCCTCTGATCTGGGTATACACTGTTTGTCAGTATTCCATTCTGGAACCCTAGACATGTGGCCTCTGATCTGGGTATACACTGTTTGTCAGTATTGCATTCTGGAACCCTAGACATGTGGCCTCTGATCTGGGTATACACTGTTTGTCAGTATTCCATTCTGGAACCCTAGACATGTGGCCTCTGATCTGGGTATACACTGCCAGTACTCCATTTTGGAACCCTATAGACAGATTGCCTGTGATCTGGGTTGTCAATGTTAGTATCCAATTTTGGAACTCTAGACGTGGCCTCTGATCTGGGGCTTAACTGTTTGTCAGTAACCCCTTTTGAAACCATAGACACGTGGCCTCTGAGCTGGGTCTTAACTGTTTGTAAGTATCCTATTTTGGAACTCTTGACATGTGGCCTCAGATCTGGGTATAAGATGTTTGTCAGTTTCCCAATTTTGAACCCTATGTGGCGTTTGATTTGCGACTTAACTGTTTGTCAGTATCCCATTTTAGAACCCTAAACACGTGGCCTCTGATCTGGGTCTTAACTGTTTGTCAGTACCCCCTTTTGGAACCATAGACACATGGCATCTGAACTGGGCCTTAACCCTAGACACTTTGTCTCTGATCTGGGTCTAAATGTCAGTATCCCATTTTTGAATCCTAGACACGTGGGCTCTGCTCTTGGTCTTCACAGTTTGGCAGTATCCAATTTTGGAACCTATGACCTCTGATCTGGGTTGTTTATTTTGGCAGTATCCGATTTTGGAACCCTAAGACACTTGGCCTATGATCTGTGTCTTCACTAGTTGTCAGAATCCCATTTTTGAACCCTAGACATATGGCCTCTGATCTAGGTCGTCTTTGTTTGTCAGTATCAAATTTTGGAAAGCAAGACAGGTGGCCTCTTGGATCTAGGTCTTCCCTGTTTTCAGTATCCCATTTTGTAACACAAAACACGTGGCCTCAAATCTGGGTCTTCACTGTTTGTCAGAATTCCATTTTGGATCCCTTGACATATGGCCTCTGATCTGGATCGTCTAGCTTTGTTTGTCAGAATCCCATTTTGGAATCAAAGACATGTGGCTTCTAATCTGGATCTACACTGTTTGTCAGGATCCCATTTTAAAACCCCGTATATTTTGCCTCTTATCTGGATCTTCACTGTTTCCAGTATCCCACTTTTGAGCCCTAAATTGACATGTAGCCTCTGATCTATGTTTTCACTGTTTGCCGGTATCTCACTCTGAAACCCTAAAGACATGTAGCATCTGATAAGGGTTTACAATTAAGTGTAACCTGCAATGACCCCTGCATGACCACTGAATGCTCGGATCAGCCTGCACATCTGCACAGTCTGTTCAGAGTTTCTGCTGATCACATAGATCTTATTGTCCGGCTCAATTAGTAATATTGAATCCTGTCTTTTTGATGTGGTAATGCAGATTTTTGCTTGTTACAACTCAAATCAAGCAGGAAAACAAACTTGGTAATTATAATCTTGATAGGGGCCCATGGGAGCAATTCTCTTTAACAGTTCCTCCAACCAGACAACAAAGTTGAAAGGTCAATAAATGACCCTATTGTCCTGAGTCAAACCCAGTTTCATTCGAGCCCAGACCCAACCCATGAGCCCAGCCGAGGTTTTACAGGTAGCCCTTCTAAGGTGAGGTATGCAATAAATTTTTCCAGATCATAAAGCATCCTTTGTGGCTGCTGTCATCACTGTCAGGATTGTATTCAATAAATTACAACAGATTCTGACCTGCATTATCAGGTGTAAGTTTCCCTATTAAAGATGTTAGATACCAGACTCATGGACATTTTATAAAAGACACAATTTCAAGGTCTATGCTATTTCAAGTTTTATATTAATAGAAGCCTCCATATTGTAGTGGTAACATGCTACTCGCCTTGTAAACCAGGGCATGCAGGATTGATCCCGGGCTTCTCCGAACTTTCGGATGAGTCTTTAACCCGAGGTCCCATCCCTCTAAATCCCACTTTATATAGAGAAAACTGGGGTTTAAGGGGTAAACATTTTTTGTTCATATCTGCTCCAAGACAAAGGTTATAGGTACTCGTTAGAACCGCCTCATTGAGGTGATTCTAACGAGTACCCACAACCTATGTTGAAAGTATAATTAAGAATAAGAAAAATATCAAAATTTTTCATCATAAAAGTTAACATTTTTGAGATAGGAAAGAATTCACTATGCAACACGGGTATGTTATCATATTGAAATAGTAAAACAAAATGACTTCGAAGATAAGCCATATTGCTAAATGTGCTACCCTGGTTTTTATTTGAAACGTGTGTAATATAAAAGCTAGCTATATGATAAGATCATCATCATCATTTCTCCAAAGGCAGAGCTATGCAGCCCCAACTCAGTGCATCACTCAATGCAGAACTATGCAGCCCCTGCTCAGTGCACCACTCAATACTGTAACTGTTCCAAACATACTATCAGAATCACTCAATACCAATATGTCTTTACTTAATTAATGCAGCAATGTGCAGAAACAAATGTATTTATTTATTATTCAGCTATAAGATATTTTGCATATACCGTTTATTATGAAATGACAAAATCATGGCCCGCAGCCCGCAACCTGTGACCCGCAGCCCGCAACCTGTGGCCCGCAGCCCGCAGGCCCGCAAAATAGCAACTCTGAATATATACAGAGACTGATCTCAAGATTACTTCTAAAATGCTGATGTGTAAATATGCCTGAAACTCAGAACCCATCTTTCAGAATACAGCTATGTAAACAAACACTGCAGAAACCAAAATTTTAACAACCTGTGGAATCAGATAAGGGTCATTAAGAAAGCAATAAAAGTCAATCACTTCTGGGAGTCCATTTCGTATTGCACTAGTCGGATAACTTCCCAAGATAAAACAAGTTGCTATCATAGAGGGAAAAAGAAGTAAAAATATATAGAAGAATATTACTTATTAACTTTAGAATATGATATCCGACTAGTAGCTAGTCTACAATATATATGGCGATTTTCTATGGAGTTCCCATTGAAAGCAGCATTTGCACACAACTTCTAAGAATTGGAGGTCAATATGTGATAGCCTGTTTCTCGTTGCTGAGGCAACTAAAGTTCCAAATATTTTGTGAATAGACGCAAATGGTATCTAATGAAATGTAACTTGTATCAAATTTTAGAAATGTAGGGTACAGGGAAATTTTGTGATGTTAAATCATAGCAGGTTTTAATGATTTTCTCTGTGAAAATGACACAGTGACCCCTTGGGTGTTTAAAGCAATAGTCTACAGTGATGTGTTACGAAAACAATAACGAATGGGGCTTTAACACGGAAAAATGTGTCTTCTTACCAAAACATAAACTTCATGTAGTTTTTTTCTGTAGTAGCTATAGTAAAAGAAGCAATTTTACGTATAGGAACTTTTTTTGACTGAGTATATATACGTAAATAGAAAACTGTTTTGAGATTAACATGAATGTGAAACACCATGAGGGTTGGTGCAATGACAGTGTAACTGAGAAAATAACGGATTGTTGTTGTTGCTGTTGATTTTTTTTATAAATGGGATACACTTGTTAAATAAGGACTAAAGCTGGATTTTGCCTAAATCTTGGTGCAAAAACATCGTATGTGCATGTTCACTGTTTTTGCGCCGGGCTTTTTTATAACCTCAAAAATATTGAATCCTGCTGCTTGAAATTGCAGAATAAGAGTGTAAGTACCATGCAGAATGTATAAAATGTGACATATTACCTACTTACTTCTTTACAGTATAAAATGCTAAAACACTTACACTGTTTTAGCGCTGAATGCACTTACATTGTTTTCGCGCCAACACACTCAGCGCAGTAAGGTTGTATCAACATTTAAATTTATTCAACAATCAACATCACACAAATGAAAAAACAAAATCAACATGAAGTTAAGTAACAAGCTTACAGGATGGTTTTCTTTGCCATTGTTAAATAAAACAGTGAAAAGTTGCCATACTGTACTTACACCGTTTTTGCACCAAGCAGACGATCTGTGTAATTCTAGTTTTTACTTTCTTTAGGAGCTATAAGGCCCTTTGAACATTGAAAATAGTCATCGCGGTCATATATTCATGTTAATTTTATTTAGGGAAACACTTTAAATCCATTTTTAAAAGTGGTAAGGCACTTGCTTGATGTAAGTGCAAGGACGGGGCATCATGCAGTGCTTGCAGCGCTTTTATTTTTTTCTTGTATTCTGTAAACGTTCAAAAAAGCTCTTAAAGGAAAGCGTATGCTCCTGGGGTGTAAACTATTTCCCTTAAGGGAGAACCTGATTTACAGGAAGCCAACGTAAGCCAGTCCGTGAGAAAAGGACGCTTTTCGCATAAGCAACCAGACAATGTTCAGCCAAAAGAGACAACGGGGACTTGGTGAATGACTTCGTGTATCAAGCTTCCGCAGTGTCTCCTGTACGTGTCTGCGCTCAGCAAAGAGAGGACTCAAAAGTTGTTTTGAAAAGACTTGCTTGTCCTGACGCAAAGACAAACAGGAAAGCAAATTGTCACATGCAAAGATGGCAAGAATCCAGAAAATAATACATTGACACGGCGAGTGCGCTCCAGCAGAAGTTTGCAAACTTGGACAGACAAAAATATCCAAATAAGTTCATGTCACTACTCATATTAAGTGTGACGCTTATATTACTCATATGGGAATTATTCGGTATAAGTTGAATAAAGCAACTCGACAAATAAAATTGTGACACGATTCACCGATTTATCTTTCTTTGTTAATATTATCGTTCTAGCAAGTCGCAATACTTTTAGTCGATTGTTTATCAATCGACCCAGAGTTATAAAGTACAGTAAGCTTTTCAATGCTGAAGTCCACGTGACTATCACTGACTTGTCGGAAAAACAACAAATGGTAACGTTTAACCTTTAACCTGCTGAATATTTAACTTAGCCACACCTTTTTTTGATTTTCAGCCAATCAGATTACATGATATGATGAGTTCGTTCAAATTCACAATCTGAATGACAAACAGTGTAGATCCTGATCAGATGGCTTCTTCAGAAGCCATCTGATCTGGATCTACACTGTTTGCAAAGATAGGGCTTGTCGCCTACAGCAGGGTAAAGGTTAAAGGATCGCCACGCTTTTCTTGGAGGCTATTCTTATCAATGTGAAGTCAGAGTGTTGCGTAAGAGGGTTATCTTTAGAATCTGGACTGGAATGATGGGTTGGGCTTGACAAACAGTGTAGAACCAGATCAGACACAACAGAACGCGGGGTCTGATCAGGGTCTACACTTTTTGCATAAAAAAACTGGAATTTAAGGGTCCAGGTAGTCTCAGTCCAGGACTATATTCACAGCCTACACTCAGAGACAATCGAGTGTGTGTGTGTGTGTGTGTGTGTGTGTGTGTGTGTGTGTGTGTGTGTGTGTGTGTATGTGTTTACCGATGCCGTGAAGCGGGGACTTACGTAAGAATACACACTCACGCATCGCGGACTATCAGCAAAACGAGGACGTCCCCTATTCGAAAAACAGCAAAATATGCCTTCTAAGCATCTGTTTTACATTATGAATATCAAATTTCTGCTGAATTCAGCAAGTCCCCACTTCTTACGTAAAGCGCCTAACGTAGTCTTACACAGAAGTGTATTTTCTCACGAGAAAAAATACCTCGAGTGTATGATTAGCACCTGCATGGTCCCCGGTTACACGTGAAAAGTCACAGTCCACACTTTGCGTCAAACATCAAAGTATTGGTATCCGATACACTTGAAGTAAATATCTATTTTATAGTTTGTATTTTCGATTAAAATACTCAACCCTTTCACCCCTGCGTTTCTATAATAGAATCATTCATCTTTCAAATTGGGCACTTCCACTCTTGTTAATAGGGGATTTAGACAAAAACATAGTATGGCAAACATTGTAGATCCAGATGAAATGGCTCATTATGAGCGGTCCCATCTTGATCTACACTTTGTACCGGTCTGTAGGGTTGAAAGGGTTTAAAAACTAAAATATTCTGATCTAAAGCAGGAATTGTCAGGTAAATTCCTTTCACCACATAAACAAAGTCTATGTTATTAAGATATTTAACATACGCCGATAAACCACACTTTACAGAAACCCATCGCGAATGAACCTGCCTTCGCGATTTCCGACCAGACGAGACAAAAACTAGCCGGATCAGTGTATGGAACTATTCAGAGGCGCTCCCCCGCCCATAGGGGCTTGAAGAAATATATGGGCTGCATGATGCTTCCACGCAGAGCTGAATCCGACCCGCACACGAGTACTGCCAAGGCAAAGCGGTGCGCGTCGGACCGTCCATGCTTATAAACCCTATTGGTTTCATTGGGCGACAGGGCTTGAGATGTCATTTCATTTCAATGTCAGGTAACAGTCCCACAATATTGGAAGCAACGTCTCCAAAATGACCTTTACAGTGTTGACGGGGACGTTAAACCTCAAATCAAACAAACAATTCAGAGGCGCTGCTTCCAGTTTTGTACGCTTTTCATCTGAGATGAAACGGCGTCTGAAGCCCTGCCGTCCGAACAACCTATGCAGGGCCCGCAACGCTTTTCCTGGGCAGGCTTAGACCTTTAAGTGGTTTACCAGTAATCAGGTTCGGTCGGTTTGAGCTCTGCGTGGAAGCACCATGCAGTCTAGTCTATTTCTCCGCACCCGATGACAGGATTCAAACATCGCATTGAACTGCATTCGATACAAGCCAGTTTGAGCAGGCCAAGACTTACTTAAGATCGGTATGCGCTTCCACGGTGTCTGTACCGTGTCTTCGTATTTCTGTGTATTGTGTCATTAGCTATCAACTGAGTGACGACAGGACTGCGTGAATGAAAAGGATAGTCCGACTTCATTAAGCACAATAGCGTTTTACTGTGCCCTGTCTCGAATTAAGGCGTTTCAAAAGTTAAACGTAAGGCACCGCGGAGTTACGATTTGATGCAATATTTATTCACTAAGATATTTGAAAATTGTTGTTTGTTCAAGCCACTGATTCATATTTTCATTCATAGTTCCGGCCACCGCCCATCGGAGTTTGAAGAAACAGATGCTTCCACGCAGAGCAGAAACCGACCCCACATGGGTACTGGTAAACCGCTTATTTTTATAGAGGATCTAAGTCTGCCCAGGCAAAGTGGTGTGAATCGGACCTTCCATACATATAAACCAAATTGGTTTCATTGCGAGGCAGGGATTGAGATGTCATTTCATCTCAATGTCGAGCAAAAGTTACACAAAATTGGAAACAACGTCTCCAAAATGACCTACAGAGTGTTGACGGGGACGTTAAACTTTAAATCAAACAAATCATTCATAGTTAAGTATAAATAGACACAGTTAGACTTTTACGTATCAGCAATCAACTGCAAGAAACCATGGAGCTTTTCGTCTTGATGTCCGTGTGACTATCATTGGTTTGTAGGAAATCCAGTTAATGCAAGTTAAAGAAATCAAAGTACTGAAAGTACTGAGGAAAGTTGTTTTATGAGGAATAATTATCATGATAACAATGTCATGCAGTAGTAGATCAAGCAGTTTTCTAGATATTTTGTTGACATTATGTGTAGTCTCCCGGAGAAAAGGAGTAAAGAGATAGAAAAGATAGTAGAGGAGATAAAAGTGAGGCAAAATGGAGAAAAAGTAAAAATAAATGGAAGTGTAGAAATAGACGACCCCCCCCCCCCCTACCGTTACCTGCTGCAAGGACAGCAGGCATTAGCCAATTGTAAGTCAATATCAGATGGATGCCCCAGTGGCACCAGATACACATTACCTTCGCCTCACCCAACCGCCCCCACGAAGAAAAAAGAGGCAGAAAGAAAGAAAAATGAACGTATCTGCTTTTTTTTTCATGGGAAAATCATAAATTGTTAAATTAGCTCAGTACATTCTGCGCTTGTCCCATTTGCTAATAATCTTACAGAGAAGTTTTCCTAGTGGGCACATGATGACTTCTCATTGACGTCGCAATGATACGACGTTGCCCATACACTGGGCGCTTTGTTTTCCGGGCTTGGGGACATAAAAAGGAGAATAACTTGACGAAAAAAAAAGAGATTATTTTTTAAACAATTTGATTTAGACATTATAACCCTGAGCAGACGCCACGTTTATACCAACAGTTCCAGTACTTGGACATACGGAAACAGTTACCGGCCACGATAGCTCAGTTGGTAGAGTGTCCGCTCCGGGGAACGGGAGGTCACGGGTTCTATCCCGGGCCGCGACATACCAAAGTCGTTAAAAATGGTACTAGCTGCTCCTCGCTCGCTTGGCACTCAGATTTACGGGGTAGAGCTAGGACTGGTCGACCCAGTGTCAGGATAATGTGACTGGGTGTGGTGTCATGTAATGTGTCTGGGACATGATACTTCAGTGAGGCAGCACTATAAAAGTGAGCATTGAGCTCCCTGTCGCAACCAGACACCGTCGTGATATGACTGAAAAATTGTTGAAAGCGACGTTAAACCCGAATTCACACACACACGGAAACAGTTAACACAATTGAGAGGTCACAGAATGTAGCGTCTGATCGCTGTCATAACTATTTTTGGTAAAAGTACGGAACTTGATTTAAAACTCAGCTTACAACACACATTTTGTAATTAGAGCTCTCGAAAGCAGGTGAAAAACTGTGTTCAATGTTGGTCAGTATAGGGTTGTACAATAAAGAAGCGAACTAACCCCTTTAACCCAGTAGACCGTTTCAGAACCCGAGGTCGAAATACATAGTAACTATGCAAACATTGTAGATCCAGAAAAGACCGCACGTAGCGAACAGTCTCGGCAGAATCTACACTTACATGTACACCGTTTGCGATCATGTCAATGAACTAATCAGAAAAAAACTCTTTCTATAAGAATATATTTAAAGCTAGAATAGTCCTGTTCAGAAACAAATGAAAGACCAGTTATATGATTGCATTTCTTACACTATACATGTGCGGCCAGCGAAGACTCCGCATCCGCACAGTCTGATTAGAATCTTCGTTGTGCGCTCTAAGGATAGCTAAGGGTTCAATGCTCATTTATGCAGGAAGAGAAGTCTCAGATTAGACTTTAGAGATACGCAAACTGATCTGATTCTTCGCTGGGTGCACAAACAAATTGTAGGAAATGCTGTGTCCTGGCTCAGATATCATCGAAAAGCGTGTAGGAAAATAGAACAGGAGTATTATTTTCTTTTCAGAACATGTCTCTCTGTGTCAATTAATTTGTACAAGATAATTAGCATGTTAAGTAGTCAGAACTTTTCTGAAGTTCCATCCTCATCCTAGTACTGTCACGTTTGTTCTTAAGGACTATTTTTATTAAGTGTATGTTCAAAGAAGCGGAAGCGCTGTAGTTGGGTCCAGTACCGGAAGTAGAATTGCGTTGACATATAAACTTTCAACAAGTATCAATTTTTTTTTTTTTTTTTTTTTTTTGGTTTTGGTTTTACGGCCCTTTCAAGATTATTTCACTCATATCGAGCCGATCGTTACTCAGAGGTGGGCGAAAACCGGAGTACCCGGAGAAAAACCACCTGACCTTCTGTTGCAGAACTTGGCGTCTCCCATGTGGCCCGAGCGAGGGTCGAACCACAGCGGTCAGGGACCTAATGATCAAGAGTCAGCGCTCTTAACCACTAGGCAACGGAGGCCCGTTATATACTTATCGCTGTGACGTAAATGCGTTGTGGTTATTTATAAAATCTGGACAGGAATCATGTGTTTCGTTTTGCAAACATTGTAGACTCGGATCAGACGCAGCAAAACTTAGGGCCTAAAACAGAAATTCAAGATATAATCCACAAGCCTAAGTCCCCGTGCAATCCCTACAATCGACCCACCAGTGTTGTCAGTGTTTTGATCAATTAATAAATTTCGGCTCGGCTCTGATTCTTGTTTGACCCCTTATGCAAGTGAAAAGTAGCTCTTTATTCAGTTATTGTGTCTAAAGTCCAAAGTAGTTTGAACGCTACATTTCAGGTTCGGCATAGTCGAGAGTCTATCACTATGTTGCTCTATCGAAAGTAAAAAAAAAAAAAAAAAAATGAAACAATCTCCATCCCAAACTGATAAATACAGTATTGTTACATCTACACTCATACGGCGCGCGCTCCAAAAACACTTTTTAACGGCGTCTCGAACGGAACGAGCTAATTTGCGTGCACGTCGCACTCGGTTGACTACATGCATGTACATCTTCAAACCAATTGCCCAGACTAATCAGCCATGCGCATCCTTTTCCACACCGTACAACCGGCTGCTTCGGAGACAGATTACTGCGACGAAGACAGATCAAAGAAAGGGTAGGTGATGCGTGTTTTTGTTTGTATAAATCGGGAAGGCAGTCTGTGGAGAAAACTGAATGCTTGGAGATGCTGGCTATCCACAAACGCAGATCAGAGATTTTAAAGGCTAACATTAATGACAGATCAGAATTTTGGTGACTTGAGGTTAAACGTCCCCATCAACACTATTAAGGTCATTTTGGAGACGTTGCTTTCAATTTTGTGGGACTTTTACCAGACCAGTGAAACCAATTGGGCTTGTTTGTGGACGGTCCGACTCGCACCAATTTGCCTGTGTAGGCTTAGACCTTCTAGGCGATTTACCAGAACTCATATGCGGTCGGTTTAAACCCTGCATGGAAGCACCGATTGGCGGGGGCCATGACATATTCAAGAGAGCCGAATTCTGACTGCCTTCTCAGGGCTATTTATGCACCAAACTAATCTGACGCTTTTGAGGAATTCTTTTTGTACCCTTATCCATTACAAAACATAATGTCTTTTAACTGGTACATATATGTTCTGAAAGAGGGTATTTTGGAAGCAATTACTACAGCACAGGACTGAACAAGATTTACAGGGCCAGACTGGCTAGTTTCGGCCAATTAGTCCTCATCAGTGAGTCTCATATTTTCTAAATTCCGCATCGAAAGGACTAGAAAATATAACCAAATCTGTGATAGAGCCATTTCAGCTTTTCTTATTATTTTGTCTACAATCGACTTCACATAGCTCAGTATTAAGCGACTTCGTTTTCCACAGCATTATCGACAGCGTTGACAAGAACGTTGGATTACCCTATTCACGTTGAAACAGAGGAGCCGTGTTTGATGGCCGACCATACTCGAGATATCCGCCAATCAATAATACGTTTTTTTTTTTTGTCTGTGAAATATATAATGGGCAATACTCTCACAAGTCAAATATGAAAAGCCATTTTAAAATAATAATAATAATAATAATAATAATAATAATAATAACAATAAAACACAAAAACACAACCTATATTTTGAGCAAACATATTTCTAACAACCGAACCGCTGATCAGACTGTACAGGTTGTCAGTCTCATCATCGTTCTTGTTGTTTGAACAGGCAAGTATCCTGTTTTATCACTAAGATACTCAGTTTATAGTATTGTCTAACAGCTGTTCAAAGGCATACATGTGAAGACTGTGTGCACTCATACGAACCGAAAGCCTATGCTCCGAGAAAACTTGAGAAGTTGATCAGACTGCACGGATGTGCAGACTGATCTCAGACTTTGCTACTTGAACATGAAATTGTCAGGTTACCTGACTACGAGACTCAGTTTATGTTATTTTCCTTATTACTACTCAAAGCCCACATAATGTGTGCACTTTTGCCATTAATATGCTGCGTTTTCAGGTGTCTTAAGATTTTGTTTTGTTTGTTTGATTTGAGGTTTAACGTCCCCGTCAACACTGTAAAGGTCATTTTGGAGACGTTGCTTCCAATTTTGTGGGACTTTTACCCGACATTGAGATGAAATGACATCTCAAGCCCGGTCGCCCAATGAAACCAATAGGATTTATTAGCATGGACGGTCCGCCTCGCACCGCGGTTCCTGGACAGGCTTAGATCCTCTAAGCGGTTTACCAGTACTGGTGTACGGGCCGGATTCAGCTCTGTGTGGAAGCATCATGCAGTCCATATATTTCTTCAAGCCCCTATGGATGGGGCCGATGTGTCTTTAGATACCATTGTCGAATTACCATTGTCCAATACTCGGCCCCCGCCCATCGGGGCTTGAAGAAATATATGGGCTGCAGGATGCTTCCACGCAGAGCTGAAACCGACGCGCACACGAGTACTGGTAAACCGCTTAGAGGATCTAAGCCTGCCCAGGGAAAGCGGTGCAAGTCGGCCCGGCCCGTCCATGCTTATAAACCCTATTGGTTTCATTGGGCGGCAGGGCTTTGGATGTCATTTCATCTCGGTGTCGGGTAAAAGTCCCACAAAATTGGAAGCAACGCCTCGAAAATGACCTTTACAGTGTTGACGGGGACGTTAAACCTCAAATCAAACAAACAAAATTGTCCAATACATATTGCACAAATATTGTTGTGGTCATCTCATTCACGGATACCTCGAGTTGGGATCCGTCAAATGGGTCACCAGACAGCGACTCATCGGTTTGAGCGTCAACATGGCCATTCAAATGTTTCGACCATGCTGTCAATAAAACACAAAAGTCACTTTAAAAACATTTGTCAATGATTCACAGCTCAGTTAAGGCAACCATCTTTCTGTATAGAAGACTTTAGGCACTTTCACTTCCTGGCAACGGCAGTCCGATTTTCGCGCATGCGCAGTTTGTGTAGGGCAAAAAGTCTGAAGTATGAAGTGAAACAACACTGTATTTTTGTAAATATTGCTTGAAAATGAGTCACTATGCGAAAACAATTATCGCCATAACACAACAACGGCAGAACAACAAATTAAAAATATTGTGGAAAAAGATTTTCCATATTTTACATGTACGGATGTATGGTCAAAATCGAGCGAATCTGATACGTCTTTGTTATGGCACAAAATAGCCAACTGTTGAGTTTTGTTATGTGTACCTAACCTCTTTGATAATGTCATTTACTGTGAGTCCGGATCACGCCATAAATTGAGCCGAAAAAGTGACTGTTTGCAAAAACCAGAGTGTACATTCTACGCCTGCATTTAATGCCCGATTGTGAATGTAGCAGTCATATCTTGCCACGCATATACTTCTTGAAAAAGGATGAACTTAAGTATACAGGTTAAGATGTGCCAGACAGAATTATCTTGCAGTACCACATATGAGAAACGGTTTGGTAAGATATCCCAGCCAGCACCAAACTGCGGGCCAACGTCAGACCGACAGCGATACGACGTTGCCACCTCGTATCTCTGTCGACCCGATGCTGGAACGACATTCGATGCAGGCTGGGGTAGTATGGATAGGATGCTCCAAGTCAGTACAAAACGGCAAGCCAACGCCGGGCCGACAGCGATACGACGTGGTAACGCCGTATCGCCGTCGGCCTGACGCTAGCCCGACATTCTATGCAGGCTGGGGTAGTACAAGTTGGGATGCTCCCAGTCAGCACAAAACAGCGGGCAAACGTCGGACCGGCAGCGGTTGTATCGCTGTCGGCCCGACATTCTTTGCTGGCTGAGCTATGACGTGGGGATCTCAGAAAGAAATTCAATACTCGAACATGACAGAATGAGGTTCTGGGGCGGTTGGTTTTATTTTGTTGAATTGAGGTTTTACGTCCCCATCAACACTAGTCATTTTGCATTTTGAAGACGTTGCTTCCAATTTTGTGGAACTTTTACCCGACACTGAGATAAATGACATCTCAAGCCCTGTCGCGCAATGGATCCAATAGGGATTATAAGCATGGACGGTCCGACTCGCACCGCTTTACCTGGGCAGGCTTAGATCCTCTAAGCGGTTTACCAGTACTCGTGTGCGGCCGAATTCAGCTCTGCGTGGAAGCAACATGCAGCCCATTTATTTCTTCAAGCCCCAATGGGCGGGGGCCGTTGATAGCATTGTATGTCAATTGCAAATTTTAAACATCGGATAAATTATGACAGATTGCAGTTTTTATAAACAAATGAAGACACGACCAGCATGACTAGGGTCACTGTTTTTAACAATTGTTTAGTGCTTTCTGCCCTACGTAATTTGCGCATGCGCGAGAACAATGCAGTATGGGATCGCTTTTCCTTAGCAACCGATGGCGTCGTAAAGTCATCTATAGTCAGAACAGCTGAATTGGCAGTCTTGTGTACCAGTTAAAGACATATAACGTTTTGGTAATGGATAAGGGTACAAAATAAATTCCTTTAAAACGTCAGATAAGTCTAAGGCAAAAAAATCCTTTAAAAAGCAATCGAAATACTGCTTTCTTAAAGATGTCACCGAAATTCTGATATGTCATGTCATGAATGTAGCTTTCACCATCACTGATCTGTGTTTATGGAATAAAAAGTAATCAGGCTGTAGTTAGAGACAGCATTTTTCTACACAAATGGTATCTTTTTGGAGCGTAGTTAGTTAATTTAACCGCTTTGGCAGAATTGGTGGCAGTGTGAGCAAGCAAATGTAATATATTTTGTTTAGTAGACGTCTATTTGGAGGCGCAAATAAGTTTCTATGCGATTTTCTAAAAAAAATATTTTTTACAATAAACCTGGGCTTGAAACAGAGTCGGAGTGTTGCTTAGGAATCAATTTCTTCTCCATTAGCCGTAAAAATAACCATGTTTCTACTAACATACTGAAAAAAATTTGGTCGGTAGGCAGGAGAAACTTGTTCTAATCATTTTATTTTTTCTTCAGAAAAAAAAAATAAATAAAAATAAAACAGGGCCGGGTCTGTATTTTTGATGTGTTTTTGTACATGTATATCATAATTCATTTTATTGCTAAAAAAAAAAGTCAGCTCTATATTTTGGAAGGTACTAAATGCCAAAAACTACAAAAATGTATTTAAAATGCGAAATTAGTATGAGAAAACTCAAAGACGACGCTGGGTAGGGTTGGGAATTGAAAATAGTAGTGTCGGTATTTAAATTTTTATTTTTGTTATTTTGTTGATAAAAACAGTAGAGTCGGGAGAGGGTATAAAGCATGGTCGGTCGGGTCAGAAGAAACACGGCTATTTTTAAGGCCGTAGTAGCAAAAGTCAACAGACCACCTTATCGATTTATACAAAGCAAATCTCTCCACCTATCCGTACTTTACGCCCCCGCCCATCGGGGCTTGAAGAAATAGATGGGATGCATGGTGCTTCCATGCAGAGCTAAAATCGACCGCACACGAGTACTGGTAAACCGCTTAGAGGATCTAAGCCTGCCCAGGCAAAGCGGTGTGACTCGGTCGCCCATGCTTATAAACCCTATTGGTTTCATTGGGCGCCAGGGCTTGAAATGGCTTTTCATCTCACTGTCGCGTAAAAGTCCCTCAAAATTGGAAGCAACGTCTCCAAAATGACCTATACAGTGTTGACGGGGACGTTAAACCTCAAATCAAACAAACAAAAACAAAGACTCCAGTCATGGTAAACGAGCCATCGGTTTCGAGCCATCGAAGTTCTACTGTATTATCTTTGAAACCATACATGTTAAGATAATGCTTGTGATGTCTGTGAAAAGTATTGCACTTACACTTACAAACAATGAAGAACCTTACATATGGAACTCTTCGAACCCAACTTTATGTATATGTCACATTCATCCTTTACAGACAAATCGATGACGTCCGCTGTTTGTGATATAACAACTAGTAAGAAAAGGTCACTCAGGAAAGGCCACAATCTAAGAACGCAGCCGTCTCAAGTCACTTATAGAAAGTGACACGGAGGCACACACAAAAACAGACGAAACATGAACCAACGACACAAAGCCAAAGAACAGTTAAGACACTGCAAAAGAACGATGGCCTTGGGACGGTCAGCAGTAAAACTACTGGGGGGGGGGGGGGGGGGAGCTTCAACTCCGTAGTTTATGAAATTTCAAACCTCGCCCCCAGTTCCAGTACAGTATCAAATAAAAGAACAATTAACATTTAACAAATTGATCAGCATTTGTATACATTAATATTATTATGAATCGGGATAGAGGAATCAACAAAATCCGACGTCAAATCAGAAGAAATTCACCAGATAGATCACGGAGTGTTGAACCCAGGAAATATCCGGCTCAACCTTTCCCGAATTCAAAGGATTTAGGGTGGGGCCATCATCAAAGAGTCCGGGGTTCGGCCCACCGCCGTGCAACCAAAGAGCGAAGCAAAGTTGTCCACTGTAAAAGGGTCAACAACAAAACATGCGGTCCGTCGCATAACATCCATGCTATAACAACTTTTCTTGTATTTAGCAATAATTTTTCTGAACTGGCCAGAAAAATTATCACTACCTAGTATTCGTCTGAAAATATAAACTAAATCTCCATAAAACTCAGGTTCGACAGTCCCTGTTGCAAAAGTGTCTTCGAAGAAATGCCATATTTAGAAATAATATCGTAATGTCGACGACAAAATTTTGAAAACTTTTTGCGAAGAAACGTCCCAGGTCATCAGCGTGTATTGTTGAAACACACATGCATTAACATTCCGTTCGCAACCTGACGATATTTAATGATGCCACACATAGACTAATGCTATAGCTTTAGCAAAATGTGCACTATTCATTCAATGGCGTATTTAAGATAAACAGCAACTAAAATCTTGTGTGTTACACCATCAAACATATGCTGCCCTAAGTGATTTCTTGGAATGATTAGTCGATTACATTAAATATGTTCTATACAAGGGTTATCCTTTGGAAGCAAAAGAATGCACCGTATAACTGAAAAGTATGGAGTGTACATGTTTTCTAGACAAGACTAGCTAGTGTCGACCCCTTAGGCCTCGATATTTTCAAACTTCCACAATGAAATCAATGATAACAAAAGACAAGGATATAAAGTGCAATATCTCGTCTTTACTAACACTAATTTCTACGAATGCATGTCCTATTAAGAGCTCTGGCCTTAACCCTGTCAAGCATTTATGGGATATTCTGGGTCGCAAACCTGATATAATGACCCGAAAACAAGAAGACCACAATGGTCCTATATCGCTCACCTGAGCTAAGCATTTTACATTACTTAATATTGAAAGTAGACTGCTTTACGACTTTGTTAAAATTTTACGTTCAAGAATTTAGCCACAGGGTAGTTAACCCAATCACGGTTGACAACTTTGCTTCCCTCTTTAATTGCACGCCAGTGGGTCAGGCCTCAGATTCTATGACGGCTCAAACGTAAAGGCTTATTGTTGGTTGGTACCTGATGCTCTGTCTCTGGTCGGGCCCATTGGAGTCTAACTGTTGGTTTTCTTTTGCTCCAGCATTTCTGTTGTTTCTTGCTGGCGAGTCCTCACCGTTGTTTTATCTCTGTGGTAGTTTGATTTTTGTGTCCATGGAGATGTTGCACTGATGAGTTAGGAGGCCTTCATGCGGACTGAACAAATTATTTTTCTCAATCGCGACTGAAGTAAGGGCGAGGATTGTGGCCACGTAAAATCGATTTAACCCCCTCCCCCCCCCTCCCTGTGGAATTCGTTCCCGCTGACCGTTCGAAGGCGGTTCTTCTGTCGCGGTTATTTTTCCTGTGTCTTCTGGTTTCAGACGAGAAGAGTTTCAAAGGTTTTCTATATATTAACTCTGTGTCAAACGCGGGGCCCTGCCACTGGGTCAATTTTGGCCTAGGACTATAATTTGAACACTCTTGGAAAAGGTACACTTGATTAAGGTGTGTACCTGCCAAAATCAATATTCTGGGCCTTCTGGTGACACACAAGAACATTTTCAAAAGTTTCAACTATACAAGTCTATGCAAGACATGGTGCCCCTGGGTGGGGCCATAATTTGAACAATCTTGGTGATAAACTTCAGCTTTTGTAAATATTTTGTAAATCTGGTGCAAAACAAATCCCGTGATTATAATAAAGTAAACGGATTGTATCACGTGACTATACACGGTTCCCGTATTCCCGCGAAAAATGAATAGTAGTAAACGTGGTGCGTCCCCGAACTGTATAGAAGAGTACACACACACAGCTCCCATTTCTTAGTCACCCAGTTTTTATTATGAAATATGTGACAAAAAATATAGAGTCGCACTTATACTGGTGTTAAACATATGAATTTGTCAATATTTCGTCAATTTGATTCACAAGCTCCATCGTCAAAGTACACACAATGTATAACATCTGCCAAAATAAACAGTACCCGAATTTTCTGTGAAAAAAAAAAAAAAAACTGAGTGGGTGTAAAAGGAGTATGTCCCCGAACTGTATAGAAGAGTGCATACACACGGTCCCCATTTCGTTGTTACAAAGATTTGTATGAAATATGGGATAAAAACTGTTAAACCTTAGCATATACCAACGTTTTGTCAATCCGACATCGACGTAAACAAATTGTATATTGGCGTTCATATACACGGTCCCCGGATTTTCTGCGAAACGATTTGTAGGGGTATAAGGAGTATGTCCCCGATCTGTATAGAAAAGTACATGCACATGGTCCCCATTTCGTTGTTACCAAGATGTGTACATAATAAGGGACCAGCCCCCGCCCATCGGGGCCTAAAAATAGATTGGCTCCATGGTGCTTCCACGCAGACCTGAAACCAACCGCACACGAGTACTGGTAAATCGCTTGGAGGATCTAAGACTGTCCAGGCAAAGGGGTGCGAGTCGGTCCGCCCATGCTTATTCGTTTCATTGGGCGACAAGACTTGAGATGTCATTTCATGTCAATATAGGAAAAAAGTCCCATTAAATTGGAAGCAACGTCTCCAAAATAACCTTTACAGTGTTGACGGGGACGTTAAACCTCAAATCAAACAAACCAGCACACAAAAATTGTATAGTCGTATTTATTAAGGTATTAAGCAAAAGTGTGACAAACTGATGCAATTGTCCCGTAATCAAAGGTTATCAGAGTATAATATGTCGTCTATATACACGGTCCCCCGGTTTCCTTGCGAAAAGTTAAAAATATTTCCCCGAACTGTATAGGACAGTGCATACACACAGTCCCCGTTTTGTTGTTACCAGGATTTGCATGCAATATGGGACAAAGCTGTGCAGGTCGTATTTATTAAGGTGTTAAACATAAGCTTTTGTAAAGGTTTCGTCAAACAGACCAAAACGTCCTGTCATCGAAGTAAATAAACTGCTAATTGTCGTTCAAATACACGTCCCCGGATTCTCTACGGAAATTTTTCCGGGTGTAAAAGGAGTATGCCCCGCTCTCTACAGAAGAGTAAATGCACAATGTCCCCATTTCGTTGTTACCAAGATTTGTTGGAAGAGAGGGTCAAAAATTGTACAGGTCGTATTTATTAAGCTTACCTTTTGTCAGTAGTATGAACAACTGATGTAATAGCCCCGTCATCCAAGGTAAACAGTGAGTGAGTGAGTGTTCGAATTTTACGTCCCACCAACAGCTAAGGTCATACGGAGACGGGACCTCTGTTTAAAGACTCATCCGAAAGTCTGGAGAAGCCCGGAATCGATCCTGCGATCCCTGGTTTACAAGGCGAGTAGCGTAACCACTACACCATGGAGGCTTCTCAAAGGTAAACAGAGTATAATATGTCTTCTATACACACAGTCCCCGGTTTTCTTGCAAAAATCTAAGTGTATGTCCCCGAACTGTATGGGACAGAACATACACACGGTCCCCATTTCGTTGTTACCAAGATTTGTTCGAAGAGAGGGTAAAAAACTGTACAGTTCGTATTTATTAAGCTTACATTTTGTCAATAGTGTGAACAACTGATGCAATAGTCCCATCATCAAAGATAAACGGAGTATAATAAGTCGTCTATACACACAGTCCCCGGTTCCCTTGCAAAAATCTAAGTGTATGTCCCCGAACGGTATTGGACAGAACATACACACAGTCCCCATTTCGTTGTTACCAAGATTTGTATGAAATATGTGACAAAGCATGTGCCAGTTGTTTTCAATCGGATATTAATTTCTGGCTATGTAATTGTCTCTCCAATGAAAGTAAATACTTTTCATGAAATCACCAAAATATATGGTCCCCGATTACTCTGCGAAAAGTCAAGTGGGTGTAAAAAAGTGTGTCCCCGCTTGGTATGCAGACAGTCTCAAATGCCATTTACTGAATATCTTAAATTTCTCAACGACAGAAAAGAAATTAAGGTTAAAATAAACATATTTCAATAAAATTTTGCGGATATCACTTAAAATGACAGAGTCCCCAGTTTGATGGTGACGAACATATGTCCCCACTGTGCTGTATCGGCAAGTATGTGTGTGTGTGTGTGTGTGCGTGTGAATTCGGGTTTAACGTCGCTTTCAACAATTTTTCAGTCATATCACGACGGTGTCTGGTTGCGACAGGGAGCTCAATGCTCACTTTTATAGTGCTGCCTCACTGAAATGTCATGTCCCAGACACATTACATGATACCACACCCAGTCACATTATCCTGACACTGGGTGGACCAGTCCTAGCTCTACCCCGTAAATCTGAGTGCCAAGCGAGGAGCAGCTAGAACCAATTTTAACGACTTTGGTATGTCGCGGCCCGGGATCGAATCCGTGACCTCCCGTTCGCCGGAGCGGACACTCTACCAACTGAGCTATCGGGGCCGGTCAGAGACAATCGACCCACCAGTACTGTCAGTGCTTTGATTGTTTGCAGCGTAAAAAGAGACATATGCGAACTATGGGCCATATCAGAAGAAAAGCTTTCTTCTGGGTCAGCGACCAGATATGATATAAACCAGCCTACGCAGATATAAAGACTATAGCAAGAGTATTCAATTTTTAGGGGTATTGAATATTTACAAGCAGCGAATATTTACCGCTTTACCGCTGAACACGACAACCCATCACGAAAACACGCCTATATAATTGTGACCCCCTTGAACCCCTCTTTTATATAGTAAAATTGGGGTTTCAGGGGGTATACTTTATTTTTCTTATTTCTGCTCTAAAATATAGATTGTGGGCACTCGTTTGAACCGCCTCATCGAGGCGGTTCTAACGAGTGCCCACAATCTATATTTTGAGCAGAAATAAGAAAAATATCACAATTTTTCATCATAAAATTTTCATTTTTTTCGGCGATAAAGGTGGCAATGTATTTGTATAGGCGTGTTTTCGTAATGCCTACCCTTGCAAACAGTGTAGATCCTGATCAGATGGCTTCTGAAGAAGCCATCTGATCAGGATCTACACTGTTTGTCATGCAGTTTGTGAAATGAACAACTACATTATATCAAGTAATTTGATTGACTGATATAGTCAGAAATGGGAGTGGCTTATGGATTATTCAGGAGGACAAGGGGTTTAGGTGCTGATGCACCTTTGTTGTTTTCAGATCGCTCGACAAATTTTCTTATGTTACGACTCACAACAGAGAACCGTTTACGCTATCATTCTTCCACTTCAAGCTGAACAAGTGCATTTAGTTTGCGCGCAAATTGCACACAATATTCAATTTATGGCGTATTTAATATTTTATGCGTATATTCTACAGGCGTGATAGATCAATCTGCAATGTTAGCTTAAGAACATGAAGTTTTAATGAAAAAAAAAAAAAAAAAAAAACAAGAGGACCATGATGGTCCTATATCGCTCATCTGAGCTAAGAGATTTACATGTGGGTCCCTGCGTGGGACAATTTTTGGCCTTAGGGCTATAATTTGAACAATCTTGGTAGAGGTCCACTAAATGAAGCTTAATATCACATATCATAGGCCTGGACCTTCTGGTTTCAGATAAAAAAATCTTAAAGGTATTCCCTATATAAACCTATGTTAAACCAGTGGGCCCCGGTGCGGGGGCATTTTTGGCCCCAGGGCTATAATTTGAACAATCTTGGTAGAGGTTCACAAGATGGAGCTTCATACCAAATATCAAAGACCTGGGGCTTCTGGTTTAGACAAGAAGATTTTTAAAGGTTTTCCCTATATTAGCGTATTCAAAACCAATGGGCCCCGGCGCGGGGACATTTTTGGCCCGAGGGCTATAATTTGAACCATCTTGGTAGAGGTCCACTAGCTGAAGCTTCATACCAAATATCATAGACCTGGGCTACTGGTTTAAGACAAGAAGATTTTTAAAGGTTTTTTTTTTCATATTGTCTCCTCTGCAACGGATGGTCAGGTGGTTTTTCTCCGAGTACTCCGGTTTTCGCCCACCTCGATCGGCTCGATATGAGTGAAATAATCTTAAAATAAAAAAAATCATTTGTCTCCTTTTCGTTATCATGGCAACCAGAGTTGTTTGCATGGAATGGACTACTTTGAACAACTTTCAGAGAGGACCACCCAAAGAACAGTTCTACCAGGTTTGGTCAAAATCTGTTCAGTGATTTATGAGGAGATATTGTTTAAAACAATTGTGGACGGACGGACGGATGGACGGACGACGACGACGGAAGGTGAGCGATCACAATAGCTCCCCCGGAGCCTTCGGCTCAGGTGAGCTAAAACAAACAAACAAACAAACAAACAAAAAAAAACAACAACACCCTTTTAATTGAGAAACAGAACTGCCTCGAGTCTACACTGTCTGTTTAAAAAACATCAGTGCGTGTGTTTGAGTTTTACGTCGCACCAACAATAAAGGTCATATGGAGACGGGACCTCGGTTTAAAGACTCATCAGAAAGTCTAAGAGACGGCAAAATTTACAAGATGCATAGGCGTAGCCTTCATTACACAAGTTACTACGTATATACGTAATGAAAGAGAAGCCACTAAAGGGGACTGGAAACACCTGGCAGATTTTTCCGCCACTATTCAAAGGGAGACACCTTTCAAAAAATGTAGATCCTGTAAGCAGACGCTGACGTCTGATCAGGGTTTACGCCATTTGCTTACTGTAACAAAGCCATGGATTAAACGAAAGCGTCTAAATCCAGGTGCAAAACCATTTTTGAGCCTACACATAGGGACAATCGACCAAGCAGTACTTTCGGCACTTTGATTATTTTTTGTGTCCACACTAATTACACTGATGTTGTTTAACTGACTGTTACAATAATGGTATATTTCTTACACACAAGTGATATTTATAATATTCATCCCTCAGAACTTTTCGGCCCCCGCCCATCGGGGCTTGAAGAAACAGATTGGCTGCATAATGCTTCCACGCAGAGCTGAAACTGACCGCACACGAGTACTGGTAAACCGCTTAGAGGTTCCAAGCCTGCCCAGGCAAAGCGGTGCGAGTCGGACCGTCCATGCTTACAACCCCTTGGTTTCATTAGACGACAGGGCTTGAGATGTCATTTCATCTCAATGTCAGGTAAAAGTCCCACAAAATTGGAAGCAACGTCGGGGACGTTCAGCCTCAAATCAGAACTGTTTAAGAAGCCTACCTTTGCCTCAGTTGTATAGCTTGAGTAGTTTTAATCCCATGAACCGGTATAACTGTGGCTCGCCGACTACTCGCCCGAGACTCCATCATAAGCTCTAATCATCCAGTACAGATCATCCCAGGGGATTAACTTAAAAATTATTAAGAATTTTATCTCCCGAGACTCTCCAATTACTTCGAGTTTTTCTTTTTATTATTATTTTATTTTCTGTTTCTTATCTCTACTCACTCGTCTTCCGTTCGGTATTTTCAAGTTTCTGAGTAACCATATCTCTAAGAAAGCATTTATCCCACAAATATAGTTACTAAAAATCACATAAAACTTTTCTCTGTTATATATATTTTCTCATAAACAATAAAATTCCTATATTAAGACCATCTTTGGGACTGTTCAAAAGTGGTCTTTAAGACTACTTTTGAACAGTCCCAAAGGTGGTCTCTGACCAGAGGACACTGCATGCAGAAAACGCAGCAGCATACTAAATAAGCTTTTTAAAGCAGAAGTAGTCCAATTTTAGGTGGCCTTAAAAGCGGAATTTCACTGTATATATGAGTAGCTCGTCACTTAAATAAACAAGAAGATCACGACAAATCCAACTTGGTGTTGAGAAAACTGAAATTGACATTGTCAAATATGATTGGTCACGTCATGAGAAAAACTGTCTTCGAGGTCTGCGACCAGATACGATATAAACCAGCCTGCTCAGTCACACAGACTAGCCTTGAAATCTGACATGTAAAATCTTTCGGCCCGCCCATCGGGACATGGAGAAATAGATTGGGCTGCGCGTTGATTCCACGCAGAGCTGAAACTGGCCGCATATGAGTACTCGTAAACCATTAAGAAGGACTAAGGACTAAGCCTGCCGTCCAGTGCATATAAGCCTTTTGGTTTCATTGGATGGCAGGGCTTGATATGTCATTTTATCTCAATGTCGAGTAAAAGTCCCATACAATTGGAAGCAAATTACCTAAATAGTGTTGACGGGAAAGTTAAACCTGATCTGCACCTTTTTGTTCGCAAAAGACAAAAATAAATAAATAAATTAAAATAAAAGCATAAAAATTCTGATGGCATGTCTCACGCAATCCTAAATATATCTGATATAAACATTCGCAGAAAGATGACGGTCGTGCACGAGGCTGTTCCAAGGGCCGCCCAGAAAAGAGCGAAAGGGCAAGAATTCACACCTTCAAGGGAGGCGAATCTTCCAAAAAAAATCCGGCTTCCCTATCAACAGAGGTCTCCTCTTAGAGGAAGATTGTTCTCTTAAGGGGCAAATCCTTTTTCCCAAGAACAGCCTCCTTTTTCGGACTGTTCCATGTACAGGGTCCAAAACATGAAAACAGGAAAGTTATTTCCTTTGGATAAAAGCGGCAGATAACTCGTCATGTATACCAATTCTCCCTTACAAAAACAGAATGTAATTTCTAATTCCATTCTGAAACTGCATCATCCTGAATACGTGTGATATCCTAATTATCCTGAAACTGACAAGCATCTAAAACATCGCTCAGAAATGCCATATGAATTTTATTGGTAAACTTTGATAATCAAGCTTATAATATATTACAGCATTGGAATCATCTAAAATCAAAGTTTAAACACAGTACATCATTAGGTTATACGTCAAACTTCCAAGGGAGATTATTCTGGTCTTAACCCATAGCCCGCCTATGACACATCGTCTACGGCTTCGTCTGCTGAAGTATTTGAAAAAGTCATTAGTGCAAACAGAGTGGACCCAAATTAAAGGCCCAATATAAGGTCCATACTGTTTGCATGCATTTATCTGATCAGGGGCCACACTGTTTGCCTGCCAAAATATGTTTGAAAAGTTTTCTAAGGGAAACAGCAGACGACAAAAACAGACGCCATTTTCAGTTGCAATTTTTTCTGGCATCATCTACCTCCCTTCTCATAGTGTAGGGCTCGAATTTTGGAATAGATTTGTCCCTTTAACAAAACCCCGGCCTCTTCGAATGACAAAGCGATCCTTTTGTCTTTATGATGCCCTTCGATAATGAGGTTGAAAATATTTAGGCCTGTTCATACTAAGGGGAATGGTTACCCAGACACATTTCTGGTGTCCTGCAAGGAAGATAACTGTTGTGACCCCCTTTCCGCTTCTCTATACAACAAGCAACTCTGAATGTCGGTTCTAGCCTACAGGAAAGAGATTGTCTTTCCGGGGCATTTTTTTTTTCTTTAAGAGTTACCCGTATTGACGGAGAAAAGTCTTTCCTACAAGGATTAAACCTTAAGCTGCATAGAAAATGCGTCTGAAATGTCTGCTGATCTGGATCCACACTGCAGAAATGATTTTAAGTTGCTAGCATAAAACAGATGACGACAATTGTTGTGCTTGGCGTCTTATGGGTTAAGAGTGGATTTGTATTAACATGCCAGACTAAGGGCTGCCTTCTCTGAAAGCCGGTATATCCATCACTTAAAACAATTACCGCCAATTTTCGAAGGGGTGGGGGGCATAGATATAGATAAGGTGAGTATTTTGTAAAAATTAAGGACCCTTTTTGTCAGTTGTCCATAAAAACCTATGTCGTGGGTATTCATCAGAACCGCCTCGGCGAGGCGGTTCCGAGGCGGTTCTAATGAATACCCACAACATAGG
Source organism: Lucinisca nassula (assembly GCA_963580285.1). Classification (NCBI taxonomy): domain Eukaryota; kingdom Metazoa; phylum Mollusca; class Bivalvia; order Lucinida; family Lucinidae; genus Lucinisca; species Lucinisca nassula. The sequence goes on along the minus strand of OY757013.1, from coordinate 1,638,066 downwards.
TTTGTTAGGAGAATTTATAATGAAATTCTACTTGTGACATTAGCCTAATATAGGGAATAGTAGAGTGATTTCCCTCAGTGGTTTAACTTTGCGCCTTAGTTTATTAAGAATGATTATTTTCTACTATTGGTCTTGTAATTTTTCAATCAAGGACCAGATTTTATGTCAAACTTTGGTCTTATATCAGCCCATGTATGACACATAGAAAATTCTACTAAACAGATCTAACGGATCCATTTCCAATTTGAGGGGTATCAATCATGTTTTAAATGTTGTAAGTTTTATAAAAACGCCCATGGTTTCAGCAAACAGTGTAGACTCTGATCACACGCCGTAATCTGCAGTGTCTGATCTGATACTACACTGTTTGCCGTTGTCCAATGTTTGGGACGCTAGGAATATTTGGATTAATCCATTTATTTGAAAATTCCATTTATGTCAATAATTTTATCTTTAAGAACATTAAAAATTTCTTAAAACAAATAGTGCTTAAGACGAATATTTAAAATCAAAATTCAGTTAAAATCAATACTTGAGTCACGACTGAAGGGACGGTAAACGGCAAAGACACGGATCAGTTGGCACGGTAGGCTAGACGACCAGTACCGGTCAATACCGGTCAGTATCAACCATGAAATGGCGCATTGATACATTCATCACGAAAACACGCCTATATAATTTTGAACCCCTCGAACCCCACTTTTATATAGTTAAACTGGGGTTTGTAGGGGTGAACCTTATTTTTCTTATTCTGCTCTAAAATATAGATAGTGGGTACTCGTTAGAACCGCCTCATCAAGGCGGTTTTAACGAGTACCCACTATCTATATTTAGAGCAGAAATAAGAAAAATATCACAATTTTTCATCTTAAAATACTCATTTTTTCGGCGATAAAGGTAACAATGTATTTGTATTGGCGCGTTTTCGTAATGAAAAATAACATACACTTTTACCCATGAATGCTGATGTGGACTCTTCCACATATATACTGAGCACGTCTATTCTTGTAAATAGGGGGTTCAGTCAAATCATGACGGTGTAGATCCTGATAACACGACTCATTACAGTCACATGATCTACATTCTGTATCAGTCTGTAGAGCTAAAAGGCACCCAGAATACAATGCATATCCTCGATTTTCGTCAAAGCCGAGGTGGTTCCGAGGCTTTTCTAACGAGTATCCAAGAATTCACGTACCTATCCGAATAACGAACCGTGTCTCCAGCCTTGTATAAGGTGGGTTTCTTCCACCCTGTATTAACGGGGGTTATTTCGCCTTGTATAGTTTTAACTGGCTTGTATATATATATAATCTTGGTTTCTCCAGCCTTGTATAAAGTTGGTTTCTTCCACATTGTATAGAGTAGTTTTCTCCCGCCTTGTATAAAGCGGGGTCGTCTCGCCTTGTTTAAAGCGTGTTTCTTCCGCTGGACAAGTGGGTTTCTCCCGCCAAGTATAAAGTGGGTTTCTCCCGTCTTGTATAAAACGGATTTCTCTCGTATAAAGCTCGTTCTCTCTCTCTTGTATAAAGTAGGTTTCTCACGTCTTGTATAAAACGGGTTTCTCCCAGCTTGTATAAAGTAGGTTTCTCCCACCGTGTATAGAGTAGAGTAGGTTTTTCCCAGCGTGTATAAAGTAGGTTTATGCCGCCTACTATACAGGGAGTTTCTCGAATCTTGTATAAGATGAGTTTCACTCGTCTTGTATAAAGCGGTTTTCACTCGTCTTGTATCATGTATAGAGCGGGTTTCTTTCGTCTGGTATAAAGAAGGTTTATCCCGTCTTGTATAAAGCGGGTTCCTATCGCCATGTATAAGAAGCCGTCTTGTATATCTTCCGTCTTGTTTAAAGTCGGTCTCTCTCGTCTTGTAAAATGCGGGTTTATGTCATTCTGTATAACTTATGAGATGAGTTTCACCCGTCTGCAATAAAGTGGGTTTCTCTCGTCTTGTATAAAGTGGGTTTCTCTCGTCTTGTATAAAGTAGATTTCTCTCATCTTGTATAAAGTGGGGTTCTCTCGTCTTGTATAAAGTGGGGTTCTCTGTCTTGAATAAATGGGTTAAAAGTTGGTTTCTCCCGTTTGGTATAAAGTGGATTTCTCTCGTCTTGTATAAAGTGGGTTTCTCTCGTCTTGTATAAAGTGGGTTTCTCTCGTCTTGTATAAAGTAGATTTCTCTCGTCTTGTATAAAGTGGGTTTCTCTCGTCTTGTATAAAGTAGATTTCTCTCATCTTGTATAAAGTGGGGTTCTCTCGTCTTGTATAAAGTGGGGTTCTCTGTCTTGAATAAATGGGTTAAAAGTTGGTTTCTCCCGTTTGGTATAAAGTGGATTTCTCTCGTCTTGTATAAAGTAGATTTCTCTCGTCTTGTATAAAGTGGGGTTCTCTCGTCTTGTATAAAGCGGGTTTCTCTCGTCTTGTATAAAGTGGGTTTCTCTCGTCTTGTATAAAGTGGGTTTCTCTCGTCTTGTATAAAGTAGATTTCTCTCGTCTTGTATAAAGTGGGTTTCTCTCGTCTTGTATAAAATAGATTTCTCTCGTCTTGTATAAAGTAGATTTCTCTCGTCTTGTATAAAGTGGGGTTCTCTCGTCTTGTATAAAGTAGATTTCTCTCGTCTTGTATAAAGTAGATTTCTCTCGTCTTGTATAAAGTGGGGTTCTCTCGTCTTGTATAAAGTGGGTTTCTCTCGTCTTGTATAAAGTGGGGTTCTCTCGTCTTGTATAAAGTAGATTTCTCTCGTCTTGTATAAAGTGGGGTTCTCTCGTCTTGTATAAAGTGGGTTTCTCTCGTCTTGTATAAAGTGGGTTCTCTCGTCTTGTATAAAGTGGGGTTCTCTCGTCTTGTATAAAGTAGATTTCTCTCGTCTTGTATAAAGTAGATTTCTCTCGTCTTGTATAAAGTGGGTTTCTCTCGTCTTGTATAAAGTAGATTTCTCTCGTCTTGTATAAAGTAGATTTCTCTCGTCTTGTATAAAGTGGGGTTCTCTCGTCTTGTATAAAGTGGGGGTCTCTCGTCTTGTATAAAGTAGATTTCTCTCGTCTTGTATAAAGTGGGGTTCTCTCGTCTTGTATAAAGTAGATTTCTCTCGTCTTGTATAAAGTGGGGTTCTCTCGTCTTGTAAAAGTGGGGTTCTCTCGTCTTGTATAAAGTGGGGTTCTCTCGTCTTGTATAAAGTGGGGTTCTCTCGTCTTGTATAAAGTGGGGTTCTCTCGTCTTGTATAAAGTGGGGTTCTCTCGTCTTGTATAAAGTGGGGTTCTCTCGTCTTGTATAAAGTGGGGGTCTCTCGTCTTGTATAAAGTGGGGTTCTCTCGTCTTGTATAAAGTGGGGTTCTCTCGTCTTGTATAAAGTAGATTTCTCTCGTCTTGTATAAAGTGGGGTTCTCTCGTCTTGTATAAAGTGGGGTTCTCTCGTCTTGTATAAAGTGGGGTTCTCTCGTCTTGTATAAAGTGGGGTTCTCTCGTCTTGTATAAAGTGGGGTTCTCTCGTCTTGTATACAGTGGGTTTCTCTCGTCTTGTATAAAGCGGGTATAAGATGGGTTTCACCCGTCTTGTATAAAGCCGGTTTCTCTCATCTTGTATCAGGTAGGCCTCTCCCGCCGTGTATAAAGTAGGTTACTGTCGTGTTTCATAAACGTAGATGTGACAGACTCATACTGCAAACATTATGAGCGTCTTGTTGAAGGATTTACGGAAAGCAAGTAGTGTAGGACCTGATCGCAGCTTGTTCAACGAGTTTTACGATATATATGCGAAATTTATAGGTCACTGATCAGGAGTATTGTTTTTCTAGGTCGGAACCTTCTTAACACAAAGTTGAATTCCAAATATAACCCCCCCCCCCACACACACACACACACACACACACACACACACACACGCACACACCAACTCCGTGGCCTGTACTCGATACAAATGTGCATTTTATATAGTTTTCATAAGAGCTAATATCAAAGTATTCACAAAAATCAATTTACATCTGCTAAATTACACGTTTGTGAAAGCCTAAATATCCATACTATATATTATATAATTCAAAGTCGTTCAGGATATCGATAGAAGAAAATTATTATTTCGCACAACAAAGAAATTATATATATCTGTCTCCGAAACGGTGACTTAACCCTTCACCATTGTCGTCTGCTTTGTTGCCTGCTGTTGCTTTAAAAACATTGTTACAAACAACGTGGGACCGGATCAGACTGCTACTCTTAGATCAGTCTGATCAGGGTCCACACTATTTGCCGGAATGCAAAAATATGTTTGAAAAGTTTGCAAGAACGGATGCAGCAGACAAATAAACAGACAGCATTTCAGATGCGGTTTTTCTTTACATCTTAAGGGTTTAAAGGGTGAGACATTTTTGCACTCACGAGGGGAGCTAACTCTTTCCTTTAACAGCAGCCTGGAGACCATTTCTTTATAGGTGACCTCTCTTACATAATATATTTCATTACCCACATAATGAGTGCTATGCCTATGAAGTTGATGACAGATGCTTTTTTGTTTGTTTGAATTGGAGTTTAACGGCCCAGTCAACACTGTTTTAAGTCATTTTGAGCCGGTCAATTTTCCTATCGGCAGGCTTATACGTAAGCGGTTAACCAGTACAGTGGACATTCTTTCGCCAGAAACTGACAACTGCCCTTCTTGAATCAGCGGAAGGGAAAGAACGGCCGTAGAAAAGATTTCATGATCAGTCTCCACGAAAGAATGTGGCCGGCCCCGGCAGGTATCGAACCCGCGTCCTCCTGATCACCAGTCAGACGCGCATCCGACTGAGCTACCGAGGCTGGCTAGTTTCAGACTGAATGCCAGTACTGAAAATTCCTACAGCGGGGGTTAAAACAATTTACCTCCAAAGAAGACAACTGCTAGCCTAGGAATGAATACTCACCCTTCTGATGCAAAATTGTACATGAAGCAGCTATAGTTCTTGAGAAATAGAATCAGAATAAGAGTGAACGCTAGGGTGAACGCAATCATTGAAGGTATGACGAACGGACGGAAATTTGGACTCCTGTATCGCTACATGCTTAAATCAGGTGCGACAAAAATTAAAAGCGCTGCAAGCACTGTATAATCCCCAGTGAAGCAAGTGCCATAACACTGTCAAAAGTGAAGGTGCATTAGTCGTTGACATGAACATATGACTGAGATGACTATTTTCAATGTTCAAAGGGCCATATAGCTCCAAAAGTATAAGTAAACCAGAAATACAGAGCTTTCTGTTTACAGAGAGTAGATACAAGTATGTGACAGAATACCGTTATGTTCAATGTTCAAAGAGTCATAACTCAAAAATGAGTTAAGCCTTAAGAGTTATGGTTCTTGTGTTCTACATGCAATACCTTATGTTTCTTTACATTTTTGCAAGGCTTCAAGAAAATCCCTGGAACCGTTTTCAAGTGGGCCCCGTCAAGCGAGTTTGGTAATTATCGCCTATGCGAGCAGCGAAGGTTCAGGCGAGCCTGCGCATCCGCGCAGTCTCGCCAGAACCTTCGCTGCTCGCTCATACAAGCAGTGAATCAAGAGGAACTTTCAGACAGAAAGCCATATCCCTGGCCCCTCTGAATGGCTGGGCATGCGCAGTTAAAATTTGTCATGATGGAATGCTCGAAGACACAAATTCGCTTGGCGGGGCTCAAGTTATAGAAAGGACACAAGTGTGAGACTAGGATCACTGTTTACAATGCTCCAATGGCGATAACTAAAAAAACAGGTAATTCAGAGTTACGTTTTTTCTGTTTTGCATATTATATTATAGTGATGTACATTTGCATAAATTGTCAAGAAAATGTCCCAGACAGTTTTCAAGTTACAGAGCAGACACAACTATATTACAGAAACCACATTTTTTTTTTCAATATTCAAAAGGCCATAACTCCAGAAGTAGGTTAACCAGAGTTAAGGTTTTTCTGTTCTGCGCCTCATCTCATAATGTTTTATATTTGTGTGAAGTTTCATCAACATATCTGAAACGGTTTCTAAATTACAGAGGGGACACGGGATGGCTAGTTTCAATATTTATACAATGTTAAAAGGACTGTTACTCCAAAAGTAGGTTAACCAGAGTTACGGTTCTTGAGTTCTGCGCGTTGTCTCGCTGTCTTTTCACATTTGTGACAAATTTCACGGACACGAGTACAATTGGTTGAAATGGCTAATTTCGATATTTGCTACGTTCAAAGGACTAACTCCAAGAGTAGGTTAACCAGAGTTACGGTTCTTGTGTTCTGCACGTTGTCTCATGGATTCTAACATTCGTGAGAAATTTCATGAAACTATCTCTGACAGTTTTTAACTTACAGAGCGGACACAACTACATGGTAGAAGTGGCTATGTTCAATGTTCAAAGGGCAATGACTACCAAAAGAAGGCAAACCAGTGTTATAGTCCATATGTTTTGCACGTGGACTCATCGCCAATGCAGGCAAGCCATTATTTGCCCTAAATTGACAATTTTCTCCAGCCTGTGACCTTGAAAATAAGGGCAAGGTCACCAAAATCTAATCAAATCTTTGGTAGGTTGCAATGATATATTGTACCAAGTTTGACAAAATTCATGAGATAGGGTGCAGACAAGCCAAACTGCCCTTTTCTGACGTTAAAAATAAGGGCAGGGTCACCAAAATCTAATCTAATCTTTGGTAGGTTGCGATGAAATATTGAACTACGTTTGACAAAATTTCAACGATTGGGTGCAGACAAGCCAAATTTGACAGTTTTTTGGGGGCCTGTGCCCTTGAAAATAAGGTCAATGTCACCAAAATCTAATCAAATCTTTGGTAGGTTGCAATGATATATAGTACCAAGTTTGACTACATTTCAACAATTCGTTCATGTGATAGGGTGCAGACAAGCCATTTCAGGTCCAAAAATGACAGAATTCGGAGGCCTGTTCCCTTGAAAATAAGGTCAAGGTCACCAAAATCTAAACAAATCTTTGGTAGGTTGCAATTATATATAATACCAAGTTTGCCAAATTTCATAAATTTGTACCAAATGTGACCAAATTTCATCAATTCGTCAATGAAATAGGGTATAGAAAAGCATTTTTTTTGCCCAAAAATTGTCAGTTCTGAGGGCCCTGTGCCCTTGAAAGTAAGGTCAAGGTCATCAAACCTAATGGTTGTTTTCCTTATGCTAGTGATGTAACCATGCAAGTTTGGTCAGCATCCATCATTAGGTTCAGGAGATATAGTGTTCAAACCGGCTACGACGCCGACAACGACGCAAGCGGGATCCGCACCAAAACAATATGCCCCATCACACTTGCAGAGGGACACGATTATCTAAAACCGTATCAGAGTTATGGAGCGGGCTCAAAATCTTGAGGCGTTGATGGAAGCACAGACCCTCGAAATTTCGGACGGTATAACATAATACCCGCGGGAATAAAAACATAGCAAAAGCAAAACAAATCTTCATTCTTCCCATTAAATTATTATTTCGAGATTGAATGAAATCATCAAAATTCTTTCGCAAAATGCTGAGAGGTTCTATTCTATACACGTGTCAATTATTCATGCGAGAGACCCTGTCTCGTTCACAAGATCGACCAATTATTTCGGGCGCAGTAAACATGGTAAATGAAATGACGAAGTTATATCTACGGTGTTCTAGAAGGGTAAAATAAACCGATGCTGATCATGTTGACCCTTTTTGTACACCCTATAGATGTCTCTCGTGCAACCGACAATAAAGATATTTCCACTAATTCTTACATTATGAGCAGGGGCTGCAACTGGTCTTAAAGTCCCACATTACGAAACCACAACATTACATACATATTTACAATTTTACCACCAAAAATGAAAATTGTAAGATAAAAATTCTGATATTTTTTAATACTTCTGCACAACTTTGAACATAAATTGTGGGTACAATTAGAGCCGCTCGCCAAGGCGGTTCCAACGAGTACTCACAATCTATGTTCTTGAGCAGAAAAATGAAAAACAGTGTATACCCCGTAAACCCCAGTTTTACTATATAAATATGAAGTTTAAATGGGTCAAACTTATATATATAAGCGTGTTTTTGTGATTGTATACAATAGCCATCATATGGGCTGGGATCATATTAATTTTACGCTAGTCTCTAACTAGTCTACCTCAAATATATCAAAGGCTTGAGAAGCCTCAAAGTCGGTGAATTACAGGGTATTTGATCCGGATCAACACTATTTGCCAGTGTCCAACATTTGTGTGTGAAGAAACACTATTATAGCGGTTAACATATAATATTTGAAATTATTATCTGATTTTCGTCCAAGATGTCTCTTTGACAAAACAGTTACAGGAATGATTCTGGACTGTTACATGTATTTCTGCTTCTAACATACATGTACATAGTAGACGCAATCTTTTACAGCTCAAATACTGAGGTTTTCCTGCTAATGTTATATATATATATATATATATATATATATATATATATATATATATATATATATATATATATATATATATATATATATATATATATATATATATATATATATATATATATATATATATATATATATATATATATATATATATATATATATATATATATATATATATATATATATATATATTTGCTACGCAATCCTTGTTTTAGAAGAGAAATAAGAAGAATATTGTATGCCCTTCAAATCTTATTTTTCTCTGAAAAAGTGGGTATATGGGGGTGTTAATAACATAGGCTTGTTGACATTATGGGTCTTAAAATGTTTGCTCTTTAAATTGGGATCTTGTAAACCAAAAGATTGATGCTGGATTACAGGTGTATAAAGCAATTATGAGCTGCCACATTTAATCAGATTATTGGGTCATTCATACTGATAAAGCAGAGGATTGTACTTTCTCTTTCAGCAGACATAACACAGCTGTGTTGATAGCAGAATATACTATCTATCAATGCTTTCAGGGCCAACAATCTTTAATTAGGCAGGAACTACATTTTGAGCGGAGGTTTACATGAATCCGAAGGCATATCCAAAAAAGCTACAACTAATAAACATCTAAAAACCACTCAATAGATGGTGGATGAGAAGGGCCATCGAGCGATAAGTAAAGTCTGGCGAATTCACCGACTAAAATGAGTCAAGCTCCTCTGCAATTGCTTATCAGTATAAATGCCAACAGTGTCTATTTAAAATTAAAGTCAGCCTATCATGCAATAAACACCACCTCACTGAGACATTTCCAATGTACATTAAGCGATAATAAATGACTGACGCCATTCCAGAACCGTCTTACGTTACTGACATTGTAAGGAAGATTCTACAAAGAACACGTAGCTCCAGACTAGAGGCAGTAGGGAATATTTTTATTCTTATTACTCTATGAAACAAATCTTTGAAAGTACAGTAAAATTCCTATATCAAGACCACCTTAAGACCATTTTTGAACAGTCCCAGAGGTTGTCTCTTAATAGGAGACACTTGGTGTAGAAAACACAAAGAAAGAACAATTAAAAACTTCTCAATGAGCTTTCAAAAGCAGATTAAGTCTTAAATTTGGGTGGTCTTAATAGCGGAATTTTAATTTTACTTATTAGCATCGTCCTATCGGAGGAAAAAATCCACAAGTTATCTTCATTACATCTCCTTACCTGAAGATCTGAGATAAAAGCAGATTTTTGTTGTTGTTGTTGTACTGATGATGATGATGATGATGATGATGATGATGATGATGATATGCCACTTTAGGAACCGGCTGTTGAAAGATTGCGAGAGGGATATGCTTTTTCAAGAAGTCAAGCAAGGACCTAGATGAGTGACCGCTATGCTTAACTTCGTGTTCGAACCGTCAAACTATACACTTTTAAATCAAGACGACTACACCCAGTTTTAGTGAGATCTTTCGAAAATATAATCAACACTTACAATAGAGAAGCTAGTCCAATCTGTGCCTTTCCCAACTTTTTAAACGCATTCGCCAACTTTCTGTTTCCCTGTTCATTCACGTCTGATGAGATTTCGTTGAGTTTTGCTGAGGACGCTTGCTTAGCGCTCCTATCTTGCGATATGGACAGTCGTTTCATAGCCTTCAAAGTCCCGTCAAGAAGTGTTTTCTTAGGTCCATTTGACGCCATGGGGACAGTTTCCGTGGCTTTTTGTCCATCCCCGGGGCCAGCGTCAGACAAGTTTTGGTTCCTCTCGGCACTTACTCGTTTAAACAGTTTTGCTGCTGTCAAGCTGGCTCGTCGTGGTGTCAAAGTATCCATATCCATGTTATTTGCTGACTGTTCTGGTGTTGGAGATGGCGTTGATTCAGAGTTCATGTCACCAGATGTCTTTTTTACCAAATACAATTACATGTAGTTCTGTACATATAGATCACATTCTCATTTTCTCATACTCCTTGAGTTATTCCATTTGTACGAATATGACTAGAAACTTCCATCAAATAACTTGGTGTGTCCGATTTTTTGTTGTTTCTGTTGGTGTTTTTGCTGTATTTTTTACCAAATTTCCCGTACTTTAAGCAAACAGCGATGAAACTGACCAGACGCTGCAGTGTTATGAACAACAGAATATCATAGGATGGAATGAGTTTCTGCGACACGGTCACTGACAAACTAAAATTGCCTGTCTGCTGTTATAAACGTATATTGCCTTCTCCTATCTTAATCCCTGCTTTCCAATTAACATTTCTATGTAGGCAAATAAACTAATGCTGAAATTACGTAAACAATAGAACGAGAGATAAAACACCACTTCATTGAACAGAGAATCAAACTTATTCAGAAACGATCACCATTGTTAAATTAAGGAGGGTGAACACACTTTCAGGAAGAGTACCACTTTCAAAAATACAGAACATTCCTATATTAAGATCACCGTTGTGACTGTTCAAAAGTGGTCTTTTAGACCACTTTTGAACAGTCTCAAAGGTGGTCTCTTAGAAGACACTGGGTGTTGGAATCACAAAAAAGGATAACTGAAAAACACTCAATAAGCCTTTAAAAGCAAATTTAGTCTTAATTTTAGGTAGTCTTAATAGGGGAGTTTCACTGTACTCTTGTCGTTTCTATTGTTAAGAGATTTTTTTTCTGTCAACATTATGCACCAGTCATTTGTAACCACTGCCCCCACCTACGGGGAAAGCGGGGACAATGACTTTTCACTTTTCACAGCCCTGCTAGAAGCCCCGCACTGCAGGGGACTTCCAGAAGGTCAAAGCCCCGCTGTTTATAATAGTTCATTCCACTGGGGGTATATTTGCATAATAACAAAACCCCCGCATTAACCCGGCACTGAGGGGGAACACAGAGGGTAATTACCCCGCACATTAGCCCTGCTATCCCCCGCCTATCCCCGTAGGTGGGGGGGGGGGGGGCAGTGGTTACAAATGACTAGTGCATTAGACTCTTTCAAACAGGGGCCAAGTTTAACCATTGGTCTATTGAACACGATTTTTAGTTTGGTTTTACGGCCTTTTCAAGATTATTTCACTTATTTTATTTTGAGTCGATCATTAACAAGAGCTGTACGAAAATAAATCCCCGGAGAAAAACCACCTGACCTTCCGTTGCAGAACAAGGTGTTTCACATGTGTCACGAGAGAGTCCCGAACCACAGCAGTGACAGACTTAATCAGTTCTCTTATATCCGCTTGGGCACGGCGGTCCGATAACCCCACATTTTGCAAACGGCGTAGATCCAGATCACATGGCTTCAATGTCTGTCTTTCAGTTTGCGAATTTGAATGACTACATTTTATTAAGTAATCTAACTGGTCGATGGTCAGAAATGGGTGTGGCAAAATTAATTTATTTACCAGGATTAGGATTAATATAGGAATGTTAAAGAAATGTCTCGAGAGTTCTTCCCCCTTGCTATATGAGCGATGTATCCAGACCACAGAAATGTTGACGAGAATGATTATATCCTTCCAATCACTATTGATATTTCCAACCATATTAGCCGGGGCACAGTATTTCCTACACAGCGAAGACTAATGATCAGCCCCCGCATCCATATCGTCTGACCAGAGACTTCTCTTGCTGCACGAAGGAGCTCTGTGACCTTAGTTATCCTTAGAGTGCGCAACGAAGACTCTGATCAGACTGCGCAGTCTGATCTGAGTCTTCGCTGGGCGCACATTTAAATTGTAGGAATACTGTGCCCCGGCTTATATAATATTTCTCCGTGTCGATATTGTTTTGCCTTTCTCGTTGTTAAAAGGCTTTTAGACGACAAAAACTGTTGTGTTTTGTTAAGGAATCAATCCGGACTTCCATTAGATTCGCCTTTTAAATCGTTTTGATGACATCATATGGACTTCAAAAATAATTGATACCTGCATTATTTATTGGTAGTGACCTGTTTTCATTTATTTTATAATAGTCATGAATGCATTTTAGTCCCCTAACACCTGTTCTTTCTTAGCTGTTAGATGTAACCAACTGATGAGTTCACACATGTAAGAGCCGAGTTCATGTCATCACGAACTTTTGACATCCCCCCCCCCCTTACACACACACACACACCCTTACACCCCAATTGTATACAGTAAAACAGGGTTTACAGGGAGGTATGTATTTTTCTTATTTCTGCTCAAAAGATTAGATTGTGGGTACACGTTAGAACCGCCTCAACGTTAGAACCGCCTCAACGAGGCGGTTCTAACGTGTACCACAATCTATATTTTGTGCAGAAATATAACAAAAGCAAATCAGATTTTTGTTTTCATTGTGTGTGTGTGTGTGTGTGTGTGTGTGTGTGTGTGCGTGCGTGCGTGCGTGCGTGCGTGCGTGTGTGTGTTAAAATTTTCAATATATTTGAGCAGGCGTTTTTTCGTAATGTAGTCAATCTTTGTCGAATTCGACAAAAAAAAATGAACTAAGAGGACCCCATATATCAAACTATCAAATTAATATCAAATTCCGATAGTTAAACATGAAAGCATCATCTTCGTCGAATTCCGATAGCAAAAGAAAAGAAACGCGCCCCTGATTGTTTTCCTATAAACTGAGTTTTTCTGAAAAAGCGGTTTTGTCTTAAAGGAAAGAATTTGCTTCTCTGGAGCAATTTTACCATATAAGTAACTGCTGACCAGTGAAATATAGCAATCATTTAGTAACGGTTATCCCCCTGTATTCAAGTAACATGTCCTCAAGTACGACAAGTTCGATAACCCGTCACTGGATCCACAAGAGTAACGAACTAAAGTACAAGCAGCGCGTTTTGAAAAGTTCCAAACCTTTTGTGGGTTATCCTTTCCTGGCTGTAATCCCTTTGACATTCAGTCGCAACATCACATGAGGGCTTATGGCATACCCTAGGGAACAAATACTTAGAACATTCCATTACGCAGAAGGCGGGCCCTAAACAAATCAATTTGTAAAACCATACAAACACTTGACGCCCTCACACAATAAGAACTCATGAAACAAACCTTTGCATTACGAAAAAACGCCTTTACAAATACAGTAAAATCCCGACAACCTTTGGGACTGTTCAAAAGTGGTCTTAAAGACCACTTTTGAACAGTCCCAAAGGTGGTCCTTATACAGAGGACACTAAGACCAGAAAAGATAAAGAAATATTAAGTGGACCCTTCAAAATAAGCTTAAAAACAAAAACAGATTTAGTCTTAATTTTAGGTGGTCTTAATAGCGGAATTTTACTGTACATTGGAGATTTTACCGCAAAAAAAAAAAAAAAAAATATGAAATGAAAAAAAATGTGATAGTTTTCTTATTTCTGCTCAAAATATAGATTGTGGGTACAAATTAGAACCGCCTCGCCGAGGCGGTTTTAACGAGTACCCGCAATCTATATTTTAGAGCAGAAATAAAGACAATAAGGTTTACCCCTGTAAACCCCAGTTTTACTATTTAAAAGTGGGGTTCAAGAAGAACAAAATTATAAAGGTGCGTTTTCGTTATGGAAAGACTTAATTTGATTTCTATCTCTTAATGACAGAGTTTTAATTCAAATAAAGGCTTTTAATCAATTTATAGAGTTTCTCATCCACATTGTCATAAAAAGCTCCCTAAATGGTTAAATATTGACCAAGGTTATCCGCTAAATTTGATTTGAAATTAAAACGTGAATTGACCAAGTGGTGTCAAATTCCAGTATTGAAGAACGGCAAATAGACAAGGTACTTATATAACAGCACAGAACATTTCTGCGTGTACATGCACATAAAGATGTACAGGTGGTTTGATTATTATCTCTAGCTCTGATATCTCAAAATACTAATTTCCTCACACCGGCCCCGATAGCTCAGTTGGTAGGGTGTCCGCTCCGGGGAACGGGAGGTCACGGGTTCGATCCCGGGCCGCGACATACCAAAATAGTTAAGAATGGTACTAGCTGCTCCTCGCTTGGCACTCAGATTTACGGGGTAGGGCTAGGACTGGTCGACCCAGTGTCAGGATAATGTGACTGGGTGTGGTATCATGTAATGTGTCTGGGACATGTTACTTCAGTGAGGCAGCACTATAAAAGTGAGCGTTGGGCTCCCTGTCGCAACCAGACACCGTCCTGATATGACTGAAAAATTGTTGAAATCGATGTTAAACCCGAATTCACACACACACACACACACACACACACACTAATTTCCTCACACTAACTTGCTATCCACTCCAGCTCCTTTTATCTCGAATTCCTGTCATCTATGTCATCTCAAATAAAACCGACAGTCCCTTGATATCAAAGATATTGACACTTCATTAACCCTTGTCCTGCTGAATATTCATATATGCCTAACCCACTACCGATTATAAACCAATCAGATTACCTGATGCAAATTATTGCAACAAATTCACAATTGTTTGCCGTTTGTGTATATATGTGTATATGTTTTATGTTTTGTAGAGAATTTATTATCTTAGTAGAGGGCCACTTGGTAGAATGGCTATTTTTAGCTAAAAGTGTCACCCTCTTAAAATATTGTGTAAATAAATAAATAAAATCTGAATGGCAAACAATGTAGATCCTGATCAGATGGCTTCGTCAGAAGCCATCTGATCTTGATCTTCATTGTTTGGAAAATAAGGCATATCCGGGCTCAGCAGGACAAGGGTTAAACCCTTCTTACCTAATTCACCCTGGTCCTACTGACCACGACAACAACTACCTTTACAAACAGGGTATGTCCAGATGATCAGAAGCTACACTGTTTGTCATGCAGTATGTTATTATATCAAGTAATTCCAATCAAATAACTTGATATCATGTATTCGTTCAATTCACATACCCGCCCCCGCCCATAGGGGCTTGAAGAAACATATAGGCTGCATGATGCTTCCACGCAGAGCTGAATTCAGCCCGCACACTAGTACTGTTAAACCGCTTAGAGGATCTAAGCCTGTCCAGGAACCGCGGTGCGAGGCGGACCGTCCATGCTAATAAACCCTATTGGTTTCATTGGGCGACAGGGCTTGAGATGTTATTTCATCTCAATGTCGGGTAAAAGTCCCACAAAATTGAAAGAAACGTCTCCAAAATGACCTTTACAGTGTTGACGGGGACGTTAAACCTCAAATCAAACAAACAAAACCATTCACATACTGCACGACAGAGTGTTGAAAATAGGTGTGGCAAATAACTTATTTAGGCGGTGGGGGGGGGGGGGGGGGGGGAAGGATGAGGTGGATGTTTTCTCCTTACTAGAAGACACTAAGTATAGAAAACTGAAGCCTTTAAGGTACGTTAAAAGGAGAAGTACAAGTCTTAATTTTATGTGGTGTTAATACCGGAATTTCACTTCAAACGTACAATAATGGGCAAAAAGACTCATTAAATGCTCAATGCCAATTCCGACCTGCGCATCATCAAGACTCTGTAGAAGGCCTGTGTTGATATAACCATTCCGCTGTTACTGAACCGTTCATGTGGTGACTAGTGCGTGGTAGGTACCTCCTAGCCACTGGGTATATTTCTCAGCAACGTGGCACCAACTAGAAACTAGACGTAGCGTTGCACCAAACTTGATGCTACATGTTGTGTGACCGCTTATGGTTGACTGCAAGGAGTATGCTTCATGAACAGTCTGCGATGCTCGTTGCAAACTGACGTTTTGCTGTCTTCGTTGTGACTGGGCTTAATAATTTTAATCTTCTATTCAGTCAGGTGACAAATTAAAAACTCTGGAATCATCAATGTCATTTCTGAAATCAATTTCTCTATTCTCTGACACTGATAATACTTGACAATGGCGGATACATTAGCAGAAGATAATCGGATAAAATTCTCATTTAATGAGCAACATCCGATGCAAGAAACAATACAGTGATCGATAATAAAATATAAGCAAACATGATTGAATGGGCCGGAAAAGGGACTAATTGCACAGGTGGTCAGCGTATTCTCTGGTGAGGCTGCGCATTGACAGAGTTCTAAGTGCATGCTGCCATGTGATAATGATTCAGACAAAAATCAAAGTACTGAGAGTACTGGTGGGTCTATTGTCTCTGAGTGTAGACTAGGTAAAAAGGCCTGAAGTAGGACATAGACTGTGACGTATAACCCTTACATTCAATTACATGTATTTTAATCAATCAGTGTAGACCCTGATCAGACGCCGCAAGTTGCGGCGTCTGATCTGGGTCTACACTGTTGACAAGTTCCTGAGTACACGAGCCCCGTCCTGATTTTACAGACCACAAACCCCTTTTTACACAGCACTCTGATTCACAGTGACAAGGATAGCGTGGATATAAATAACCGTTAGGTAGATTTCTTACAAATGTTATTTGAGTGGTCAGTGAAAGTCACGTGGACATCAGCATTATGACTCGGATTCACTTATTAACTTTGGGTCGACTGACAAACAATCGGCTCAAAAAGCTCAAACAAGCCAAGATCAGATTCAAGTGATTTTCTCGCAATGAAATAACAATACACAAAGCTATTGGTGGTTAGCTTTTTCCATCATGTCGAAAATGAAGCACCCTAACCACACTGCGTGTACAGAGGTAAGCCCTTTCATTTGAACCCTGTGAAGTGGAACTGATACGAATGTAAACATTGTTTAGTAGTCGCAGATAAGATTGACTAGGCGGAACTATCGTTTGCGTCTGCCTTTGGAATATTCTATTAACAAAAAGGTAAAAAAAGCTACCCGATTGTGTGAATTCAACTGTAACACAAACAAAATTGTGGTGTATATGGCCATTTGGTCCGCTCGTAGAAAGCATGCGGAAGGCACTCTACCGAATCTTCTGGTGGACTCAGCGAATTTGACATATATTGACAACACCTGAATAGCTCCGCCTAGTCAATCTTATCTGCGACTACTATAGATATAGATGAGAGGCTGAATTTGAAAGAAAAAGTTTGTCCAGGTAGGCTCAAACATATGTCTAGGAGGAGCAATATAATTGGGACAAATAGTGACAGATCCCCCATAAACACGAACAGGCCTGCACGCATGCACATATACACACCTATACACTCATGAACACACGCACTGTCCTCGAAACGTTGCGGCGTGTGGAAGGGGGGTGGGGGTTAACAATACAAAAAACAAGCCACCGAATCGTCAACAAGTTACGAAGCAAAACAATTTAATACAGTGTCATGTACCAATACTAATATTATGTCAGTACAATACTATCTGTGCGTGCATACTAGATAGAGCTTAGGACTAAGGCTGACCAGGCAAAGTGTTGTGAGTCAGACCTCCCGCCCGGTGCATATAAGCCTTTTGGTGTTATTGGGCGGCAGGGCTTGAGATGTCATTTCATCTCAATGTCGGGTAAAAGTCACACAAATTTGGAAGCAACGTCTCCAAAATGACCTTAAAAGTGTTGACGGGGAAGCCAAACCTCAATTAAAAAAAAAAACAAATAAACATACTAGATAGAATTTACTTCGTATCATTCACTGTTGTGGGCCAAATAGGCAAATACACAAATATAGAAACACGAAAGTCCCGGAACAAAAAGTAAATAATGATTAAACTACCAAATAATGTAACTGATTCCTGATCCAGGCTCAATGCCATCGGGGCTTGGAGAAACGGAATGAGCTACATGGTGCTTCCACACAGAGCTGAAATCGACCGCACATGACTACTGGTAAACCGCTTAGAAGGTCAAATTCTGCCCGAGCAAAGTGGCGCAAGTGGGACCGTCCCGGCATATAAACCATATTGGTTTAATTGGGTGGTATGGCTTGAGATGTCATTTTATCTTAATGTCGGGTGAAAGTCCCACCAAATTTGAAGCAACGTCTCCAAAATTACATAGTGTTGGCGGGGACGTAAAACCTCAATTCAAACAAACAAGGATTGTAAACGGCTCGAAATGTAAGGCCTAAGGCCAGCTGTTCAAAGCATTGTTAGCTTAACAAGCTCGTTAGTAGGGAAAATGTTAACTGTCGAAGTAACATAAATATGTAATACAGTAGAATTTTGCTGATGAAAATGTGAGCAGCTTTTGCATATGCAAAAGCTGCTCACTTTTTTTTTCAGAAAAAAATTGGTATATTTGCCACATTAAATGATCCAAGATTTAACGATTTGTTAACTAATGATATCATTAGTTTTGAACAACTGGGCTCTGAAACCTTGTGATTGAGCCAACTCATAAAAAAGTGTCATTTTATCATTTAGGTGACAAGCAAAGACTCAGCCCAGCCTGCAAATACGCACAGTCTCGTCTGACGGCATATAGCCGAAACCTTGAGACCGCCATGCATCTAGTCCGAGTCAAAATGACCTTGCTTTTCCTAGTAGAAATGTCAGTTGCATATCTAAGAATCATCATTTATTCAACTCATAGGAATAGATCTATATGATCGAATTTACCTTTATAGAATAATACAAGATGTGTTTGTGAAACACGAATATGTCCCCGGGCATGGTCACAGGTCAAGATCAAGGCCACAGGTCACGATTTTTTGTATGAGTAGGAAGACATTGTCACAAGGATCCTACATGCTCAATATAAAGGTTTGATCTCAAGCGCTTCGATAGTT
This sequence comes from Lucinisca nassula, assembly GCA_963580285.1. Taxonomy (NCBI): domain Eukaryota; kingdom Metazoa; phylum Mollusca; class Bivalvia; order Lucinida; family Lucinidae; genus Lucinisca; species Lucinisca nassula. The sequence goes on along the minus strand of OY757013.1, from coordinate 1,619,135 downwards.
ATGACCAATAATAAATTTATCTTTAAAATAGGTCAAGGTCACAGGTCAAAATTTTGTATGGGTGTGCAGTCATTGTCACAAGGAACCTACAGGCAAACTATGGAGGCTCCATCTCAAACGGTTCATCAGTTATGGCCAATGTTGTTTTTTTCTTTTAAGTAGGTCAACGTTCAAGGTCACAGGTCATTTTTGTATGGACGTGAAGCCCTTGTCACAAGGAACTTACATGCAAAATATGAAAGTTCTATTTCAAATGGTTCAGAAATTATGACCAATGTTATTTTGTTCTTTTAAATAGGTCAAAGGTCAAGGTCACGGTCACAGGTCAAATTTTTTGTATGGACGTGAAGCCCTTGTCACAAGGAACCTGTATGCAAAATATGAAATGTCTATTTCAAACGGTTCAAAAGGTATGGCCAATGTTATTTTTTTCTTTTAAGTAGGTCAAAGATCAAGGTCATGGTCACAGGTCAAATTTTTAGTGTGGACGTGAAGCCGTCAATTTTTTTTTTGTATGTTTTGAAAGCCCTTGTCACGATGAACCAAAATGCCAAATATGAAGGCTCTATCTCAAACGGTTCAAAAGTTGTGACCAGCGTTAAAGTTGTCCACATACAAACCAGCCAACAAACAAATAAACAAACCAATAAACAGACAGGACAAAAACAATATGTCGATCCCCGCTATCGCTACCGGGGACATAAAATCAAATGGTGTTTTATAAATTAATTTGGTCCAGGGTCACAGTTTCAAGGCAATAGGTTCAAAATTTTGCAAACCTCTCAACATTCTGCATCGATGTCGCGTATGCGCCATGACTGTGCAAATACCAGACTCATTTGTATATAAAGCAATGGGACTCAACGCATTGTTAACTCTTATTATGCTGTTCATGACAACCCCTATCTTTGGAAACAGTGTAGATCCAGATCAGATGGCTTCTGAAGAACATGAATATTCAGCAAGAGAAGGGTTAAATACGAACATAAATTTACGAATTCTCACAATGTTCTCTGAGATAACCCAGCAGACATACGTCGCTAGGGCAACGTCAAATCAACGTCGGTGCAACGTCAAGACGTTGCACCGACGTGGATGTGACGTTGCAGAACGTCATGGCGTTGTACCGACGTCGATGTGACGTCACAATTACGTCATGTGCCTGCCGGGAAGTACATTAAAAGTGGGCCATTTTGGAGACGTTGAAGTTGCTTCTAATGTGGTGGGACTGTTTGACGCTAGACACCGGTCTCTCGCCCGAGCGGCCCGGGTTCGAATCCCACCATTGGCGGGGATTTTTTTCAGGCTATGCTTCTTTCCTTTGTTACGGACAAACCTCAATACCATCCATTTTTATGAAAAACCTCATGACCATTCATTTTAGTCATTTTTGCTTTTTAAGATGGGGGCTCGTCCGGCCGGGATCGGACCGAAAATGGCTTCGTGCCGAAGTTGGCTTCACGTCATCATAAATGATGACTTCCTGTTACTGCATCAGAGAGTCGCCTCTTTGGCTCAGTGGTTAGAGCACTGGACTCTCACGAGCGGCCCGGGTTCGAATCCCACCATAGACGAGGATTGTTTCAGGCTATGCTTCTTTCCTTTGTTACAACTTTCATGTCGTAAGAGGACTTTTATAGAAGATGAAATTTAGACATCAGTGTCGCTGCTAATCTGTTTGTACAAATACGGGTATAAAAGACCACAAAATTAAAATATTTGTATTTTGAGTAAACTGTCAATACATGCCTCAATTCAATATTACAATATAGCAAGTACTCAAGATTTTTTTCAATCGTTACATTCACTTTTGTTTAGCTTTGTACTTAAGACTTCACTTATTCATTTGGCGACAGTTTTCGAAAGTCGGCATAATTAAACCCCCAACTTGATAAGTGTTGTATTACACTACCTTACCAATTAATTAGTGGTATATTCAAATGCGAAAACACGCATTAAGGTAAATTATTACAATTACTTAAATTGTAAAGGGAGAGAATATACCTTAGCGTTTCGCAAGTAACTGAAAGTTACTTCCTCTTCGACAAACTAAAATTTAACCGTTGAGCCTACCACACCCGAGTTTTTCGTCTATTTGAGCGGTTGGTGGTTTGTTTGAATTGAGTTTTTACGTCCCCGTCAATACTATATACAGTCGAACTTCGATGGCTCGAACCCCTTTGGGACTATGAAATTTTATTCGAGACAGCGGTAGTTCGAGCCACTGAAGGTCACTGCCAGGAGGCATAACGAGATACTTTTGAACATCTTTCGATGTTAGATAATGGAAATGTTTGCTATGTGTACTCATTAGAATCGCCTCACCGAGGCGATTCTAATGAGTGCGCACAGCACACATTTGCAAAATTAAAGACTAAAATCTCCTTTATCATCCCCCACCATTTCTTATCTTGAGGATTTCCCTAGGGGTTCAAGTACGAGTTCGACCCAGCCATGGGAAACGAGCCATCGGTGTTCGAGCCATCGCAGTTCTACTGTAGGTAACTTCCAATTTTGTGGGACTTTTACCCGACATTGAGATGAAATTGGTTTATATGCATGGACGGCCCAGCTCGCAGCAGTTTGCCTGGGCAGGCTTAGTCCTTCTAAGCGGTTTACATCATAGTGTAGATTATATTTTCTTGTCCTTTGGGATCATTGATTCCATTGTGGAATTTTGAAAATATCTGAGGGTCACTGATGAGGCCTAATTGGCCGAAACTAGCTAGTCTGGCCCAGAAAAAATGTACACTCTATATATTTCAGTTCTGTGGTGTATTCCTTGCTTCCAAAGGATAACCCTTTTATAGAACGTATTAAGCTTCACTACAGCTGGTGTGTGGGAATGTGTGGCGGCGGTAAAACGTCTTCCTGCCCTACATCATAGTGTAGATTATATTTTCTTGTCCGTTGGGATCATTGATTCCATTGTGGAATTTTGAAAATATCTGAGGGTCACTGATGAGGCCTAATTGGCCGAAACTAGCTAGTCTGGCCCAGAAAAAAATGTACACTCTATATATTTCAGTTCTGTGGTGTATTCCTTATTTCCAAAGGATAACCCTTTTATAGAACGTATTTACCAGTCAGTACTCATTCATATTCGGTCAGTTTCAACTCTGCGTGGAAGCACCATGCAGCCCAATTTATTTCTCTAAGCCCCGATGGGCGGGGGCTGAGCTGGGGGTTCAGTCAAAATCATTGACAGAATGGCAAACAGTGAGAACATGATGGGACGGCTCTCCTTCCAATCTGGTACATAGGTATTTGTATCAAACTACAGTAGAACTTCGATGGCTCGAACACCGATGGCTCGTTTACCATGGATGTGTCGAACCCATTCTTGAGCCCCTAGCGAAATCCTCTACATAAGAAATAGTGGGGGATAATTAAGGAGATTTTAGTTTTTTTATCTTGCAAATGCATGCTGTGTGTACTCATTAGAATCGCCTCGATGAGGCGATTCTAATGAGTACACACAGCATACGTTTTCATTATAGAACACCGACAAGATGTCCTAAAGTATGTCGTTATACCTCCTGGCAGTAACCCTCAGTGGCTCGAACTACCATTGTCTCGAACAGATTTTCGAGGACACGAAGGTGTTCGAGCCATTGAAGTGCGACTGTACATGGTTTAAGGGCCACATACCTATTAAAAAGAATGTAAAAAAAAATCATGTACCTTTTGTGACTTGGTTCAGTAACCCTGAAGATGCCCCCCCGCCCGTTGGGGCTTGGAGAAACAGATTGGGCTGTATGGTGCTTCCGCACCGCGCTTAAAGCACTGGTAAACCGCTAAGGAGAGATATGCCTGCCCGAGTCGGACTGTCCAGGCATATAAGGCATATTGTTTTCATTGGGTGGCGTGGTTTGAGATGTCATTTCATCTAAATGTCGGGTAAAAGTCCCACAAAACTGGAAGCTATGTTTCCAGAATGACCGAAATAGTACTGAAGGGGGCGTTAAGCATCAACCCCACTGAAGACACCAAGAAAAATTGCAACTGAAAATCGGGTATGCTTATGTCGTTGCTGTCTTCTGCGTTTTCTTGAAAACTTTTAAAAATACCTTTGCATACATACAAACAGTGTAGACGCCTAGAGGAGCGGTCAGTTCTGAGTCCACATTGTTTGCAACAATGACTTACTCAGCGAGAATAAAGCAGACGACCATTGTAGTGACCGACGACTTTAGGGTTAATGCAATCAATCTAATAACAGTATACCGTAAAAATTCTAAAAAATCGGACGCCTTTAGGATTTGCTGTAATTCTCCTAAAATTTAAAATTTGTTTCACGATCCAGTAAGGAATCCAAAAGGTGCAGACGGAATTGCAATCAATGTAGACCCTGATCAGACAGCTTCTTCAGGAGCAGTCTGATCTTGGTCTGCATTATTTGCTCAGGCCTGTCTGCCCCAATACTTAGGATCAGTACGGTACTTTGTTCTTCCATACATCTATGAATGAATTTAAATTATCATATGACGTCGCGTCTGAGAGTGTAATAACGCCATGTAATATTTTCGATAATCCACTAGTGGATTAAATATGCAAATTAGCTAGATACGTCCCGTAACGTTACATGTACGACGTCGCGTTTACTAATGGCGGAATATTGATATTTTTGCAAACAATCGAATATATAATGCGTTTTAAATGTCATATGATAAATAGAATCTTGCATTCGTGCTTATGTATTATTGAATTTATTAAACTCGTTGAGGAAAAGGGATAAAATGCTCGGCAAAGCCTCGAAAGCCTCGCATTTTATACCTTTTCCTCAACTCGTTTAATAAATTCAATAATACGTGAAAACCCATGTAAGATCCTCTATTTACATCATGTTTGAACTACCTTGTAAACTCCACTTGATCAGATAAATGTCTGCCTATAAGGTTGAGACAGACTTTGTTCAAAACCAGGGTCAGATAACTTTGTTTCTCTGTAAAGTTTAGAAACCGATATGAAAAATAGAAAAACGAGCCATGACATCCCTCGACTCAGCTGAGCAACGTTGCTTCGATGAAACTACACGTGCGAAGCCATTGCAACGTCGTATAAACGTCAATGCAGTGTCATGACGTTCAATCGACGTTTATGCGATGCTGTTTTGACGTCACGTGCCCCCGCCCACCCCCACCCACACACCCACCCCCACCACATCTGGTCAAGATTGATCTTTGAATGTTTGAAGATAAAGTGTCACGTACACCCACTTATCAAACACCTCGTAAATCACAACAAATATTCAAACTCCAATGGCTCAAACACTTTTCCTGCTCAACTAACTTGAGCATGGAATTTGTCCTGCTCACAAATTTTAAAATGCCAACAATTGTTGGCATTTTAAAATTTGTTTGCAGGACAAATAACATTCTCTGCTATCTGAGAAAGAAAAATCGCTCAACTTTTTTGGTATTTTATTTTTATGAGCACCACAAGTTTCATGCTCAGCTGAGTTGAGCATGAAAAATGTTTTATTACCTCGGGACCAGGTCCCAAGGTTATAAAACTTTTTCATGCTCAACTCAGCTGGGCATGAAATGTGCAATGCTCATAAGTATTAAAATACAAACAAATCCGACACTTTACATGCTCAAATCAACAATGCTGTTTGTCCTGCTCATACATTTTACAGTGTTCATGTTTTAAAATTTATGAGCAGGACAAATTCATGCGCAAGTGTGTTGAGCAAATCGCTGAAATTTCCTGGAAATATTGACACTTGTATCTGGTTACCGAGCCATCTGCAGTCGAGACACTCTAAGTTCTGTTTGTGAAGATAACCAGACCTAGAGATTATAAACTTCTTCATGCTCAACTCAACTGAGCATGAAATTTGTAATGCTCACAAGTATTTAAATGGGCAAAAAAAAGCAGAAAATCAGCAAAGAAAGGTATTTAATGTTTTTCCTGCTCATAAATTTTAGAATGCCAACATTTGTTGGCATTTTAAACAAAAGGGCCAACTGGCCCTGTAGCGCTCACCTGTGTACCAGAAAATCATGAGTGATGTTTAGAATACCCATCGTGACTTGAAGAAATAGATTGGGCTACATGGTGCTTCCATGCAGAGCTGGAACCGAACGCAGATGAGTACTGGTAAACAGCTTATAGGTTCTAAGCCTGCCCAGGAAAAGTGGTGCCAGTTGAACCGTCTATGCATTTAAACCCTATTGGTTTCATTGGGCAGCAGAGCTTAAGATGTCATTTCATCTCAATGTAGGGTAAAAGTCCCACAAATCTGGAAGCAAAGTCTACATTATGACCTACACAGTGTTGGCGGGGATGTTAAACCTCAAATCAACCAACGACCGGGGGCCCTGTGGTTTCAGAAAAGAAGATTTTTGAAGTTGATCCATTATAAGTCTATTGGAGTTAAGGAGCCCATGCGAATGGCCAATTCAGACTCCAGGTGCATGGTTGGCAGGATTTATGTAGGAGACCCCTTGACATTGCTACATACTTAATATCTAAGCTCTGGGCCTCATGGTTTCGGAGAAGAAGATTTTTGAATCTTTTTTCCAGTATAAGTCTATAGGTGCAAATGAGCCCTGGGGCATGACAGATTTTGACCCAAAGGGCATGGTTGGCATGATTTATGTGGGTGACCATTTTATGTTGCTATATACTAAATATCTAAGGTCTTTACTTCATGGTTTCAGAATAGAAGCTTATTTTTCCATTATTCAATTATTAGTTTATTGGAGTTACGGAGTCACAAGATTTGGCCAATTTCGACCCGAGGGGCATGATTGGCAGGATGTGACCACTTGCCGTTGCTACATGCTAAATGCCTAAGCTCTGGGCCCTGTGGTTTCAGAGAAGAAGATTTTCGAAGTTTTTTTTTCATTCATGATGAGCCTATAGGAGCTAAGGGGCCCCGGGGCGTGGCCCATTTGGAACCCAGGGGCATGATTGGCAGGAATTATGTAGGTGACCACTTGCCATTGCTACATGCTAAATATCTAAGCTCTGGGCCCTGTGGTTTCAGAGAAGAAGATTTTTTAAGCTTTTTTTCCATTATGAGTCTATGGGAGAAAAGGGGCCCCGGGGCGTGGCCCATTTGGACCCCAGGGGCATGATTGACAGGAATTATGTAGGTGACCACTTGCCGTTGCTACATGCTAAATACCTAAGCTCTGGGCCTTGTGGTTTCAGAGAAGATTTTCGCAGCTTTTGTCCATTATGAGTCTATGGGAGAGAAGGGGCCCCGGGGCGTGGTCCATTTGGAACCAAGGGGTATGATTGGCAGGAATAATGTAGGTGACCACTTGTCGTTGCTACATGCTAAATATCTAAGCTCTTGGCCCTGTGAAGAAGATTTTTGAAGCTTTTTTTTCCATTATGAGTCTATAGGAGCTAAGGGGCCCCAGGGTGTGGTCAATTTGGACCCCAGGGGCATGATTGGCAGGATTTATATAGGTGACTTCTTAACATTGTTACAAGCTAAATATCTCAGCTCTGGGCCCTGTAGTCTCAGAGAAGAAGATTTTTTAAAGTTTTCCCATTATAAGTCTATGGGAGCTATATGGTGCCATGACAACCAGAATTCCAATCTGATCAGCCCAAAAACCTTATGCAGCCTTTCCCCCTACCTGATGATGGTTCACATGAAATTTGATCAAGATTGGCCATGGGTTATTAGAGATATACTTATTTGAAATTGTTTACGGACGCACGCACGCACGCACGACGGACAAAATGTGATCACAAAAGCTCACCTTGTCACTACGTGACAGGTGAGCTAAAAATTATGAGCAGGACAAATTTCTTGCTCATGTGAGAAGCACGAAAAAAAAGTTTCATAACCTCGAGGCCTAATATGTTATGCACAACTACATTCTATGCATGTATACTTACAAAAGGATGGAAGAGCGACGCCTTCCCCTGTCCCCGGGGATCCCGAGAAGACCGTCAAACGATGACCTCATTAAACTACCCCTTCTGCTGTGGGAAGGGGACACCGACAAACTGTCCATCTGGACGGACTCACGACGGGGCAGAGATTCCCGGCGCCCTGTAGCGTCACGTCGGGACATCGCTTAATCCGGCACAGGAACTCGGGCTTTCTTTTAACTCAGTATAGTTCAAATCAACCCGGAAGCGAGTGGCTGCTTCATTTTACATCCATAACAACTCGTTTAGTTCATAAGATCCATCAATCACTTGCTGTTTTTCCAAAATGTTTGGTCTTGTTGTCAGAAATGCATTTCAGGAATCACATATTTACAAACAACCAGACCTGTTTGTTATTCCTTTACCACTGATGACAAAGAAACAGTGTGAAAAACTAATAGAAAATAATTTACCCAAAATGTGTATTTTAGGGCTGCGAGGTACTAATGATATGTTTGATCAGAACATTCCTTGCCAATAGGGCTGCGCGAAAATTGAACTTATACTAATATAAAATACATTTGACGCTCCTTAAGCATAATATAATGTATTTGCGAAACATTTAACCCATAAAATGCCAACCACGACAATTGTCGTATGCTTTGTCGTCTGCCGGTTGTAAAAGTATTTTTATTTTTTTATTTTTGCAAACAGAGTGGGCCCAGATCAGACTGCTCCTGTAGGAGCAGTCTGATCTGGGCCCACTGTTTGCCTGTATGATTTTTTTAAGTTTGCAAAAAATTCAGCAGACGAAATTTTCAGATGTTAAATTGTGCGATGCAATAAAGAATGTGCAGACGGACAGGTAACATCAATTAATGCTCATGTACATCAGTTTTAATCAAGCTCAAGTTCCACTGGGAAATAAAAAGACAGTAAAAACCATCTTTATGTTGGCAAAGCACTAAATAATGTGTGATTAGTTCGATCAGTTGCGTTATTGCCACAGAAAAAGGACGGCAAAATGACATACGCTGTCGACAGCACTTCTCTGTAAATCAGCTGCCTAGTTTTAATAGTTTAATAGTCATGTCATGAATAAAAAACCTGCTTTGTCATTTGCGAACTGCAAAGATGCCGATGAGAGTGCGCATGCGTGTAGTCTGATCAGCACCTTTGTGTTCGATGTCGGTATAGTACAATACCCCTGGTTTCTATATATACAACCATGCAACCAACAGTTTAGCAATGACTTCTCACCGTCGCCGCACGTATTATGCTATTTGCATCGAAAATCAAAGACGCACCGAAAGGTCTGTCGCACCGTGTCGAACGTTCTAACATGTGCTTCTCAACAGGTATTACAGATGACTGACAATGTCGGCAGAAATGTTGCGTAGTGCAAGTCCTTCGAAGTTGATTGGTCGAAACTTTTAGACAACTGACCGCGGTAACGTACCGTTATTCAATATTACGGTTTCTTTCTGTCACTTGTGATTCAGCGTGCCATTGTGTTATGGCGTATACCGACCAGAGTTGTTGTATTGTTACACTGCTAGTTACACAGTTGTAAAATACGCGTCACGATGACATAGTGCATTTTTTCGCATCTCCAAAATGGCTACTTTTGGGATGAAAATCCACGATATTTTTCTTATTTATACTGCTAACATAGGTTGTGGGTGCCGAAGTATATCCCCGTTAACACCAGTTTTCTCTATACAGTAGAACTTCGATGGCTCGAACACCGATGTCTCGTTTACCATGGATGTGTCGAACCCATTCTTGAGCCCCCAGCGAAATCCTCTACATAAGAAATAGTGGGGGATGATTAAGGAGATTTTAGTCTTTAATCTTCCAAATGTATGCTGTGTGTACACATTAGAATCGCCTCGATGAGGCGATTCTAATGAGTACACACAGCATACATTTTCATTATAGAACACCGAAAAGATGTCTAAAAGTATCTCTATATGCCTCCTGGCAGTCATCTCAGTGGCTCGAACTACCCCTGTCTCGAACAGATTTTCAAGGTCCTAAAGGTGTTCGAGCCATTGAAGTTCGACTGTATAAATTGGGGTTTTGGGGATGTTCATTTCACGGACTTGTTCACGTGATGAAAACTCTCGCTAGTCTGTGTTGATGAGCAGACCGGTTTCTGTCTCATCTGGTCGAAAAAAACAAACAAGTGAACCGTGTCTAGCGGAAATTTGTTTTCAGGTCCGTGCGCGCAGCGAGGACTCTAATCAGTCTTCGATGGTTGCTGTATTGACATACATTACCCAAAGTTGTGTAAGCCCGCTCTCAGAAAGGGGATGCGCAGGCTGAGTTAGGTCTTGCGCATGCGCACATGCCCGAAGATAGATATTCACTTGTATTGGCTAATATAATCGTACACTTAAGCATCGCTCAAAACATTTAAGGGGAGACACAAGTTTTGAATGCATATTTAACCACTTTAAGTGGTCATTAGCATTGGATATTAATGTTGTGTAAATACTTTAACATTGCAATTTTCGCAGTTTTTACCCTTAATGCAAAAATCACGTTACTTCAGTGTCGAAAATTACAATATTTCAAAACTCATTAAATGGAATGGAACTACAGTAACGTTTTACATATGGAAACATCCGCACACAGGAAGCGTCATACAGGCAAAACTATCCAAATTTGTCAACGGAAAATTGCGAAAATAGCAAATGTACACTCCATGGAGAGCGGCAAAGGCCATAATAGCATATCCTTTATTTGGCCCGAAGGAAAAAAGAAAACAAACAGGCACAAAAATAGTTCGCTCTTTTGCACCGTAAGATGTTGGTGTTTGATTTTTTCTATTCCTTTATTTATTTTAAGCACTGTATTTCAGAAGATGTAGTACCATCCGACAGCAACACGTGACTGAGAAATCTAGGAACAATTTCACCAAAACTAATTAAACAAAACAGTTTTTTTGATTTCATGATCGTTGTTTTGTTAAAAAAATAAAATAAAATAAAACTTTTATATAATCATATTCCAGAATGCTTCCTGAATCAAATCCTGATTTCTGTTACTGTACATGTATCAGTGTTTATTTCCAGATCTATTTCAGTTTGACCAATCCGATTAGTCGAGGATATTCCACTCTGGGACGTAAGCCCCTCATTTAATTGACTTTTGATTTGTGTCCTGATCAATAGCATGATTAGGTCCTAGTTAACATAATAGCCGTTTATGTTTCTAATCTTTATCTCAAAACGACGTTAAAGTATTTACTTGTGTTAATAATGCAGCGAAACCTGCTATATTCAAAATTCAACAAATCACGAAAACACGCCAATGTAATTTTGCCACCCCCCCCCCCCCCCCCCCCCATCCTCCCCTGAACCCCACTTTTACATAGTAAAATTGAGGTTTACAGGGGTAAACTTTATTTTCTTATTTCTGCTCTAAAATATAGATTGTGGGTACTCGTTAGAACCGCCTCGATGAGGCGGTTCTAACGAGTACCCACAATCTATATTTTGAACAGAAATAAGAAAAAAAAAAAAAATAAAAAATTTCATCTTTAAATTTTCGTTTCTTCGGACAATGTATTTGTATAGGCATGTTTTCGTAATGAAAATGTGACAATTTTTTTTTTGGTTTGTTTGATTTGAGGTTTAACGTCCCCGTCAACACTGTAAAGGTCATTTTGGAGACGTTTCTTCCAATTTTATGGGACTTTTACCCGACATTGAGATGAAATGACATCTCAAGCCGTGTCGCCCAATGAAACCAATAGGGTTTATTAGAATGGACGGTCCGCCTCGCACCGCGTTTCCTGGACAGGCCTAGATCCTCTAAGCGGTTTACCAGTGTGCGGGCCGGATTCAGCTCTGATTGGAAGCAAATATGACAATTGAATCGTTTATCTTATAGGTCGGGCCGCACTTTTTCTAATTAAATGTGTCAGGTTTGTTTTGTTTGTGGCAAATTTAGGCATAAAATACCTCTACTACAAGCAAACAGTGTTGACCCAGATCAGACGTCTAGTCTGGTATAGGTGTGTGTTGTTTGCCAGCGTCCCATTTATAGACGCAAGGCATATCTGGGCTAATAATGTAGTGAAATTTTGCGAAAAGATATCAACTAAAAAAAAATGATAAAGTAATTAGACTTTAATAGGCATTATCGAATGAAGAAATCAGAAAATTATCGAAACATAGTGCATGAGATATATAGTGTTGATTAAAACCTATTACATTTTGAACAAGAGAGCCAAGATGGCCATGAATCGCTCAGCTGATTTCAAAATTGTCGCATAGCTTCGGAAGTCATGTGGATAATTGGTAACCAATTTATTGCATGAAGCATTATGCATGAAGCATTACTGCTGCATTTAGATAGAGGGTCTATTAGACAACATCCTTGCAAAGTTTGAATGACACTAGCTTAAGAGTTCATGAGAGGCCGTCATTTAGCAAAATTCCAATGGAGTATGAATGAAATTGGCCCAAAGGTATACAAGGAGTTGTCATTGTTAAAATATTTCTATTTTTTAGCTCCCCTGAGCCGAAGGCTCCAGAGGAGCATAAAGGAAGGTAGGCCTTCGTCGTCCGTCCGTCCGTCCGTCCATTATGTAGCATTGGGTGACTGAATACTACCAAATTTGCAAAAATGATAACCCTAAATTGACCTTGACCTATTTTACGCCAAGGTAAAATTTGGCTCCTTAGGCTTTTCAATGGGAAATAGGTAAATCAATGCATTTTTCAAAAAAATATTGTGGTCTGTGATATAAGAATGGGTAAGAAATGAATGCCTGTGAATGCTAAGGGTCATTCACTGACCTTGGCCAAAGGTCACTTGTATTACAGGTCTGTTGACATATTGGAATGCATTTTCTCTAACAGACTGGGCCAATTTCATTAAAATTTTATATGCTGCCTTAGGACACTTAGGGAACAAAAAATATTTGGATGGTCCAAGTCACATGACCATGATGGCAGCCATGCCCAAATAGGGTAAAAACCTTTCTTCTCCAGAACCACTGGGCAAATTATCTGGAAACTTGGTATGTAGCTTGGGATGACTGAGTACTACCAAGTTTGCAAACATGATGACCCTGGGTTGACTTTGACCCGTTTCACGCTAAGGCCAAATTCGCTCCTTAGGCTTTTTAATGGGAAATAGGTAAATCAATGCATTTTTCGAAAAATATTGTTGTCTGTGATATGAGAATGGGTAAAAAACGAATGCTTGTGAATGCATAGGGGCAAGGTCATTCATTGACCTTGGCCAAGGATCACTTGTATAACCGGTCTGTTGACATATTAGAAAACATTTTCTCTAACACCACTGGGCCAATTTCATTTTAATTTTATATGCAGCTATAGGCCACTTAGTAAAAAAAATTATTCGGATGGTCTAGGTCAGATGACCAAGACGGCCGCAATGCGCAAATATGGTAGAAAAAAATCTTCTCCAGGACCACTCAGCCGATTGTCTTGAAACTTTGTCTCAATGGGAAACAGGTAAATCACTGTAAAATCAGTGCATTTTTTCGAAAAGTATTTTGAGCTATTGATATGAGAATAGGTACAAATTGAATGTCTATGAATGCTAAAGGTCAAGGTCATTCGGTGACCTTGCCCAAAGGTCACTTGTACTGCAGGTCCATTGGCATATTAGAATACATTTTCTCTTAAACCACTTGGCCATTTTCATTTAAATTTTACATATAGCCTAAGGTCTGTAAGGGAACAAAATGTATTCAAATGTTCCGAATCACATGACCAAGATGGCCCCATGCCTGAATATGGTAAAAACCTTAAAAAGCTTCTTCTACAGAACTAATAGGCCAGTTGTCCTGAAACTTGGTATGTAGCATTGGGTGACTGAGTACTAGCAAGTTTGCAACAATGGTGACACTAGGTAAACCAAGACCAATTTTACATCCAGGTCAAATTGATTGATATGGCTTTTAAATGGTGAAAATGTGGAACAATGCATTTTTCGAAAAATATTGGGGTCTGTGACATGAGAATAGATACAAAATGAATACTGAAAGGTCAAGGTCATTTGATGACCTTGGCACAACGTCACTTGAATTGCAGGTTCATTGACATTTCAAAATACATTTTTTTCTGAGACCACTGGGTCAATTTCATTTGAATTTTATATAATGGACATGGGGTTATGCCAGTTTAGTTGAATGGTCCAGGTCATGTGACCAAGATGGCAACCATGCCATATTATGGTAAAAACCTTAAAAATCTTCATCTCCATAATCACTTGGCTAATGTCTTGAAACTTGGTATGTAGCACCAGGTGAGTGAGTGCTACCAACTTTGCAAGGGCTCAGAGGAGCGACCAGATCCTCTTGTTTTAGCTCTGGTGACCATCTTGTTCATTGGAGCGGAACAGTTTTAGTTATTTTTGTAGAGGGTCACCTAAGCAACATTCCTGTGAAGTTTTATCGAAATTGGTCGAGTTGTTGTTGAAATATTTTCTATTTTAATCTCTGGTAGCCATCTTGTTCATTGAAGCAAAATGATTTAGCTATTTTTGGAATGGGGACACCTAGGCATTATTCGCATTTGGAGAAAATTTTTGACATTTTCTATTTTTAGCTCTGATGGCCAGTTTTTTCATCGTAGTGGAACCATTTTAGCTATTTTGGTAGAATGTCAACTAAGCATCATTCCTATGCAGTTTAATGAAAATGTTCTGGCAACTGGTATAGGAGTAGTTGTTGTTTAAACATTTTATTCTGTTTTTAGCTCTGGCGGCAATCCGATTCGTCGGAGCGGAAAGATTTTAGCTATTTGGTAGAGGGTCACTTAAGCAACATTCGTGCAAAATTTGAATCAAATTGGCCCAATGGTTTAGGTGTCATTTAAAGCAAACTGTTTCTTTTTTAGCTCTGGTGGCCATCTTCTTCATCGTTAGTTATTTTGGTACAGGGACACCTAAGCAACATTCCTATAAATGTTGAAGGAAATTGGCCCATAGATTGTTTAAAGATTTCGATTTTTAGCATTGGTGGCCATCTTGTTCATTGGGGCGGAACGATTCTAGCCACATAAGCAGCATTCCCATGAAGATTGAATGAATTTAGCCGAATAAGGTATAGAAATTGTCATTTAATGATTTTTCTATTTTTTAATCTGGTGGTCATCATGGTCATTGGGAAGGAAAGAGTTTGGTTATTTTGGTAGAGGGTCACCTAAGCAACATTCCCACGAAGATTGATTGAAATTAGCCCAAGTGTAATAGGATGAGTTGTCATTTAAAGTGTTTCTATTTTTATCTCTGGTGGCCATCTTGTTCATTGGAACGGTAAAATTTTAATTGTTTTTGGTAGAGGGTCATCAACATAACATTCCCATGACGTTTGATTGAAATTGCCAAAGAAGTATAGGAGTTGTCATTTAAAGATTGCTCTGATGGCCACTTCGCTCACCGGTGCGGAAACGTTTTAGCTATATTGGAAAAGGGTCATCTAAGCAATATTTCTGCAAAGTTTGAATCAAATTGTCCCAGGAAGTTAGGAGCAGTTGGCATTTGAAGCAAATTGTTGGCGTTTTTCTATTTTTCAGCTCTTGTGGCCATTGCGCTCATCGGAGTGGAACCGTTTTAACCATTTTCTTAGAGGGTCACCTAAGCAACATTCCCATTAAGATTGCTTGACATTGGTCCAAGCGTATAGGAGGAATTGTCCTTTAACGATTTTTTTCCTACTTTTAGCTCTGGTGGCCATCTTGTTCATTGGAGCAGAACGAGTTTAGCTATTTTGGCAGGAAACCACATAGACAACATTTCTGTGAACTTTGAATTAAATTGACCCAGGGCTCGGGAGGAGTTGACATTAAAGCATTATTGTCGACGCCACTTGGCACACGACGGACGAACGACAGACGACGGACATTGACTGATCACAGTTGCTCACCATGAGCCCTTCTGTTCAGGCGAGCTAATTAAAGTCATTGTATAAGTAAGAAAGTATGGGTCAAGGACTTCTAAATAGCGCATAGCGAAGACTCTGATCAGCCTGCCCATCCACAGTCTTCGCTGCGTATACATGCTCAAATAAACCAAAACCCGCGGGCCCGGCAAGAGAAAATCTTTTTCCGGGGTTTTCGACCAGGAGCGACATAATCCGGCATGCTCAGCTGCACGGACAAGCCGGCGTCATGAAAATTAATTGTCGATCAGAATGCGCCGATTTGAGTTTACGTCTCCCCAACAGCTAAGCTCATATGGAGACGGGACCTCGGTTTAAAGACTCATTCGAAAGTCTAGAGAAGCCCAGGATCAATCCTGCGATCCCTGGTTTACTAGGCGAGTGGTATAACTGACCAAACCGAACAAATGATTCCAGTCCAGATTGTATAGATAACCCGCTTACGCAACACTTTGACCTCACAGCGATATAAACAGCGCGGCTATTTACTATAAATAACTGCTACCTGGATTTCCTACATGTCAGTAATAATCACGCGGACTTCGGCAATGAAAAAGCAACTGCGCTTTATAACGTCAGGTCGACTGATAAACAATCGACCCAAAAACTGGTTCGAGTTAAAAAAAAAAACTTGTCTTTTATCTTTATTGAGCAACAAATAAACCCTCTCATGAGACAAAAGGTACATATCGTATAAACGACTTGCAAATGCCTTTACATAAGACGCAGTCTCCCAAGAAATACATACGTCAACACTATTTAGGTCACCCCGCCCATTGGGGCTGGGAGAAATAGATTGGGCTGTTTGGTGCTTCCACGCAGAGCTGAGACTGACTATACATGAGTACTGGTAAACAGCTCAGAAGGACTAAGTCTGCCCAGGCAAAGTGGTGCGATTCAGTCGGTCCAATCAATACAAGCCTTGGCGGCAGGGCTTGAGAAGTCATTTCATCTCAATGTCGGAAAAAAGTCCCACAAAATTGGAAACAACGTCTCCAAAATGATCTAAAGGTCAACACTATTTAGGTTATTTTGGAGGCGTTGCTTCCGATTTCGTGCAACGTTTACCGGACATTGAGATGAAATGACATCTCATGTCCTACAGCCCAGAAGAAGGCGCCACATTTCCAGGACAGTCTTAAACCTTCTAAGCGATTTACCAGTACTCGAGTTCATTCAGTTTCAGCTCTGTGCGGAAGCATATGCAGCCCAATCTATTTCTTCAAGCACCGATGGGCGGGGTCTCGCAGAGCTTGAAGTAACTCTATGCAGAAAGTATGTGTCTAGCCCTATCAGTTCACTGCAAGGGGTCTGTCAAAATATCTTTCAAAGAGAGATAACTGGGAGTTATGTCAAATCACACAAAAGGACAAAATAGTGAAGATCTACAGGTTTTAAAATATCTTGTTGAAAACTAATGTGTCATTCCAATTAAATAAACGAGTTCAACGTCCATTTTGAGAAGCCTCCGTGGTGTAGTGGTTACGCTACTCGCCTTGTAAACCAGGGGTTGCAGGATCGATCCCGGGCTTCTCCAGACTTTCGGATGAGTCTTTAAACCGAGGTCCCGTCTCCGTATGACCTTAGCGGTTGGTGGGACGTAAAACTCAAACACTCACTCACTCAACGTCCATTTAAAATCAATAAGAAATGTGTGTATATTAAGGGAAATAACAAAATGTTTTTCGCCTTCATTAGGCTACAAGGAGGTGAATGTTCTCTCCCCTTCAATTTCGTTTGCGTATAAATTTTTAGCCTTTGAATAACTGCCACAAATAAAGTCTTATTATGTGCCAAACAACAGCATTAACAACACTATTACGAGACTATTTTACCACGTGTCGACGTGTCGAATAGTGTTGTTATATTGTTGTTGTTATGATGTACAGAACGACACATCGACGAATGAGTGTGTGTGTGTGTGTGTGTGTGTGTGTGTGAATTCGGGTTTAACGTCGCTTTCAACAATTTTTCAGTCATATCACGACGGTGTCTGGTTGCGACAGGGAGCTCAATGCTCACGTTTATAGTGCTGCCTCACTGAAGTATCATGTCCCAGACACAGTACATGATACCACACCCAGTCACATTATCCTGACACTGGATCGACCAGTCCTAGCTCTACCCCGTAAATCTGAGTGCCAAGCGAGGAGCAGCTAGTACCATTTTAACGACTTTGGTATGTCGCGGCCCGGGATCGAACCCGAGACCTCCCGTTCCCCGGAGTGGACACTCTACCAACTGAGCTATCGGGGCCGGTCTCATCGACGAATGAATAAAATAAAAACAACCCCGATCTACTAGCTCTTTCTACACATTCCTGCAGTTTGGCATTCCTCTCCAGAGATACACGACTCATTCACCTCATCCAGCATGAAACAACACATGCCGGTGCTTTTAACCAGGCTCAACCCATCTCTATATAATACAATGCGGCGTTTGCACGTTGGTAAAGACAGGAAAGAAACATGGCTGTAAAATGAACTAATCTGTATTTGGGTGGTAGGCCCATAATAACGACAACAAAGGCTCGAACTTAGTAGGTAAATATTGTAATTTATATAAAAAAATAAATAAATAAAAACAACAAAACTGGGTCACTCTAGTCAACTTCCGTGACTACTCTAATGATAAAAGACAGCCCCATTTCTGTTGAATACCATCCTGCAAATTTGTTGAAATTGTGCTTCGGGAATGGACAAATGAAAACAAATGTTCACATTGCTCCTTCAATAGGAACTGTGCTATTTCTGCTAAGGCAATTTATCGTGCTTTATACCATATGTTCTACAGAGTTACATTTGTGGAACTGTCCACAATATCAAACTTGGATATGTCGGTACCCACATGCTTGTTTGTTTGATTTGAGGTTTAACGTCCCCATCAACACTGTAAATGTCATTTTGGAGACGTTGCTCCCAATTTTGTGGGACTTTTACCCGACAATAAGATGAAATAACATCTCAAGCCCTGCCGCCCAATGAAACCAATATGGTTTATAAGCATGGACGGGCCGACTCGCACCGCATTGCCAGGGCAGGCTTAGATCCTCGAAGCGGTCTACCAGTACTCGTGTGCGGGTCGGTTTTAACTCATCATGCAGCCCATCTATTTCTTCAAGGCCCGATGGACGGGGGCTAAGTACCCATATGCATATATGTGACAAACAGAATATTCCATTCATTAGCTTGTCCGTTTTTGTACATCTGGTGTGCTGTATTTGTTGTAACCTTTACAAAAATCCGTATGCTTTAACCCTTATATGACAATGGAATATTCCACCTAGTAGGTTTGGAGTGGCCCATTTCCAATTATAGGGTGTCAGGTTTGTGTTTGTTTTGTAGAAAATTTTACAAAATGAATGTTCTTTACGCAAACAGTGTAGACCCAGATCAGACGCCGCAGAACGCGCGTCTGATCTGGGTCTGCACTGTTTGCTAATGTCACAAAAAAGGTCGCAAGGCATATATGGATTAAGCGAACAGAAAAGACCCAGATCAGGCCGCATTGGATTTGCGTCTTTGGTGTCTGTCTCAGTCTCTGGGGCAAGAGCTGTTGGTTTAAACATATTTTATTCGTATTCTACAAGTACAATACAAAGCAAATATGACTGAAATCATACAAAAAGGGATTCAGAAGAAAGTCAGAGACTTATTTGAATCTGTTTCCCTAAACATTTGCGATAATACCATTGAATTAAATCTATATAATTGTCGATGCAAAACAGTAACTATTGTAAGTACAGAATTAGCGACTATGTTCAAAGCTATTTTGTAGCATTTTTACATACTAAAAATGGTTAAGGTGAAGGTAGCGTTGGAGGGAGGGGGGGGGGGCTCCACGGGGAATCCATCAGGGTAAAAAATAACAAAGAAAAAACAATACAGCTTCTGCCGCTCTCATGTAAAAGGTCTGAGACATTCAAATCAAAGGTGTTTTATCAAGTACCAATAAAACTATTTCTTCAAAGGCGGAACGTATAGGTTTGTCGTTCTGAAGGTTGGATATAACTTAGGTTAAGGTCGTATGGTTAACTTTGCGAGGTAGTTCTCTAAAAACAAAATAAGAATAACAAACCAAAATATTTAGGTGTATTTGTTGGAGAATTACCGGTTCGGGAGATTATCATAGAAAAGAGCCTGGTTAGACAAGTAAACTTGCCATAGATTTAAAAAAGACATATTCTAGCCCCACACTCTGTTCTCGGACTAACATCAAAAAAGGAAAAAAAAAAAAAAAAAAAAAAGAAGTGAAAGTGTGTCTAATACGGTAGGAAATGATACGTGCATTCATCGCCTAATTATGGTTGGTTTGGAATCTTTTAGTTTTTAAAATAAAGTTATGGACAAGGAGGACGATTTGTTTGTTCTCGTTGTAATTTAGTGTTTGGTCACCATAAAGTAGAGTATCGAGAGTTGGTTGACAAAACTGATAAACTGATCTTAACATTTCTTCTCTAAAGTTCGCATATCGTGGACAGTGAAGAAGAAAATGTTCGGTGTCTTCGACGAGACCACATACACATAAAGCACTTGGGACAATGTTTCTTGAGAAGAGGTGTTCGTTTAAGGAGCTGCATTTGGTTCTAAGCCGGCTGTGATAAATTTGTCCGAGACGTTTCCCTGCGTTGAAATGACGAGGCGTAGGGATTAAGTTAGTATTGAGTTGACGTTTAAGTGATGCTAAACTGGAGCTGTTTCTGATCTCCTCAGACAGAGAGTTCCAAGTTCTTATCGCACTTGGAAGAAATGAATTAAAGTAGAGCTGTGAGTGACTGTGAATAGTTTGAATGTTGGTAGAATTACGAAGGCTATACGAAACATTTTCTCCCACTGTAGCTGGTAAGAGTGAAGATAGATATGCTGGAGAAATGCCATGATACATTTTGTAAAGCATAGCAAGTTTATGTTTATTTCTTCGTGAGGCCAACGTATCCCATCCAGTTTCAGAGTAAAGAAGATTTAGAGAAACCAGTCTGGTTGCCCCAGTAACTATACGTGCTGCCTCAATCTGTATTTTTTCAAGTTCATATGCTTCATACTGGGTGCAATTGTCCCATACCACGTCGGCATATTCTAGAAGAGGTCTAATGAACGAACAATAAATAGTCTGAAGTGATTTTCTATCAAGTAGAAATTTTAGTTTACGCATGATATTAATCCGATTCCATGCTTTTGATTTGATTTCGGCTAGGTGTTCATGCCACGTGCAATCACTAGAAAATATAAGGCCTAGGTGTTTATGAGTACTGACCTCAGATATTTCTTGAGTGTCCATGAAAATTGGTGGGTGGTAAGGTTTATTGATTTTACGAGAGAGCAAGAGAGATTCAGACTTTGTAGGGTTGAAGCTGACTAGCCACTTTTTTGCCCATTGCTGTATCCTTTCTAGATCATCATTTAAGAGGTGAGCAGCTTCAACCGGGTTTTCAACAATTATGTAAAGACTCGTGTCGTCTGCAAACAGACGTATCGTGCAATGGATATCTTCAACAATATCATTAATGTATACTAAAAACAAGAGAGGACCAAGGATAGAGCCTTGTGGGGCACCAGCTTTAATTGGTTGCCAACTGGACGTGGTCCCAGGAAGAACGACTCTTTGTAATCTATCGCTTAAGTAACTGTTAAACCATGAGAGAAGAGAACCAGTTATGCCAACGCTATTCAACTTGTGAAGAAGTCCTTTATGCCATACACGATCCAAGGCTTTGCTTACATCACAAAAGACGGCTCTTACTTCTTTGCCTACGTCAAGAGCTTTGCAGAAAGAGTTGTATATATCAATAAGTTGGTTAACAGTAGAATCGCCTGGTACAAAACCAGATTGAAGTGATGTGATAACTCCGTTGTCCCGAAAAAAGTTGAAAATATATTTATGAACAAGTTTCTCAAGAACTTTTCCCACTGCACTTAAGAGAGATATAGGGCGGTAGTTAGCTGGGTCAGAAGGTTCGTTTTTCTTGTGAATTGGAGTGATGTTCGCTAGTTTCCATGACTCAGGAAATTGGCCTGATGATAGCGAAAAGTTGAAGAGATCACAAAGAGGGATAGAAATTGAATTAGATAGTTCTTTCAGGAGTCTGTTGTTAATCGCATCGGGTCCTACAGCTTTGCCAGTCTGAAGGGACTTCAGACAGGTTTCAACTTCCGACGGTGACAGGTGAACAGAATGGAGCTGTTGGTCTGATATATGAGGGAGGTTCCTGATCAGAAGAGTTAAACGATTTACTTACACTTTAGCCTTGGTGAGCATAGCCATCATCTTACCAAACTTGTCAGGAGGTTTGGTGTCTGATGAGGCACTAGGAATCCTAAGATTATCGTCTTCGTTCCTGAAAAACAAGCATGAGATTAGACGACAACGACAACTGAGGCTGAATGAACACTGGCACAACAATTGTGTATTCTATGCCAGGTGTCGGTTAACTGCACGGCAATGAATCCGCATCAAAAACGAGTTGCATCCGATCAAAACAGTACTTCCCATACAGAAAAAAAAAAAACACAAGAAATTCGGTGAAACCGAAGGAGGGTTATGTAAGTGAAAGAGTAAAATATGGTGGTCCTATACACTTTGAAGTGTGGCATGAAACCTGTTTTTTTTATTATATTTTTTTTTTTTTTTTTTTTTTTTTTTTGGTTTTGGTTTTACGGCCCTTTCAAGATTATTTCACTCATATCGAGCAGATCGTTTTTATTATATTACTGAAATACTGTTGAAAGGGGTGTAAATGTAAAAGAATCCATCCACTCTGTGTGTTGAAATAAATAGATGAACTTATGTCAGATGTGACTAAATGTAGTAGCTGCATGCAAGCTGTAACTCTTAAACCAAAAGTCTAAGAATTCTCTAGTTAGTCACACACTATATCCACAAAGACTGCAAAAATAAGGAGAAATGTAATGCTCCTTCCCTACAAGGGCATGTAAATCTTAAAACGATAAGACTAAGAAACTCAGTTTTGTGTCCCCTAGTAAGTGATTTTCAATGCAAAATGTCGCAAGGAATACACATGTGAAATATGAAAGCCCTATTACCCATGGTTATGAAACAACAGGATATTTTTAAAAGGGAGATAATTCAGTAAAAATGAGCAGTGAAGTTATGGTCCTTTGTCAGAACGTAGGTCCTTTGATGGTAAGTATGCGTGTGATGTTCCATGAGAGTAGGCAAAATACTTTTGAAGTAATGACCGAGGTTAAGTTTTTATGGTTAAGGCGTGACAAACACAGGGGCAAAAGCAATATTGTTCTGGTCCTTTGTCTGAATGTAGGCCTTGTGATTGTTAGTATGAATGTGAAGTTTCATGAGAGAAGGGATAGCACTTTTCAAGTAATGACGGGTTAATTTTTTGGTTTAGATGTGACAAACTGACTGACAAGGTGATTACTATAGGGCACCCAAACTACTGTGTGGGGCCCTAATTAAGAAGGGAAGTAACTCCGTAAATACTGTTAGCAGGGTTATGGTTCTTGCATTCCGCGATTTCTCTCATGGCCCACTATCAGTATATCAAGTTTCACTAAATTACGCTCCTTCCTTTTGAAACTTTTTAGAGATATGCTCCGGACAAGCTTAATATAACAAATACAAAGAAGGGAAATAACTCTGTAATTACTTGTGACAGAGTCACGGTTCTTGCACTCTGCACTGCCTCTGATGGCCGTCTTTCAATGTATCAAGTGTCACTTAATTCCCTTCTATACTTTTGCTCCGGACAAGCTTTTCAATGAAATCGTTAAGAAGGGAAGTAACTCCATAAATACTGGTGACATGGTTATGGTTCTTGCATTCTGTGATTCCCTTATGACCCTCTATCAGTACGTATATCAAGTTTCACTTAATTATAGTAGTCGCAGATAAGATTGACTAGGCGGAGCTATTCAGGTGTTGTCAATATATGTCAAATTCGCTGAGTCCACCAGAAGATTCGGTAGAGTGCCTTTCGCACGCTTTCTACAAGCGGACGAAATGGTTTTATACGCCACAGCTATGCTTGTGTTACAGTTGAAATCACATAATCGGGTGACTTGGTTTACCTTTTTGTTAAAAGAATATTCCTAAGTCAGGTGCAAACGATAGCTCCGCCTAGTCAATCTTATCTGCGACTACTATACCTTTAATACGTTTAGAGATATAGAGTGCGACGGACGGACGGACGGATGGATGGATGTTCTCAGGAGATGGGTCTTATGTGACTGTTTGATGGTCTAACTGGGGTATTATGTGACTTTTTTATGTGACCAGTCACTTAAAAACGAAATGGGTGTTTTGTGACTGAAACTTTGACGGGATAAATTGCATGTGACTGGAGTCACCTCAACCTAGAGAAGTAGAGTCACACATCACGTGAATAAGTCCGTGAAATGAAGACCCCCTCCCCCCTATACCCCACTTTATATAGTGAATGCTGGGGTTTACGGGGTATACATTAATTTTCTTAATTTATCTCCAAGCCATATGTTGTGAGTACTTGTTATAACCGCCTCGATGAGGCGGTTCTAACGAGCACCCACAACCTATGTTTGCAGTACTGGTAAGAAAAATATCACGGATTTTCATCAGAAAAGTAGATATTAGGGAGATGTGAAAAAAAAATGCTCTACATCGCACGGGAGTCTTATCGTAATGAGTAAGCATCAAGCATCATTTCGTTAGCCCGGACACACGGACTGATGGATGAACGGACGGACCGATAAAATAAATAAATAAAAAAAAAAAACGCTTAAAATAAATATCTATCCTCAAAGGGGAATTACTGTCAAAGGGGCATCAACTTTTGCAGATCAAAATCGTGTTAACCTTGAAAATTAATCCACTCTTATACTTTGTCTTACATCCAAATTTGATTCTCAGTATCTTCCAACATTTGAAACAAATGGCAATTCTGAGTCTGTACCCGACATTGAAATGAAATGACATCCCAAGCCCTACCACCAAAATTAAAACTGCTAAGGTTTTAGGGACGGTCCGACCCGCACCATTTTTTTCTTGGCAGGCTTAGACCTTCTAAGCGGTTTACCAATTCTCATCGGCCTGTAAGTCACATATGCATCAAGGGGACGCACAGAAGCACAGAATGATACTGTGTGGTGCATGTTAACATATGGACTACGATCACTTGATGATATTGTAGCCCCACAGGCACATGACGTCATGACGTTTATGCATGTCACATCTACGTCTGTGCAACGTCATGACGTTAATGCTATGTGTCATCAACGTCGGTGCAACGTCACGATGTTTATGCAATGACACATCTACGTCGGTGCAACGACGTTGATTTAATGTTGCCCTGGCGATGTGTGCCGGAGTCTTACATTTCCAATGCATCGCGACAATATACAGTGAAATTCCGCTATTAAGACCACCTAACTCTGATTTAAAAAGCTTATTTTGAAGGCTGTGCATAATTTTTCTTTGTATTTACTTCCCATAGTGTCCTCCGGTCAGTGACCGCTTTTGGTACTGTTCAAAAGTGATCTTAAAGACCACTTTTGAACAGTCCCAAAGGTGGTCATAACAAAGGAGTGTTACTGTACATAAAATGTCAAAATCTGTCTCCTTGGAAAAATACGATAAATATTTTAAAATGTCGTCTGCTGTTTTTTCCAGAGTTCTAAGCGTTAATAAAATGCTCAACGGCGACAAGCCAAATTTGTCTTAAGAAAAATGCGCAAAACTCAGTCTGATCAGAGTCATTAGGATGCCCTATGATATCCGTCGATTTGTTTATTTGTTTGTTTGATTTGAGGTTTAACGTTCCCGCCACCGTCAAAACTGTATATGTCTTTTGGAGACGTTGCTTCCAATTTTGTGGGACTTTTACCCGACATTGAGATGAAATGACATCTCAAGCCCTGTCGCCCAATGAAACCAATATGGTTTACAAGCATGGACGTTCCGACTCGCACCACTTTGCCTGGGCAGGCTTAGATCCTCTAAGCGGTTTACCAGTTCTCGTGTGCGGTCGGTTTCAGCTCTGCGTGGAAGCATCATGCAGCCCATTTATTTCTTCAAGCCCCGATGGGCGGGCGCAAGAAATGACGTTGCATCGACGTTGATTATACACTGTTTGTCCGCTGGGGTTGTGACGTATGTCTGGATATCCCCTTGGTTTTGTGAACAGTTTTGAATAAAAAATGTATATACTTACTTTTTAATAACATTTCCGACCAGTTTTTTGAACGCGGCCATGGTGAAATATTTATATGCTTGTTGTTATACCTGAAAACAGAAAAAAAACGAATTTCCAGAAAAGGTCATTGTTTAGGTCTACACTGTTTAGCAATGTCCCGTTTTTTTTTCTGGTGTACTGGCGGGGTGTGTGTGTATGTGTGTGTGTGTGGGGGGGGGGGGTTCCGGATGCGTTAAACATATACCGTATATCGGTTCATTAATACGTATTCGTCGTATTTTAACCCAGCCAGCACTAAAGAGCGGGCCAACGTCGAGCAGACGGCGGCGCTGTCGGCCTGACGTTGGCGCGGCATTCTTTGCTGACTGGCTCGCATTTTACAATGCCACAAAATAATGCCATTGTGCTAGCTTTCGACCAACAATTAGCGTCAGTTCTTCTTATTGTAGAAATTAACAACAGATTCAATATGACAGGAATCCAGGTTAGAGGTTTATAAAAGTCAATATCATAACATGAATATAGAAAACCTAAATCTCAGCTAAAAACAAAACAAAAAGGAAGAGTATAGTCTCCTCTTCGCCGTCTTTTTATTTTCATTATATGAGACCAACTTGCTTTTAAGTCATCGCTGTATCCAGACACTGCGGATGGACAGAGTGACATACGTTTATACAGACGGACAGACCGGAGTTTTGAACCGTAAATTTCTCATTTCGTAAATTTCCCACCCATAAGAAGAATTGGTTTTCAATACAGTGCCGAACCAGGTTAAACGTTATCTAATGGACAGACGGACGCACGTACGCACTTAATGTCTTCTGTGGTTCTGCTGTTCCTATATTGGTAGAAAATAATGTTTGAAAGTTATGTATAGTAATCAAAAGTAAGATTGGCGGACGGGGTGGGGGTGGGGATAGGGGCTGGGGTAGTAGGTGTTGTCAATATATGGGCCCCGTCAAGCGATTTTGGTACTTATCGCCTATGCGACAAACAATCAACCCCAAATCTGAGCCATGAGAAATGGACGCAAGAATGAGTTCGCAACAGCCATGGTAACCAAGTCACCGATGTTCCAGCTATCAAAACTTCACTGTATGCTGTTGTTATGGAAATAAGTTCCTATCGCCGTCGGTATGAAGTGTAAACAAACTGTATTAAGACCATCTTTGGGAACAAATTGTAAACAAATTGTAAAGACCACTTTTGAACAGTCCGACCAGAGGACAGTGTATGCCAAATCTCTGAAATCTACTAGATGAGGTTTTCAAAGCAGAATTGGTCTTTATTTTAGGTGGTCTTAATAGCGGAATTTCACTCTACATAAAACAAAAAATGGTGTTTGTTGTTAATTTTCGATACGACATCGTCTTTGATGGTCAACTGGGACAGACAGGTGGGCTTGCTGCTGGTAGAATTTGATTGACAGGTTGCCACGCCTTAGTGCGTACTCACCAACTCCAACAAAACTCTTAACCGTCGGCATTTTTCCTTATTTTGCTGACTAGATTAATTTAGTCACACCCATTTCTGACTACCAACCAACAAATTATTTAATAAAACATTCGTTCGCTCAATTCACACAAGAATGACAAACAGGTTAGATCCTGATCAGATGGCTTCTTCAACGGTACTGTTCCTCTTGTTCGGCGGGTTAAGGTTTAATGTGTGCACGTTTTCGGTGAGCTGACATTTTTATAGCGCGAATGCACAGTCTGACCTGAACCAGATCAACATGCAGCGATGAGTTACAATGGTAAAGCATCGGACTTGAGATCGACAGGTAGCCGGATCGATCCCAGCGAGCGCGAAGTGCTGTGTCCTTGATCAAGGTGCATTGTTAAGAATTGGTTTCCGCATTGGTGAACAGCATTACAAATAGACATCAAAGCACTGAGGGTACTGGTGGGTCGTTTGTCTCTGAGTGTAGGCTGGGAAAATAGTTTCGACTGAATTTGAAACTGTTTCTTTAACCTTAACGTAAATTCCATTTTAATAGAAAACAGTGTAGACCCTGATCAGACGCCCCGTTCTGTGGCCTTTGATCAGGGTCTACACTGTTTAGCCCAACCCATGATTCCAATCCAGATTCTTACGCAACACTGACCTCACAGCTGCTGTTTTCTATAAATAACCGTCATTACTACAAGTCAGTGATAGTCATGTGATAGTCATGTGGACTTCAGCATTGAAAAGCTTACCGCGCTTTATACCTTTTGGTTGATTGTTTGGGTCGATTGATAAACATTGGGTCAAAGTCTTTGCTGGACACACATTTCGAGTACACATACAGTTAGTAAAAGCTCATATAAAAAGTCAAAGCTATGTTACAACGCATAATGTAGTAATGTAGTAATTTCTTCATTTTGAAATTTTTACTACATTATGCGTTGGCATAGTCGACGCGAAATGAAATAAAATGTCGTTTTTACTTCATTATGCGTCGATACTAAGAGGTTTGAGCAAAATGAAAGAATTATTTCATTTTGCGGCGATGGGTGGCATACTTAATTTTACTTCATTATGCGTCAACAGTTTGTTTGTTTGATTTGAGGTTTAACGTTCCCGTCAAGACTATTTAGGTCATTTTGGAGACATTGCTTCAAATTTTATGGGACTTTTACCCGATATTGAGATGAAATGACATCTCAATCGCTGCCGTCCAATTAAAAGCAATAGGGTTTATATGCATGGATGGGCCGACTCGCAGCAGTTTTCCTGGACAGGCTTAGACCTTCTAAGCAGATTACGAGGACTCATGTACGGGCGGTATCAGCTCTGCGTGGAAGCATCGTGCAGCCCATCTATTTATACCCCCGGCATACGAAGTATGCAAGGGGGTATATAGTTTTTGTCCATTCTGTCTGTCTGTCTGTCTGTCTGTCTGTCTGTCTTCCTGTCTGTCTTTTGTTTGATTTGTTTGATTTGAGGTTTAACGTTCCCGTCAACACTATTTAGGTCATTGTGGAGACGTTGCTTCAAATTTCATGGGACTTTTACCCGACATTGAGATGCCGCCCAATAAACCTTTTTCTTTGTGATTTTGACCTTCAGTGTGCTTTTGTGGAAGACCGTCTTTTGGACTGTTCAACTGTGGTCTTAAAGACCACTTTTGAACCGTCTCAAATGTGGTCTAAATTGTAGGAATTTAACTGTATTGCTTCCTAAGTCTTTTCGAAGACAGCTATGTTCTACCATCATTACTTCATTATGCGTCGATATGGTGCATATCAACGCGAAATGAAATAATTTTTTTACTTCATTTCGCGTCGACTATGCCAACGCATAATGTAGTAAAAAAAAATCAAAATGAAGAAATTACTACATTACTACATTATGCGTTGTATCAAAGCTATATAGCAATAAAAACGCAGAGTGGTTTGGGTCTGTATGTTCAGTCCACAAGAAAGTCAGATACAACCAGTAAATGGTATGTACATGTATATGGGGCCCGCCAAGCGATTTTGGTACTTATCGCCTATGCGAGCAGCGAAGGTTCAGACGAGCCTGCGCATCCGCGCAGTCTCGCCAGAATCTTCGCTGCTCGCTCATACAAGCAGTGAATCAAGAGGAACCTTCAGACAGAAAGCCATATCCCTGGTCCCTCTGAATGGCTGGGCATGCGCAGTTAAAATTTGTCATGACGGAATGCTCGAAGACACAAATTCGCTTGGCGGGGCTCAATTATTAAAAGAATCCTCAGATTGAAACCATCTTTAATAGAGAATACTGAAGAATAGTCACTTCATAAAAACTAACTTCACATTGAAAATAAGATCAAAGTTTCAGCTTTGTTTGTTCAGGAAATGATTGAAACTTCTTTTAAAAGTAGTTAAGTACAAGATAAGGAAATGTTAACAAGCAGAAATGACAAAAAAAGAAACCTCTGTTGTTGTTGTTCTACTTCTTCTACAATGCACTGGTGAAACTGCTTATGTCTGTGTTTGAGTTTTATGACCCATCAACAACTAAGGTCATATAGAGACAGAACATTGGCTTAAAGACTCGTCAGAAAGTTTGTAAAAGCCCGGAAATTAGCCCACAACCCCTGGTGTATGAGGTATACACTATGGGGGATTCTCAAACTGCTAATGTATCAGCCTGTCATTAGGTAAACAGACCTGCTTGGTCTGACCAAAACAACGTTGACATGGGACGTTAAACACCAAACAAACAAGACAAAAAGAAGCTATCAACTGACAACATAGCTCGCCTTGAAAAGTGTCTATTAGGCCATGGGCATAGGTGGGGTATTGCCTAGTAAACCGTTGGACCTACATCTACCATCATACCAAATGTGAACCAAATCCATCGCATAATAAGGAAGATATGAGCTCTAACAATTTTAACATATTTTTTCTAAGTCCGTCACCTTGACCTTGAGGCCATTGGTAATTGGTGGGGAACTGCTGAATAAAACTTTGGACATATATCTTATCATCATACCAATTCCATCAAATGGTTTGGAAAATATGAGCTCTCAAATACTTTAACATAAAAAATACTGAGCCTGTTACCTTGACCTTGAGGTTATGGGTGTGGGTATTGAGGAATAGAAGTTTGGACCTATATCATCATTCTAAATATAAACCAAATCCATCGTATGGTTTGGAAAATATTACTAACATAGAACTTCTAAGACCAATACCTTGTTTATTTGTTTGTATTGGCGTTTAACCTTTAACCTGCTGAATATTCAATTAAGCAACACTCATTTCTGACTTTGAACCAATCAGATTACTTGATGCAGCTTATTTATACATATTCATAAACTGAATGTCAAACTGTGTAGATCCTGATCAGATGGCTTCTTCAGAAGCCATCTGATCTGGATCTACACTGTTTGCAAAGATAGGGCTTGTCGCCTACAGCAGGGTAAAGGTTAACAGTCCGGTCAACACTATTTTAGGTCATAGGACAGTTTACCTATCCACACCAATCCTGGGCAGACATATACGTAAGCGGTTAACCAGTACAGTGCAAATTCTTTCGCCAGAAACTGACAACTGCCCTTCTTGGATCAGCGGAAGGGAGAGAATAACCGTAGAAAAGATTTCATAATCAATCTCCACGAAAGAATGTTGCCGACCCCGGCAGGTATCGAACCCGCGTCCTTCTGATCACCAGTCAGACGCGCAACCGACTGAGCTACCGAGGCCGGCTAATGACCTTGAACTTGAGGCCATGGACATGATTGGCAGAACAACTGAATAAAACTTTGGACATATATCTATCATTATATAAATATGAACCAAATCAAAACTTTAACATTAACAATTTCTATGCAAACTTGGACCTTTATCTATCATCATACCATATAAGAAACGAATTCTTCAAATGGTTTGGAAAATGTGGGCTGTTAAAAAACTTTAACATTAAAAATTTCTAAGTCTTTGACCTTGACCTTGAGATCATGGGTATTGCTAGTGAATTGCAGAATGCAACTATGGACCTATATCTAATTTATCCTCACACCAAATATGAACCGGTGTTTTTTGTGTTTTGTGTGTGTGTGTGTGTGTGTGTTTTTTTTTTTTTTTTTTTCCAAATGGTTTGTCAAAGATGAGCAGTTAAAAACTTTACCAAAACTTCAATACCAAACTTCTAAGTCTATTGTTGAATAAAACGTTGGACCTATAGCTATCATCATACCAAACATGAACCAAATCCATCATATGGTTTGGCAAATATGAGCTCTTAAAAAACCTTTAACGCCGACGCCGGGAGTAGTGCACGAGGTAACAATTGCAGTATGGTGTGGCCGCTTGGTACGGCCTATCGCATCTTGGACACATCACATGAAAGGCTGCGTCCACAAAATTTAACCTTCAGCGAAATGGTTCCGAGCTCACTGGTCCGAATGTAGTTCCAACCTACAACCGTCTACGCCGCAGTCAAATGCTCTAACCCTAATCCTACTACCCTGCTAGCATTCTACATAAATCTACAGCGGGCCGTTAGCGGCCCGTCAGCTACCCTGACGGGCCGCTAACGGCCCGCTGTAGATTTATGTAGAATGCTTACTGGGATATAGGGCCACGGCCCCTCTCTAATGTCGTCGCACAATCTGGAACTGTAGACCTAGAATAAACTTTGTTCTTGAAGAAGCAATGCAGGCTAGTAGAACATAACCAGACAACGGTGGGGGATATAGAGGATCTTACACGAGTGCTTGAGTATTACGAGTTGAGGAAATAGGATAAAATGCGAGGCATTGCCGAGCATTTTAATTTTTTTTCCTCAACGAGTTTCATAAATTCAATAATACAAGAGCTCGAATGCAATATTCTGTTTATCATTTGACATTTAAAACGCATTTTATTCACGCTTGTCCAACAAAAATGACAATATTCTGATTGACAATAAACGCGAAATGACAATAAATGCGACGTCGTTAAGGACGTCTTACATGTAACGTTACGGGGCGTATCTTACTTATTTGCATAGTTAATCCACAAGTGGATTATCGAATTTATTATTGAGAAATAAATTTTATTTTTTGCTTTTCATGAAAGTATGAACGCAGCGGGTCGCATGCAAGTAGGGGTTCATGTAAAATTTGCTAGCAATCCGCTGTCGTTCATACTGTCATGAAAAGCAGAACATGTTTTTTTATATATATACATGTATATTAACATTCTTTGCCCCTCGTCACTGGGCGAAAATATGCTTATAGGGCAAACGTTTAAAGCTTAAAAACATTTACACGCTGTTTTTTTTTTTTTTTTTATTTTCTACAAAGAGCGGTAAAGCGTTGACGTCACCAACGCCCATAGAGAACCATTGTTAAAACTGACGTCACTTGACGTCACTGAAAAATACACGACTCGATGCAATCATTGTAGTATGAACTACATTGTTTTCTACAGGGAAATAGAAATATATGACGTTATTTCATTCTCAGATGCGACAACATTTATGAAATTTATTTTTCTGCTGTTCATGGAAGTATGAACGCAGTGGGTCGCGTGCAAAGTAAATGAACCACGAAGGGGTTCATGTAAACTTTGCTAGCGACCCGCTGTCGTTCATACTTTCATGAAAAGCAGAAAAAAAATAAGTTTATTTTTTATATTTACATTATTTGCCGCTCATCACAGGGCGAAAAAAATGCTTATAATGCAATTTTTTTAAAGCTGAAAAACATTTACACGCTGTTTGTCTACAAACAGCGGAAAAGCGTTGACGTCAGCAACGCCCGTAGAGAACCATGCTTTGGAATGCCTTCACTTGTCGTTACCAAAAATCATGTGATCCGATGCATTCATGGAAATATGAACTAAATTGTTTTCTATAGGTTTACATGAGACTTAACACTGGAAATTTAAATATATGATAAAACCCACAATTACAAACGCTATTATATATAATTTCAATTAAGATTTTACGTACTCTTCAACAATATTTAAGTCATTTTGGAGATGTTGCTTCAATTTTTGTGGGACTTTTACCCGACATTTACATGAAAGTACATCTCAAGCCCTGCCGCCCAAACAATCAAAACGGGTTTATATGTAGGGACAGTACGACTCGCAACACTTTGACTGGGCAGGTTTAGACCCTTTAAGCACTTTAACAGTACTCATGTTCAGTCGGTTTAAGCTCTGCTTGGAAGCATCTATTTCTGCAAGCCCCGATGGACGGGGGCACTATTATAGTTGTTATAATAATAATAATTTTATTAAGAAAGAAAGCTTGAAAGAAAGAAGGACATTACCAGAACTCATGTCTGTTTGTTTGCTTTGAGGTTTAACGTCCCCGCCAACACTGTAAAGGTCATTTTGGAGACGTTGCTTCCAATTTTGTGGGACTTTTACCCGACATTGAGATGAAATGACATCTCAAGCCCTGTCGCCCAATGGAACCAATAGGGTTTATAAGCATCGACGGTCCAACCCGTGCGCACCGCTTTGCCTGGGCAGGCTTAGATCCTCTAAGTGGATTACCAGTACCCGTGTGCGGGTCGGATTCAGTTCTGCGTGCAAGCATCATGCAGCCCATATATTTCTTCAAGCCCCGATGGGCGGGGGCCGACCAGAACTCATGTTCAGCCGGTTTAAGCTCATTATGATCGGTTTAAGCTCTGCATGGAAGCATCTGTTTCTGCGGGCCCGGATGGGCGGGGTCAATATTATAGTTGTTGTTATAATAATAATAATAATAATAATAATAATAATAATAATAATAATTATTATTATTATTATTATAATAAGTTAGAAAAAAGAATGATTATTATTATTAAGAAAGAAAGAAAGAAAGAAAGAAAGAAAGAAAGAAAGAAAGAAAGAAAGGACATAGTACCTTTTATTGCACCATCACGAATCAAAAACATTGGGTTCTCTATCAACTATCATGAGAATATAAAATCCTTGTTCTATTATAATGGCTGTGGCCCAACAGCTATACAACATAATCGGAACTATTGACTTCAGGGAAAAAAACCTCATTTTGTTAAGACTTGACTTACAAAAAAAAAATCAAAGTCAATTTTGTATTTAAATAATATTCTCTTTTACTCTCTTGAAAAGATAAAGAAGGGGTGTTTCGCCCTCGTATTTTGAAAAGAAGGTCATTTATTATATTGCGATATTTCATTTTGTGTCTTACATTAGGAAACTATTATCTTATTTCCCAAATTTTGGGTGACAGAAATGAACATTATTATTTGACAATCAAAATCAAAAATAATCATTCTGCTTGAATGCATTACTTTAATGCTAATTAAATAGATATTATAACGAATGCACTTCTTGTTCAAATAATTTTGTTCCTATATCTACACACAGGCTACTTTTTTATTGAATTATAAAATATAAATTTGTTTTGTACTTTTAGGGCTGCTCATCAAGTTAACAATTTCGCGTAATGAATACCCCGCTATACCCCATTTTATATAGAGAAAACTGACTTCAACACTCGTAATAAATTATTAACGGCTAAACTCCTTAATCAGGGTTAACGGTACCATAAACTACGCAAAGCATTTTCAAAATTTTATAGACGCCATTCTGATTTAATTTCAAAATTCAATATTGGACTTAAATCTCTTCTGCAACACGGTCTATCGGAACCCGAATTTTATGGTGACTTAGTATATAAATTCAAAAAAATATATAACCGCAATGACTTCAGCACCAAATTTCGTAAAATCATTCTTCGATATAAAAAGATTGGGTACAACATGGATGTTATACGACAGACTGCATGCATGGTAGTTAACCCAATCACGGTTGGCAACTTTGCTTCCCTCTTTAATTGCACGCCGGTGGGTCAGGCCTCAGATTCTATGACGGCTCCAACGTAAAGGCTTATTGAGAATTAGAGAGATCTAATTCTTGGTAATGATGGTTGGTGCCTGATGCTCTGTCTCTGGTCGGGCCCATCGGAGTCTTAACTGTTGGTTTTCTTTTGCTCCAGCATTTCAGTGGTTTCTTGCTGTCGAGTCCTCACCGTTGTCTCACCTCTGTGGTTCTTTGATTTTTTTGTGTTCACGGAGATGTTGCACTGATGAGTTAGGAGGCCTTCATACGGACTGAATAAATTATTTGTCTAAATCGCGACGGAAGTAAGGGCGAGAATTGTGGCCACGTAAAATCGATTTAAGCCCCCCAGTGGAAATCTTTCCACTGACCGTTCCAAGGCGGTTCTTCTGTGGCGATTTATTTATGTTGTTGTTTGTTACTTACCGTGTGTATCACTTGTGTCTTTTAATTTTGGATGGCCATATGGCCAGTTTGTGGGAAAGTAACTGTCCTTATGGCCTTCCTTTGTTTAGGTTTCCATTGTGGTCTGGTCGCTTAATGTTTGTATTTCTTTCCCTTTGGTGTCTTTGGTGGGTGGAGTAAGTTAATTGTATCGATTCCTGATCTTTGTTTTACTTCTACTTTACAGTGTTGCACTTGATGTTTCTTATTTCTGTTCCTAGACATAGGTTGTGGATTGTCACGTGGACACCAACTGCGATATCTACTTAATCAAAAATATGGTGGAGAAAATGCAGATGGAGCCCTGACATAACTTTGTTTCCAAATAATATTATAACCTGTTGCCAGAGAAGAAAGAAAGAAAGCACTGAAAGAATGAAAGAAAGAAAGAAAAATATATAGGGCCCCGTCAAGCGATATTGGTATTTATGGCCTATGCGAGCAGCGAAGGTCCAGGCGAGCCTGCGCATCCGCGCAGTCTCGCCAGAACCTTCGCTGCTCGCTCATATAAGCAGTGAATCAAGCGGAACCTTCAGACAGAAAGCCATATCCCTTCCCTGGCCCCTCTGAATGGCTGGGCATGCGCAGTTAAAATTTGTCATGACGGAATGCTCGAAGACACAAATTCGCTTGGCGGGGCTCAATAAATATATAAATGAATAAATAAATAAATAATAAAGAAAGAAAGAAAGATATTATGTAGGACCGGTTCGACTCGCAGTGGCAGACCGACATCTTTAGCTTTAGCGATTAAAAGTCCTTCACTGGGAGACTATTTTCAGCACTTCCTGTTTTCGTTGCTGTATACTGGGTCCGTCTACGGGAAAACTTCAATATTTCGAGCACAGATAACTCGTTCACCATTGTTAATTAAAACTGAGACGCGAGTCCCAAGATTTCTTCCAAAAGATCCCGATATACATATATAAAGGTCATGAAAAGGTTTGCTGTGCGTACTCATTAGAATCGCCTCTAGGAGTACATACAACATACCTTGATTTTATATAAAATGTCGTAAAGTGACCCCTATTGTGACTTATGATCTGGCGCTGAGTGACCCTCAGTAATTCCAACTATCCCCGTTGTCGAACAATTTTTCATTATCCCTTAGGTATAGGTAAAGGGTCGTAACTAATGTTGTCATAACTTGTGACCCAACCCCATTGCATGCATGTTTTGTCATGTACTGATGTAATAAAATACGTTTAAACTAAGGTAATTAAAAGATAAAGATAAAGAAGCTTTATTTAACGTCGCATATTCGAAACAAATAACATAAGCTCTGTAGAGCTTTTATTGCGACAAACAAAGTATCCTTTAACAAATACTTACCTACCTTCATTTATCTTCCTAGGACTACCCCTGATAATGCGAACGTCAGCCAAGGGAGCTCCTAGTACCATTTTTCACGCCTTTGGTATGGCGCGGCCGGGGATCGAACCCGCAACCTCCCATTCCCGAAGCGGACGCTCTACAACTGAGCTATCGGGGGCCGGGTATTCGAGTTATTGTGGTTAAGTAAAGCATGCAGATAAGAGGAATACGACCCAGTTATTTAAACCTAAAGACGTCGTTGGGTAACGTATCGTTAAAATTTTGATCATTAAAAACGGCAAAAATACCAATAGTTTTGCAGAAAAAAGCAGTAGCTTTTGCAAATGCAAAACCTTTTTTTTCTGCAAAAATATCAGAGTATAATGCATTGTACTCAATATAACAGTAAACAATTTGGCCGAGCCTGTTAAGCTAATGATGCATTGAGCATCTGAGCCCAGAGCCGCAATTTAGGATGGATTTATGACATGGACACATCATTGTAATCCATTGTATAAAAAATCAGAACAAATACACGTAAACGAGCGAGTCGCTTTCGCTATTAAGTCATACCATGGTTCGTGCTTAACCCATTCAGTACCTAAAGGGGTACCTTGGCAAACAGTGCAGGCCCAGATCAGACG
The DNA here is from genome assembly GCA_963580285.1 of Lucinisca nassula. Lineage (NCBI taxonomy): Eukaryota > Metazoa > Mollusca > Bivalvia > Lucinida > Lucinidae > Lucinisca > Lucinisca nassula. The sequence goes on along the minus strand of OY757013.1, from coordinate 1,581,563 downwards.
CCGCAGAACGCGGCGTCTGATCAGGGCCTACACTGTTTGCAAAAAGTTAAGCAATTTCCCGAATAAATTTTGAAGAAAACACAACCTGACACCCTTTTTCGAAATGGACTCATGCCATATATAAGATGGAAGATTCCATGATCAAGTAGCTTCATCATACACTGAATATCATTTATGTTAATCCTTTTTGTACCAAATGGAATCGTCCTCCTTATATATAGCAGGGGTCCATTTCAAAATTTAGGGGTGTCGGGTTGTATTTTCTTTAAAATTTAATTGGAAAATGGCTTAATTTTTGCAAACAGGGTAGACCTTGATCAGACACCGCGTTCTGCGGCGTCTGATCTCGGCCTGCGCTGTTTGCAAGGGTACCCGTTTTGGGGTTTCCGATACCAAATGGGTTAATGTTATTTATCCCTTGAAGTCTACTATAGTATAGAAAAGCTACATACCTGACCTTATACAAATCCAGTTTAAGTTAAAATGCAATCATCGGGGCTTCTGATGAGACCCCCACCCGCTTTCTTGTAGCTTATAAGATTGTTTTGACAGCTTGGGAATCTAATAATATGAATGCAAACCAACCGAGATAATCCACACATAATAACCTCATTAATATCCCGATTTTAATACATATTATATCGAAGTAAGAAAACTGCCAGATTAACAATTGATCAAGTTTGCACATTCATATATATCGACACCCTCTGTACACGAATTCTGTCATTCGCCTCCGTCCATCGGGGCGGGCTGCATGATACTTCCACGCAGAGCTGAAACCGACCGCACACGATTAATGGGTAATCCGCCTAGAGGGTCTAAGCCTGCCCAGGCAAAGCGGTGCGAGTCCATGCTTATAAACCCTTTTGGTTTCATTAGGCGACAGGGCTTGAGAAGTCATATCCAAAGTCCAACAAAATTGGATGCAACGTCTCCAAAATGACCCATACAGTGTTGACGGGGACGTTAAACCTCAAATCAAACAAACAAAAGAATTAATCAAAATAAATGCAAAGTTATCAACCGCGATTGTTTTTTTTTTTTTTTTTGGTTTTGTTTTGTTTTTCTTTTCCTTTAAAGACTCATTCGAACGGGGGAAAGAATACATACCATCTTAGCAGCTAATACAACTACATTTCATGCTTTAACTAACTGGAATGGGAAATTCTCCTTTACGTCGGCGCCCATGATGGTTACTTTTACCCGAAATTGAGATGAAATGACATCTCAAGCCCTGCCGGTCAATGAAACTGGAAGGGTTTATAAGCATGGACGGGCCGACTCGCACCGCTTTTCCCTGGCAGGCTTAGATTCTCTGAGCGGTTTATTGGTACTTGTGTGCGGGTCGGTTTCAGCTCTGCGTGGAAGCATCAGACAGTCCATCTATTTCTTCAAGCCCCGATGGGCGGGGGCGGGAAAGTGGTTTGGTAACCTTACCAATATTGACTGGGCCGTTAAATAAAAAGGGAGGAAAAAGCACGAACCACCAATTTGTCATTCCGTGGTCTCTAAAAGGCGGTATTGGCTTGCAATACTGTATATCTGTTAGTAAGTTGTCAGTTTTGTTTGTTCCAGTGTTCTCGTTTTGGTGAGAAAATGGGCTCAAGAGTGTTAGAAAAGAGAGATTAAGAAGCCTGATTCAACAAGCCCTGCTTGAACCAAGAAGTTAAAGATTGTTGACTCCAGATATTTCTGTCTTTTGTATATATATTAGGATTTAAACTTACACTGTAATATGATTGTAATTAAGCTTTCGCACCAGGATTGATGGATTAAGTATCAACACGAAAACACAACTATACAAATACATTGTAAATTTTTCGCCGAAAAAAAAGATGAAAAATTGTGATATTTTTCTTATTTCTGCTCAAAATATAGATTGTTGGTACACGTTAGAACCGCCTCATCGAGGCGGTTCTAACGCGTACCCACAATCTGTATTGTACAGCAGAAATAAGGAAAATACGGTTTACCCCCGTAAACCCCAATTTTTCTATACAAAAGTGGGGTTCAAGAGGGTAAAAATTATATAGACGTGTTTTCGTGATGGTTAGAAATATTTATTGCTTGCAAAATTAGGTAACAAAGACGAATGCATGCCCGTACCGGTTACTGTAGCTGGTCTATCCCGAACCTTTATAACTATAAAACCAAAACAACGAAAGTTCAGAAGAAATAAAGGCACCATCATTATAATTATACGCTGCCCCCGCCCATAGGGGCTTAAAGAAATATATGGGCTGCATGATGCTTCCACGCAGAGCTGAATCTGGCCCGCACACTAGCATTGGTAAACCGCTTAGAGGATCTAAGCCTGTCCAGGAACCGCGGTGCTAGTCCATGCTAATAAACCCTATTGGTTTCATTCGGCGACAGGGCTTGAGATGTCATTTCATCTCAACGTCTGGTAAAAGTCCCACAAAATTGGAAGCAACGTCTCCAAAATGACCTTTACAGTGTTGACAGGGACGTTAAACCTCAAATCAAACAAACAATTATAAATATACGGTAGAGCGGCTGTGAATCCATCGAACTTCTGAATTATCATAGCTCTCATAAGCGTGGTAGCATTTGTCTATGATGCTAGAGGCCCCCGGTTCGATTCCCGGCAGCGATAATAAAATTGCGGTGTTCAAACATGCTCCACTGGCATGATTTGCAGGGATGTGGAATGCTTCAAAGTGCACCGTCCTCGGGCTGTTAACTGGAGCCACAGAGAAAGAGCTGATAACAAACAGTGGAAGCGTATAAAGATCACAAGCGCCCCTGTATTGCCAAGAGAACCATCAGCTCCAAGAAGATGTAGGCAATCTTCAATTCTAGTGGGCCAGGGGTTCAAGTTGTTTGTCCTTCTGGTCATAGTCACTGGGCGATTCCATAAGGCCGTTGTACTAAAGATTCAACCTGGCTATCAGGGCGCTCTCAACAAGTTGTACTTGATGGCCAGTCCCTGTTCTATCCGGTGTCCCACAAGGTTCGGTCCTTGGACCGGTCCTCTTTTTGGTATTCATCAATGATCTCCCTGATAATGTCAGGTTATCTGTCCGTTTGTTTGCTGATGACTGTGTCCTGTATAGGGACATATATTCTCCTTCTGACTGTCGTATCTTACAAGATGACCTGGATCGACTTGCACAATGGGAAGCAGATTGGCAGATGAAGTTCAATGTAGCCAAATGTCATCCAATGAGGGTGTCACGACACGTTCCGGACCAGCAAATTAAATATGATTATACACTTCACCAGCAAACTTTGGAGCAGGTTCATTCCGCCAAATATCTTGGTATCACCATCACTGACGATCTCGATTGGGTTCAACATATCTCGGAAATAACAGCTAAAGCAGCTAGGACCTTAGGATTCCTTAGATGTAATTTGGCTTTTGCACCTCGGCAGACAGATGATGTTGCATATAAAACGTTGGTTCGCCCTCAACTTTAATATGCATCACCCATTTGGCAACCCCAAGTTAAAACTCAGATTCAGCAGGTGGAAAAGGTGCAGAGGACAGCTGCTCGATGGACCTGCAGACGATGGCGAAATAGAAGTAGCGTCGGTGATATGCTTGTTGAGCTAGAGTGGCCATCCCTGGAGACCCGTCGTGAGCAGTCCTCCTTAACCTTCTTCTACAAGATACATTCTGGTACAGTATCAATTAACAAGGATAGGTATTTGACCCATGCAACAATGTCTACCCGGACAAGGATGATGTCCTTGTCCGGGTAGACATTGTTGCATGGGTCAAATACCTAATAACGCAAATAACTCACAGTATCTTAGGTACCAGACCAATAGTGATGTCCTGAAAAACTCTTTCTTCCGTAGAACTATTCCTCAGTGTAATAGTCTTCCATCTTCTGCGGTGAATGCCAAGACCGCAGATGAGTTCAAAGCCCGCACAGTATAAGCTTGAGACTCAGTTGTATCCGTTTTAGGATACCTCTGTGTTCGGATTGTAAATAGTTTTAAGGGCTCATCCAGTGATGATTTTTTTTTTTTTTTTTTTTTTTTTGCTAAATTCTTAATTTAGCCACCCACCTAACTGAAGTAATGGCCGAATATGACCGACTAAGTAGGAGAAGATAGATAGATAGAAAGAAGACAGTCAATGCGTTCTACAATAAGAAGTTTCCAAGCAAAGGTTGGTCAGGAGTGCATCTGATCCATGACAATACATCCTCTCACAAGTCTATTGTAAGGTCATATTTGGCTGCTGAAAAGGTCGAGGTTGTAAATCAGTCTCCCTATTCTCCTGACCTGAGCCCATGCGACTTTTTATTGTTTCAAGGCACAAGAAAACGCTTTCTGGAAAGAAATATAAGTCCACACTGCGATTGGCAGCGTGGTTTATCAGTGCCTCCGACAGGTACCCAAAGAAGACTACCAAGCAGCTCCGAAGGTTACAAGAAGAGATCCATGATGGCCCTGGATCGTTCACCTGATCTACAGTGTAACAAGTGGGCCCCGGGGAGGGGAATTATTGGCCCCAGGGCTATAATTTTTATAATCTTGAGGAAGGTCTAAAAGGTGCTCCATACCAAATACCCAAGACCGGAGCCTTCTGGTTTCAAACAAGAAGATTTTTAACGGTTTTTCTTATATAAGTCTATATACAAAACCTACGGGCCCTGTATAATTTGAACAACCTTGGTAGAAATCCACAAGACGAAGCTCCATGCCAAATATCAAAGAAATTGGCCTTCTGGTTTCAGACAAGAAGATTTCCAAAGGTTTTCCAATAAAAGTCAATGTAAAACAAGTGGACCACAGGATGGGCCCATTTTTGGCCCCAGAGCTATGATTTGAACAATTTTGGGAGAGGTTCACTAGATGAAGCTTCATACCAAATATCAAAGACCTTGGCCTTTTGGTTTCAGACAAGAATATTTTCAAATGTTCTCCCTATTTAAGTCAATGTAAAACCAGTGGGCACCGGGGTGGGCCCATGTTTGGCCCCAAGGCTATAATTTGAGCAATCTTGGTAGAGGTCTACTACACAAAGCTTCATACCAAATATCAAAGACCTGAGCTTTCTGGTTTCAGGCAAGAAGATTTTTAAAGGTTTTCCCTATATAAGTCTATGTAAAACCAGTGGGTCCAAGGTCGCAGCCAATTTTTGGCCCCAGGGCTATAATTTGAACAACCTTGGTCGAGAACCACTAGGCAAAGCTTCATACCAAATATCAAGGCACTGGGACTACTGGTTTCAGTTTTTCCTATATAAGTCCATGTAAAACCAAATGGCCCCAGGGCGGGGGATGAAGCTACACACAAAATATCAAAGACCTGGGTCTTGCGGTTTCAGAGGAGAATTTTTAAGTTTTCATTAAAAAATCTATTTTTGGCTCCCGTGACCTTGATGTGCAACGGACCGGAACCATTTGAACAACTTTGAAAAGGGCCCACCTAAGGATCATTCCTGTGAAGTTTGGTCAAAATCCGATCAGTGGTTTAGGAGATGTCGTTTGAAGAAATTGTTTACCCACGCACGCATGACGGACGAAAAGTGATTCCAAAAGCTCACCTCGTCACTACATCATGTATATGACAGGTGAGCTAAAACGCGTTTCGGTAGGGGGGGGGGGGGGGGGATACTTTGAGGGGGTGCAATAGGGAAACAATTATTAAATGGAGCGTTTAGGAAATAAAACCCAACTGACTAAACTTTTTGAAGTACCCTCGTAAAATAATTTTGTTTATACTGTCAGTCAAATCACCTTGCATTCCCATTCAGAACAGAATATTTGTCGTCGGGCATTCATATAGCACACAGAATAGAGCGATCAAACTGCGCAGATAATTTTTTTTTTTTCACGGGCCGCGGTTTCTATAGCCAATGTTGCTGTCAAACCTTACTTCAAGAATGGGGGTCGTAGGTACGATACCGACTCCAGACTTTCGGATGACTTTAAAACCTAGGTCACATGCCCGTATGACTTTGCTGTCGGTGGGACGTAAAACTCAAAGCTAGTATGATTCAGCATTTGGACTTAACATAATTGCAGGTCACGGTGACCTATATTTCATGGTTCAATGTTTTTGCCTTATATCTTGAAGACTTTTTTTAGATATATGAACGCCAAAGTTCAAGATAATGAGTCGGTATGAGGCAACATTTGGCCTCAAAATAAATGTCGGTCACTGCGACCTATATTTCATGGTAAAGTGATTTAGTCTTCTATTTAGTACATCAGGATTATGAGTCAGTATGACCCGACATTTGACAACAAATCGCCCCCGCCCATTGGGTCTTGAAGAAATAGAGGTGCTTCCACGCACAGCCGAAACCGATCGCACACGAGTACTGGTAAACCGCTTCGAGGAACTAAGCCTGTCAAGGTAAAGAGGTGCGAGTCGGACCGTCCATGCTTATAAACCATATTGGTTTCATTGGTCGACAGGGCTTGAGGAGTCATTTCATCTCAATGCCACAAAATTGGAAGCAACGTCTCCAAAATGACCTATGCAGTATTGACGGGGACGTTAAACCTCAAATCAATCGACCATAAAATATAGGTCACTGTGGCCTATATTTTATGGTCCAGTGGATTTGTTTTATATCTTAAAGAGTATTTGATGTATGCACATGGGGTAGCCCCTATGTGCATTTAGAGCCCCATTACCTTACAAAATCTATCAAGTCAAATGTATACACATCATTCGTGAGGATTATTAGTCAGTATGACCCAACCCGTATATCTTGAAGACTATTTGATGCACGAACATCATATTGACAATATGACCACAACTACATAGGCTCAGATGTAAGTATATCCCGATGACAAATTAAACTTCATATACGCAAACATGACGCACTCTGCTCACTGACATTGTTACTGACCATGACCTAATTTTCTGACATGGCTGTGAAACGCCGCCGCTTAACGCTTAACGTCCATATGAACAATAAGCATTGTGACCGCATCGCTTATTGTTGACGTGAGTAGGCATCGATTATATAAATCAGTATACATTATCAACTGCTAATGTTCAATTTCATGCAAGTACATGTATTACAACAGTTGCGTCTTGATCAGAATCATGCTACGGGCCTCCGTGCCCTAGTGGATACGGGTACTCCGGTTTTCGCCCAACTCTGATCGACTCGATACAAGTGATATGATCTTGAAAGGGCAGTAAAACCAATACCAAAACCTGTAACGCATTCCCGGATCTGGATTCGGGCTCTGTTGGAGAAAGAGGGCTAAACACACAGGCTAAAAAATGTTCATCCAAGTGTGAAAAGTAGGTCAAGGTCAGTACATAGCAGTGTGCATCATGGCGTACGTGTATATGATCTATGAAGTCTCATTAGCGTTCAAAAACCCGAGCTAAACGGAGTAAATGGCAGTGAGCATCAAGGCTGTTATGTATGTGTGTGAAGTATTTGTTTGTTTGAATTGAGGTTTAACGTCCCCGTCAACACTGTAAAGGTCATTTTGGAGACGATGCTTCCAATTTTGTGGGACTTTTACCCGACATTGAGATGAAATGACATCTCAAGCCCTGTCGCCCAATGAAACCAATAGAGTTTATTAGCATGGACGGTCCGCCTCGCACCGGGGTTCCTGGACAGGCTTAGATCCTCTAAGTGGTTTACCAGTACTAGTGTGCGGGCCGGATTCAGCTCTGCGTGGAAGCATCATGCAGCCCATATATTTCTTCAAGCCCCTATGGGGTGTGAAGTATTAACCCTTATCTTGCTGAATATTCATAAGCCACACCCATTTCTGTGTATCAACCAATCAAATTACTTGATGTAATTTATTGCTACAAATTCATACTGAATGCCAAACAGTGTAGATCCTGGTCAGATGGCTTCTCTTATCTGGATTTACACTGTTTGCAAAGATAGGGGTTGTCGTGAACAGCAAGATAAGGGTTAATTAGCCTACAGGTCTTGTTCGAGAAATGGAGTAAAATCCACTGACATCAACTGTTACTGACCTTGTCCTACTTTTCAAGTTTGGCTGAACATTGTAATGAGTGGATTCCCATTCCAGTTAGTTAAAGCAGTCGACAGTAGCACTGAAATATAGTTGCATTAGCTGCTGAAGTTGCCGGGCTTCTCCAGACTTTGAATGAGTCTTTAAACCGAGGTCCCGTCTCCGTATGACCTTAAGTGTTGGTGGGCATACACACACGCTATGTATTCTCTGAACTGATCGGCTGGTATGCCCAACACTATTAAGATCATATGAAACCGGTCTGTTTACCCTTTTACTTTTCCTGGACAAGCATACACTGAAGCTTTTAAATATATCTAAAAATAAGGCAAATTTGTTTTCTTTTTTGCCGCGTTTTTCGACGATAATAATAATAATAATAATGTCTTTATTTTCAGTGGGTAACACAATTAGCTACAAGCTACTCTTCTTTGAGGCCCACGAAGGATTACTTCTTTATTTTTGATTTTTGAACAACGCATCCAGAGAGAAAGTTGTGGAGGAAGCTCCAACAAGTCGGCCTCCAGAGTTGTATACTTTTTGCCCTAGTCAGATTGACATTTTACAATTTTTTAAGTTTTCGATAAAAACTAATTCTGTCACTCACACGATCAAAATGTAAACACAGGACTAACCTATTTGCTACGATATCTATATACAGTCGAACTTCAATGGCTCGAACACCTTTGGGACCTCGGAAATCTGTTCGAGACAGGGGTAGTTCGAGCCACTGAGAGTTCCTGTCAGGAGGCATAACGAGATACTTTAAGTCATCTTTTCGGTGTTCTATAATGAAAATGTATGCTGTGTGTACTCATTAGAATCGCCTCGATGAGGCGATTCTAATGAGTACAAACAGCATACATTTGCAAGATAAAAGACTAAAATCTTCTTAATTATCCTCCACTGTTTCTTTTGTAGAGGATTTCGCTAGGGGCTCAAGAATGGGTTCGACACATCCATGGTAAACGAGCCATCGGTGTTCGAGCCATCGAAGTTCTACTGTATGTATAAATCTCGTGCACCAAACGAAGCGTGGACCCAACTGAAGGGACGTTGTACAAACCAGTAAAGTGTAGACAGTCAAAAACATGACAAACGTGGTTTTAGTGGGCAAACCATTAGAAATACAATACAGATCAAACGGCTTTATATTGCTGACAAATCAAAACACAACACCAGACATTGCCAATTTTTCTCACCCTCAAATTGTAAACATGTAGGAATATTGGAATGACCCACATAATTATCCTTCCTGAAGACAAATCTTCAAACCACACCACGAAGTTGTGGAGTGAGTGAGTGAGTTTTAGTTTTACGTCCCACCAACAGCTAAGGTCATACGGAGACGGGACCTCGGTTTTAAGACTCATCCGAAAGTCTGGAGATCACGAAGTTGTGGAAACAGAAAATTTCGCACAAACTCGAAATCACAGAAACAGCTCTACTCATGTAACTTTGAGGCATGAAACTTTTTTGAGATGTTGGCGGGGCTTCTCCGCTGGATGCGTTGATAAACAAGAGGGCCATGATGGCCCTGGATCGCTCACCTGATCCATAGTGTAACAAGTGGGCACCAGAGAGGGCCATTATTGGCCCCAGGGCTTTTATGTGCATAATGTTGAGGGAGGTCTTAAAGGTGAAGCTTCATACCAAACATCAACAAAGGCTAAAATTTGAACAATCTTGGCAAAGGTCCACTAGATGAAGCTACACATCAAATATCAAAGACCTGGGCCTAGCGGTTTCAGAGAAGAAGATTTTTAAAGATTTTCCATATATAAGCCTATGTAAAACCAAAGGGCCCCGGGACGGGGGCATTTTTTGCCCCAGCACTATAATTTGAACAATCTTGGTAGGGGTCCACTAGATGAAGCTTCATACCACATATCAAAGTCCTGGGCCTTGTGGTTTCAGAGAAGAATATTTTTAAAGATTTTCCCTATATAAGCCTATGTAAAACCAAAGGGCCCCGGGGCGGGGGCATTTTTGGCCCCAGCACTATAATTTGAACAATCTTGGTAGGAGTCCACTAGATGAAGCTTCATACCAAATATCAAAGTCCTGGGCCTTGTGGTTTCAGAGAAGAAGATTTTTATAGATTTTCCCTATATAAGCCTATGTAAAACCAAAGGGCCCCGGGGGCAGGGGCATTTTTGGCCCCAGCACTATAATTTGAACAATCTTTGTAGGGGTCCACTAGATGAAGCTTCATACCAAATATCAAAGACCTGGGCCTTGTGGTTTCAGAGAAGAAGATTTTTAAAGATTTTCCCTATATAAGCCAATGTAAAACCAAAGGGCCCGTGGCGGGGGCATTTTTTGTCCCAGCACTATAATTTGAACAATCTTAGTAGGGATCCACTAGATGAAGCTTCATACTAAATATCAAAGTCCTGGGCCTTGTGGTTTCAGAGAAGAAGATTTTTAAAGATTTTCCCTATATAAGCCTATGTAAAACCAAAAGGCCCCGGGGCGGGGGCATTTTTGGCCCCAGCACTATGATTTGAACAATCTTGGTATAGGTCCTCTAGATGAAGCTTCATACCAAATATCAAAGACCTGGGCCTTGTGGTTTCAGAGAAGAAGATTTTTAAAGATTTTCCCTATATAAGCCTATGTAAAACCAAAGGGCCCCGTGGCGGGGGCATTTTTTGTCCCAGCACTATAATTTGAACAATCTTGGTAGGGGTCCACTAGATGAAGCTTCATACCAAATATCAAAGTCCTGGGCCTTGTGGTTTCAGAGAAGAAGATTTTTAAAGATTTTCCCTATTTAAGCCTATGTAAAACCAAAGGGCTCCGGGGCGGGGGCATTTTTGGCCCCAGCACTGTAATTTGAACAATCTTGGTAGGGGTCCACTAGATGAAGCTTCATACCAAATATCAAAGACCTGGACCTTGTGGTTTCAGAGAAGAAGATTTTTAAAGATTTTCCCTATATAAGCCAATGTAAAACCAAAGGGCCCGTGGCGGGGGCATTTTTTGTCCCAGCACTAAAATTTGAACAATCTTGGTAGGGGTCCACTAGATGAAGCTTCATACCAAATATCAAAGTCCTGGGCCTTGTGGTTTCAGAGAAGAATATTTTTAAAGATTTTCCCTATATAAGCCTATGTAAAACCAAAGGGCCCCGGGGCGGGGGCATTTTTGGCCCCAGCACTATAATTTGAACAATCTTGGTAGGGATCCCCTAGATGAAGCTTCATACCAAATATCAAAGACCTGGGCCTTGTGGTTTCAGAGAAGAAGATTTTTAAAGATTTTCCCTATATAAGCCTATGTAAAACCAAAGGGCCCCAGGGCGGGGGCATTTTTGGCCCCAGCACTATAATTTGAACAATCTTGGTAGGGGTCCACTAGATGAAGCTTCATACCAAATATCAAAGACCTGGGCCTTGTGGTTTCAGAGAAGAAGATTTTTTAAGTTTTTGGTGAAAAAAATCTATTTTTGGCTCCTGTGACCTAGATGTGCAACGGACCGGAACCATTTGAACAACTTTGAAAGGGGACCACCTAAGGATCATTCCTGTGAAGTTTGGTCAAAATCCGATCAGTGGTTTAGGAGGAGATGTCGTTTAAAGAAATTGTTTACGCACGCACGGACGCACGCACGCACGACGGACAAAGTGTGATCCCAAAAGCTCACCTCGTCACTACGTGACGGTGAGCTAAAAACAAAAGAAAGGCGTTATCGTCTAAAACTGCGGCAAAAAAAAATATGACTTTCATACAATGCAGCTTTGCCAGCAACTGACAACTGTCTTTTTGAATCAGTAGGTAAGTTTTGCATTTTATATTGTTTTTACAGTTTATTGTTTAACCCTTGGACTGCGCCAACATTAAGCCTTATCCTGCTGAACACGGGAACCCCCACCTTTGCAAACAGTGGAGATCCAGAACAGATAATCTAATCAGGATCTACTGTCATGCAAATTGTGCAGTAAATCAAGTAATTTGGTTGATACTCAGCCATGGGTGTGGCTCAATTTACTTAAATGGACCAGGTTAAACATCACATTTTCTTTGTTTGATTGACCTTTAACGTCCTAGTCAACTTTGGAGACATAGCTTCCAATTTTGTGGGACTTTTACCAGACATTGAGATGAAATGACATCACAATCCTTGCCGCCCAATGAAACATGCATGAACAGTCAGTCACATATTGGTAGTGATGTTAATGAATTTGAACTATATACATGTATATCAAAGTGGTGCTGCTATGTTTGGAACTAGTCAAAAGGGTGCGTGTCAGACCGGTCATGCGTATAAACCCTATTGGTTTCATAGGGCGACAGGGCTTGGCATATCATTTCGTCTCAATGTCTGGTACAACAGAATTGGAAGCAACGTCTCCAAAATGACCTATGTAGTGTTGACAGGGATGTTAAACATCAAATCAAACCTTCAAAATCAAGTACAGTACAATGAGCATTCTTGAGGAGTTGTAGTCTCTGACCTAGACATGCAACATAGTTTTGTTTTCCTTTCTTTCTTGAAGCTTCTCTGTATCGATTGTAATAAACAATCAACCCAGTCTGATCAGGGTCTACAGTTTGCTTAAAATACTGGAATTCAAGGGTTTAACGAAGGTTTAGGACTATTTTTCCAGCCTACAGAGACAATCAACCCACTTAAGATCACAACTAAACTAGAAATGGTGTTTGTAAAACACAATGCCCCCAACCATATGCTTGCCCGAAAATGCCCAATTTTTCAAAGGGCCATAACCCAATGCATGTGGGTGTGTGTGTGCATGCATGTATGTGTGTTCATGCATGAATGTGTGAGTGCATGCATACCTGCATAAATGTATGTGTGCCTGCATGTGTGTGCATTTATGTATGAGTTTATGCATGCATGCATATGTGCACGTGTGTGCATGCATGCATGACTAGTGCATGCACATGCATGTATGTGAGTTGCATGCAAGCATGCATGAGCGTATGTGTGCATGCATGTGTGCTTGCATGTATGCATGGTTTAGTGATTGCATTTATGTATAAGTGTGTGCATGCATGCATGCAAGTGTGTGCCTGAATCTGTACATGCATGTGTGACTGTGTATGCATGCATGTGCGCATTGCATGTATTTGTGCATGCATGCATGTGTGCTTGCATGCATGCTTGTGTGTGCATTTATGCATTAGTGTTTGTGTGTGTGCATGCATGCATGCACATGCATCTGCATGAGTGTGTGTGCATGAATGAGTGTATGTGTGCATGCATGGGTGTTTGCATGCCTGCAATGTGTGAGTGTTGGTATTTATGCATAAATGTTTGTTCATGTGCATGCAAGTACGTGTAGGAGCATGCATGCATGAGAGCATGTTTGTGCATGCATGTGCATGTATGCATTGGTGAGTGTATGCATGCATGTGTACATCCATACCTGTACGTGTGTGTGCATGCATGCATGCATGTGTGTGCATACATGTGTGAATGTGCATCCATGCAGGTGTATATATATGCATGTGTACATTTTTGCATGAGTACATGTATACATTTGTATGTATGTATGTATGTATGTATGTACATGCAGAACAAATGCAATATCCCCACCCCCTAACAACTTTGTTATGCGAGGGGCATAATAACTGTTTATGCGTGTTTTTTGAAGAAAAAAAAAACTAGTCCTCCACCGAGGTTTGAACTCACAAACCTCAGATTCGTTGTCCAGCACTATCCACTTCACTGGCACACGGCTCATAAGACCTGCTTTTCACAATGTACTAAGTTCACACTGTACAAATACCCAGTGATAAAGGGCCATAACTCATGAAGTATTTTTCGGAATTTAGTCAAAAATTAATCGGGTCATCTTCTCATCACCACCAATCTGTTCACCAACTCTCAAGGCTCTAGGTCTTAAAGTTTTTTTGAGATATTTTGCTGACAAGATTTTATCAAAAAAATTTCAATGGGGAATATCTCTTGAAAGAGGAACAATCCGGATGGAAAAAAATATGCGTCCCCTAATTTTCCATGAGGAGTCCATATATGAAATTTCAAAATCCTACCAAACACGGTTCTAAAGTTATGCTATGCATCACAAAGCATATAGAGGTACTCATAACTCATGAAGTATTTTTCGGGATTTAGTCAAAAGTTAATCATCATCAAATCATCATCAACGGATTTTTGATTAACGTGCAGGTCATCTACTCATCACCACCAATCTATTCACCAACTTTCAAGGCTCTAGCTCTTACAGTTTTTGCGATATTTTATCAAAAAAATTTCAAAGGGCAATAACTCTTGAAATGGGCACAATCTGGATGAGAAAAAAATACTTTTCCCCTAATTTTCCATGAGGAATCCAGATATGAAATTTCAAAACTAGCTTGCAAGGTTCAGAAGTAATGTTCAAAGTGTAACGGACGCATGGACAAGTGAGACGCCAAGTTCTGCAACGGAAGGTCAGGTGGTTTTTCTCCGGGTACTCCGGTTTTCGCCCACCTCTGATGAACGATCGGCTCTATATGAGTGAAATAATCTTGAAAGGGCCGTAAAACCCAAACAAAAAAAAACAAAAAAAAAAACGGACGCATGGACAAACCTCCCAGAAGCAATATACCCCTCCAACTTCTTCGAGGCATAACAATTGTACCAAATCTGAAGAATGCAAGTCCAGCTTTCCTGAAAATCCTTTTAAACTGAATGTTCAACAGTATAGATCCTCATCAGAAGCCATCTGATCTGATCACCAATTAGCAATGGTTCAGCAGTATAAGAGATGTTTTCCAGGAACCGAGGTGCGAGGCTGACCGTCCATGCTAATAAACCCTATTGGTTTCATTGGGCGACAGGGCTTGAGATATCATTTCATCTCAATGTCGGGTAAAAGTCCCACAAAATTGGAAGCAACGTCTCCAAAATGACCTTTACAGTGTTGATGGGGACGTTAAACCTCAAATCAAACAAACAAAATAAGAGATGTTTGGTAAAAGTTTTATCGGTTCAGATTGTCTTTATAGGAGCTTTTTTCGTGACGTACTTCCGGTTCTAAAAATAGAACGGGAAAAGCCCTGGCCGTCAACGTCGTATATGCTTCAAGGCAGTGGGACAGATAAAGTGTTAATTACAGCGTAAAACAATAGAATTCTTTTTAACTTTTGCCGAATTCTAATGTAAGATAATGGGACAAACACCGATATGCTACCAGGTGTGAAATTTCGCATTACGAAAACATGCCTATACAAATATATTATCAATTTTTCGGAGGAAAAAAATGGAAATTTTAAGATGAAAAATTGTGATATTTTTTTATTTCTGCTCAAAACAGAGATTTCGGGGACTCGATAGAACGACCTCTACGAGATAAAGATTTTTTATTTATTTGTCCGTTTTTGTTTTTTTTAACATATAATCATTTTGTGCATTAAGTACAGGCGGTTCTATCGAGTACCCACAACATGTATTTTGAGGTGGTTCTATCGAGTACCCACAAACAGGAATAAGAAAAATAATGTTTACCCCTTTAAACCCCAGTTTTACTGCTCTCTCTCTTCTCTCTCTTAGCGTACCAACACTTAGCGAACGTAGGTAAATGTAAATTACAGTTTTTACGTCAACCGACTTTTCACGTGTCAACAACGTCGTGTCTACATCAAACCAACATCAAAGCGATGCACTGAATTTGACTTTGCAACGTCGATGAAACGTCAGAACGTTGCGTTGGTGATAATACGGCGTTGCTTAATAAGATGTCATTTGCCCAGTGCTCGGACCCATCAAGACTCAGTGGGATTGGAACATTAAATGCAAAACAAACATAGAACACCCTTTCGGTGCATGAGAATGAAACACTCCTTCGCAAGTGCAAGATTTTACAGTAAAATCCGGTTGATCAACCTGCCAAGCCCTTACATTACCAGGAACCCCCAAACTGGGTACCCTGGCAAACAGTGTAGGCCCAGATCAGACGCCACAGAACGCGGCGTCTGATCAGGGCCTACACTGTTTGCAAAAAAACAAGCCAATTTCCAAACAAATTTTGAAGGTAACAACCCGACACGCCTAAATTTTGAAATGGACTCCTGCTATATATAAGGAGGAAGATTCCATTATTTGGTACAAAAAGGGTTAATGGCTTATTAGCTTAGCTCCACAATATCTTCTTGGATACAGGGATCAGTCAAACCTCTCTCTTCTCAACGGTCACGTGACATTGAAGTGAGTTGGAGTGGGTGTCGACGGCATGACGTCGAGCCAACGTTGACTCGACGACCATCTTTCAGTCCATTCATTAGTTTTTTTTCGACTGTCAGTATGTTTATTTTTCTGTCTGTCCGTCCGTACGTCTGTTAGTCATTCATTCAGTCGGTCGGTCTGTCGTCTGTCAGTCAAACCTCTCTCTTTCTCTCTTAACGGCCATGTGACGTTGAAGTGAGTTTGAGTTGGTGTCGACGGCATGACGTCGAACCAACGTTGACTCGACGCCCGTCTGTCAGTCCACTCATTAGTTGTTTTCTACTGTCAGTATCGGTTTATTTTTCTGTCTAACTGTCCGTCCATTCGTCTGTTAGTCAGTCATTCAGTCAGTCGGTCTGTCTGTCGTCTGTCTGTCTTCTGTCAGTTTCTCAGTCAAATCTCTCTCTCTCTGTACATGATGTTTGCTAGAAATAAAATATTGTTTAAACCAAAACAAATGTCTGTCCACAGGAATCTTCAATTTTTTAAAACTGCACTTCACGCAGATCGTTGGACATTTTTTAATTGCACATGTAGACAGATCGTTGGACAGTTTTCTCAATAGATAGATTAGATAGACAGACAGACAGACAGACAGACAGATAGATAGATAGATAGATAGATAGATAGATAGATAGATAGATAGATAGATGTCCGTATGTGATAGCTATACTTGGATAGCGAATAACGAAAAGTTACGTAAAAGCCTATTTTTGTAAGTAAGCTTTCGTAAACCATTGACATGGGTCATTCACGAAGAGAGTTTCGTCAATAACAAACGGATCCAGGATAAATGAATTTCAGTAATAAAAGCAAAATATCATTCTTTCCTTCTCGAGGCATTATTTCAATGTAAACGGGTATATTTTCTCTCAAAATGTCTGAATATTGTTAGCATTTAAGTTCCGCCAATACATTTGAATAGCGATGGCCGTTTCAATTGACGGCCAGTGCTTTGCGCATGCGCAAGAATGACGTCATAAACGGAATCCCTAAAACCTCCTATTTACAATCACATTTTACAAATGCATATTTTTTTAGGGCAATATATCTCCATGTCGAGTGAACTAGCTCCTTGTCGAGAAGACTAGCTCGGACAGTAATTTGGTGGGACGTAAAACTCAAACACTCGCTCACTCCGGAGAGTAATTTCGTAATAAGTCGCAAGATTCGTAATCACGGCCAAAATATTTTGTTTAATTTCACTAGAGTTGTTGCTTCTGGGGGTGTGAATGGCGTACTTTTGACGGAAAATGAAAAATCGTTGGCCAAAATCTCCGTGTTGATATAAAATCACAATTTTCAGGTCCGTGATAAAAAGTTTCCTTTCATTCATACCAGGGCTCGAGAAACTGAAGAATCCAAATCGGTCCAGCCAGATTTCGCCAAAACTGTACCGAAATTACCGATCGGTTTCGGTAATTTCCGTAAACATCCTTGGTGATTTGCAATTTCAAAATGTGTTATTAGCGTAACGAATGACATACCAATATTGCTCTTACACTTGTCAACGAATATAAGCACCAGTATCTCGATTATAAACAGCAATTATTGCTCACATAGTTCAGATTTCATCTACTTTCATTTTCTACGCCAGATTTCATCTATTTTCATTTTCCCAATATCCGGGTCACTCAGCACCTGAAGACCGCTGGCGTGGTGCAGTCAATTTGTTTGTTTGATTTGAGGTTTAACGTCCCCGTCAACACTGTAAAGGTCATTTTGGAGACGTTGCTTCCAATTTTGTGGGACTTTTACCCGACATTGAGATGAAATGACATCTCAAGCCCTGTCGCCCAATGAAACCAATAGGGTTTATTAGCATGGACGGTCCGCCTCGCACCGCTGTTCCTGGACAGGCTTAGATCCTCTAAGTGGATTACCAGTACTAGTGTGCGGGCCGGATTCAGCTCTGCGTGGAAGCATCATGCAGCCCATATATTTCTTCAAGCCCCTATGGGCGGGGGCTCTCGTGGTGCAGTCAAAGATCAGCTCGATGGTCATTATATTTTTTTGCCCTTTTTTAAAACCTTTAAAATATTTCTCTTATTTCACGCATCTTTATTTGGCCCAAGTTGCTTTGTTTACAAATGGTGACCGATTGCAGCCACGTGGTCGGAAAATAACCTCATACCGTTTCCTTTTACACAATACACATTAATGCAGTCACAGACGTAACACACACACACCACTTTTATGTCACTGATTTTAATAGAGCGGATTTCTAAAAAAAAATCGTTTTGAACGGGTTAAAAAAGAAAAACATTTCTTTACTCTCAAACCAAAACATGGCCGAACGAGAGTCATTAAAAATCTTACGTTGCTGAACCGAGTTCTAAAGAATATAAATAAATATTTCACGATCACACAAGCCTGAAAGAAATCGCTTTGTCTACAAACGGCGACCGATATTGATGGCACGTGATCGGAAAACGACGTCATGCGGTTTCATTTTAATTCATTCAAGGGCATAATACACAAGTTGTTTATGTTATTGGTTTCAATGGAGCGTATTTCTTAAAAATAGAAATATCGTTAAGAATGGGTGAAAATAAAGGCATTTCCTCTGGAAGTCTTAACAGACATGACAGGTGTGTATTGAAAATTGCGCCCTGTGAAAAAAAAAAAAAAAAAAAAAAATATTATATATTTAAATACCGGTTCTATAGTAAGCCATAAATTAATGACTTGTGTAAACAAACTAGCGTATGACCTGCATTGATTGATCTAATTTTCTCACCCTGCTAGCATGCCGATAACGCCTGAGGCCATTGTTCACTGTTGAATAATTTTAACACACAGGTCAAATTTCGCTGCGATAAGATCAAAGAACCCGACGTGGACTTGTCCGGTTTTCACATACATGTAGTTAGATAATGAACCAGTCTAACACTTTGTGCTGTAAGCTATTTTTGTATACATGCTTGGATTATCAGTGGCAAATGGTCAGCTTGTTTTTATAATGAACCAGTCTAACACCTTGTGCTGTAGGCTATTTTTGTATACATGCTTGGATTATCAGTGGCAAACGGCCAGCTTGTTTTTACAACGATGATTAAGCGAAAATTTTTGAACCGATTTTATGAAAATTTTATTGAATTATGGACCAATTTTTTAAACTTGTTTTTCAGTTAAAATCGGTTCAGTAAACCCAAAATCGGTTCAGAACCGGAAAACCGACATTTTCTCGAGCCCGGATTCATACTCCAGCGATGCAAAGTTCCAGTGCAAATTCTAGGGGGTACAAAGTTAAATCATTTCTATGTGGCACTGCATTGCCAGGTTTTTTAATAAATAACTTACAAGGGAAAAAATGGGGATAGAACTCTTCAAGACCTTCCTTTGTTTTCAAGTTTCTTGGTTATGGAGCTAGCTTGAGTTCCCAGATGTGTCGAGGGGAACAAATTTCCATTGACTCATTTTCAAGCTGGTTCCCCTGATTAACACCCGTGCAATGGAGTCACTTCTCTAGCTCAGTTCCAAAGGTATTATTGTTTGTCCTGCTCATTAATTTGAAAATGCCAACCTGTTGGCATTTTCAAATTTATGAGCAGGACAAATTACATGCTTATTTGAGCTGAGCATGAAAAAAGTTTTATAACCTCGGGGCCTGTTCTACCTGTCAAGACTCGGATCAGCCTATGCATACTCAAGTCTGATCAGTCTTCAACAGTGGCCTTCTATACATAACTGGCTATATACAATGAAGTTCCACTTTAAAAGATCAGCTGCACATCAAAACTTAATTCTTTTAAAAATATTTCTAGCTGCAAATTAAAAATAATTCTTTTAAAAACAGATTTAAAGTTTTCAGTTTTACTTTCTTGGTATTTTTACACACAGGTTCCTCTTGTGAAAGACCACCTTTGGGTTTTCTTGGTATTTTTACACACAGGTTCCTCTTGTGAAAGACCACTTTTGGGTTTTTTAAAAATTTGTCTTCATTCAAGACCACTTTTGAACAGTGCCAAAATGCTCTGAATATAGGAACTGTACTCTTCAGGTTTGAAAACACCAACCTGAGCTTGTAATATGAACAGCAACAACAAAACATCTGCACTTGAAAATTTAATCAGATGTACTATATACAAGAACAATGAGCTTATACACAAAGCACATTCTCCCCATTATTTCAGAAGCCAGTATCAGGAGTCAAGAACTTTTCTGACAACCACTAGAAGAAAATCTCTTTTCAGTCACTTGTTTTAGGCAATTCACTAGGCTACCCAGAAACTAGAGGGTGTTCTGTAACAAAGGCACAGGATTTCTGTCAGTTACTCGACTTCCAGTGTTTGAAGTTAACAAACTCAATACTATTTTATTTCTTACTGAACTGGCTAGTTTACCTAACCTTACTTTTCCTGCGCAAATTTATACACAAATGGATAACCAGTACAGTGCATATTCACTAGAAATTGACAGCTGCCCTTCTTGAATCAGTGAAAGGTAATGACCATAGAAAAGATTTCATGAAAACTCTCACGTAAGAATATTGCTGACCTGTCCGGTACTATTCTGCCAGCATTTTTTTTTTCAACCCAGTCAACCAGTTGTTTTGTTGGTTTTTTTTTTCAAGTCTGGGGGGAATTGGGAGTAACATACCTTTTATATAAGGTCTACTTATAAGTATTGGCCAATTAGGGGCAGTCTTTAAAGAGTAGATCCCAACAACGCAGACACCTGCTGAGCGCTGTTGCCTAGTGAGCACTCAGCAGGCATTGCTGAACACACTGCTTTTATGTCCCCTAACATGCCCAAATAGCAAGTTATTAGTGTTTTTTTCTAGTGGTTATCCTCCTGACACAGCTTTGAAAAACACCTAGCAACAATCTGTTTACATACTTGCAAAGGCAAGGGAACTGTAATTTTCCCCTATATACATAGCTCTGGATTAGGAGTAAAATTAAGGGATTTTTTTCTTATTCTCTATCAACTCCTGTCCTGCTGAATAAATGTAGTCACACCCATTTCTGATTTTCCACCAATCACATTCCATGATGTGATTTATTCCTAACAAGAACAAGATGTGTTTGTGAAACACCGATGCCCCCGGACAGCGCCTGTGCAATATGAAAGCCCAATCACTAAAGTATGTCATGGTTGAGGCCACAAGGTCACGAGGTAAAAAATTATGGTACCACTGGAAAGGTCTTGTGAGAAAGAATACACATGTGAAATATGAAAGCTCTATCACTTACCAATCAAAAGTTATGGACTATATTAAAGTTTTTAAAAAGTAGGTCAAACATCAAGGTCAAAGTCACAAGGTCAAAAATTATGGTACCACTAGAAAGGTCTTGTGACAAGGAATGCACATGTGAAATATGAAAGCCCTACCATTTACCAATCAAAAGTTATGGCCAATGTTAAAGTTTTTAAAAAGTAGGTCAAACATCAAGGTCAAGGTCATGAGGTCAAAAATTATGGTACCATTAGAAAGGTCTTGTGACAAGGAATGCACGTGAAATATGAAAGCTCTACCATTTACCAATCAAACGTTACGGCCAATGTTAAAGTTTTTAAAAAGTAGGTCAAATGCCAAGGTCAAGGTCATGAGGTCAAAAATTATAGTACCAATAGAAAGGTCTTGTGACAAGGAATGCACATGTGAAATATGAAAGCTCTATCACTTACCAATCAAAAGTTATGGCCAATGTTAAAGTTTTTAAAAAAGTAGGTCATATGCCAAGGTCAAGGTCATGAGGTCAAAAATTATAGTACCAATAGAAAGGTCTTGTGACAAGGAATGCACATGTGAAATATGAAAGCTCTATCACTTACCAATAAAAAGTTATGGCCAATGTTAAAGTTTTTAAAAATGAGGCCAAAAGTAGGTCAAATGTCAAGGTCCAAGGTCACGAGGTCAAAATTTAGGGTACCTCTTGAAAGGTCTTGTGACAAGGAATGCACATGTGAAGTATGAAAGCTGTACCACTTACCATTCAAAAGTTATGCCCAATGTTAAAGTTTTTGCAGACGGACAAACGGACAAACAGACGGACAGAAAGTAGGTCAAATGTCAAGGTCCAAGGTCACGAGGTCAAAATTTATGGTACCTCTTGAAAGGTCTTGTGACAAGGAATGCACATGTGAAGTATGAAAGCTGTACCACTTACCATTCAAAAGTTATGCCCAATGTTAAAGTTTTTGCAGACGGACAAACGGACAAACAGACGGACAGACCAAAAACTATATGCCCCCCAGAATCTTAGATTCCGGGGGCATAAAAATGCTGCAATATTGACAGGTTTTTCGTAAGATTAATTAAACAAATGGAAAACCTGTCGGATGATGCCAGACGTCCGCCCACCTGTGAAGATGCAGCTACTGATCAGATGCCTTCTGAAGAAAATGCCTGATCAGTATCTACAGCGTTTCCGAAGGTAATGCATACTCTGCTTCAACAGTACAAGAGTTAAAACATTGCTACAAGTTCTTCTGAGAATCCCTGCAATTCTATCAAGAACCCACAACGAATTTAGATTTCTAAGAAATAAGGAAATTAATATTCCGTACCCTTGTTATTTCTCATCCAGAGCTATGCCCTTATGAACAATCCCATTTTATGATAGTGGCGGAAAGAGGCCAGTTCTTCTTTTGGTAATAAATACTTTTTTTTTAGTTTTATGCAGTTTTGGTTTCAGAAAGAACAAGAATTCAGATATGTGAATACTGAAACAGCTGCGACTTTTTCTGGTATAGAAAAAGCCATATTGCGTTCTTTCTCCGCCATGATCTAACTTGGTTTAAGAAATACAATCCTTTTGCTTTTCTGCATATTGATTTATGAGAATAGAGCTACTTACCAAAGCTCAATTCTTCAATGCAAGATTCAAACTTGCTGTTTTGCTCAATCTTAACCCTTAAGATGCCGAGAAAAACTAGATCTGAAAATGTCTTCTGCTGAATCTTTCTGCAAACTTTCTAAAAATATTTTTGCATACAAGCATACAGTGTGGACCCATATCGAAGCAGTCTGATCTGGGTCCACACTGTTTGCGAAAACGACTTTTAAAGCAACCTGCAGACGACAAAACAGGCGACAATTGTCACGACCGGCAACTTATGGGTTAAAAGTTCCAACATCCTGACAAACTAACATTCTGTGCATACATACATGAGAAACAACCTGGGCCCAGTTGTTCAAAACTAACGACATTAGCGAACCGTTAAAACTTTGAACATTTATTATGGCAAATATACTAATATTTTTGCTGAAAAAATGTGAGCAGCTTTTGCATACGCAAAAGCTGCTCACATTTTTTCAGCAAAATTAACAAAATTTTAGATATTAAACTTGCTTGAACAGTTAACAATATGAGCACTAAGGAGCTCGTTAAGCTAATGATTTGTTGAACAACAGGGCCCAGGTTTTCAAAATACTTTTCTTTTATAACTTTTCAAGTCTAAATTTGCAGTTTTAGAATTTCACTTAACTCCTAGCCACTTACAATTTCGGGCTATTTAAAAATTATCACAAGCGAAAAATCAAATCCTTCAGGATACTGCCAAAGTATTTTTTTTTATTTTATTTTAAAACTGAAGAAAAAAAATATGGCACTACAACATGAAATACAGACAGACAATACTGGTAACAAAGCCTGTCTGTTTAGTTTTAACAATTTGTCTCGAGAGGATATGCCAAACTTCATGTTGCAGCTCTTAAAAAAAAAAAAAAGAAATGCGCTAAAACTGTACCAGAGGCCTGTGCAATTAAGTTCTGCTTGCTGTGCAGCAAATAACCAAGATTCAAAATAACTTGGTCTTTTGCAAGGTCTCTGGTACTTTTCACCAGCTCTTAGACCTTGACTCACAATAATTCCTTCAGTTCTGCCATCTGATCTGTTCCCAAGTCGCATAGTCTTTGAAAGGTTTAGGTGGCGAAAGACTAAGCCCATTTCTCTGTAAGCATTGAAATCGGCGTTGTCAGAACCCATCTCATCACGAAATTTTGACCCCCTTGAACCCCACTTTTATATAGTAAAACTGGGGTTTAAGGTTGTAAACCTCATTTCTGCTCTAAAATATAGATTGTGGGTACTCGTTAGAATCACTTCATCCAGGCAGGTTAGAACCGCCTCATCGAGGTGGTTCTAATGGGTACCCACAATCTATATTTTTTAGCAGCAATAAGAAAAATATCACAATTTTTCATCATAGAAATTTAATTTTTGGGCGATAAATATTACAATGTATTTATACAGGCGGGTTTTCGTAATGAAACTTGGTGTGGCAATGGTGGGTTAATCTTATAATCAAAGTTAAAAAATCTGTTTCATAAGCATCATTAATAGCTTGAAGGAATGACTGAACCAAGGCCAAGGTCCCCAAGTTTATAAAACATCCTTCATGTTCAACTGATAAACATTTGACCAGCTCAAAGGCGTGTCAATGAGTAGGACAAATAGCCTCTGCTGATTGTTGTTTTCTAAATCAGTTGAGAATGAAAGAAGTTTTTAGAAGTTCTATGCCTCATTGAGGCACAATAAATGAAAAATTGCCTACCAGATGCAAACTATGTCCACAACTACCTGTTATTTGCATAAACAAGAAGCTATGAGGTGTTTTCAGGGTACTGACTAGTAATGCCACAGATCAGTTTAGAGCCTAGAGAGCCAGATACAGGTCATTGCTCTTTGCCCTAGGCAATTCTAAGGTATGCTGAAACTTCAAGCAGATGGCATAGAGACTGCGTAGGTGAGCAGACTGATACCGTAAAAATCCCAAAAATTTGGACACCCTGATGGCTTGCAGTAACTCTCCTAAACATTTGAACAAATTTGTTTCACCACCCAGCAAAAAGTCCAACAGGTGCAAACGGAATGGCAGAGTATACCCTGATCAGACTGCTTCCACAAAAGTTACTTTTTTTTCTAAATTTTATGACACCTACAACCCTTTATTAGAGTTCTTTATAATCTGGTTTAAAGATGGGACCGAAAAATGTATGTATAATGCAGTATTCCAGTTAGGTAATTTATACATTTTTGTTTGGATAAAACATGGTTGTTGAACACTTTGGACCCCATAACAGTATTTTTTGTTTGTTTTCAATTTCATTTTTTTTTTGGGGGGGGGGGGGGGGGGGGGGGGGGGGGGGTCCAATCCTTGTAAAATTATTTCGAGCCAAGCGTTAAGATGTGGGCGGAAACCAGATAAAAACCACCCGATCTGCCATTTCAGAACTGTATAGAGGTTTGGGTGTATATGAACATTATAGACAGGTAGTTCAGTGATACAGTTTGCATCTGTTGGGCCCAGTTTTCTATAAAGTAAATAATTTGATGTCACTGATGATGGAGGTATTGATGTTGTAAACTAAACTATCCACACCATCATAGGTCTTCTTCTGTACAACCCATATCTGGAAGTAGAGTTGGCACATAAAACTAAGTCATTAGAAGCAATATTGTTTTGGGACATGAACACTATTTAGATCAGGTCTAGACAGTCAATCTACCCAACTACATTTTTCAAGGGCAGCCTTCTACATCAGCTGTTAACCAGTAAAGTGCATGCCACATTTTTCCGCCTCAAAATGGTACTGCTCTTCTTGAATGGGAGAGAATAACTAGATCTCCAGAAAAGAATACTGCTGAAATGGCAGGTATGGAGGGTCCTATAATATTTTCTACTCTCAATTTCTGTTATGCTGATTCAAGAAGGGCAGCTGTCAGTTGAAGACATAGATCAAGCAGCCTTTCAACTAGAGAACTTAACCCTTTTCCTACTGTTCACAACAACCCCTACATTTGCACAGTGTAGATCCAGATCAGAAGCCATCTGATCAGGATCTACACCGTTTCACCTTCAGTTTGTGAATTTGAAGGAGTAAATTACATCAAGTAATCTGATTGGTTCAGTCAGCAGTAGGTGTGGCTTAATTATTCAGCAGGATTTTTTTGTGTGTTTTGAAGTTTGATGTCCCCATCAACACTGCATAGGTCATTTTGTAGAGGTTGCTGCCAATTCCATGGGACTTTTACCCACATGACATCTCAAGTCCTGTTGCCCAATGAAACCATTAGGGTTTATAAGCATGGACGGTCAGACTCTTCGCTTTGCCTGGCTTAGATCCTCTAAGCAGTTTACCAGTACTCGTGTGCGGTCGATTCCAGCTTTGAATGGAAGCATCATGCAGTCCATCTATTTCTTAAAGCCCTGACGAGTGGGTCCAGAGCTATGAGGGTTAATAGAAAGCAATAAAACAAAGGATCTTGCAAGAGTGTTCATGAATTATTAACGAGGAAAAGGGATAAAATGCGAGGCTTTGCCAAGCATTTTATGCCTTTTCCTCTACGAGTTTAATAACAGATTGATTGAGGATATTACGTGTGTTCATGCATTATTGAATTTATTACAGTTGAGGTAAAGGGATAAAATGTGATGCTTTGCCCAGCATTTCATGCCTTTTCCTCAACGTGTTTAATAGGTGATCTGACATGAGTGTTCTTGCCTTACTGAATTTATTACAGATGAGGAAATGGGATAAAATGTGCGGCTTTGTCGAGTATTTTTTGCTTTTTCCTCAACAAGTTTAATAATAGATTGAGAGGATCTGGCTTGATTGTTCATGTATTATTGAATCTATTAAACGAGTTGAGGAAAAAGGGATGAAATGTGAGACTTTGCCGAGCATGTTATGACCTCAGTTAATATTGGTTGACCTGCTGTTAATACGGATGACCTCCGATCAATACAGGGGCGGGGGCATTTTTGGCCCCAGCACTATAATTTGAAAATCTTGGTAGGGGTCCACTAGTTGAAACTTCATACCAAATATCAAAGACCTGGGCCTTATGGTTTTAGACCTAGCTCGGGTCACATGCTAGACGCCAAGTCTGCAACAGTAGGTCAGGTGGTTTTTCTCCGGGTATTCCGGTTTTCGCCCACCTCTGATTAACAATCGGCTCGATATGAGTGAAATAATCTTGAAAGGGCAGTAAAACCAAAAAAAAAAAAATATTCTAAACGAAAAGTTTACAGAAATTTCCAAAGGGGCATAACCCTTTTGTAAATATTTGGTGGACTGCAACCTCGAAACAATATATACACTGCTCCACATCATGGTCTAAGTTTTCAGCTTGATCAGACGAAAATTTATCCGGAAACAATGTATTTAAGAGGTATAACTCTACATCTGGTGGACCGTAACCTCGAAACAAAGTGCGCTGGTCCACATCATGGTCCAACTGTGTATCAAGTTTCAGCTTGATAGTGTGTTAATTGTAGGAGTTTGCCAGAAATAAAATGTTGAAAGAAATTTTCTGAACAGAACTTATTTGGTGGACCTTAACCTCAAAACAATATGCAATGCTCCACATCATGGTCTAACTTTATATCAAGTTTTAGCTTGATCTGATGTAAAATTTACGAGTTACCTGGAAATGAAGAAAAATTTACAGATGGACATACGCCGAGGGGCATAACATAAAACACCTTTTTTTTCAAAAGAGCGTACAAAAAGGAGTCAAGTGCAGCTTGGTATATGATCAATAACTTGGATAAAACCTTTAAGTGGTGCAGAGCCAAGACTTTGTATAGAAACGAAATAACAAAGGGAAGAAACTTTGGTAAAAATCAGAACAAATTATGTTCATCTCCAGGTCATGGTTACAATAACTGGAAAGTTTCATCAAAATCCTTTGGAAACTGAATGAGGAGTTGCGGGGACAAGATTGTGTCCAGAACCCATTACTATAGTCCCTTAGATTAACGTCAGGGGACAACAATAACCGAAGTTTCATCAAAATCCCTTGGAAACTGAGGAGTTGCGGGGACAAGATTGTGTCCAGAACCCATTACTATAGTCCTTTAGATTAACGTCGGAGGACAACAATAACTCAAGTGTCATCAAAATCCCTTGAAAACTGTACGAGGAGTTGTGGGGACAAGATAATGTCCAGAACCCATTACTATAGTCCCTTAGATTAACGTCAGGGGACAACAATAACTGAAGTTTCATCAAAATCCATTGGAAACTGTATGAGTTGCGGGGACAAGATTGTGTCCAGAACCCATTACTATAGTCCCTTTGTCGGGGGACAACAATAACAGAAGTTTCATCAAAATCTTTTGAGAACTGGACAAGGAGTTGTGGAGACGAGAATTTTAGTTTATAGTTTATAAATGGCTAAAACTGACGAAGGGCCATAACTGGTAAAAAGTAAAGCGTGACCTCAGTTGGGACTCCCTTGTGTAGAGTAAATGAGTCCTTTATGATTCAAGGGTTTGTTGTTGTGATAAGGTTAACCATTGGGGCATTAATCGCAGCTGCCACTGGCAACATTCGTTTTGCAGTAATATAGGAGGCTTTGCGGTGCATGTGGATTGTCTGTAAATAATAAAATGAATTTTAGAATGTTGTCTGCTGAATTTTGCTTGGAGCTATACTTTCAAAAAATTGATAATTCTTGCCTAAAAATAATTCTTGCCTTTTTGGCAAGAAACAAATTCATATAAGAATAAAACTAATTATGGATTGATCATTTATGCATCCCTCAGGATTTTGAGTCATGAAGGATTTGGTGGATGCGAATTGGGTAAAACCATGCAATAACTGGTATGTTTTACTAAAATCCAGTGAAAACTACAAGAGAAGCGGCAGATATAGAGGATCTTGCACGAGTGTTCCGTGTATTATTGAATGTATTAAAGAGTTTATGAAAAGGGATAAAATGCGAGGCTGTGCCAAGCATTTTATCCCTTTTCTTCAAGTAATAAATTCAATAATACACGAGCACGAATGCAGGATTCTATTTATCATATGACATTTAAAATGCATTTTATTCACGATTATTTGACAAAAAATGTCAGTATTCCGCCATTAGTAAACGCTACATCGTTGACGTCATATATATAACGTTACTGGGCACATCTAACAATTGAATTTATTACATGGCGTTAATACACACTCGGACGCAGCGTCATATGATAAAAAGGCTAACTTGAGAAAGTACCAAAGGTACACAAGTCTGGTAACAGAGGGCCAAAATGGCACTTGATTGCTCACCTGATCCTTATTGTACATAATACAAGGTGGAGTGGAGGGTTGAGCCGTTTTGGAAGGAACATTTCTGTGAAATTATTTCAAAATCTGTCTAGTTATTTAGGAGTGGAAGTCATTGGAAGTTGCATATTGTTTGGTTCTGGTGCCTATCATGTTTAGTGGAGTGAAAGGATCTTACGCAATTTTGACAAAGGGACATCCGCAGTAATAAAAGCAGTTTCAAATTTTTGCACATGCCTTTTATGCAAATTAGATGGTTCGACTACCTACTGCCACATAAATTCAGTCTAGTCTCATTTTCTACAAAATGAGATCTTTTTTGGGTTAGAAAGTTTATAATAGCAGTTTCAGACATGGACAAATATTCCCTTTTTCCACGAGTCATCCTGTGTACAAATGTCTGTGTTCAGTTGGCTTCATCCAATTAACCCTTCTCTTGCTGAATATTCACTTAAGCCACACCCATTTCTGTCTATCAACCAATCAAATTACTTGATGTAAATAATTGCTACAAATTCATAAACTGAATGCCAAACAGTGCAGATCCTGATCAGATGGCTTCTTCAGATCTGTTTCCAAAGATAGAGGTTGTCGTGAGCAGCATGATAAGGGTTAAGTATAAGCTATGTGCTAAAGATGATAATTGATAAACATGTAATATTTGACTAAGTTATTACCCCTTTCAGACCAAAGCAAATTTTGTACCAAAGCAACCTTGCGAATGTCTTGAGAATTGCTGGTATTTGGACATACTTTGCAGCTAGTGTGGAGGCCTTTTGGTAGTTTATTTCAGTAGTGCCCATGGATTCAATATTTCTTATTTAGCCTGTGTATTGCTTGTGATCTACCTTGGTACTATTTATTACCCTGTTACCCAGCCTTGGTCGGCCCCCGCCCATAGGGGCTTGAAGAAATATATGGGCTGCACGATGCTTCCACGCAGAGCTGAATCCTGCCCGCACACTAGTAGTGGTAAACTGTTTAGAGAATCTAAACCTGTTCAGGAACCACGGTGCGAGGCGGACGGTCCATGCTAATAAACCCTATTGATTTCATTGGGCGACAGGGCTCGAGTTGTCATTTCATCTCAATGTCGGGTAAAAGTCCCACAAAATTGGAAGCAACGTCTCCAAAATGACCTTTACAGTGTTGACGGGGACGTTTAACCTCAAATCAAACAAACAAAACCTTGCCTTGGATTTTATGTCTTTGCAAGTGCCCTTTTGGGTGCTTCACATGAATTATCAGTGTATTCAAGGATCTCCAACATGGATGCTCGACTCCACCAGTGCCATTACGTAACCAAATTTTTCCTGGACAAGCTTGTACAAATATTTAACCAGTGTAGTTCACATTTTCGACAGATTCAATAACCACCTTATGCATCAGACAAAAGGAGTGAATGACAAAATATTTTGTTCACAAGGAATGTTGCCAATGCAGGAGCGGGCCAAACCCTTCACCAGATCAGTTGGTGTAAATCCAACTGAGCCACCAAGGCCAAGCTCCACTCAAAGGTGTGCATTTTCCTGCCCACCAACAGTTAAGGTTATACGGAGACTGGATCTCAGTTTAAAGGCTCATCCAAAAGTTTGGAGAAGCCATGGATCGAACCCATGACCCCTGGTTTTTAAGGGGTGTGGCATAACAACTACACCACAGAGGATTCTATAAGCCCTGTCCCACTGAAAAAGGGGTCTACTCTTTAAAAATTTGCTCCCCAGGAGCAAATAAGCAAATTCTTTCCCTTATGTAGAACCCCATCGACATGGGAAACAAATACTTTGGCTGGAGTTGCCTCCCCTGAAGGTGTATCCATTGCTCTTTCTGCTGGAAATGCTAACAACTGCCCCAAAGCCATTTTATGCACTCTAGTTTTAGTACTTGAATATTGCCATTTTCCTTGGCAGATGCTTATGATAGTCAACTTTTGAGTAGCAGTTGGTGTCCAACTCATAGATAAATCTAATCTTATCACCCTAGGGAACAGGACAAAACCATTATGGCTCATAGTTGAATCGTTTAACCCTTGTTCTGCTGAATATATTATGCCACATCGTTTCTGGCTATCATCCAATCAAATTACTTGATATTGTATTCAATTCACAATCTACAGGACAGTGTAAATCCATATATGGCTTCTTCGTCTGGTCTTATGGATTGTCCTTTTGTAGGAAAAGGGTTAACCCTACCACTTTTCCTAGAAATATAGGAGAAACCTTATTTTACTTTTGTTTGGAGTATTAATGATGATCTAGTGAAACACAAAGGGTCATGTTGAGCCAGTCAGTTTACTAAACCATATCCAAACACCCCTATATAGCAAGAGTCCATTTCAAGATTTAGGGGTGTCAGGCGGTTTTCTTCAAAATAAATATGGAAAATTAACTTTTTGTAAATAATGTAGGCCCTGATCAGACACCGCATTCTGTGGCATCTGATATGGGCCTGCACTGATTGCCAGGGTACCAGTTTTGGTACAAAAAGGGTTAATAGCCCAGTTAATGCCATGGAGATTATATTGAGCAGATCATACTATTCACCGACAGGCTTACACATAAGCAATTAACCAGTACCATGAACATTCTATCAACAGAAACACATTCTTGAATGAGTGGCAGAGAATGACTGCAGAAAATATTTCATGATCAATCTCCACAATAGATCCGGCAGGTATGACCAGTTACCTCAAGATCACGTCAGATGTGCATCCAACTGAACTACAGTCCGACTTTGTCCAAAAAAAGCAAAGTGGCAAACTAGTGCAATGCAAATTCATTGGCTAGTCCTCATGAAATAGTCGAAGACAATGACCAAGACTATTATCAATCTCCACCAAAGAATTGTAACAGACCTTGCCGAGATCCTATCAAGTCAGAGGCACAGCTGACTGCCTGAAACAAGTATTTAGCCCTTTTTGTACCAAATGGAATCTTAATTCCTATATATAGCAGGAGTCTATTTCAAAATTTAGGGTTGACTAGGTTGCATTTTCATCAAAATCTATTCCGAAAATGGCTGAACTTTTTGCAAACAGTGTAGGCCCTGATCAGACACCGCGTTCTGCAGCGTCTGATCTGGGCTTGCCGTTTGCCACAGTACCCGTTTAGGGATTTCCAGTCTGAAATGGGTTAGTGAAAGTCTCTTGCTAGTAGTTAACAGATGAACAAACAGTTGGGAGGCTATTTTTGTATCATTGTTTGCTGTGGTTTCAGTTTTTCAGACAGGGATAAATACACTGCATTCATTGAGAATTGAGTGGGTCATTTAACAGTGCATCAACAATACATACCACCATAAAAAATCCTAAAATTCGGACACCTTGAGGACTTGCTATAAATCTTAAATTCTTTTCACAACCCAGCAAGAAGTGGTAAAGGTGCAGACAGAATGGCAAATAGTGTAGACTGGGACAAGAATGGTCCTATAGCAGTCTGATCAGGCCATTCTGTCCCAATACTTAGGATCATTACATTATTTCTGCTATGTGTTAGCATAGGTAACCTTTCAACTTTTTTAATCCTTCAAGGTTTCTTTAAGTCCTTCCCAATTTCACAGTATTAAATACCACATCAAAATTGGGCTTCATCAAGTCTCCTGATGGAGCCTCTTCAGCCCTCTCCCCCCAAGTAGCAATTTTAGTTTGCTAAGTTTTAATATTGCAGAGTTTGCTAATACTGGAAAATCTTTGACCCTTGTTCTGCTGATCACATCTACCTTCTCAAACTGTGTAGAGGAGGATTAGATGACTTCAAGAAGACATCTGATCCAGGTCTGAACATTCAGCTTATGAACAGAAGGAATATATTACATGTGTATCATATATCAAGAAATTTGATTGGCTGATAGTCAGAAATGGGATTGAAAAAAATTACAAAGGCAGGAATTTGCCCCCACCCATTGAGGCTTGGAAATAGATTGGGCTGCATGGTGCTTCCACGCTGAGCTGAAACTGACCACACGAGTAGTGGTAAACCGCAAAGGACTGCCCACGTAAAGCGCTGAGTCAGACCATCCAATGCATGTAAGACTTTTGGTTTCATTTGGCAGCAGGGCTCGAGATGTCGTTCATCTCAATGTTTGGTAGTTCCACAAAATTGGAAGCAACGTCTACAAAATGACCTTAACTGCGTTGACGTGGTCATTACACCTCAATTCAAACAAACAAAACATAGACAGGAGACGGTTTAAGCATCCGACCTTAACCCTTATCCTGCTGCATAAATTAAGTTTAGCAACACCCATTTCGGATTGTCAACCAATCAAAATACTTGATGTTTCATTCAAATTCGGAAACCCATTGACACTGAAGATCCCGATCAGATGGCTTCTTCAGGAGGCATCTGATCTGGATCTACAGTTTGCAAAGGGGTTTTTGTGTTCAGCGGTAAGAGGGTTAAAAAGGATCCCCTAAGATATATGACCACTTTTAGACAAATTTGAACTGCTTACTGTTATGGCCTTTTTCTAACCAGATGTGCTGTGTGTGTCAGGTCTACTCTCAAATATGCACAATCAAGCTGTCATCCTCCCCAAACATGCATGCATCTTGCAAATAAAACCAGCTTAATGTACTTGTAACTTTTTTCCCATTTTTTGGTGATATGTTTTCTGGAGCAACATGTCCAGCTAGAAGGCTGTAGAGGAGATCTGCCAATAGAGATATTTCAGATCTATGAACAGAGCAGATGGAGATTTCTTATCCAGATTGTGTTAACCCTTTTCCTGCTGAATATTTAAAAATGCCACACCCTCTACCGATTATAAACCAGATTACTTGATGCAAATCATTGCAACCTATTCATAAACTGAATGGCAAACAATGAAGATCCTGATCAGATGGGTTTGAAAGATCAGACCTATCCGGGCTCAGCAGGACAAGGGTTAAGATTTCTTACCCAGTTTGTGTGAAGTTCTGCCTAGATGGTGTGGTTTCAGGATTTGTTGTTTGTTCAGTGCTAGTCTCAAGGTTAATTATGTGGGTCATTTAATCATTACTAACAGGTTTCCAAGGTTTGGCGTTCTTTTCTAAGTTTTGGCATTCTTTTCCAAGGTTTGGCATTGTCAGTGAAACAAATACGTATATCTGTAACTGGTGCAATATTTTTCAACTTAATTAGTTCATATGCAGACTCAAGTGCTTAGATGTGGGGTTTACATCAATTAAATTTGCTCATTGTATTTGTTGCATGCCTGTATTCTTTTACTCTTTACTCACAGTTGGACACCATTGAATTTATCCATATATAGATAAGCCATACTGTCAGCCTGTTATCTACAGTTTTTTGTGTCAATTTATTTTTATCAAGAGACATTATACAACTATCAACCCCCGCCCCCACTGAGTGTATCTAATAAAAGGTTAAAGAGGACTGGTCACGACTGGTCTCAAGGGACGGCCATTAATACTCTTAAGTGTATCACAGACGCCTCTCTTCTTTCGCGATCACTTACAGGTTCATCCTGCTTTTAACGTGGGGATGCCAAATTGGTGATGCATACTGAAGTTGAGGGCTAACCAATATTCAACAGTTTCAAATACCAAATTGGTATTAATTTGTATCAAAATATTTAAAAATAATGAAGAACCTAAACATGTGGGCCCAGAATGTCAGGTCTAGTACATTCTTTTTTTAGCTCTGGTGGCCATCTTGTTCATCAGAGTGGACCGATCTTAGCTATTTTGGAATGGTATCACTAGCCAACATTCCTTCCAAGTTAGAAGCAAATTTACAATGTTTTTCTATTTTAGACATTGTTCATCAGAGCGGGATAGTTTAATAGCTATTTTGGTAGAGAGTCATCTGACTTTCCTATGAAGTTTGAATGAAATTGGTCCAAGGTAGTTGTCTTTTGAAGATTTTTTTCTATTTTTATCTCTGGCAGCCATCTTGTTTGTCACAGTGAAACAATTTTAGCTATTTTGGTAGGGAGTCACCTACATAGCATTCCTGGGAAGTTTGGATCTAATTGGCCCAAGGGTTTAGGAGTAGTTCGCTTTTGACGCAAATTTGCAATGTTTTTCTATTTATAGCTATGGTGGCCATTTTGCCCTGCATAGCGGGATTATTTTAACTATTTTGGTAGAGGGTCAACTAAGCAATATTCCTATGAAGTTTGAATGGCATTGGGTACAGAAGTTGTCTTTTGAAGATTTTCTTTCTATTTTTAGCTCTGATAGCCATCTTGTATATATCAGAGCGGCACTATTTTAGCTATTTTGGTAGGGTGTGACCTACTTAACATTCTTGTGAAGTTGACCCAAGGGTTAAAGAGGAGTTTGCCTTTGAAGCAAATACATGTATATATATATATGATGTCATCGTGGCTACTTTGCTCAACAGAGTAGAACCGTTTTAGCTATTTTGGTAGAGGGTCACCCGAGCAAGATTCCAATGAAGTTTGAATGAAATTAGCCCAAGGGTACAGGAGTTCATTTTTAGCTCTGGTGGCCATCTTGTTTGTCGGAGCAGTACGATTTTAGCTATTTTGGTAGGAAGTCACCTAGGCAACATTCCTGGGAAGTTTGAATTAAATTGGCCCAAGGGTTTATGAGTTTGTGTTTGTAGCAAATTTACGATATTTATATATTTTTAGCTCTGGCGGCCATTTTGCTCATGGGAGCAGAACTGTTTTAGCTATTTTAGTAGAGGGTCACCTAAGCAACATTCGTTTTAAGTTTGAATTAATTTGGCCAAAGGGTACAGTTGTCATTAAAAGATTTTTCTATTTTTAGCTCTGGCGGCCATCTTGCTTATTGAAGCCAAACAATTTTAGCTATTTTGGTAGGGAGACACCTAGGTGACATTCCAATGAAGTGTGAATCAAATTGGCCCAAAGGTATAGGAAGAGGTGTCGTTTTTAAAGATTTTATTATTTTTGGCTCCGGTGGCAGTCTTGTTCAATGGACGAACGATTTTAGCTATTTTGGAAGAGGGTCACCTAAGCAACATTCTTGTGAAGTTTAATTGAAACTAGAATTTGTTTTTCTACAAAAACAGATGTCTCCCCCGTTTTTGACCTCTAAGTATAACCTTGACATTGGAGGTATTGAGCCGGGTCTTGTGTGCAACACATCATCTAATGAAGATAAATATTTCTGCAAAGTAACTTTAAAAATGTTCAAAAAATTTCAAAGGGCAATAACTCTTGAAAGGGGCATAATCCAGATGAGAAAAAAAATACGCGTCAGCTTATTTTCCATTAGGAATGCATATATGAAATTTCAAAACCATAGCATAAACAGTTCTAAAGTTATGCTATGCATCCCTTTTAGCATTCATTACAATGGGCACAAATTACCAAAATGACAAAGGGCCATAACTCATAAAGTATTTTTCAGAATTTTGTCAAAAGTTAATCAGTTCATATACTCATCACCATCAATATACTCAACAACTTTCAAGGCTCTAGCTCCAATAGTGTTTGAGAAATTCTGCTGACAAGATTTTATTGAAAAAATTTCAAAGGGCAATAACTCTTGAAAGGGGCATAATCCGGACGAGAAAAAAAATACGCGTCAGCTAATTTTCCATGAGGAATCCATATATGAAATTTCAAAACCCCAGCATACACGGTTCTAAAATTATGCTATGCATCACTTTTAGCATACATTACAATGGGCACAAATTACCAAAATGACAAAGGGCCGTAACTCACAAAGTATTTTTCAGAATTTTGTCAAAAGTTGAACAGTTCATCAACTCATCACCACCAATATATTCACCAATTTTCAAGGCTCTAGCTCCAATAGTTTTTGAGATATCTTGCTGACAAGATTTTATTAAAAAAATTTCAAAGGGCAATAACTCTTGAAAGGGGCATAATCCGGACGAGAAAAAAAATACGTGTCAGCTAATTTTCCATGAGAAATCCATATATGAAATTTCAAAACCCTAGCATACACGGTTCTAAAGTTATGCTATGCATCACTTTTAGCATACATTACAACTGGCACAAATTACCAAAATGACAAAGGGCCGTAACTCACAAAGTATTTTTCGGAATTTTGTCAAAAGTTAATCAGTTCATCTACTCATCACCACCAATATATTCACCAACTTTCCAGGCTCTAGCTCCAATAGTTTTTGAGATATCTTGCTGACAAGATTTTATTAAAAAAAAATTTCAAAGGGCAATAACTCTTGAAGGGGGCATAATCCGGACGAGAAAAAAAATACGCGTCAGCTAATTTTCCATGAGGAATCCATATATGAAATTTCAAAACCCTAGCATACACGGTTCTTTAGTTATGCTATGCATCAAAAGTGTAACGGACAGATGAAGGGACAAACGAACCAGAACCAATATGCCCCTCCAACTTTTTCAAAGTTGGAGGCATAAAAAGGCCCCTTTTTGTTCAAAATCCATCTAAAAATAAGAAAGTTATTGACAGAACACAAAAAAGGCCCCTTTTTTTACCTTTAACCTCTATGTATGACCTTGACCTTTCTGGTACCAAACTGGGTCATAAGTGCAACACATCATCTCATGGTGTTTAACATTTCTGCCAAGCAATTTCAAAATCCATCTAAAAATAAGAAAGTTATTGACCAAACACGAAAAAAAGGCCCCTTTTTTGACTTTTGACCTCTATGTATGACCTTGACACTTGAGGTATCAAACTGAATCATGCATGCAACACATCGTCTCATGATAGTTAACATTTTTGCCAAGTAACTTCAAATTCTATCTAAAAATAAGCAAGTTATTGACAAAACTGGAAAAAAGGCCCCTTTTTTACCTTTGACCTCTAAGTATGACCTTGACCTTTGAGGTACCAACCTGGGTCATGCACACAACACATCGTCTTATATTGGTTAACATTTCTGCCAAGTGATTTCACAATCCATCTCAAAATAAGAAAGTTATTGACAAAACACGAAAAAAAGGCCCCTTTTTTGACCTTTGACCTCTAAGTATGACCTTGACCTTCGAGGTACTGACCTGCCTGATGCACACCACACATCGTCTCATGGTTGTTAATATTTCTGCCAAGTACTTTTAAAATCCATCTCAAAATAAGAAAGTTATTGACAAAACACGAAAAAAAAGGCCCCTTTTTTGACCTTTGACCTCTAAGTATGACCTTGACCTTTGAGGTACTGACCTGCCTGATGCACACCACACATCGTCTCATGGTGGTTAATATTTCTGCCAAGTAATTTTAAAATTCATCTCAAAATAAGAAAGTTATTGACCAAATACGAAAAAAAGGCCCCTTTTTTGACCTTTGACCTCTAATTATGACCTTGACCTTTGAGGTACCGACCTGATTCATGTGCACCACACATCGTCTTATGGTTGTTAATATTTCTGCCAAGTAATTTTAAAATACATCTGAAAATAAGAAAGTTATTGACCGGACACGATTTGCCCATACATATATACATACCAACAAACTTCCAAGGGAGATAATTCAAAAAGTATAAATGCGAGAGTTATAGTTCTTGCGCACTGCACGTCGTCTAATGCTGATTTATATTTATACTAAGTTTCGTGACGATAGCTCCAACGGTTTTCAAGTTATAGAGCGGACACGAATGTGTGACAGACAGACGGACAGACAGACAGACGGACAGACAGACAGACGGACAGACAGACAGACAGACGCCCGGGGGAAAAACAATATGTCTCTCCGAAAAAATTTTTTTCGGGGGAGACATAATTGACCCAAGGCTTCAGGAGGAGTTTGCATTTGAAGCAAATTGTTGACGTCGCACAACAGGCACAGTTCATAATAGCTCACCATGAGAACTTCGTGCTCAGGCGTGTTAAAGAGTGAATAAAGTGATGAGGTGGTTGTGGAGCTTCTTTTCTACATCTTTCACTCTGGACATGTTGCTCAGGAAGAAAGTATGGCCAAAATGCAGAAAAAGTATAAAACGACTTTTGGCTGGACTTTATAAGCATGCAATGCAGAAGTATACACGCTGTGACAGGGTACATTTCTTCGACATATCTTTGATGGCACGACTGATTTCACTGTTCACTATGATTCCTTGCAGAACTTTCTCACCAATTACCTGTTGATATTTGGTCGAGTGTATCCCTCCTCCTCGTCGTCAGTAGCCAAGACACGACAACTCCGTTGACATCAACTCGTGCCTATCAATTTCAGTGTTTTTTTTTCCAAAACCATAATAAAATAGTGTTCACATTCTTCCTCCAAATGGAAGGTATCAATAAACATTCATCCAAAACAAACATTCAATGCTCAATTTGAGCAAGGATTAACAACTTCTACAGAATTCAAGAGAAGACATATCAAATATGGGAGCACCATGTGCTCAAATTTTTGTTTATGTTCTATATAACATGATAAATATCATTTTAATCAACTCGGTTTTGTTTACGAGTCATCATTATTGGTTTTAGTGTAAATATTTTTGATATTTTTTTTTTTTTTTTGTAATATTTTGTGTTTGTTTTTTTTATTTAATATGTATACTTTAAGCTAAGAAATGTAGATGATTAATCCCATGCATAGGCGCCTGGTCTTCTGACATCAGAAGCTGATGTGAAAGGGAGAAAAAAAGAAAGAAAAGTTAGTCTGACATAGAAAAATAAAGTGGATAACAATTTTCAAGTGATACCTAGCACTGATGAATGACTTGTTTTAATATTGTTTTTATTTAGTTGCCGTGAATTTGATGAGTTCCAGATAAGAGTACTTTATATAGCACAGTTCACAGGTTAGCTTTGTACAAGTCTGTACAAGGTCTTGATCATTTCTCATCAATATTAGACGACTTAAAAGTCTGGCTGATCATTTCTCAGGGATGTTAACCAGTCTTGTACAGAGAGATATCTTCCAAATAATATATAGCACAAGTCCATTGTCGTTTTGGTTGTATTCCCCAACCCCCTCAAGATTTATTTGAAAAATGGCTGAGCTATTTGCAAACACAGTCCACCCTGATCAGATGCCTCTTTCTGTGGCATCTGATCTGGGCCTGCATTGTTTAACAATTATCCATTTTTTGGTTTCCAGTACATAATGGATAAACATGCAGTCATAAGTGGCATCAAAATTTGGTGCTGGATGTCCATGTTTTCAGTGTCCAACAATATAATTACAGTAGAACTTCAATGGCTCGAACTCTAGGACAATGCTGTTTGAGACTTGCATTTCAAGCCACTGAGGGTTACAGCCAGGAGGCACAGAAGGGTTCATTTTGGGACATATTTTCGGTGTTTTGTAATAAGAATGTATGTTGTGAGTACTCAACAGAATTTCCTCAAGGCAATTCTAAAGAGTACATACAGCATACATTGGCAAGATAAAGTCGAAAATCTAATTATCCCAGACTTAAATACCCCAGGGACTCCGTTTTGACTCTGCCAGGGTACACAAACCATAGATGTTCTACTGTAATTATGGTAATCCAGGATTAACCTTTTTTATCCTGTTTTCAAGTATTAATGTTTCGCTAATACCTCTCCATTCTTATACTTAAACAGCCAAGCTGTTCAAAGCTACTGAAGTTCAACATTAGCAGGGATATTTCCAGGATGGAGGATACTACAAGTTAAACGATGAAACTGAATAAGAGTTAAGCTGGGGCCCCTATGTAAGCTTTCAACTATGGTTCATGCTTATACCACTTAAGATTGTAAGGACACCCGAGCCCATCAAAATTCCAAGTAGCCATGCAATTAAATGGGACATGGGCCCTGGGCTCATTTTTAAGGCCCATCATAATTTTTCACCAGACATATCCCTGCATTACAATATTAAACTTTCAGCTCAGTAAAGCCATTTTTGCTTAAAAAAAGCTTGCAAAAGCATCCAATCTTTTTCTGAAATACTTTAAAGTCAAACATTTTTTTTCGTTAACGTTTTGAACATAAAAAGTTTGAAAAGCTAACAATGCTCCAAGTATTGTGTAATTTGATGTAATATTTTGTACGAATTAGTATAGTTCAGTTGCTTCAGGAAGCATGTGCAGTTTTAACCTAGAGTTACAGAGATCAGCCTCGACATCTGGGAACTGAACATTATCATTTAAGTTGGCAGTCTGAAGTTGGTTTTACTTTCAGACTGACAAGACATTTCAACCCTATTTTTTCCTCTCATTTTTTGTTTTGAGAGGGACAGTGTCTCCTTATTTTTCCAAAATTCTTTCAGATGATGAAAATGCCAGAGTTCAAGATTTTACCATCTTTATAGTGGTTTAGATTGTATTGTTTAGTTGTTTGGTTTTCTAGTTTTTCACTTCTTATCTGGAACTCTCAACAATGATATATATGCAAATCCTCAAAATTCCTAAACCGAGCCAACTTTAAACCTTTACCACAACATTTCAATGAGTAGCGATTCTTCAGATATGCATACAATACAGTGCAACCACTAATAGAATGGATATATCTGCCATAGGAGACGATACATTTGCTTCCCTGTAATCAAAACGTTCCAAAACTGTCATCTACTCTTGGGAAAATTTACTCCTCAGAAACAAATTTCATCCCAACTGCCAACGCTGAGGACAACAGTGTTTTGATTAGTCTCGACTAAAGTATATCTATTCTCCTTAATAAGGCAAGATCTTTGGCTCCATGAAGCCTCATCTATGTCCCTTTAATATCACCTCGGCCCAGTTAACCAAATATGTTCAATAAAAGGGATAGCCTGGTTAGCTTAAGCTAATTATGTGACCCAAATATAACTCTTCCGATGTGGAGATTTTGCTGGAAAAATTCGAGGCTTAAAACTACTTTTTTTTTTTTTAGCCAAAAATATAAGCAAATTTACCATGCCAAATGGTTAGTTTTAACAATATGTTAACTAACAATACTTAAGTTTTGAACAACCTGGCTGCAGTTGTTCAAAACTACTGATGTCATTAGTAACGTATCACAAATATGATCATAAAATATGGCAAATTTGTTAATATTTTTGCAGAAAAAATGTGAGCAGCTTCTGTAAATTATTCAAATGCTGCACACATTTTTAAGCAAAAATACCAGAGTATTAGATATTGTACTTTAATTCAAAAACAGTTAACAATTTGACCACAAATGAGCTGGTTAAGCTAACGATGCTTTGAACAACTGGTCCCTGTATGCAAATGGTGAAATTTCTGAGGAGACTTAGAAACAACAGACTAGACGGTACCTTCAAATTTTGCCTTTTCACATGCAATAACCGGGTCGGTTTTTCCGTTGTGTCAGTTGGCCAAGTTAATTTTTATGCGTTGCTAACATCTTAAATGAAAACTTTCATGCCCTTTTTCTATAAAGTAACCTTAATACATTTTGCTTTGATATTTTTACACCCATAACAGTGTCTTTAGAATCAATTTTTATATTTTTCTTTTGATTAAATTTTGTGTATTTTTGTCAGTGTTTTCAATAAGAAGTATTTTTGTCGATAATTTGTTCTGTCCAAAGACACGTCCAAACTGTAAATAATAAGAAAGCCAAAGACAAAAGTTCAGAACAAGATTAAAAGCCATGATTTTATTCCACTGAATGACAATGAAATGTGAATTTCAATTTCACACAAAATAAATGCCAAAGAGAAATGAACATACAAAGACATCTACATCATTAATTTACATATAACATGATCTAACTCAACGCTGAAGTCTTGAGAACAATCATTACAAAAAAATGATGCCCATTTGTTACATAGAATTGAATTTCACAATTTTAGGAACAAATGTTTTCTAGAAGTCAATTTTCAAGTGCACAATTAGTGAATTTCGTATATATTTTTAAGTATTTTTCGAATACTTTTTCGACAAAATTTCTATTTACAAATCAGCATTCAGCGATAAAGGCCTGAATAAGAAATACTGCTGCTAAAGGCTCAATAGCCAAAGAGATTCTAAATGTACACAACTTGAGGGAAATTTTACGTCTATATCCAAATATTTGATTCACTTGCACTTAATTTTCATCCGATTCCAGCAGAATAGGACTTGACCAAAATCAGATGGCCATATGCTCCAAATAAGGGCAATCACAATGGTATAACTTGAGAAAGGCTTCCAACTTGTTATTCTAACACTTGGACTGACTGACGATAATTTTACACCACGTTAAAAATATCCAAATATGTATGGGTATTTACAAGTGCTGACGACCTAACGGCCTACTAGCCATGTATTGGCCATGACTTATTGGTACGGTACATGACCTTATCCTATCACCAGTTTTGCCCATAAGAATCCTGATACCACTGTGAATCACTGCCACCGCTGTAACCAGACCCATATCCTGACTGTGTAAGAGGTTGTTGGGCTATAGGCTGTGCACCCCACTCTCCTTTCCTTTTTTTCGGTATAATAATTGTGTCTGGAGCAGCTTTTCTTTTCCCCCCTCTTGCCATAGGTCCCTGCTGGCCTCTTCCTGCTGGTGCCCCTCTCCCTCTTGCTGGCCCACCCCGGCCTCCACGCAGCCCTCTTGGGCCTCTAGCAGCAGCTCCTTGTGCCCCTCTAGGCCCACCGAGGGACGGTGGGTGTACGCCTCCGCGGCCGCGACCTGGCTGCCAAAAACAAAACACGAGAATATTTAAATTAAAGCTCTGTGTGTAAAGCCACATAAAAAGAGCACATTCTACAAATACTCTTAAGATTTATAGACAGCCTTATAGTGTAGCAATTAATGCATAATCCAGTATCCATCAGTTCTTGGTATTGAATAGTTTTTTCATTGCAGTTGGAAGGGTAAAAAAGCTTTTAATCCAAATGTCAAATCCTGATAAGATGGAAGCCGAAAGCTGACTTGGCAACAATTATATACATACGATTTGCTCTGAAAGCTAGTAAGTCCAGTGCACAGACTTTATATTCTCGGTCAAATGATAGGAGCTAAACGTTGCCAATTTTGGCTCGGTTGCTTGAAGCAGCCTTAGTTTAAGCTTGTTGGTGGTCAAACTGTTTTAGCAAGTACACATCGTACTAATCCTATGTATTCGAACAGACAGGCCTAAGCAAATAGTGCAGACAAAGAGGAGGCGTCTCATCAGGGTCTACACTACTTTCCACTCACCCAGCTATTTTTAGACAACATCAGGAAGTAAACTGTACTTGTTCAAATTTTAGAACAAGACTGGTAAGAGCCGAGATGTCCAAATACTTAGGGTAAATATCTAATACTGGGTATTTTTGCTGGAGTTGGTGTTTTCAAAAGCTACTCACATTTTTCACCAAAAATATATTAATAGAAGTTAATTAGTCACATTAAATGATCAAATTTTAATGACTAAGTTTTATTTCATCTTCAGGAGGCCGTCATGCGGAAAACAAATTATTTGCCTAAATCGCAACATAAGGGTGCGAATTGCAGCCGCACAAAATCGATTTAAGCCCCTCACGGCCCCTAGCGGAATTTGTTGTACTGACCGTTTCAAGGCGGTTCTTCTGTCACGGTTTATTTTTGCTATTGTTTATCTTTGAGTGTGTGTATCACTTATATATAT
Source organism: Lucinisca nassula (assembly GCA_963580285.1). Classification (NCBI taxonomy): domain Eukaryota; kingdom Metazoa; phylum Mollusca; class Bivalvia; order Lucinida; family Lucinidae; genus Lucinisca; species Lucinisca nassula. Next base: position 1,536,987 of record OY757013.1, on the reverse strand, counting down.
TTTTTTTTTCATTTTGTGGTATACAACTGTCCTTTTGGCTTTCCGCTACTGCGGTCTCCATCAGGGTCTACTTATTTCATGTTTGTGTTTTTTTCCTTTGGTGTATCTGGTGGGGGCTGTGGTTTAATTGTATTGATTCCTGATCATTGCCTTCACTTTTATTTTCATTCCATTTAAAACCCTCCAGTGCTAAAGAAACTTGTGTTATCTAATATTTTATGGTCATAATTTTTCAGCCTTATTTGGCTTGAAATGTCTTTCCAGCTGATGATAAGCATGTAATGGTTTTGAAAATGGTGTCAGCAAAGGGCTTTCAGGGTTGGCCGACAAAATTCTTGTGTAACATAAAGAGTGGACTTACTGGCGGCATACCCATTCCTCGACCACGCCCCCTCATTGGGGGTGCATATCCTCCATAGTAGTCATAATCATCATAACCATAACCGTAGTAGTCATCGTAATAATCTGTAAATAAACAGTTTCAAACTAGAATTGTTTTCTAAGAAAACAGATGTCCCCCCACCACACTCATTATTTCAGCCCTGTGACCTTGAAAATTAGGTCAAGGTCACCAAAATCTAACCAGTTCTTAAGATCAGCCCACTGATATAATGTACCTAGGTTGAACCAAATCCATCCACTGGTTCAGGAGATAGAGTGCAGACAAGGCAATTTTCATTGCCTTGTCTGCACTCTAAGTCCCGTGGTGACCTTGAAAATTAGGTCAAGGTCACCAAGGTCAAGGTCACCAACATCTAGTCACCAACATCTAATCAGTTCTTAAGACCAGCCCACTGATATAATGTACCAAGTTTGATCAAAATTCATCCACTGGTTCAGGAGAAAGAGTGCAGACAAGCCAATTTTTAAAAGTCTAACTCCCGTTGTGACCTTGAAAATTAGGTCAAGGTCACCAAAAGCTAATCAGTTCTTAAGACCATCCAACTGATATAATTTATCAAGTATGAACCAAATCCTTCCATTGGTTCAGGAGTTAGAGTGCAGACAAGCTTTTTTGGTCTAAAATTTGACAATGGTTTCAGCCCTTGACCTTGAAAATTAGGTCAAGGTCACCAAAATCTAATCAGTACTTTTCCCCCTCCCAATGGTGTATCTGTGTAAGTTTAATCAAAATCCATCCATCCATTCAGGAGATAGAGTGCAGACAAGAGGCAACGCCGACAGGATCTGCACCAAAACCAATATGTCCCCCTCCCTTTCGGGTGGGGGGACATAATTACAACCGGTTACCAGGACAAAGTTAACCCTCTTTACACAGACATTTGTTGTATTTACAAAACTTGTTAAAATGACAATTGAATTTCAATGGAATGAATCCTTAACAGCCGGCATTACTCTGGCTGAAATTCCCGTATCCATTTTCCTGAAGGACTCTTGTAATGAAATATTTTATAAGTGTTATAGATATTTGCCGGAATCGTGTTGGTGAAGTTATAAATGTCCACAACATTTGTTTCTTGAATTTATTAAGAGATAAAAGGCCTCAATTACCTCGTCTTTTTTTATAACGGCAGATTGATTATAACTGCATAATGTTAGCAAATACTGTCATTATAACAAAGGTCCTCTGTGATATTGTCAATTTGTCATATTTTATTTCAAACACAACAAGGTTGATTTGTTTGATTTAATGTTTAACATCCCCGTCAACACTATAAAGGTCATTTTGGAGACGCTGCTTCCAATTTTGTGGGACTTTTACCCGACAATGAGATGAAATGACATCTCAAGCCCTGTCGCCCAATGAAACTAATAGGCTTTATAACCATGGACGGTCGAACTCACACCGCTTTGCCTGGGCAGGCTTAGATCCTCTAAGCAGTTAACCAGTACTCGTGTGCGGTCAGATTGAGCTCTGCGTGGAAGCATCATGCAGCCCATTTTTTCTTCAAGCCCCAGTGGGCGGGGGCCGACAACAAGGTTGAAGTTTTTTTTTGTTTTTTTTTTTTGTCAGCAAGGGAGCATTATCCCTTAAGATACCAATCACAACAATTGTTGTCTCCATTACTTTAGATTGTTGCAAATGAAGAGCAGTCTGGTCAGAGTCCACACATCACAATTATCAGATGGCTTCTGAATAAGCTCATTCAGTTTATGAGTTTGTCGCTAGGGCTGGCTAATCGGGAGCTGAAAATATAATCGATTATCATTCCTGTGCGATCAATAATCAATTAGAAATCACTGAAGATTTTGTCATAATTTTAGCCTGTCTTGGCTTTCTGTCTGAGCATGTCTCTTACCATATGCTGTACTTTGACATGTATTTAAACAGACAGACCCGTGCAAACGGTGGAGACCCAGATGAGACCCCGCAGTACGCGTCGTCTCATCTGGGTCTGCACTGTTTGCCACTCTTACAGCTATTTTAGGCACAACTTTGGGTAGTAAATAGTACTTATCAAATAATCGATTGCAAGCAAATCAGTATTGATTTTCATTTTTGTGGAATTTATCGATTGAATAATAGATTATTCGACTAATCGTGCCAGCCTTATTTGTCGCAATAATATGCATAAAGTAATCTGATTGGTTGATAATCGGTAGTGGGTGTGGCATAATTAAATATTCAGCAGGTCAAGGGTTAATGAGCTTTCTTACTCCTCATTTTAAGTATAATACACTGCCAGTGTTCATGAAGACAATATAAAGGATGGAATTCATAGACTTTTCAAGTTTATTAAAAGGCCGCAGGCAAGGTGCCCCTGATTAATGTCAATCTGTGGTGAATATGCCTTTTAACATATATATGTCCTTAGCAGGGGCTTGTAAAAATAGATGGGCTGCATGATGCTTCCATGCAGAGCTGAAACATTTTAAACCGACTGCACAAGAGTACTGGCAAACCGCTTAGAGGATCTAATCCTACCCAGGCAAAGCAATGCGAGTTGGACCGTCCATGCTTATAAACCCTATTGGTTTCATTGAGTGAGGATGTGTATTTTGTGATTAAATTTTAAGATGAAACTTGCCCGACATACTAGTATTACCTGGTGGAGGTGGGCGTCTCATTCCACGTCCATGTGGTGGTGGCATCATACGTCCTGGAGGTCCCCAGTACCCATCATCATAACTGAAAAACAGTTAAACTTCTCTAGCATTATCCTTTTTTTGAGAAATAGGCAAAATCAAGCAACAAAGGATTATATCTGTATGGGAGCTAATATATAAACGGGTGAATCACAATATTGTGGCTTTTTTAAATTTCAGCATGTTATATCAGCCTTACTGTTAGAGATTTGACTTTAAATTTGAATTTATTCCATAGAAACTTAGCAATGCATGTGGCTCAGATGTTCAAAATAAACTAGAAATGGTGTTTGTAAAACACAATGCCCCCAACCTTTGCTTGTCCCTAGATGGCAAAATATTCAACAAATATTGTTAAAGACTCAAAAACATACAACAAGAATTCCCCAGAAGGCTATGTTGCGCCTGTCACCAAACCATGAAATCTAGGTCAAGGTCAAACATGGATGCCTGCATAAAAATTTCACTCCTAGTTGCAAGCATGTACCAAGTATCATCAATGAAACTCCTAAACGAGAATTCTATGTTATTTAATTAAAGGGGAAATAATTCAAGAAGGGGAGATAATTTGGACAAGAAAAAAAATACTGGTCAACTATTTTTTCATGAGGAACCCATATATGAAATTTCAAAACACTAGCATACACGGTTCTAAAGATATGCTATGCACCAGAAAGAAACACAATTGAGAGGCAAAAAATTATAAAGGGCCATAACTTTAACAAAATTTTATAGAATTGGTTGAAAATTTAATCAGGTAGTCTCCTCCTTAGTCCCAATCACTATACCATGTATCAGGGCTGTAGCTTAAATACTTTTTGAGATATCTTGCTAACGAGAATTCTATGTTTTTTAATTAAAGGGGAAATAATTCAAGAAGGGGAGATAATTTGGACACGAAAAAAAATACGGGTCAACTATTTTTTCATGAGGAACTCATATATGAAATTTCAAAACACTAGCATACACGGTTCTGAAGATATGCTATGCACCAGAAAGCAACACAATTGAGTAGCAAAAAATTACAAAGGGCCATAACTCTAACAAAATTTTATCGAATTGGTTGAAAATTTAATCAGGTAGTCTCCTCCTTAGTCCCAATCACTATACCAAATATCAAGGCTGTAGCTCAAATACTTTTTGAGATATCTTGCTAACGAGAATTCTATGTTATTTAATTAAAGGGGAAATAATTCAAGAAGGGGAGATAATTTGGACAAGAAAAAAAATACGGGTCAACTATTTTTTCATGAGGAACCCATATATGAAATTTCAAAACACTAGCATACACAGTTCTAAAGATATGCTATGCACCAGAAAGCAACACAATTGAGTGGCAAAAAATTACAAAGGGCCATAACTCTAACAAAATTTTATAGAATTGGTTAAAAATTTAATCAGGTAATCTCCTCCTTAGTCCCAATCACTATACCAAATATCAAGGCTGTAGCTCAAATACTTTTGAGATATCTTGCTAACGAGAATTCTATGTTATTTAATTAAAGGGGAAATAATTCAAGAAGGGGAGATAATTTGGACAAGAAAAAAAATACGGGTCAACTATTTTTTCATGAGGAACCCATATATGAAATTTCAAAACACTAGCATACACGGTTCTAAAGATATGCTATGCACAAGAAAGCGTGACGTACGAACGGACGGACAAGCCAGAAGCAATATGCCCCCCAACTTTTTTAAAGTTGGGGGCATAATGAATGGTCTAGCTACTTTTTCATATTGTCAGCAGCCATCAAAGACCCCCCAAAATGGCATATTTTCACCGTTATGGGTTGCACTTTAAAAAATACCATTTTACAAACAAATTTTAAATAATAATGCATGGCAAACAGGTTATTTTTTCAATTTCAGTAATATAGAAAATTGTCTGAAGAAAATTTTGATATATAATTTCTTGATATGCGCTAAAAACTTTTCAAGATATCACCATAATTATAGAGGCGGTACTTCGTTATACATTTCAAGACTTTGAACACAACCCTCTGGTTATGCACACCATACCCATAGGAGAGTGGTGTTTACTTTATTGAAATTCCTTAAAAATGATCTATTAAGAATGTCATAGTGGTAGAAATCATATTGTTCTCCCCTGCTGATTATTAATAAATTTCAGGATCACTTATCAGGAAAACAACAGTCAAAAAAAAAGTGGTAGTGTCCGTAACCATGATACATTTTGTTACTGCCAGTAGCTTTGTTTGAATAAAAAATTCTGTTTTTAATACTTTGTGTATAATAACCTTTAGTGAAACACAGTTAGTATTTTTTCCAACAACTAACCATCCTCTGTGAACGATTTTGTGGTTACGGACACTACAAAAATGTTGTAGTGTCCGTAACCTGAAAACAAACGCCTTTCTACTGATATCGATATTAAAATCTGGGAAACATTACTTTAATAATACTTTTCAAAATGATATTATATGTCTTCAGACTAATCAATTATAACTCAATTGTTCCAAATGGATGACACAACAATGTACACTTTTTGATGCAAAATTGCGCAATAATTTTTAAAAATTGCATCTCCATGAAAAAAAATAAAACTGGTGTGTCTACATGGTTGTTGACTGTCTTATTTTGAAGTTTTATGACAGAGTAAGTATTCTCTATAATAATAAAGCAGAAGAATCTAATTAGCAAAGTCCCAAGGGTATCTGAAGAGGATAAGTAATCAGCTACTATGTTCTTGTAGTGTCCGTAACCATAATCTATGGGGTCACACATCAGTAACATTTGTGAATAAACGTCTGATCATTGGCAGGTATAAGTTTTAATTTCATCTAGAAATAATGCACTGGATGCTAAAATAGCCACTGGAATTATTATTATTATTGTTTTTTTAATTTTTTTTTTCATAATTTAATAGAAAATCATATAATTAGGGGGCCAGCAGAGCGAAACTGCATGAACGTTCTGGTTTTATTTTACAAACAAGGTAGGCTTGTGCAAAAATACTAGCAGTTCTTTAAATTAATACATTCCATAGGCGTTGAATATCTGAAGTTTTGATACATCTCTCAAGAACTAAATTGGTTACGGACACTACAAGAAATTTCAATATCTAGTTTACGCATTATACTTATATTCCAGTTTCTTTGAAACACATATTCCTGTATCAATTTTAACTCTTTAATTTATTGGTTTATTGTCGCTTTTTTTTTTGGCGTGTTTTTTTTTCACATTACAATAACACACCCGTGTGACATAGTGCATTCTTTTCTATCTTTAAAATAGTTACTTTTTGATTTACGATATTTTACTGGTTTGAACTCCAAACATAGCCTGTTGGTGCTCATTAGAACTGCATCATTGTTTGTTTGATTTTAGGTTTAATGTCCCAGTCAACACTATATAGGTCATTTGGGAGACATTGCTTTCAATTTGTGAGACTTTTACCCGACACTGAGATGAAATGACATCCCAAGCTCTACCGCCAAATGAAACCAATAAGGTTTATAAGCATGGACTGTCTGACTTGCACACTGTTCCTAGGCAGGCTTGGACCCTCTAAGCAGTTGATTTGCCAGTATTCATGGGTGGTCGGCTTCAGCTCTGTGTGGAAGCATCATACACCCCAATCTATTTCACCACGCCCGAAGGGCAGGGACTGAGGTTTAAAGGCCCCATCAACACTATATAGGTCATTTTAATTTTTTGAGATGTTGCCTCTAATTTTGTGGATTTTTTTTACCCCGCGCTTAGATGAAATGACATCTCAAGGCCTGCCGCCCAATGAAGCCAATAGGGTTTATATGCATGGGCAGTCTGACTCTCATCACTTCGCCTGGGCAGGTTTAAACCTAAGCCGTTTACCAGTACACATATTTTAGAAGGTCTAAGTCTGTCCAGGCAAAGTGATACTGTATGTAAGTCATGTGCGGTCGGATTCAGCTCTGCATGGAAGCACCATGCAACCCAATCTATTTTTTCAATCATGAAATGTTCAAATGTCTAGCTTTTAACTTGTAAATACATGTATGCTAAATTGTTAATTGTTGTTATGTTTATCAAATTCTAGTCTCCTTACCTAACATGAAATGTTCAAATTTCAAATTTTTAACCTTTAACTTGTTAATATATTGAATTATTAACTGTTATGTTTATCAAATTCTAGTCTTCATCACAGGGCAATTGTAAAAGCTATACTGAAATCGTAAACCAAAATTTATTTTGCATCATATACATCTTTTGTTTGATTTGAGGTTTAACGTCCCCGTTAACACTGTATAGGTCATTTTGGAGACGTTGCTTCCAATTTTGTGGGACTTTTACCCGACATTGAGATGAAATGACATCTCAAGCCCTGCTGCCCAATGAAACCAATAGGGTTTATAAGCATGGACGGGCCAACTCCCACTGCTTTGCCTGGGCAGGCTTAGATCCTCTAAGCGGTCTACCAGTACGCGTGTGTGGGTCGGTTTCAGCTCTGCGTGGAAGCATCATGCAGTCCATCTATTTCTTCAAGCCCCGATGGGCGGGGGCCAGTTATATACATCTACTTCTTTGTATCAAATATTTAACATGTCTGACAATTTTACATAGCTATATATACTGTAAGTTTTTTTTTGTTTGATTTGAGGTTTAGCGTCCCTGTCAACACTGTATAGGTCATTTTCGAAATGTTGCTTCCAATTTTGTGGGACTTTTAGTCTTTTACCCGATATTGATATAAAATGATATCTCAAGCCCTGTTGCCCAATGAAACCAATAGGGTTTATAAGCACAGAAGGTCTGACTTGCACCACTATGACTGGACAGGCTTAGATCCTATAAGTGGTTTACCAGTATTTCTGTGCGGTTGGTATTAGCTAATCCTGGAGGCATCATGCAGCTCATCTATTTCTTCAAGCCTCGATGGGCAGGGGGCCTATGTAACAAAAAAAAAATAATGTTTGCTTTTGGTGACAATTAATAGTTGAAAAATGTACATTCCTGGTGTTTTTTTTTTTTTTTTTTACTTATCATCTGATTTTGGAGACCATTATAAATTAAATTTGCTTTATACAAAGACCTGATACATGAATGTACGATTTAGCTATTTGATTCGCCTAAAAATGCTGTAGTGTCCGTGACATTTTGCACCACTTAAGTTTCAAAATTTAAAAGTTGCTGGATATTTATCAAATTTTCATCCTATAGGTTGGCTTAAATTGTGTTATGAATTAATTTCTATTTGATTTGCTTAGCATATTAATTTTATATTCTTAAATCAGGGTTTCACTTTTTTGTACATTATGTGTTTCCGTTTATTGGGACCTTCTATGTTAAATTTCAAACATTCCAGCAAATATTTTCCTGTTTAATTTATTTTGTAATTTATTTTATATTTTTTTCACTGCATATTTCTTTAAAAAAAGTAAACAGTTGATTGAAATTTGAAAAAAATGAAGCATTGTTAAATTTGTAGTGTCCGTAACCATTTTAGCTGTGATAAATCTTCTGATTTTTTTTCCATTCAACTTATGTCCAAAGAACTACATCTTGTTTTCAGTTTGTGCATATGACTTTGATGTCTAGTTTAAATAAGTTTTATTTGGAATGATTGGCTTATCCGGATTATCATAACAAAGTTTTGGCTTATTATTTGTGTGTCTTGAACAGTGATGGCAACTTATGTGCATTATTTTTTCTTCAAGCTTTATTACTTTTGCAAAGACTGATTATTTTTACTTGTTAGTGTTCCTAGTCAAGTTTAAAGCAAAGTTAATAAAGTTTAATATGGTTAATGTTGTTTAGCTAGTGTTATGCACACCCTGTAGTGTCCGTAACCACTTTCCACCCACATACATGTGAAGCATCAAAAAACACATTTGTACCACTCTCCGCCCGAAAAGCTGCAAATGCTATACATTTAGGATACTAACCCCTATGAAAAAAATGTTTTTATAAGAATTGTGCAAAGTTGATTTTTTGCTACCAGGTGCAACCTAGGTGGCCACAATACTGTGATTTACCCGAAAGCATCTAGCCTTATTGGTCCATTTTATTTTTGTTTGTTTCAAAGACCTGTCAAGCTTATTTCACATATTTTGACAACTCTCTAACCAGGTGGGCGAAAACCGCAGTGGCTCAAGAAAAAACCTCTTGCAGAACTTGTGCTCCTCCATGGGCTCCAAGCAGTGTTGAGATCTAATGATAGAGAGCGCTCTTTCCCAAAAGACCAGAGGCCCTTATTTGTCCAGGTATCTAACCTTGAAGCTCGAAGTCTACAGCTGCACATTTACAGGTTGTGTTAAAGGTGTTAAGACCTCATTTTCCAAACCCTTAGCTGGAATAAACTGCAGAAGATACTGATACGACATTTTATTTAGCTCTAATAGTACTGGGGCCAGTTGTTCAAAACTAACGATGTCGTTAATTAACGTATCGTTAAAACTTTGATCATTAAATATGGCAAATATGCTGAAATTTTTGCTGAAAAAATGTGAGCAGCTTCATTTTTTCAGCAAAAATACCAAAATATTCGATATTCTACTTGCTAGAACAGTTAACAATATGACCACTAACGAGCTCGTTAAACTAACGATGCTTTGAACAACTGGCCCCTGATATTTTGAGTGAGTTTTAGTTTTACGTCCCACCAACAGCTTAGGTCATACGGAGACGGGTCTGAAATTATGAAGGCAAGGCGTATGTTAATGAGCTACCCTATAGGAGGTTTTAGGGATTCCGTTTATGACGTCATTCTTGCGCATGCGCAAAGCACTGGCCGTCAATTGAAACGCCCAGCCATCGCTATTCAAATGTATTGGCGGAACTTAAATGCTAACAATATTCAGACATTTTGAGAGAAAATATACCCGTTTACATTGAAATAATGCCTCGAGAAGGAAAGAATGATATTTTGCTTTTATTACTGAAATTCATTTATCCTGGATCCGTTTGTTATTGACGAAACTCTCTTCGTGAATGACCCATGTCAATGGTTTACGAAAGCTTACTTACAAAAATAGGCTTTTACGTAACTTTTCGTTATTCGCTATCCAAGTATAGCTATCACATACGGACATCTATCTATCTATCTATCTATCTATCTATCTATCTATCTATCTATCTATCTATCTATCTATCTATCTGTCTGTCTGTCTGTCTGTCTGTCTGTCTGTCTATCTAATCTATCTATTGAGAAAACTGTCCAACGATCTGTCTACATGTGCAATTAAAAAATGTCCAACGATCTGCGTGAAGTGCAGTTTTAAAAAATTGAAGATTCCTGTGGACAGACATTTGTTTTGGTTTAAACAATATTTTATTTCTAGCAAACATCATGTACAGAGAGAGAGAGAGAGATTTGACTGAGAAACTGACAGAAGACAGACAGACGACAGACAGACAGACAGACCGACTGACTGAATGACTGACTAACAGACGAATGGACGGACAGTTAGACAGAAAAATAAACCGATACTGACAGTAGAAAACAACTAATGAGTGGACTGACAGACGGGCGTCGAGTCAACGTTGGTTCGACGTCATGCCGTCGACACCAACTCAAACTCACTTCAACGTCACATGGCCGTTAAGAGAGAAAGAGAGAGGTTTGACTGACAGACGACAGACCGACCGACTGAATGAATGACTAACAGACGTACGGACGGACAGACAGAAAAATAAACATACTGACAGTCGAAAAAAAACTAATGAATGGACTGAAAGATGGTCGTCGAGTCAACGTTGGCTCGACGTCATGCCGTCGACACCCACTCCAACTCACTTCAATGTCACGTGACCGTTGAGAAGAGAGAGGTTTGACTGATCCCTGTATCCAAGAAGATATTGTGGAGCTAAGCTAATAAGCCATTAACCCTTTTTGTACCAAATAATGGAATCTTCCTCCTTATATATAGCAGGAGTCCATTTCAAAATTTAGGCGTGTCAGGTTGTTACCTTCAAAATTTGTTTGGAAATTGGCTTGTTTTTTTGCAAACAGTGTAGGCCCTGATCAGACGCCGCGTTCTGTGGCGTCTGATCTGGGCCTACACTGTTTGCCAGGGTACCCAGTTTGGGGGTTCCTGGTAATGTAAGGGCTTGGCAGGTTGATCAACCGGATTTTACTGTAAAATCTTGCACTTGCGAAGGAGTGTTTCATTCTCATGCACCGAAAGGGTGTTCTATGTTTGTTTTGCATTTAATGTTCCAATCCCACTGAGTCTTGATGGGTCCGAGCACTGGGCAAATGACATCTTATTAAGCAACGCCGTATTATCACCAACGCAACGTTCTGACGTTTCATCGACGTTGCAAAGTCAAATTCAGTGCATCGCTTTGATGTTGGTTTGATGTAGACACGACGTTGTTGACACGTGAAAAGTCGGTTGACGTAAAAACTGTAATTTACATTTACCTACGTTCGCTAAGTGTTGGTACGCTAAGAGAGAGAGAGAGAGAAGAGAGAGAGCAGTAAAACTGGGGTTTAAAGGGGTAAACATTATTTTTCTTATTCCTGTTTGTGGGTACTCGATAGAACCACCTCAAAATACATGTTGTGGGTACTCGATAGAACCGCCTGTACTTAATGCACAAAATGATTATATGTTAAAAAAAACAAAAACGGACAAATAAATAAAAAATCTTTATCTCGTAGAGGTCGTTCTATCGAGTCCCCGAAATCTCTGTTTTGAGCAGAAATAAAAAAATATCACAATTTTTCATCTTAAAATTTCCATTTTTTTCCTCCGAAAAATTGATAATATATTTGTATAGGCATGTTTTCGTAATGCGAAATTTCACACCTGGTAGCATATCGGTGTTTGTCCCATTATCTTACATTAGAATTCGGCAAAAGTTAAAAAGAATTCTATTGTTTTACGCTGTAATTAACACTTTATCTGTCCCACTGCCTTGAAGCATATACGACGTTGACGGCCAGGGCTTTTCCCGTTCTATTTTTAGAACCGGAAGTACGTCACGAAAAAAGCTCCTATAGACAAATGTCCACTATTCTATAATCTCTGGTTCTTTCGTTTGTTGTTCAAAACCTATCGTAATATCATTCAGTTATTCAAAACTCACCCATAATGTCCCCAAGTAGGTATTTGGAAGGAAGGGCTAAGCAAAGAGTGCAGACCAAGATCAGACCACTCCGTCAGGAGCAGTCTATGCAGGGTCTACACTGTTTGCCATTTTGTGTGCACCTTTTGGACACCTTGCTGGATCGTGTAACAAATTATTTAAAATTTTTTGAAGAAATATAGCAATTCCTCAAGGAGTCTAAACCTAATGGATTTTATGGTATCCTTTTCTAATAAGCGAGTGGACCTGGTGTCAGAGAACCTCAAGAACAGTTTCCTTGCACATGCAAACTAACCATGCAAGTAGTTAATATTTCGTAAAATTTTATGTTATAAATATATATTTTTTTGTAGATGCAAGTAATTTTGCAAAAGCTTATCATTTCTGAAATTCAGCAAAAAATGTGTCAGATAGGAAAGTTAACATTTCGACCACTTAAGGAGCTTGAAAAGCTAACACTGCTTAACAAGTGGGCCCTGGTGCGAGGGAACCTCAATACCAGTTTCCTTTCAGTGTCTCATGAATAAACTTACCCATAGCCATAACCAGGACCTCCCATCATCATTCTGTTCTGCATGTTCTTTCTTTGTTCTTTTTTCTTGTTCTCTGAAGGTGGTTTTGCAAGGGACACTTCTATTTCCAATTTTCCAAGCATCTGCAAGCATACAATTAAAGACTGATACAACTGTCAATACATTTTTTAGTTGACTGTCACTTAACAAAAGTTAATAATACTGACGGCCATTCACGTCCACTATCACAGATCAAAAAGTGTTACCGCACGTTATTAATTGATTATCCTATATTACTAGGAGTGTAACGATGCATCGGACCATCGATGCATTGCGATAGGCACTGGGCCGATAGTACTGCATCGATGGTAAAGTCAAACATCGATGACTATTGCCAATAGTGTTTTGAACTATCGATAGTTTCGATAGTTTTCTATATCACAAGTTTTTCAGAGAATTCTCGAAGTTGTTTTCATTCTTAAATATATTCTTTATTACGACCTGCGTCTTGTACCCGGTCAAGCATCAAACTGTATATTGGCTTAATTGTAATCCAATAATCTCCTGTGCCAGTGTGAGTCAACGTCTGCTTGCAACGGCTGCTTGTCGCAAGATAAGGGCAATAAAATTACCGCCAAATCATGATTTGGCGGTAATGATTTGGCGGTACATGATTTGGCGGTAGCCTACAGATACACGGTGTTTATGCCTTCTATTTGTTATGGATTATCCACTTAACACCCAATGTCGGTATAGAATCAGTATGCTGAATATTCCTTCATTGAACTGGTAAATTTACAGCTTTCTGAAGCGCATTTCAACAGTAAACACTTTAATGTTAATTGAGTTTGAAATAATTGACCACACATATTTTGATTCGCTAATCTGCAAGCTGTCGGTAAGCTAGTGATATGAATAGCGATAATTTATGCGTGTTCACACAGTGGTATTTATTATCAAAGGGTGCCGCCCGCATTAGCACGTAAAGCATGGAAAGTCTGCATGTGTCATTACCGCTTCAAAAGGTGCAAAAAATGGTTCTGGTTGATATTTTAGAGGATTCTTATTTTGTCAATAGCAGATATCAAAGGAAATGAAATATGTGTCGTCATGCAAAGAACGTTTATAATTTGGGCATCCAGACAATGTCTATACAGCCGAGGAATTAATTTTAAATCTTGGACATCGTGTTTTCAAAATATGCACAGGGAAATACAGCACTAGAAAACAATTAAAGAAAATAAAAACGTGGTACAATTTTCTGTTTATTTGTATTGCTTAAAGATTTGATCAAACAACAAAAGAAATATACAAATAATTTTTGGAAAATCAATTCACAATAAAAATGATGGGAAATTAGATAAGTTAGCAGATGCAGTAATGTCAAGGATGACATTATAAGGATGTTCGGCACGGTACTGATCACATCATCTGTCGGCCGGGGCAGATTTGGATTTGAGAATTTGTTAGCCCTGATTTCAATGGTGTTCCGTTTAACAAACGCATGCGATCGATTGTGTACCGAAACACTGAGACTTATATTAAAATTTCATCAGATTTTCTGCCAGAAGATTCAAATCTAACTTCATGTATCACAGGTCCTTGTGTATGAATGCCATTTGACGTGTCACCGGAAACAATTCTGATTCTACTACCATTTTTAATGGGGCGTATTTCTTTTATAAAAAGTGATAGCTAAACGGTTGTGGATAGAGAACGGAACTTTGCACAATTCCTGACTTATCCTCGGATGTGTTATTTAAAGGCATTTATTCTTGATTATTGAGGACTATCATTTCATTACATAATATTATGTAGCCCTCAGTGCTCACTGGAGAGAAGTCCTCTGTCTTCAACAGGTAAGGGACCGCCTTGGGGAAAATCAATAAATTACTTACTGTTGACTGGTGTACATTATTGATTTTCCCCTTAAGTGTCTCCGTCAGGGGATTCAACAAGAGCTAATAATCCCCCTATTAAGGGCCGCCTTTGATCTGCTATAGTCAGTATATCACAGGGGGCAATAAAACAATTATGGACACACGGTGTGTTTTACTGTTACAGAATAAATGCCTTTAAGTGTACGACTTTTCCCACCAAGGATCTTCTATTTTGGCGCCAAAACATAACCATGTACGAGATAGTAGAATAGTCCGTTTCATATTTACATGCATACATCTACCGTTAGATGTAGCTAATCCTCTGTGGCCCGGAGCGATTTGATTGTGGATTAAATTTTATGATAGGGACATAACCTGATCTAATTTTCACACCTTGTCATGCGAAACATTGTAGGCTTAACGATAGCGCCGGAGGCTTGTGTTTACAGTGTAATAGTAGAACAGACTGATCCGTGACAAATTCGGTTGGCGTTTATAACACGATTCGGTTCACTAACACGGTTGGTTGGACCCGAAGTTCTGTGTTATAACGAGGTTGAAGAGTATTTAGTCACTTTGTTGTTTTTGAAGACAAGCAAAGATTTCATTGCCTTCGTGAAGAGCTTACGTTTATTACCTTCGTGAAGAGCTTACATTTATTTTGATTAAGAAACTGATGTTACATGTACATTCTCATTGTGAAATGTCAAATGTACTTGGCTGGAATCTTCTTGGCTAATTCTAATAAAATGAGTTTCCCGGAGAATTTACACTTAAAGAAAAAAAAGTTGCTCTTGGGGAGTTATTTCCTCTTGTAGGGCAGACAGA
Source organism: Lucinisca nassula (assembly GCA_963580285.1). Lineage (NCBI taxonomy): Eukaryota > Metazoa > Mollusca > Bivalvia > Lucinida > Lucinidae > Lucinisca > Lucinisca nassula. Next base: position 1,521,686 of record OY757013.1, on the reverse strand, counting down.
AAAGCAAACAGGAGTTTACAACAGTTATCCCTCAGTGTAAATTATCTTGTTTGTTTCTTTTATGCAGACAAAACATACAGAAAAACAGTTTGAAGGTTTGAATAATTTTTATTTCCATCTTAAACAAGAAAATATGTATCCAGCAATAGTATCGCAATAGTATTGCAATAGTAGTCAGCAATAGTAATAGCATCGCAATGGTTCTTCTTGCAATGTCAATACTATCGCAATAGTCATTTTCTGACTATCGTTACATCCCTATATATTACACAAGGTCAACCAGTATTCAAAAATCATAAATCATGTCAATTGTGTCAATTAATAAAATTGTCATTAATCAAGTAATTTCGTATTGGCCCAGTTACAGGTCCTTGGTCAGCTGTATTGGCCTCGGCCTTCGGCCTCGTGCCAATACAGCAGACCTCGGACCTGTAACTGGACCAATACAAAATTATTTGATTAATTACATTATATTAATGAGCAAATGATAAAACAGAGGACAAACAAGTACAAGAAAATGCTTTTCAAATTGATTAGGTTAATGTATAGCTTAGGGTCCTAAACTGTACATCCTCAGAGCAGAACATGGCATCTGATCAGGGTCTACCGGTGTGCAAAACAGAAGTAGAGGCAATGATCAGGAATCGATACAATCAATCCATAGCTCCCATCAGAGACACCAAAAAGAAAGAAACACAAACATGATACAACAGACCTAATCAGTAATGGAAACACCAACAGCGGAGAGCCAAAAGGACAGTTACTTTCCCACAATATGGCCAATAGGCTATCGAAAATAAAATGACACAAGCGACACAAACACCTAAAGACAAACCTGCATGAAGGAGCATTGGACCTTTGGCTATCCTTAGAGCATACAACGAAGACTGATCAGACTGCATGGATGTGCAGGCTGATCAGTCTTCGTTGCGCGCACATCTTATTGTAGGTTTTGTCATGAGCTGGCTCAATTGTTTGTTGAGGCAATTCTTAAAAGTACCCATATGGACAATATGTTTTTGACTATATATTCTCCTAATCACTCCTCATCTGGAGCTATTTTTAGCACAACACTCACCTGATGATCCATTGCCTCCATGGCTTTGATGGCCCCTTCTCTCTCTTCAAAGTGGATGAACCCGTAATCTTTAATTTTCTTCACCCTCTCCACTGCCCCGTGTTTACTGAATTCCTCTTTTAACATTTCCTCGGTCACTTCTTGGGTAAGATTTCTCACATACAGAACCTTCACCTATACAACAGGACAAAGTAGTTAGTTAACATTACGTTAAAACTTGGATTATTAATCAATCATTAAGGCAAATAAAATTTTGCTGTAGACTTGCGTATGTTAGCAAAAAATATCAGTGTATTAGTTTTTGTTAGGGCTGGCTAATCAGAGCTGAAAATATAATCGATTATCAGTCATGCCATTGGGATCGATAATCGATTAGTAATCGCTAAGGTTTTTGTCACAATTTTACCTGTCTGACTTTCTGTCTGAGCATGACTTACCATATCTTGCCCAATACCATATGTATATTTGAACAGACAGGCCTGAGCAAACAGTATAGACCCAGATGAGAGTTAGCGTCTCATCAGGGTCTGCACTGTTTGCCACTCATCCCTCTATTTTACACATAACTTTGGGTAGTAAATTGTACCTATGAAGTAAACGATTAAAAGCAAATCAGAAATGATAATCATTTTTGTGGAATTTATCATTATACGATTTATCGTGTCAGCCTTAGTTTTTGTTGTATTGTTTACTCTTCAACCACAAATGAGTTCGTAACTAACAATGTTTCAACCTAATCGGTCAAAGAATGTAACCTTGCATTCTGTATTAGACATTAAGTAATATAACCCATCACTGATGATCAGTTTCCCAACTAACACCTGGGGACATTTCAAGGGCCTTTGCAGGATTCTGATTGGAATTAAACTGACAAACCCTCCTTTTAACATAAGCAACAAGTCCAAAACAATGAGGTCAAGGCTATCAAAACCTAATAACTGTTTTCCCTCATCTTTGTGATCACAGATGTATCCATGCAAGTTTGGTCTGCCTACCGTCAGAATCTATCCATAGTGCTTAAAACAGGCTTATGTGTCCGAATACATAGGCCCGGTAATTTGGTAAATAACTTTATAAGGTGATCAAAATCATACCTTCTGCATTGTTTCGTCATCAGGTTCTTCCATAGGATCAGCCCAGTCTACAATTATATCACAGCCCCACACTTTGGCCCTGCCCATCCCAAGCTTCCTCTTGGCATTTGAAGCGGATTTGTGAGAATCGTACTCCAAGAAAGCAAACCCACGGTTCTTTTGGTTCTCCTTTTCAGCTGATCTGTAGATAATCACGTCTAAAAGACCCTCTGTTAACAAAGAATAATATGTGCCGTAAAAAAAACTAAAAATTTGGACACCTAAGTGTCCTAAAATTCAACAAAATTGATTCACGATACAGCAAGGAGTCAAAAAGGTGCAGACGGAATGGCATACAGTGTAGACCCTTATCTGCGCTGTTTGTTCAGGTCTATCTGTCCCTACTTAGGATCATTACGGTAAGCCCTTAACCCATTGTATACTAGTGGACTCTTCCATTGCTATATGTTTGACAAGGCCATTTGTCATAAGGGGTGTTAGGCCTATTTTTTCGTTTTTATTCTATTTTTGACAGGAATTTCTGTTAGCAAACAGTGCAGCTCCTGATCAGATGCAGCCTTCTGCGGCATCTGATCTGGGTCTGCACCATTTGTCAAGGTACCCCTTTTGGAGTTTCCCGGTACAATGTGTTAAGAGAACCTGAAAGTATACAGCAGCACTATTTGTCCCTTTCAACATGGACAGCCAACAATGTATGTATGCAAATCTCACAAACTATGTGTTTAAGATATATAGTTACAAAAGCACTGCAGCTATAAATTCTAGTCCTTTCAAAGCATCAGGGATACAGACTAACAGGCCCCAGTCGCCCAAGATGCCTAAGTTTTGGCCTGGGCTCCAAAGTTTCGAATAAAATTGCCTATTAACTTACTGTAAAATTTGGATTTAAGGCAATCTGGGCGCCTAAAGCAAAATGCTTAGTCTGTATCCCTGAGCATGCTGTCAGCCATTGTGAATGTGGCAAATTTATGCCGGATGTGTAAAACAAGAATATCGGTGAAACCGATGGATGCTCCCCGAAGGTGCAATAGTCGGAACAGGAAACATTATCCTAGTTAAGAGCGGTATACTGTGTATACTCACTATACTTCTAGATGGACTATAACAAAACCTGTTGGTGGACAGATTAGCTTGCCTGATGGCACTGTCATACAAACATCAGCAACACAAAAGTCGGAATACATGCAAGGAAGTGTCTTCAGGTACTATATAATACCCCAAGATGAAATGACATCTCAAGCCCTACAGCCCAGAAGAAGGCGCCATGTTTCCAGGACAGTCTTTGACCTAAGCCATTTTCCAGTACTCATGTTCAGTTGAAATCCGACCAGTAGTTTCTGAGAATTCCCGTGGACAAGAGCGGGATGGACGCACGAACTAAGAGGCGACTATATGCAACACACACACCCCCCCCCCCCCCCCCCCAAATTCTACGGGGGAGCATAAAAACATCTGATGCAAAACAATTCCTGCTAAATGCTACTGGTCCCTACTACTGGTCTCTGTCAAGCATGCTTATTTTCTACGTACTGTCAAAGAACTAAATACAGGTTTTTGTCTTTAAAATTGGAGGGCTGAGCCAAAAATCTGGAGTCAGTACCTGTTTTCTTTCCGAATTCTTCCAGAATTTCTTCTTTTGTTTTACTCTTTGGGATATTTCCTACAAACAACCTCTGGTTAGCTATGGATACGTTCACTTTCAGTTTCTTCCCCTTCTTAATCTCATAGCCATCAAGCTGAAAAAAATTAAAGATTTCAATGAAGGGGAATGGGAACACCTAGCAGATTTTCAGGACTTTCTATTCACTTTTATATAAGCCCTGACCCACTGAAAAGGGGTCTACTCTTAAAGGAAAGAATTTGCTCCTTAGGAGCAAATTCTTTCCTTATAAAGAGTTGACCCCTATTGACATGGGAGACAAAAATCCTTTAGCAGGAGTTGCCTCCCCTGAAGGTGTTCCAATTCTCTTTTAGGAATAATTTTCCCGATTTTCTTAAGAAACTACGCTGTGAGTACTTGTTAGATGTTTCACAACCATGCACCTCGCAGCTTAGCAATACGAAATCTTTCGTCAGTTCAATAAAGTGCTAATATGTCAAAACACAATGACACACTGAACAAGACTGCGTCACAAGTGACATTTTTGTCAACATGCAAAGAAACCGTTATCCATATTCAGCATAGGATACTAATTATTGGGAATTTCCGCTTCACACAGAAAGTGGGGGTGACTCAAGAGCGAAAAAATGCTTTAATGATAATTTCAATGGAATGAAACTTTAGCTCAAAAGGAGCCAATAATTAAGATATGTGTGTGTGTGAATTCGGGTTTAACGTCGCTTTCAACAATTTTTCAGTCATATCACGACGGTGTCTGGTTGCGACAGGGAGCTCAATGCTCACGTTTATAGTGCTGCCTCACTGAAGTATCATGTCCCAGACACATTACATGATACCACACCCAGTCACATTATCCTGACACTGGATCGACCAGTCCTAGCTCTTCCCCGTAAACCTGAGTGAAAGCGAGGAGCAGCTAGTACCATTTTTAACGACTTTGGTATGTCGCGGCCCGGGATCGAACCCCAGACCTCCCGTTTCCCGGAGCGGACACTACCAACTGAGCTATCGGGGCCGGTAATAATTAAGATATAGAAGAATATTTTAACCCTTATCTTGCTGAATATTCATTTAAGCCGCACCCATTTCTGTCTATCAACCAATCAAATTACTTGATTAAATTTATTGCTACAAATTCATTAACTGAATGCCAAACTGTGTAGATCCTGATCAGATGGCTTCTTCAGAAGCCATCTGATCTGGATCTACACTGTTTGCAAAGATAGGGGTTGTCATGAACAGCAAGATAAGGGTTAATAACCCAAGAAAAAAAATTTTGAGGACATTTGTTAAGAATCGCCTCTAATGTTGTAGTTATGTTAGAAATTAGAATCACCTCACTGAAGCCGACAAAGGTCCACAACCTTTGTTTCTTGGAGAAATTAAGGGTATAAAATACCTTTTATTACATGCAGTCTGCTTGTTATTAGGACTGACTATAGTATTACCGTAAAAAATTAAAAATCCTAAAAATTTACACATTGAGGACTGCCAGTAATACTCTAATTTTATCAAATTTGTTTCATGATCCACCAATGTGTCCAAAAGATGCAGACAGAATGGCGAAGAATGCAGACCCTGAGAAGTAGTCTGATCTGGGTCTGCAGTTTGCTTAAGACTTACCTGTCCCAATATTTAGTATCATTACAGTATGTTCTTTCTTTATAAATGTTGTAAATGTCGGGGAACAAATAATATTACAACGATGGTCCACTGTATATTTACCTGTTTTACTGCCTCCTGGGCAGATTCTTTGTCGCAGTATGTAACAAAACAATAGCCCCGGTTAAAACCAGTCATTGGATCCATCATTAACCGCATATCCCATATTCTGCCACAATTTTCTATGAGAGGGATTAACTCGTCCTCGAACACATCTTTGGGAATTTTACCTACAAACACCTGTGGATGAAAAAATTGAGATATTTTATGTTATTGCCATATTAGGCAAAAGCAATGTTTATGCATGCTGATTTGCTAATAAATTTCAGTCATTCATTAAACTAGAGCTGGTGTTTATGAAACTGCCCACTGCCTGGACTTATCACTACTTGCCATTGAAGCACAAATAAGGAATCAAGTAAAACAAGGAAGCAGTCTGAGGGACAGCCAAATCCCCACCGCACTTTGTATCAAAGCTCAACCTTGTGACCGTCACATGTTCACATGACCTTGCGTTGGCATGTTTATTTATGGGTACTGCACATTCACTCACTGAGGGGGTATAGTTCACAAAAGTTTAATGAAAATCCTTCCAGGGGTAAAGAAGATATGGATTGGACACAAAATTCCAAGTTTCAAACTCGTGACCTTCACCTATGACCTTCTTTAAGTTGGCATGAGGGGGATATTTGATGAAAGTTTAATGAAAATCCTTCTAGGGGTAAAGGAGATATGGGACGGACACAAAATACGAAGTTCCAAGCTCGTGACCTTCAACTGTGATCTTGACCTCGATTTGGCAAGGTTTATTTATGTTTTCTGCATATCAGTTCACTGAGGGGGACATTTGACCAAAGTTTAATGAAAATCCTTTGGAGGGTAAAGAAGATATGAAATGGACCCAAAATTCAACGTTGCAAACTTGTGACCTTCCAATACGACCATGACCTGGTGTTGGCACGATTCATTTATGAACTCTGCAAATGAGCTCACTGATGGGGATAACTGATGGGGATAACTGACCAAAGTTCAATGAAAATCTTTTGAGGGGTAAAGAGATAAGGAAGGGTCACAAAATTCAAAGTTTTAAACCCGTGACCTTCAAATGAGACCTTCACTTTGAGTTGACATGGTTCATTTATGGGTTCTGCACATCAGCTCACTGCGGGGGGTAATTGACCAAAGTTTAATGAGAATCCTTCCAATGGTAATGGAGATATTGAACAGACACCAAATTCCAAGTTTAAAACTCCTGACCTTCAACTGTGACCTTGACCCTGAGTCTGCATGGTTCATTTATGGGTTCTGCACATCAGCTCACTGAGACGAATAATTGACCAAAGTTTAATGAAGATCTATCAAAGGGTTCAGGAGATATGGAGGGGACAAGAATGTGTTATGGACAAAGATTAACAGATAAAGGCAATTCTTATAATCCCCGCTCCGCTTCGCGGCCGGGGATTAACAATCAGATGATCTCCTCTTTACTCTCACCTGAGCTTAAGATGTGTCAGCTTGTGGAAGTGATGTTTCTCGTCAATCAATTTTCTTTAATTTAAAAAAAAATGTGTGAAAAATTTTCAGATTTTTTCAAAATCGGATCTAATGATTTGCAAAATCTAACAGGTGGGGCACAGCATTTCATATAATTTACATGTGTACCCAGCGAAGACTCAGATCAGCCTGTGCATCTGTACACTCTGATCAGTCTTTGTTGTGCACTATAAGGAGAGCTATGAAGCAAAAGAAGTCTCAGGTCAGACTATATGGATGAGCAGGCTGATCCGATTCTTCACTTGGCACATATGTAAATTGTAGGAAATGCTGTGCCCCAGCTCAACTTTCAATTTATAGTAAAACTTCCTATATTAAGACCACTATTGGGACTGTTCCAAGGTGGTCTTAAACCTTTGAACAGTCCCAAAGGTGGTCTCTTATTTGGCGATACTGGGTGATTTTTTTTTTTGTTGATTTTGGTTTTACGGCCCTTTTAGATTATTTCACTCATACTGAGCTGATTGTTTATCAGGTGGGCGAAAACCGGAGAAAAACCACCGACCTTCCGTTGCAGAACTTTGCGCCGCGCATGTGACCCGAAGAAAGAACAACAAACCTCAATAAGCTTTTAAAACCAAATTAGTTTTAATTTTAGGTGGTCTTAACCCTTAGCTTGCTGTTCACGACAACCCCTATCTTTGCAACAGTGTAGATCCAGATCAGATGGCTTTTGAAGAAGCCATCTGATCAGGATCTACACTGTTTGGCATTCCATTTATGAATTTGTAGCAAGAAATTGCATCAAGTAATTTGATTGGTTGATAGACAGAAATGGGTGTGGCTTAAATGAATATTCAGCAAGATAAGGGTTAATAGCGGAACTTTATTGTATATTACAATATGGCCACTGGTTAGTGAAGTCCTCAATAAGATTTTACTGTATTCAAAGCTGACAGTGGAGCAGGACCAGTTTAACAATTTTGGTGTAAGGTTGCAATCTATTATTTCTGTTGACATTTCTGTGACATTCTTCTGTAATGGCGCAAGTGGCTCAAGAGATATTAACTGAAGCTTTTTTGCCATATCAAAAATATTCAGAAATCAGGCCACTGAACGGAGACTTTTTCCATTTTTAGCTCTAGGGCTGTTTTGTTCACTAGAATGAAACTATTTTAGAAATTTTGGTTAAAGGGTCACAGAGAAACGTGACACCCTTTTTTGTTTTTGTTTTACGACTGTTTCAAGATTATTTCACTCGTATCAAGCCAATATTTAATCAGGTGGCCGAAGTACCCAGAGAAAAACCACCTGACCTGTGGCTTATCTTTAAAATGCTGAGTGGATCTTATATACCGAGGATGTTCTACATGAAGCAGTCTTCACTTCCTCAAACATAAGTGCTGCACACAAGTAATCTGTAGCTCTGAAAAGACAACTCTTACTTACTTCATGACCAGCACCTGGTTGTTGGTCATCCCAGCCTGGTGGTGGTCCTCCATACTTTCTCTGACCTGTTGTCACATCAAACGAGTATCCTGTTCTTTCTAGAATTTCCTGCAATAAAGAAGGTAAGACTTAATAGAAACGTAGTACCAAGCCATATCTGACTGGACATTCACAGTTTTTGATTATTACTCTCAGGGATTCAGACTAACAGGCACCCAGTCCTACAAGGCACCTAAATTTTTATCTGGGTGCCTAAGGTTGGAATAAAAATGCCCATTTACTTCAAGTAAAATTTGGATTTATGGCAGCCTGGGCACCTAAAGCAAAATGTTTAGTCCGTTTCCCTGCTCTCTGGAAAGCTATGAACACTATTTACAAGTGTCCTGTTGAATATATTGATTATGTCACTCCAGTTTCTGATCACCAAACAATCACATTACTTGATGCAATGCATTTATTCTAATTTACAGTGTAGATCCTGATCTTCAGACACCATATCTAGATTTACCCCATCTGTGATGAACAGGGGAAGGCTTAAACAATTATAGAACTTTTACAGATAAGCAACAGTAACAAGATTATTTGGGATATTCAATGTGTCGGCCATGTCAATCAATTTTATCTATGACTACTATAGAACAATGTACATTTCAGTCCCGTGGAAGTTGAGCGTTTTTTTTCGCCTTTGCCAGCAAAAACAAATTCCCTGCTGTGGATTCTAAATTACGCTGTTTTTTGTTCCTTCTGATGTATATTCTATACAAAAACTCCCACTGACTTTTTTCCTTTCGCTTTAAAACAGACACCCGAGTCTTTCCCAATGGCCAAAACTATTTTTTTTTCCACAACTAAAATATAGAAAATTCCCAAACCTAGGACGATTTTTCTCCTAATCCCCGCAGATTTCATTAAACTTATCAGTTTGTCCGTCTTGTTAGTTTATGCGACCTATTTCTCTTTGTTGGCATGTTGTTGGATGCACCGAAATACAGTAAAATACCGAAGCAGGCATCATTAATTCTAGAATTCTTCCAGAAATCAATTTTATTACATTTCGTTCAAAATAAAACAAATTCGAAGACCTGCTCTTCAAAATTTATCATGCAAAAATTCTGTGATGTCTAGCTGGTTTTGATTCCATTTTTATCATACAGCCAAAACCTAAATCTGTATCTCGCAACTTTATATAGTGTATTTAAGGGCCCTGTAAATGGCCAACTTTTCCAAGGCCTGTGGAACCAAAGGGCCCCAAACCACATATCCTGGATTGAACACTGCATCAAGTACCAGGCATAGAAATATTCTTTTATAACATGAATAATCAGGTTGATTTACCAATAAAATGTGGAGTAAAAGTTACTCCATTACAAAAACAACTGTTTTTCCCTCTTTGTGGGAATTGAAGTTCTTTAACTTCCCTGAATTTCTTTTATATGTTAGCATTTTCAGAGTTATTCAATTAGTCTTTCTTTATATGTGAACAGAAAATGGTGCAAGTCTATTTAGTAAAAGGTGTTCATTTTCTCCAAACCTTCAGACAACCCTCACGTCTTTCCCAATTAGAGGGTAAAATAACTTTCTCCCAACTGAACCAGAACCTCCAGAGAAGGGTGACAAAAATCACAGGGATAAAGAGGAATGGGAACATCTGGAAGAATTTTCCACCATTTTTCAAGGGGAGACCACTTTCAGGACTTCCTGTTCCCTTTTCTATAAGCCCTGCCCCGCTGAAAAGGGGGTCTACTCTTAAAGGAAAGAAATTTGCTTTCCTTTAAGAGTTGACCCCTATTGACATGGGATACAAAAATATTTTTGAAAGAGTTGCCTCCCCTAAAGGTGTACCCATTCCCCTTAAATGTGTTAAGTGTTAAAGTGTATATGAACCTTCAATTTAGCCTCGTCTGGTCCCTTAGGTGTTGGGTTAGCTCCACCGGACTTCATTTTCTGTCTGTACGTTTTCATCTGACCACAAAGATAAGCACTCTTATTGGTTACATGACCCAAGTTGCTCTCAACAACTTGTTTCAAAACCTGTATCGCATCAGAAGCTGCAAATTCTTTTAGTGCATCAAGAGCTCGCTCGTCAAGTTCTGTGTGCTTCAATTTACCTGTAAAGACAAGCATAATGAACATGAATAAGAGATTGGCTCAATCATGTATAGCTTAGATACAGAGTAATCACAAGGATAATTCACCCTTTTTGTACTAGAAACCCCTAAAGGTACGCTGGCAAACAGTGCCGGCCCAGATCAGAAGTCACAGAACACAGCATCTGATCAGGGCCTCCACTGTTTACTAAAAGTTCGGTCACTTTCCAAATAAATTTTGAAGAAAACAACCCCCCCAACACCCTAAATTTTAAACTGGACCCCTGCTATATATAAGGAGGAAGATTCATAGTTTGGTACAAAAGGGTTTGATTTGGGAGTTTAACAGCCCAGTCAACAATGTCTTGTGAAGACAGACAGTTTATGTAACTTAACGGAGTGGCCCGGCTGTTTAGAAAATGAAAGTTGAGGGAAAATGACATGTTCATTTGATTGAAGTTTAACCTCCCTGTCAACACTGTAGAGGTCATTTTGGAGACATTGCTTCCAATTTTGTGGGATTTTTACCCGAAATTGCGACGAAATGACATCTCAAACCCTGTCGCCTAAAGAAACCAATAGGCTTTATTAGCATGGATGGCCACACTCGCACCACTTTGCCTGGGCAGGCATAGATCCTCCAAGTGGTTTCTTCAAGCCCCAATGGGCTGGGGGCCAGAAACTGACCTGTCTGAATTATGAGTTTTGTTTGATTTAAGGCTTTACGTCCCCGTCAACACAGTGTAAGTCATTTTGGAGATGCTGCTTCCAAATTTGTGGGACTTTTACCAGACATTGAGATGAAATTACTTCTCAATCCCTGTCGTTCAATGAAACCAATGACCAAGCAAGGGCGTTCCAAGCTGCACCGCTTTGCCTGGGCTAAGCGGTTTACTTACTTGCATGCGGTCGGATTCAGCTCTACGTGGAAGCATCATGCAGCCCTCTATTTCTTCCAAGCCCTGATGGGCGGGGGCCGATGAATCATGAGAGCAATAATAGTTTGTAACCAAGATACTATGTTCAAGTTCGTTCAACAAGTGATCTATCATTCGCTACACTAATAACCTACAAGCATCCTGTGCTTGGAATTTGCATCTATAGGAAGACATGTAAACAAATTACAGTAACCTTCCTATATTAAGACCTCCTTTGGGACTGTTCAAAAGTTGTCTTTAAGACCACTTTTGAACAGTCCCAAAGGTGGTCTCTGACCAGAGGACAGAGTATACAGAAAAGACAAAGGAAGAATAATTGCAACCTACTAAATAAGCTTCTAAAAGCAAATTTAGTCCTAATTTTAGGCAGTCTTAATAGCAGAATTTTACTTTATGTTCATTTTCAGACTTGTAGATTAAGTCATGATCAACCTACACAGCAGAATATTCAGCTGTGGCACCCAGCTGACCACCTGTCTGACTGAGTCATAGGGGTCAGTGATTCTGGCAGGTTCCTGCGATACTCAAAAATTTGAATACACTGCAATATGCTCTTGGCACGTCATTGCACCCATGATAGCTGGAATTAACTCGTACTGGACCACTGTTTAAGACAACCCCTGACTGAGCAAACAGTGTAGATCCAGATCAGATAGCCATCTGATCAGGATCTAAATTGTCATTCAGTTTGTGAATTTTAAGGAATGTATCATATGTAAACCGATTTGCTGATAGTCAGAAATAGGAGTGGCTAATTAAAATATTCAGCAGGATAAGGGTTAATGTAATGTACAAAATAGAAGTGAGACTATGATCAGGAAGGAATGAATACAATTAACCATCAGCTCCCATCAGAGACACCAAAGAGAAAGAACAACTAGACTCTAATGGAAACAAACCTGTTTCGTAGATTTTCTTTAATTCGGCAGCTACTGTTTTGTTTATTCCATAATCAACTAGTGCTTTATAATCTGGGTCTTTTAAAAGAGTTGCCTCATCGATTTCTATTCCATTTTCTGTCATCTGAAAAAACAAATAAGCAGAATATAATCTATGGATTATCCCTTCTCTTGCTGAATATTCATTTAAGCCACACCCATTTCTGTCTATCAACCAATCAAATTACTTGATGTAATTTATTGCCACAAATTCATAAACAGAATGCCAAACAGTGTAGATCCTGATCAGATGGCTTCTTCAGAAGCCATCTGATCTGGATCTACACTGTTTGCAACGATATGGGTTGTCGCAAACAGCAAGATAAGGGTTATTATAATCTATGGATTATAGTTTCCGAAACCAAACCTCAGACTGATGAACAATCCTGGGCTCTGTGCAGGACAGTAGTAATCCAAATAGCTTTGTCTTGTCCACGGACAATTTAGATTAACCCTTTTTGCACCCAAGTCCATGTGTCAGAAGAGGTTTTCTTCCAAAAACAATTTGGAAATTGGTTGAAAATTTTGCAAACAGTGTAGGCCCTGACCAGATGCCGCATTCTGCAGCGTCTGATCTGGGCCTGCACTGTTTGCCATGGTACCTGTTTTAGGTTTCTGGTACGAAACGGGTTAAATAACCACTTGTCCCCAGCAGCATTCCCTCTCCCATTTTAATACAGGGGTACAGGTACCCTTGGGGCAGTGTTCTAAGTCTTGGGATAAGAGGGGCCCTTGGGCCCACTGACCTGGGAAAAGGGGGCCATTTGGAAATTTAGGTGGACCTTAGATTGTACTACATATAGTTGCCAGATTAGGTTGGTCAAGTTAGACAACATAAACAAGAGGCCCATGATGACCCTGAATAGCTCATCTGATGCATATTGTACATAAAATAGAGAGGTGGAGTGGATGATCTGAGCAACTTTAGTTGACAATGACCAAAGGCATATGTGAAATTATTTCAATATAAGTCCAGAAGTTTAGGAGAAGACATTTTAATGTTTTTATGCATTATAGCTCTGGTGGCCATCATGCCAAGTGGAGCAATAGTATTTTGAGCAGTTATATCAGTATTATTTTGGTTCAATTTAGACAAATTGTGGACGAATATTCATTTTCTTTTTGTGTTGTTTTTTCACTCATTATCACACTTGCTTTGGCAGGAACACTTAGGCAAGCAAGTTTCCATCTGTCTGTATGTCTGACTATCAATGTCTTGTGGGCACAACTCAGCTTACAGCTTTTGTATCAATTGTTTTGAATCTTCACATGTGCATTATTCACCGCCCATGTATGAGGAATGTGAATGTGGTGTGGATATAATTGTTGGATCATTTTTAGTTTGCCTGAACAAAGCTCAGGAAGAGCTATTGCATGGCGTTAGCGTTAGGGCTGGCTAATCGGAGCTGAAAAGATTATCGATTATCAGTTCTGTCATTGCAACTGATAATCGATTAGTAATCGCTAAGGTTTTTGTCATTATTTTGCCTGTCTGGCTTTCTGTCTGAGCACGACTCTTACCATATGTTGCACTTTTAATACATTATGTATCTTTGAACAGACAGGTCTGAGCAAACAATGTAGACCCAGATGAGATGCCCCATAATGTGACATCTCATCAGGGTCTGCACTGTTTGCCATTCATCAAGCTATTTTAGGCATAACTTTGGCTAGTATGGCCAGTAAATTGTACCTATCAAGTAATCGATTAAAAGCAAATCAGAAAGGATAAGCATTTTTGTGGAATTTATCGATCGATTAATCGATTGTACAATTAATCGTGTCAATCTTAGTTGGCATCAACATCCACATTTACACTTTCATATTTTCCAAACCATAGGATGGGTTTGGTTCATGTTTGGGAGGATGACAGATATAACTCCCAATGTTTTATTCAGGAATAACCCTACCCATGCCCATTGCCCCAGGGTCAAGCTAATGGACTTATAGTGTCTATATTAATTTTTTTTCATCAACTGAACAAGTCTGAACTTAACCCATCTTGCATGGAATGTAATCTTCCTCATATATAGCACGAGTCCATTTCAAAATTTAGGGGTATCAGGTTGCGTTTTTGGAAAATGGCTGAAAGTTTTGCAGTGCATGTTCTGTGGCGTCGGACCACATTCTGCGGCATCTGATCTGGGCCTGCACTGTTTGCCAAATACCTGTTGAGGGTTTTTCAGGTACAAAATGCATTAATCCCAATTTATATGGAGAAAAGCTGGGGTTAACAGGGATATACATTATTTTTCTGTGTTCTGCTCCTGAACCGATGAACATTTTTTATAATACTTTCTTTCTGATGTTATTTTTATTACTTTATGAAACAATATTAATTTCCGAAACTAAACATTTTTTTTCACTTTATAAAATGGAAGTGGAGACAATGATCCATTTCAAATAGAAAATACAGATAATGGTTAATCGACCATTTTTAATTAGTAAGTTTGAGATTTGGCCGTACAAGCATACCAATTATACACAAACATAGTAATTATACCATCATTGTTTTTATGGGCCTATTTGGTTATGGGCCGAAATGTCCAGGGACCGTTGAATTGACCAACCAATTCCTCTGCCCTTTCAGAGTCCGATTCAGTGACCACATTCCTTCCTCTTGTATTAAGGGATGGGATACCTTGCCTATCTTTCTTCTGGCTATTGATATATCTGTAGAAGTCTCTGGGAATTGCCTTCACATCACCTACCAAGTTATTTACATACAGATCATGCTGATTTTTTTATTTCTCGTTTCAAGTTTTCAAATTTTGCTCTGAGTTAACCACTGCCCAACTTTTTTGCCTTAGCATGAATCTTATTTCTCCTCTGAATTTTTCTTCTTATTTCTGTCCAAGGAATTGAAGATACAGACCTGCTAGTTTTGGAGGGGATATGATTTTCGGACAAAGCTTTTCTCTTGGACAGACCGAGCATCTGAATGACCATTAGGCCAAAACAAATTATATGTGTGGTTCCTATTACATGGTTTTCAAAAATAGGGTAGGTAGGTAGGAAAATTATTTTATTTTTTATTTTTATTTTTTTCTCACCTTTTATACTATGCTACACACTGCATTTATTTTTGTTATATTGTTTTGCTTTTGTTGTATAATTGTACTTGAAAACATTGTAAACACATAAAGTATAATAAATAATGCTTAGTTTTCATCCATATTGTCCTAATTGTTACAAAAATAAGGGTGTTCTTCAGTCAGAACAAAGTATTTTGATTGGACATCCTGTGTATGTGTTTGCCTCTTATAAAAGGTCAGCCTTTGGGACTTGCTGTTCTAGTGAAGGTTGCTGTATCTTGAATAGTGTTATAACTGTTATTGTACCACATATACATTGAAGATAAATGTAAAAGTTCAAAAGATCAAGATGAAGTGACAGAGTAAACAGAGATCAGAAAGTTTCTTTTAACGGCTTAATGCTGCAAATTAAACATCCAGCAATTTCTGTTTACTCTTGGCTTCTTTTCCCGCCACAGATCATGGTGTAGCATCCGTGCCTCAACATGCTATCTTTATTATTGTCACCACGTAAGCCAATCTTTTTGACACGCTGACATGAATCTGAAAACTGACAGCTGATATCTTTTTCAAGAACAAGAAAGTGCAGACATACTGCACAAATTATTATTGGTTTCCCCAGCCTTTTATGATGGCTTGGCTCCAGTCCCATTTTCTCTGGTGTCAAGATTTTTTTTTTTTTTTTTGTGGCACCATACCCCTTTTTGCAGATTAATTTGACTGATTGATTGATTGATTTGAGGTTTAACGTCCCCGTCAACACTGTAAAGGTCATTTTGGAGACGTTGCTTTCAATTTTGTGGGACTTACCCGACATTGAGATGAAATGACTTCTCAAGCCCTGTTACCCAATGAAACCACAAGGGTTGAGTAGCATGGACGGTCCGCCTCTCACAGCACTTCCTGGACTGGCTTAGATCCTCTTAAGTGGTTTACCAGTACTAGTGTGCGGGCTGGATTCAGCTCTGCATGGAAGCATCATGCAGCCCATATATTTCTTCCAGCCCCTATGGGTGGGGGCCGACCCTTTTTTGCAGATAAGAGCAAATGTTGCCTTACATTTTGGAACAAAAATCTCTGAAATTGACCTAAATATACGCTCCCCGCCCACCGGGGCTTGAAGAAATATATGGGCTGCATGATGCTTCCACGCAGAGTTGAAACCGAACCGCAATCGAGTACTGGTAAACAGCTTAGAGGATCTAAGCCTGCCCAGGCAAAGGGGTGCGAGTCGGACCGTCCATGCTTATAAACCCTATTGGTTTCATTGGGCGGCAGGGCTTGAGATGTCATTTCATCTCAATGTCGGGTAAAAGTACTACAAAATTGGAAGCAACATTTCCAAAATGACCTTTACAGTGTTGACAGGAACGTAAAACCTCAAATCAAATGACCAAAATATAACAAGTTACAACGTCATGCCTGTTTAAAGAATGGATATTTTTGGCAGTTTTTAGCAATAGATTGTTGCCTGTTTGATGGTTTACCGCTAATCCCGCTGTTTATTGTTCCAAATTATCTCCCTTTAAGATTTGATCAACAGTGTGCAATAGATTGTTGCCTGTTTGATGGTTTACCGCTAATCCCGCTGTTTATTGTTCCAAATTATCTCACTTTAAGATTTGATCAACAGTGTACATGTAAGAGATACCAATTAAACGATTAGGTGTGAAAAGCTACCTGACCAGTGTTATCATATGCGAAGACAATACCATATGCGGCCAGTCTGATCAGCGAGTGTCTAAGCTTTCCGAGAAATGAAACCTTGTGAACAATAAACTCAGATCAGACTGTGCAGAACTTCCAGCTGATCTGAGTCTTTTCTGTGTGGGCATACGCATTCAGTGCATTTCTCGCAAAGCATTTCTGATGTCACCATCACATGACATCCAAGCTCATTAGCTACCGCGTTTGTCGGACATATATTACAACAGGTTAAACTGCTTCCAGCACTCACGAAAAATTTTTTCTTTTAACGTAAGATCAGCCAGTACATCGAGCTCTTCGTTTGCTGCTCTCTGCATATCCCAGAAGCCATACTACAACAGGTTTGTACAAAGAGCAAAGACTGATAAGACTGCGCAGGCTGATCTATGACTTCACCTGCAGCACAGTTTACTGTCATATTTTCCAAAAATTGGATGCGAAGACCGTGTGTGCAAACTATCGATGACGTGTGATAATGTGATTGAAAAACGTGGGAAAATTTCAGACTGCAACAAATGCACGTTCAAAATGACGGCGGGAAATCAAGCGCGGCATGACAAAAACTATATATATGTGACCAGCGAAGACTACGATCATCCTGCGCATCTGTGAAGGCTTAGCTTTCTGTCCATGGAGACAGTGAAAATACTTGAGAGATTTACACAAGCTGTCTGTATTATTTATGTTTGTTGAAGCGTGCACACCTGTCTGATTATCGCTACAGGTGGTAAAACATTGTTTGGATAATTTTTATTGTCACAAAAGTAATCTGATTATTGAGGAGGTCATAACGTCACGGTCTGTATACCGCAAGAAATGAGCGCCATTGTCCTTTTTTATGCGCCGGAGACATGGGTTTTATGCATTTTGCGCTTCCGAAAACAAATTGCATTCAAAATTTGTGGGTTCCGACCGCTTCCAAATTTTCCTCTCTTACAAAATGCCTGTTGATCACAGGAGACAACAGATGTTTTACCCGAGCTGGTAGTAGTTTTTTTCTTATTTATTTTGTTTCCGGTGGTGGTTCTATTGGCTTGCATGAACGGTCTTGAATGTGCTAAATACTGGAGATTTTGGATTATAATTATGCAGTGTTGTGCCTAGGCTCGATTGCTTGGGGGACACCAATGGCCCTTATGACATTTTCCAAAGGGTCATTTTATATTTTAAAGGGGCTTCAGTAAATAAAATATAAGCAACGTTGTTGATTTCTGAGGGTCATCCGGGCCCCATGTTTAATGTTGAAAGGGCCATCGATGACTTTAGGTAGGCAAATGGCCCCATGGCCCCCTCTCGGCGCAACACTGATTATGGGTTACTTCAAAGCATCGGCTTCTTCAGAAGTAGCCACGTACCATATCCCTGACCCAATTTGAACTGTTACTGGCTAATTGTTATTGATTAGCACAGGCCACTTACCGTTAACTGACAGCTCGCAGCAATTGATAAAAAACCAGCTTTTAAATAGCGATGCTTACGATATGCATTTTTATTCTAGGCTCACAGTTATTTAGAGACAAACACGGATGTTTTTGATGTTGTTTTTGGTAGACGCACACCATTTTCATGCGTAAATACGACCAGATTGTCCTTTAATGAAAGTGCTTTTTAATGAATATGTACTTAAATACTTTAACAATGAAAAATTGAAAGACCGTTTTTGCACATAAAATGTTTGGAATATTCATGATGGAAAAAATAATTAGGGTCGGCGGGAAAAAGCAAGGCACGGTCGGGTAACCGGAACCACACATATATTTTGTTTTGGCCTTAAAGTATTTCTCTTGCAAATTTTAGGGCATCCTTTCTCTCAGAATCAGAATTGTTACCGGCGACAAGTCACTTAAGGTTGAGCAATCCTGCTTTCAATTTTTTGTTGCGAGAACAATTTTCTGCAGGTTTTTTTTTAAATATTTGACCAAATGCCTACGGGAATCTCAAATTCAATATTTAAGAAAATAATCATCAATTCTGTTATTCTACAGCCGTCCAGAAATGCACGGCGTGTTTGGGGCATGTTCTTTTTTTTTTGGTTTGGGTTTACGGCCCTTTCAAGATTATTTCACTCATATCGAGCCGACCGTTAATCGGAATACCCGGAGAAAAACCACCTGACCTTCCGTTGCAGAACTTGGCTTCTCACACGTGACCCGAGCGAGGGGCATGTTCTCAGTACTCCGTTCATCCAACTTTATTTGATTATAATAAGTAATCTGATACATTTCATGAACATTATACATGATGAGTATTTTATTTGGACTGTGTACTGTTCTAATTTGTTGATACTTTTTATTTTCAGTCATATGCTTGTCTCTGGTCAGAGATTATTTTGGGGGACCCCTAAAATATTAAGCATTTTGTAATAAATTTCGTTTTCTGTGAATTAAAGATAGATAGAAATCAAAACTAATTTTCTTCAAAACAGGATGCAATGTTCAGAATCAGAATTGTTACTGGTGACACGTCAAACGACATCCATACACCAGGACCTGTGATGTGGGAAGTTAGTCCCACGCTCTAACCAAAGAGGTAAATTTAGCTACACAATCATCAGCACCTTCAGCTGTCGAAATAATCAAATCGGGAAGGGAATTCCAATCTCTAATGGTTCTGGGGAAGAACGACTTTATAAATGTCAGTTCTTGCGCTAAGGGTCTGAAACGCCAATGAATGGTGATTTCTACAGTGTCTAGCTGGGGGAACAAGGTCATCTGTTGGAATGCTGGCAGCAGCCTACTGTCTTTTCTCCTTTTCTTGAGAGACTCCCATTTTTTATTAATTACACATTCTGATGTGTGATAACCGCAAAAATGATTCCTTTTCATATTAATCAAAAACGAGGGTGAACAGAGTTATGAGACTGAACAGAGATATGAGAAAAGGATGGATGGATGGATGTTTTATTTAAAGACTCTCAACCCTAATAGGGCATATAGCGTCTAAAACAGTTAAATATATTATTCATAAAATTGTGCAAGATTAAACAATTAAAATTTTATTAATTACAGTTTGTTAAAAAGACCGATTTCTTTAAGAAAATTGATTAATTGGTAAAAAGGAACATTATTAAAAAGATCTTTCATTGTAGTAATGTTAAAATATTTTGAACGTATATGATTAAATTCAATACATGAGATGAGAAAGTGTTTAACAGTGAACGGTTCGTTACAAGATATACAGAAAGGTGCTTGTTCGTTTTTTAAAATGTAGGAATGTGTGAGTCGTGTGTGTCCAATACGGCATCTCGTAATTTTTGTCTGATCTTTTTGGCTATAGTTCAAAAATGAGCATTTACTGTAAAAATTAGGTTGAATTTTATTTAATTTATTATTAGTTTCATTGTCCCAAATAGATTGACATTTTTTCTTTATATATGTATTGATGTTTGATTTGAAATCAGAGAAAGGAATTTTTAAATTTGTAACAGTTAACGATAATGCCGACTTGGCTTCCAAGTCAGCCAATTCATTTCCACGAATATTAACATGACTTGGAAGCCAG
This sequence comes from Lucinisca nassula, assembly GCA_963580285.1. NCBI lineage: Eukaryota > Metazoa > Mollusca > Bivalvia > Lucinida > Lucinidae > Lucinisca > Lucinisca nassula. The sequence continues at coordinate 1,501,082 of OY757013.1, read as the reverse complement.
CAGAATATAATCTCCTTGCAGACAGAAAGGTAATGATATTTTCGTAAAATTTGTTGAATCAAGGGGTTCCTATGCTGTTGGTCTTTCAGAGCTTTTAATACAGAAAGGGAATCAGAATAAATGATAAATTGTTTTTCGGATTGATCTCGTATATGATAGAGTGCTATATCAATTGCTTTCGCTTCAGCGGTAAAAATAGAGCTATTATCGGGTAATCTAATGCTGTCAGTAAAATTCGGACTAATAACAGAACCAGCAACTTTCTCATCTTGTTTCGAACCGTCAGTGTAAATGGAAATGTGACGTTTAAAATTGGATTTGATTTCTAAAAATTCGTTTTTAAAAATATGAGATTCTACTTCTGTTTTCTTATTTTTACTTAAATCTAAAATAATCGTTGGAGCACTTAACGTCCATGGCTCTTTTGATGGTAACGTAAAAGATTGAATATTATTAATATTAATATTGGCCTCCATAAATAATGGTTTGATTCTTAGGCCAAGCGGTTTAATAGCCGATGGTTTGTTGTTGTAGAATCGTTCGTAATTAGGATTAAAAACAATGTCATATGCTGAATTTCGTGGATTAGCGGCCAATTTTGTAGCATATTGAAGAGACAATTTCTCCCTTCTAACATACAGTGATGGTTCATTCGATTCAGCATAAAGACTTTCAACAGGTGAGGTGCGAAAGGCACCTAGTGCTAGACGTAAACCGTGATGATGTATAGTATCCAAAGATTTTAAATAAGATTTCCTAGCAGATCCATAGACTATGGAACCATAGTCCAATTTGGAACGAATTAAAGACCTATAAAGATTTAAAAGAACAGTGCGATCTCCTCCCCAGTCGGAACTGGACAGGACTTTAAGAATATCAAGAGCTTTTAAACATTTAGCTTTCAAAGCTTTGATATGGGGAATAAAAGACAATTTGTTATCGAATAAAAGACCCAAAAATTTCGCTTCAGTGACGACTGGAATTGGACTGCCGTATATAGTAAGAACAGGATCTAAATGCAACTTTCGAATTTGGCAGAAATGAACACACTGAGTTTTTGTTTTAGAAAATTTAAAACCATTTTCTGTTGCCCAAGTTTCTATATTATTTAAACACCTTTGCAGTTTAAATTCAATGGTTTCCATATTTTTGGATCGATAAAAGATTCCAAAATCGTCAACAAAAAGTGAACAATCTGGGTCTTTTACACATTTAACTATATTATTAATTTTTATGTTGAACAAGGTTGGTGATAAAATACTACCTTGTGGTACACCTTGTTCTTGATCAAATGTGTCCGATAATGTATTTCCCATGCGAACATTAAATGTTCGATCGGATAAGAAATTTTGAACAAAAAGTGGTAATCGGCCTTTAAGGCCTAGTGTGTGTAAATCTTTCATGATGCCATACTTCCAAGTGGTATCGTAGGCCTTTTCTAGGTCAAAGAATACAGCTACGACATGTTCTTTTTTAATAAAGGCATCACGTATAAATGATTCTAAGCGAATCAAATGATCGTTAGTTGAGCTGTTTTTTCTAAAACCAGCTTGAAATTTAGTGATAAGCTGGTTTGATTCTAAGAACCAAACCAGCCTATCATTAATTATTCTCTCCATTGTTTTACATAAGCAACTTGTCAAAGCAATAGGTCTGTAATTAGTGGCTTCAGTATGATCTTTATTAGGTTTCGGAATAGGAATAATGGTAGCTTTTCTCCAGTTTTCGGGGAACTTTCCAGTGATCCAAATATCATTCAAAATATTTAATAAAGTTTCCAATGCCTTGTTGGGTAAATGTTTTAAAATTTGATAGTGAATGTCATCAGGGCCAACAGCAGTATCATGGGATTTATGGAGAGCATCTAATAATTCTTTAGTAGTGAAAGGCAAATTATATTTTTCGTGATTTAATGAGGAAAAATTTAAATTCTTTTTCTCTTGTTCTTGTTTAACTCTTTAGGTACTAGTGTATATGCAGTAGTTAAGTACTACACAATTTCTGCTAGGTAGTTACTGCAGTGAGTTTATAGGCTGAGTCCCAGAGGTATTTTTAGCACTGCTGAGAAAATCTAATAATCAGCTAATCTCACCATGCACATTGTTTACTTTATTAATTTGGTGATGATAAATTAAATTTGATCTTATCTTTGTTGATTCTGATCCACTAAAATCAGATTCATTCCCATCAGAGTCACTACCTTTAGCCATGTTTCACCTCATATGACCTTGTGGAAATTCCAGAAACAAAGGCTTTTAAAAATAGAAAATACACTACCTACACATCTATTTTTAGTGCTGATTCTTGTAATATGTTAATGAAGTACAGCATTTCTAAAACTTAATTTCATTGGTTTGATGGAATCTGTCCAAAATATTGTCCAATGAAGACAAGTGTTACAGTGACTTTTTTGACTGCTATAGACGTCTCTAAGGAATACAGGCCAGTTGCAGGCAGCGTGTGTATTCGTCAGTAAGGAATCCAGGTAGATTTCCAATAACTGGTATATCAGTCAGTAAGGTACAGCAGAGGTATAAGATAACGTTTATACACGTCTCTGGTGCTCAAAGAGTTAATATTTTGGAAACTTTCTGAATAATTCGAGCTAGAGGAGTTTTTCTGAAAATTTTCCCCCAAGGCATTGGAAATGTCTTTAGCCGTTGTACATATATTTCCGTTCGATTTGATATGGACATGTTTATTTGATTTGTTTTTGCCATTAATTTTTCGAATCATGTCCCATATTTTCTTCGTTGGTGTTCTTGTATTCAGTTTGGAGACGTATTGCTGCCAAGATGCTTTTTTGGCCGATTTTATTGTTTTGCGAGCTTTAGCTCGCATATGTTTGGCATGAATAAGATTTTCTTTTGTTGGTTGTTTATTGAATTTTCGTAATGCAGATTTTCTTTTATTGATTGAAGTTTTAACTTCATCATTAAACCAAGGTCTGTTTCTTTTTGAAAAAGTCGAGGATTTAGGAATACATTTTTCAGCAATATCTATGACCCAAGATGACCTGGAAGCAGCTAACAGAAAGAGATTGCAGAGAATGGAAGCTCTCTGCTATCGATCCTCATGATAGACAAGCCTGGAGATCTGGTGTAAGATCTGCCATGCGTGCAGCAAGCCAGCTACCTGGAAGGGGGCCCACTTATGTGGACGTTGCCCCTGTACCTGCACGTTAATCAAAAATCCGTTGATGATGATGATGATGATCTATCAATTCATCAGTAAAATCTTGTATATCACTTGCAGTTTTAAAAAGTTTAGTGTCGAGTTTTTCATCACATAATTGATTAAAATTTGGAAGTGGCTATTGACAGCCGGCTGTCGATAGCGAATTCGCTATTGACAGCCGGCTGTCGATAGCGAATTCGCTATTGAGAGCCAGCTAAGGTGTTGGATATATATATTTGTATAATATAATTATATCTCTGATGATAAAAAACATGAATCCATAAATAAAAATTAAATAATTATAGAATATTAAAGTGAAGTAATAAACTTTTTTTATACAAATGAAAATTTTTCATCAGAATAATAATAAAATATGAAAATGAACAATTAAAGTGTTCATTACACTTAAGACATAAATGGGTGGAACTCTACAAGATGTAACTCCATGCTGTGGCTAAAATAAATAAATAAACAAGAGGCTCTTGGGCCACTATGCTCACCAGAGCTCAGGCGGGCACTGACCGCTGGCAGCCATGTATGGTTTTAATTTATTGATTATAAACTCTCCAAAAGGAACCACCATTCCATGTGGACTGTGTATACAGTTCCTGAGATATAAGGCCTTTTAAGCTGTGGAGGGGTTGGAGCATGGCCCTGGGACACCAAGGTAATCCAAGATTGTTGTCCTTGAATGTGTCTTATCACTAGGACCAAGAAAATATATTGTTTATGAGTGGGCATCTGAACTGTCTCTGAGATAGGAGGCCCTCTTATGAAGTGAAGAGAGGGAATGACCCCTGTGGACCACCAAGTTGGTGTGACTGAATGTGTTTAAGGAACAATGATATATATTATTAAGAGGTGGGGATCTTAATGGTGTCTGAGATATATATGGCTTTTTATGAAGTAGAGGGGTGGGCCATGGCATCGACACATTGCCCTAGCACAAAGACTGCCCAGGTTGTTGTGACTGAATGAGTCTTTATCATATGGAACACAAATATACATGCATTAGGGGTGGGAATCTGAACAGTTACTGAGATATATGTCATTTTATGAAGTGGAGGGGTGGGGCATGGCCCAAGTGAACCCTGGGAGCCCCCTAGGTTGGTATCATTGAACATGTCTTATCATAAGGAACAAGAATATATATGGGTTAGGGGTGGGGATTTAAATGGTTTCTGAGATATTTGACCTTTTACAAAGTGGAGGGGGTGGGGCATGGCCCGGGCACATCCCAGGGGACACACAAGTTGGTGTCACTGAATGCGTCTTATCATAAGAAACAAGAATATATATGGTTTTGGGTTCGGGTGAGATATATCGACTTTTATGAAGTGGAGGGGTGGGGCATGGCCCCGGCGCATCCCAGAGGACCCCCAGGATTGTGTCACTGAATGCTTCTTATCAAAAGAACTAGAAATGTGTCAATACGACACAGATGCCCCCGCCCATGGGCTATCTCATCCCAAAAATCATCATATAATATTACCGGTCATTTGACAGCATAACTCTCCTGGAAAAGTTTCCTTGAGGACATTGGCAAAGGTTGCGGTGCTGCTGATTAAACCTATGAAATGGCCCCCGCACATAGGGGCTTGAAGAAATATATGGGCTGCATGATGCTTCCACGCAGAGCTGAATCCGGCCCACACACTAGTACTGGTAAACCGCTTAGAGGATCTAAGCCTGTCCAGGAACCGCGGTGTGAGGCGGACCGTCCATGCTAATAAACCCTATTGGTTTCATTGGGCGACAGGGCTTGAGATGTCATTTCATCTCAATGTTGGGTAAAAGTCCCACAAAATTGGAAGCAACGTCTCCAAAATGACCTTTACAGCGTTGACAGGGACGTTAAACCTCAAATCAAACAAACAAAAAACCTTTGAAAAGAAACTATCATATATATAAAATATGGACTCAACCCATCAAATGGGATGGAAAATAATTATGAGCTCTTAAAAACGTTAACATTAAACATTGCTAATTCTGAAACCTTGACCTTGAGGTCATGGGGCAGAGTCAGGGTTATGGCTGAATAAAACTTTTGACCTGTATCTATAATCATTCCAAATATGAAACAAATCCATCAAATAGTTTAGGAAATGTGAGCTCTAAAAAGACATAACATAAAACAAGAGGCCCATGGGCCACAATGTTCACCAGAGCTCAGGCGTGCACTGCCCACTGGCAGCCATGCATGGTTTCAGGTTTTAATTTATTGATTATAAAGTCCCCCAAACAAACCCCCATTTCAAAAGGAGAACCCATGTGGACTCTGTATCTGAAATATTAGGCCTTTTATGAGGAGGAAGGATGGGATATGGACCAAACAGAGCCCAGGTTGGTATCACTGAATCCATCTTATCATAAGGAACAAGTATATGTTTTAGGGGTGGGGATGTGTACAGTTCCTGAGATATAAGGCCTTTTAAGTTGTGGAGGGGTTGGAGCATGGCCCTGGCAGACCCCAGGAAAGCCAAGTTTGTTGTCGCTGAATGTGTCTTATCATAAGGCAGAGTTCTCGGAAACGCCGAATCCGGCGTATTTTTACGCCTGTTTTTGCTTTCGTACGCGTAAAATTTCCTGTCGTGGATTCTTAATTACGCCAATTTTTTTTCGCCTGACGCGTCCGTAATCCCGTGTAAAAATGACCTCAATCAAATCAAAAGATGACAGCGGGTGTCCAATTGATCTCCGAATTTAGCTACCGCTTTCAGATCAAAAGTTTACCGTTAATCGTCGCCGCCAGGCTTGTTCAAGCATTACCTGGCGAGGACAGTCGTCTGTATTACTCTCTCGGCCAATCAGAGCATCAAGGCTAGAAGATTGGCAGGTCAGTCTTGCAGTTTGCGAGATGTAGCAATCTCGTGGCTGATTAACATTAATTGACTGTTTTGTTTCCGGATACTTGTATAAACAGTTGGATTATCGGTAATTTGATTGTTGAAAAAAATGTTGGAGGCATAATTAAAGGATGCGATAATCTAGTGCATAAATCGTCTTTATTACGATTAAAGAAAATTATGACTCGAGTTTTATCGCATTATCAAGTTACCTTGATTAGGTCTATTTGAATGAAAGAAATTAATTATCAAGTGTTGAACTGCCTGCTAATAGTGGAGGTCCGGAACAGACACCTGTGGCATCTGATCTGGGCCTGCACTGTTGTTGGTTTTTTTTGTCCCCACGTGGGGCTATTGTAATGGTCTTCGTTGTATGTCCGTCCGTCTAACTGGATAACTCCTAGACGGTGATAGATGGAAACTTGAAACTTTGGGAACTGACAGATCTTTGGTCTGGGGAGTGCATGACACTTTCGGAATTTTGATCACGCCCTAGGGTTGGGCCCAGGGGGGTAAGGCCCGCGGGGGTCAAAAATCAAAATTTCCAGGACATGGTCGTGTAACATATCAAAGAAACCAAAAGTTTTATATGCCATTTTATGTACTAGGATGTAGTGCATGGCCTGAACAGACTTGTCCTGTTGGTGCAGCCTGATAAGAGCCTGTACGGCTGTAACTGCTCACACTCAATTTAAACCCATATCCTGATGAATAAATTAATTAACCCAGTCCACTCATGACTTTCAAAGCCTAATGTAATTTATCCATTCAAATTCACAATCTGAGTGACAGTGTAAATCCTGATTAGATGGAAGCCATCTGATCTGGATCTCCACTGCAAGAAAAAGGTTAGTCATGTTAAGAAGAATAAGGGTTCAAGCCCCAAAGTCTTTTGGAGTCACACTCTACAGCTGTACGCATTTACCCATAATTGACACACGTTTTTAGGGTCAAACTCCAACTTTTCAGATTTGAATCCAACTTTTTCCATGGATGGATTCTTAAACTCCTGTTTTCAAAATCCTAGTGAGAACTCTGATAAGGACCAACAAAATATATTGTTTAGGGTTGGGGATCTGAACAGTTTCCAAGAAATGAGGCCCTCTTATGAAATGACGTGAAGAGGAATGGCCCCTGTGGACCACCAAGTTGGTGCGACTGAATGTGTCTAATCATAAGGAACAAGTATATACATGTATTATATGATTATGAGGTGGGGATCTTAATGGTGTCTGAGATACATGTATCTGGCTTTTTATGAAGTGGAGTGGCGAGCCATGGCATAAGTATGTTGCCCTAGCACATAGAGACCCCAGGTTGATGTGAGTAAATGTGTCTTATTATAGGGAACACAAATATACATATTTTAGGGGTGGGGATCGGAACAGTTTCTAAGATATATGACATTTTATGAAGTGGAAAGGTGGGGCATAGCCCTAGCACAACCCCAGAGTCCCCTAGGTTGGTATCACTGAATGTGTCTAATCATAAGGAACAAGGATATATATATATATGGTTTAGGGGTGGGGGATCTGAATGGTTTCTGAGATATTGAGCCTTTTACGAAGTGGAGGGGCTTGGGCATGACCCGGGCACATCCCAGGTGACCCCCAGGTTGGTGTCAATAAATGCATCTTATCATAAGAAACAAGAATATATATGGTTTTGGGGTGGGGATCTGAATGGTTTCCGAGATATATCCCCTTTTATGAAGAGAAGGGGTTGGGCATAGCCCCTGTGGGGCCCGGGACACTTAGGTTGGTATCACTGAATGCGTCTTTTCATAAGGAACAATAATTTATATGGTTTAGGTGTGGGGATTTGAACGGTTTCTGAGATATTGGGCCTTTTACGAAGTGGAGGGGGTGGGGCATAGCCCCAGCACATCCTTGGGGACCCCAGATTTGTGTCACTGAATGTGTCTTATCATAAGAAACAAGAATATATATATATAGTTATGGGGTGGGGATCTGAATGGTTTCTGAGATATATGGCGTTTTATGAAGTGGAAGGGTGGGACATGGCCCCAGCGCACACCCTAGAGACCCCAAGGTTGGTATCACTGAATGTGTCTTATCATAAGGAACAAGAATATATATGGTTCAGGGGTGGTGATCTGAATATTTTTCTGAGATATTGGGCCTTTCAAAAGTGGAGGGGGGAGGGGCATGGCCCAGGCACATCCCAGGGGACCCCCAGGTTGGTGTCACTGAATGCGTCTTATTATGTGGAACAAGAATATATATGGTTTAGGGGTGGGGATCTGAACGATTTCTCAGATATTGGGCCTTTTACAAAGGGAAGGGGGTGGGGCATGGCCCCGGCACATCTCAGGGAACTCCCAGGTTGGTGTCACTGAATCTGTCTTATCAAAAGAAACAAGAATATATATGCTTTAGGGGTGGGGATCTGAATGGTTTTGAGATCTATGGCGTTTTATGCACTGGAGGGGGTGGGGCATTCCTATGATGATGGATACAGGTCCAAAGGTTTATTTGGCAATACCCCCACTCATGCCTAAGACTTCAATGTCAAGGTCACACACTTAGAAATTTAAATGTTGATTTTGTTTTAGTTCATATTTTGCTATGATAGATAAAGGTCCAAAGTGATATTCAGCTGTACCCCCACCCATGTACATGGCCTCAAGGTCAAGGTCACAGCCATAGAAATTTTCAAATTTAAGTATGTTAACCCTTTACCACTCAGGGATTTTGTGATTGACCCCAGTACCTGAAGCCATTATATAATAAATTATATTATATTAAATAACCTGTTCATAAATGTGTATATAGTAAAACGCAATAAATTAGCAATATAAGTATGCTAAATACCCATTTTCATCAATTTAGTTAGCTGGCTGTCAATAGCGAATTCGCTATCGACAGCCGGCTGTCAATAGCGAATTCGCTATCGACAGCCGGCTGTCAATAGCGATCGCCTTAAAATTTTCCCAATTTGCTTTACTCAAATTCCATCTGGGGTGACGATCCTCATGGGTTGATGCAATTTCTTCAATTACTATCGGAAAATGATCGCTCCCATGGAGATCGTCCACAACAGACCAATCAAAATCTAGATAAATATTTGGAGAGCAAATTGAAAGATCTAAAGCAAAATAATTTCTTGTGGGAGAATGAAGATATGTTGGTTGTTTATCGTTAAATAAACATAAATCATTTTCAGCAATAAAATTTTCTATGATTTCTCCTTTGTCATTTGTATCCGAGCAACCCCATAATTTGCTGTGACTATTAAAATCTCCTAATAATCTATAAGGACTAGGTAATTGATTTGTTAAATTTTCTAATTCTTGCTTAGAAAAATTATAGTGTGGTGGAAGGTAAACAGAACAAATCGTTATGGATTTGGATAAAGTGACGTTTACAGCAACAGCTTGTAAATTAGTGTTTACATCTATTTTCCTATGAGGAACGTCAGATTTTACCAGGATTGATGTACCTCCTGATGCCTTCTGATTATCCGTTGTGATATGATTGTACATACTGTAACCTTTGAAATTAATATTATCTGTAGTTTTCAAAAATGTTTCTTGGAGACAAATGACATTAGGCCAAAACAAAATATATGTGTGGTTCCGGTTACCCGACCGTGCCTAGCTTTTTCCCGCCGACCCTAATTATTTTTTCTATCATGAATATTCCAAACATTTTATGTGCAAAAACGGTCTTTGAATTTTTCATGGTTAAAGTATTTAAGTACATATTCATTAAAAAGGGCTTTCATTAAAGGACAATCTGGTCGTATTTACGCATGAAAATGGTGTGCGTCTGCCAAAAAAAAAAACAAACAAGATGTGTTTGTGAAACACCGATGCCCCCGGACAGCGCCTGTGCAATATGAAAGCCCCATCACTAAAGTATGTCATGGTTGAGGCCACAAGGTCACGAGGTAAAAAATTATGGTACCACTGGAAAGGTCTTGTGAGAAAGAATACACATGTGAAATATGAAAGCTCTATCACTTACCAATCAAAAGTTATGGACTATATTAAGTTTTTAAAAAGTAGGTCAAACATCAAGGTCAAAGTCACAAGGTCAAAAATTATGGTACCACTAGAAAGGTCTTGTGACAAGGAATGCACATGTGAAATATGAAAGCCCTACCATTTACCAATCAAAAGTTATGGCCAATGTTAAAGTTTTTAAAAAGTAGGTCAAACATCAAGGTCAAGGTCATGAGGTCAAAAATTATGGTACCATTAGAAAGGTCTTGTGACAAGGAATGCACGTGAAATATGAAAGCTCTACCATTTACCAATCAAACGTTACGGCCAATGTTAAAGTTTTTAAAAAGTAGGTCAAATGCCAAGGTCAAGGTCATGAGGTCAAAAATTATAGTACCAATAGAAAGGTCTTGTGACAAGGAATGCACATGTGAAATATGAAAGCTCTATCACTTACCAATCAAAAGTTATGGCCAATGTTAAAGTTTTTAAAAAAGTAGGTCATATGCCAAGGTCAAGGTCATGAGGTCAAAAATTATAGTACCAATAGAAAGGTCTTGTGACAAGGAATGCACATGTGAAATATGAAAGCTCTATCACTTACCAATAAAAAGTTATGGCCAATGTTAAAGTTTTTAAAAATGAGGCCAAAAGTAGGTCAAATGTCAAGGTCCAAGGTCACGAGGTCAAAATTTATGGTACCTCTTGAAAGGTCTTGTGACAAGGAATGCACATGTGAAGTATGAAAGCTGTACCACTTACCATTCAAAAGTTATGCCCAATGTTAAAGTTTTTGCAGACGGACAAACGGACAAACAGACGGACAGAAAGTAGGTCAAATGTCAAGGTCCAAGGTCACGAGGTCAAAATTTATGGTACCTCTTGAAAGGTCTTGTGACAAGGAATGCACATGTGAAGTATGAAAGCTGTACCACTTACCATTCAAAAGTTATGCCCAATGTTAAAGTTTTTGCAGACGGACAAACGGACAAACAGACGGACAGACCAAAAACTATATGCCCCCCAGAATCTTAGATTCCGGGGGCATAAAAAAAAAAAAAAAAAACCATCAAAAACATCCGTGTTTGTCTCTAAATAACTTTGAGCCTAGAAAAACAATGCATATCGTAAGCATCGCTATTTAAAAGCTGTTTTTTTTTATCAATTGCCGCGAGCTGCCAGTTAACGGTAAGTGGCCTGTGCTAATCAATAACAATTGGCCAGTTACAGTTCAAATGGGTCAGGGATATGGCATGTGGCTACTTCTGAAGAAGCCGACGCTTTGAAGTAACCCATAATTATAATCCAAAATCTCCAGTACTTAGCACATTCAAGACCGTTCATGCAAGCCAATAGAACCACCACCGGAAACAAAATAAATAAGAAAAAAAACTACTACCAGAGGGTAAAACGTCTGTTGTCTCCTGTGATCAACAGGTATTTTCCATGGACCGGTAAGAGAGGCAAAATTAGGAAGCGGTCGGAACCCACAAATTTTGAATGCAATTTGTTTTCGGAAGCGCAAGATGCATAAACCCATGTCTCGGACGTATAAAAAAGGACAATGGCGCACATTTATTGCGGTATGCAGACCGTGACGGTATGACCCCTCGCAATAATCAGATTACTTTTGTGACAATAAAAATTATCCAAATTATGTTTTACCACCTGTAACGATAATCAGACAAGTGTGCACGCTTCAACAAACATAAATAATGCAGACGGCTTGTGTAAATCTCTGAAGTATTTTCACGTTCTCCATGAACAGAAAGCTAAGCCTCCACAGATGCGCAGGCTGATCGTAGTCTTCGCCGGTCAGACATATATAGTTTTTGTCATGCCGCGCTTAATTTCCCGCCGTCATTTTGAACGTGCATTTGTTGCAGTCTGAATTTTTCCCACGTTTTTCAATAACACGTCATCGATAGTTTGCACACACGGTCTTCGCATCCAATTTTTGGAAAACATGACAGTAAACTGTGCGACAGGTGAAGTCACAGATCAGCCTGCGCAGTCTTATCAGTCTTTGCTCTTTGTTCAAACCTGTTGTAGTATGGCTTCTGCGATATGCAGAGAGCAGCAAACGAAAAGCTCGACGTGCAGGCTGATCTTACGTTAAAAGAATTTTTTTTCGTGAGTGCAGGAAGCAGTTTAACCTGTTGTAATATATGTCCAACAAAGACGGTAGCTAATGAGCTAGGGTGTCATATGGTGGTGACATCAGAAATGCTTTCCGCGAAATGCACTGAATGCGTATGCGCACACAGAAAAGACTCAGATCAGCCTGAAGTTCTGCACAGTCTGATCTGAGTTTATTGTTCACAAGGTTTCATTTCTCGGAAAGTTTAGACACTCGCCGATCAGACTGGTCGCATATGCACATGATTACACTGGTCAGGTAAATTTTCACACCTAATCGTTTAATTGGTATCACTTACATGTACACTGGTCATCAAATCTTAAAGTGAGATAATTTGGAACAATAAACAGCGGGATTAGCAGTAAACCATCAAACAGGCAACAATCTATTGCTAAAAAAGTGTCTAAAATATCCATTTTCTCCATTCTTTAAACAGGCATGACGTTGTTATATTTTGGTCATTTGATTTGAGGTTTAACGTTCCCGTCAACACTGTAAAGGTCATTTTGGAGACATTGCTTCCAATGTTGTAGGACTTTTACCCGACATTGAGATGAACAGACTCAATAAAACCGAGTCTGCTATTTTCGTTTATTTGGTGCCCCTAGTTAAAGGGGAAAGCAGACTTAACTGGGGATATATTTTTCCCAATCTCAGCTCCAGAACATACATGTACGTTGTGGTTTCTTATTACAACCACCTCAATGGCATGGTTCTATTGAGTTTCCACACTGTACAAGTTTGGATTAGAGTCATGAAAGAGGCAGTTAGGGAAACATGCAACTATGATGTAGTGTACACGTGTGTAGAAATGTTGTTTATGTTTTTTGTACAATCAAGATTAGGAACTTAACTTTTCAAAATGAAGGATTTTGGACTCCTGTTTTCAGAATCATTGTGAGATCTATCTATCTATCTATCTATCTCTCTCTCTCTCTCTCTCTCTCTCTCTCTCTCTCTCTCTATCTATCTATCTATCTATCATGTTCAGCTTTAAGACCAAGTAAGACTGATACAAATGGCACAAGGACTACGATTTGAAAAGACTATAAATAAAATAGTTTCTGCTGGTGCTAATTGGTGGATGTTTAATTTGCAGCATTAAGCCGTTATAAGAAACTTTCTGATATCCGTTTACTCTGTCATTTCATCTTGATCTTTTGAACTTTTACATTTATCTTCAATGTATATATGGTACAATAACAGTTACAACACTATTCAAGATAAAGCAACCTTCACTAGAACAGCAAGTCCCAAAGGCTGACCTTTTGTAAAAGGCGAACACATACACAGGATGTCCAACCAAAATACTTTGTTCTGACTGAAGAAAACCCTTATTTTTGTAACAATTAGGACAATATGGATGAAAACTAAGCAATATTTATTATACTTTTATTTGTTTACAATGTTTTCAAGTACAATAATACAACAGAAGCAAAACAATATAACAAAATAAGTGCAGTGTGTAGCATAGTATAGAAGGTGAGAAAAAAAAAATAAAAATAAAAAATAAAATAATTTTCCTACCTACCTACCCTATTTTTGAAAACCATGTAATAGGAACCACACATATAGTTTGTTTTGGCCTTAGGAGAAAAAAGTGTAGATAATATTTAAAGTTCGTTAAAATTGGCTTTCAGTCCTCGACAATTCCATTGTAGTATTGATTTCTTATCCATGATTTAATGGAGAGAAGATTAAAACAAGGAAATTAATCCTTTTATCTTTTATTATTATGCTTTGAGAAAGTGGAGGGATCAACATCCAACTCCATGTCCTCAAGGGCGCCGTACTGATTAGCCAATTTTACTGGATCAGCCGACGCCCCTTTACTGTTAGGGTTTGATCCTTTATGCTTTTCTTTGTCCTTTTTGTCTTTTCGATCTGCTGTCCCTGACGTGGACCGAGAGTGAGATCTGCTAGAATGGGTGTTCGGTTGTGAACTGGTCTGTGAAGTTTGTCTTGACTGATGAGTAGATGTAGGTTGTGACGATGTAGTAGGTTGTGACGATGTAGGTTGTGACGATGTAGGTTGTGATGTGGTTTTTGGTTTAACAGTAGAGTTTATTACTTTAGAATGTGGTTTAATTTCGAAATCTTTTTCATTAAATTGAGTGGAGGTTTCTTTTGTTTCAGGTTTGCTGGCAAGGGATTGAACAACTTTGGCGAATGTGTTTTCTGGTTTGTTTTGTTGGATTTTTTTGGCTTCCAAATAAGTGACGTTTTGTGTAACTTTGATTTTCATGATTTCTTTTTCTGTTTTCCAAACGTCACAGACATTGGATTTAGATAAATGATCTTTTCCACAGTTCACACATTTTGGAGAGTTCTTGCAGTTAGAAGTGTGATGATCAGTGCCACCACACTTCTCACAAACAGATCCGTCAGGGACAGTACAGTCGTTTTCGTGGTGCCCAAACCTCTGACAATTGAAACATCGCAGAGGGTTGCAGTGATTTTTTTACAAATTTTCAACTATGCGTCCTGGGACTCGCTCAACCAAAAAACTGTGCGTCCCAAATCCGAAAGTATGAGTCCCAATATTTGGAGGGAAAAAAAGAAAGTACAAAAAAGATCGGTTCAGTATAAAATGCCATTATTCTTAGTTAAAAATAATGTGGTCTAGTATCTATTATTTGCAATGAACAGAATCAATCAACAACTTGTGTTGTTTACTAGCCCAAAGAAATCCTGCTAAAGTGTACGTTTTTTAGTCTATTTTCCGTAATGTTTTCTACTTTCGTTTTCGATAAATGCGCACCGCAACATGTGCGTGAAATTTACTTCATGCACAATGGAGATAATATTCCGAACCATTGTCGACAAACGTTTCCTCTCCTGATTGGGAAACCAGCTATCTAGGTTCAGGGGCTGACAAACCCATTGCCCGGCCGCCAGGTACAAGTCCCAAATCGCGCTGGGCAGGTGCACTTTGACCTTAGGACGCCCGGTCTTTTGAGTCCTTAAATACAGTAAAACTAGAGTAAGTAAATGACAATAATTGTGCTGCACTGTCCGGCTTTGTCGACAATTCAGAGTCAAACTGTCTGTGTATTTCAATTATGACGCTAATGTTAATCCCTGTCATATAATTGCCAAGTAAGATTGATTGCCCTGCGGTGCGTGTCTTTCATTTCTGGCGATAAGCCAACTTGAACGAGGTGTGAAAATATGGTCTCTAATTTGCGTTTATTCCCCAATCATAAAATTTAATCCACAATCAATGCGAAAATGATTTACTCGCACCTCAGACAATTAGCTTCATCTATAGTGTTTCCCCCAGCTCCTAAAAAGGGCATGGTGCTGGTCAGGAAAAAGGGCACATTCAGCGCGTGAAATTATGTAAAAAGGGCACTTTAAATATGAACAGTAAAAAGGGCACATTCACTTGCAGCACCTTCCTAAAAGGGCACATCACTCAGGTTGAAATAAAAAGATCCTTTGCTTACCCTTTGTCTTCAATGCTAAATTATACTGCCTGTTTTTATGCTAAGTGTAGATATATGTTAGTTACATTAACCATTGGTGACAAGAAGATTTTGCAAGCAAGCTGATCACTGATACAAACAAACTAAGTTTGGTACATGTTTGGGCCACAACTCCCATTCTCTAATACACACAAACACTGACATTGGGACTCACCACCCACCAAAACTAACATGGCACTGGTCAGGCATACTTTCACACTTCATTTGTTTAATTGGTGTCACTCAAGCTTGTTATCAAAACACAGTTACGACTTCTTAAAGTGACATAATTAATCACAATAAACAGGGGGATTAGCATTCAATCATAAAGGTGGACTGTCAAATAGGCAATGATTTATTGCCAAGTGTCTGAAATAGTCCTCATTTATACAGGCATAACTTTGTTATTTTTTGGTCAATTTCAGTATTTTTTGTACCAAAATGTAGGGCAACATTTACTCTACCTGAAAAAGGGCATGGCGCTAGAAAAAAGGGCATGGCGCTGGAGAAAAGGGGCATGGCGCAGCGCCATGCTAAATAGGGCTGGGGGAAACACTAATCTAACGGTACATGTATGCATTATAAAAACGGATCGTGAATGGTTATGTTTTGGCGCCAAATAGCAGACGCTCGGCTTGGCGGGAAAAGTCAAAAGCTGTTGTTGGAGCTGCTGGGGATAATTCGGGGGCTGTGCAAAGCGCCGTTTTCTATCCACCTCCATTCACAACAGTTTAGCTATCGAGAAAATAGTTTTTACCGGTTCCAAACATTTTTTAAGAACGGGATACAGCTCATTAAAATAAAACAATGGCATTAAACACGTGCGGGGTTGCTCGCATCGGATGACGTCATTGACACATTTACCGATCACATGCAGACAACTGGTAGAGTTGGTTTGTGGGCGGCGATTTGGATAGCGGAAAACTTTGATGTTCGCATTGAACGTGCTTGTGTGAAAGTTTGGGCTCATTTTGGATGTATTTGGTTGGATCATTAAATTGTACCTGTATCGATTTTTCGGTGACTCGTTGGGCAGTTGAAGGTTCGGTAAAAGTGCGGTATTTTATCACTTCCGCCGATATTTACGGCAGTGAAAACGAAAGTTGGATTTTTCGCCCATGAAATATTTGCGTCCGACGGACGCACATATTTTATGATCTTGCGTCCTCAGTCCTATTTGTGCGTCCTGGACGCAGGACGCAGGGGTAAAAAAATCACTGGGGTTGGGCACGTAGATTTCAACCGGTATTATTCTGTAAAAAATCCTTATTGATTTCGGCAACGTAGTGGTATTGAAGGTTAAAAGTAGAGTATTTGTTTCGATGAGATTGCCGTCTTTTTTAATTTTGAAACGTTTGCAGGCTGTTACTCCTTGATCTTTTAAATATTCTACGATACTGGCTTCTGATTCTTGTTTAAGCATTCTGTCACGGAGTATTCCTTTACATGAATTTAATGTTTTGTGCTCCGTGACAGAGACGTTAAGGTTGAAGAATTTATTAATTTTCAAGAGATTTTCAGTTTGAGATTTTCTGTTTGTTTCGACCAAAAGAGTTCCATTTTTTAATTTTTTGACATTTTTTGGCGTTCCGATAAGAGATTCTATTTGTTTTTCTATGACAAACGGTGATAGAGTGGTAACAGCCTTGCCTTCGTTACTCGAAATCACTAAGAATCTAGCAAAATTTTCGTTTGCTTTGAAAGTGAAGGTTGTCGGTTCCGGGTCGTCATCAGATAAGTCTAAAAAAGCTCTTTTTCTAGTGTTGGATCCCATGGTTGAAATTTATGTTTCGATAGCTATGCGCCCCACCCTCCTTGGAGCCCTACAAGGGGACGTTTAATGGAAATGGATCTCCTATTTCCAACGCCAAGGCTACATGGCTATTATACTCGATGACAGGACCAGAGTCCTTCCGCTCCACTTCTGCTTTATGATTCCCAACAATGCACCCAGATTTCAATGAAAAAATGAGGAACAGTTGGGACCCATCCCCACCCACATTCTCTCCCTCACAGAAGTTTCTGCTGAATTTCCCCAGTACAAGCCCACCGATTGATCCATCAGCCGCCGCCCATCAAATAACACTCAAAGATAGAGGAATAAGAAAAAATTACACCCGGTTTGTACCATAAAGATACGTAAGAAAGATAGAAGGAAGTAAAGAACAAGCTGTGCGATTCTAGAGCTTGGCACGACTGAGCCGATTGATTCAGGCCGGATCTAGCCCAAACCCCTCTTCTATCTGAAATATGGGCCAAAATGATGTGTTGAAAAGCTGGAGATCCCTGGGCTTTTCTCAATCATCAGGATCCCTTCTTCCAGCATACGAGACGCCACTCACGGCAAACAAGTGGCTCCTGTTTCAACAAGGAATTTCATCCCCATTCACTACAGAAGGAAAGTGACCTGTATATTTTATTCCCTACAGACAAGGGAGGCCGAAAACGTTTGCTTAAATAAAAGCTTGGCTCTGAAAACAGGAGATCCTTTTCTAAATATGAGATCCACGATTATGGTATGAAATTATTGAGGTGATAAGTTTCAGAGAGAACAAATTATTTTATAAACAAATAAAGAATAAAGCTGTGTTAGATGATAACGTACACTTCAGAATTCAGTGATAAGTATCTGATTCTGTTAACTTTGGAATAACATGAAATAAATTTGAGGTAACATGAAACGTCAAGTTACTTATCTAATAACGTATTTAAAATGCATCTTTCATTGATGTGCAGAGTGAAGGAGCATGAAAAAGTGACACATACACAGTACAAACATATACAGATGAGGTTTCTTCTTTGTGGTGCGCGACCCACCAACAATGATGATACACATACAAATGCAGCGTGGTAGTAACATGAGATAGGAAAGGTTTAAAAGGATAGATCTCGCGTAGTAAATTGTATAAAAAATTTGGTAAGATGCATTTGAATAAAATGAATTACAAAATAATACCGGTTGAACGGACGATTGTTCTGTATGTTGGAGGCTTTTACCCAACTGCCACAGAAGCTGAAGGCAGCCACCTATTTCGAGGCACCGGGTGGTCTCGGCAATGGGACTGTTTTCGGTGGGGTCTTACCACTCTGCCACACTCCCGAAGGCAGCCGCCATATTTCTAACCCCCGGGCAGGCGCGGGGCCATGAGAAAAGGGGATAACCGTTTTAAAACCGAAAAATCAGAAATCTGAAAAAAAATCTTATCAGTTTTTCATTCGAAGAAGACATAAAAGACATGAGAAACAGACCTGGCTGTTGAGGGAACCTGTGACTCAACCCCAATGCACACATATATATGTAATAGTTGCAATAAAATAGGTTTATACAAACCTGGCTGCCGCGGCCATTTTATCAAAAACCGGCATGGTAAGGCCACGCGGTTTACATCAGAATCAGAATCAGAATTGTTACTGGTGACACGTCAAATGACATTCATACACCAGGACCTGTGATATGGGAAGTTAGTCCCTAGCTCTAACCAAAGATGTAAACTTAGCTACACAATCCTCAGCACCTTCAGCCGTCAAAATAATAGAATCGGGAAGGGCATTCCAATCTCTTATGGTTCGGGGGAAAAACGATTCTTTATAAATATCCGTTCTTGCAGTAAGGGTCTGAAACGTCATTGAATGGTGTTTTCTACAATGCCTAGCTGGGGGAACAAGGTCATCTGTTGGAATGCTGGCAGCACCCTTTAGACCTTTGTATAAGAGTATGAGCCTACTGTCTCTTCTCCTTTTCTTTAGAGACTCCCATCTTAATTTTCCTAGAATTCCAGTCATGCTCCCAGTTTCAAAGCAATAATTTCCAGTTACAAATCTAGCAGCTCTATTCTGAACTTTTTCAATTTCTTCATTTAGGACCACTCCGCTTGGGTCCCAGATGCAACTACCATATTCCAAGATTGGGCGAACAAGTCCCCTGTATGCTGTTTCTTTCACATCATGAGGACACTGATGAAGATTTCGCCTCAGGAAACCAAGTGTTCTATTCGCCTTTGTACACATATTGCTAATGTGTGTATTCCATCTCAAATCGTGAGTGATTGTCACACCAAGGTATTTAATGGAATTCACATTTTCGAGGACCGTTCCCTCTAAGGTGTAAGAAGCCTCAACTTTATTAGATCTCTTCCTTGTTATCTGCATAATATTGCATTTAACTGGCTGAAATCTCATGCCCCATTTTCTGGCCCAACATCCTAATCTATCAATGTCAGCCTGAAGTTTCAGTGAGTCATCTGTATCTCTAATTTCCCGGTAACAAACACAGTCATCTGCGAACAGTCTTATTTCTGAGTCAATATCAGTGGAAATATCATTGATGTACAGGGAGAACAATAGAGGACCAAGAACGGTCCCTTGTGGGACTCCAGACAAAACTGGCGCCCATACTGAAGATTCACCATTAACAACAACACGCTGTTTTCTGTAGCAAAGGAAGGAATCTATCCATTTAAGAGTCTTCCCACCAATTCCATAACCAAATAATTTGGATTTAAGTAGTTCATGAGGAGGGGTGTCAAAAGCCTTCTCAAAGTCCAGAATAAATGTGTCCACCTGCCCCCCTTTGTCCAGGATTTTTGCCCAATCATTAATAACAGTGCTCAACTGAGTTTCGCAACTATGCCTTTTCCTAAATGCATGTTGTCTGTCTGACAAAAGTTTATGTTCATCCAAGTGGGCCATGATGTTTGAGCAGACTATGTGTTCAAGCAATTTACATAGAACACAGGTCAGTGACACCGGGCGATAATTACGAGCAAGAGCCCTGTCCCCTTTTTTGAAAAGTGGACAGATGTTCGCTAGGAGCCATTCTTTGGGAATTTCACCCGTATCGAGAGATTGTTGGAAAAGATGAGCAAAAACTGGACCTAACTCGTTTGCTAGTTCCTTCAGGACTCTAGGATGAAGCTCATCAGGCCCTAAAGCTTTAGAAGGGTTCAAGCCTTTAAGTAATTTGATCACTCCCGCAGAGGATACAACAATATTTTCCATGAAAGGGGCCGATCTTCCAGTCAATGGAACCTCGTTGAACTCAGTTTTATTAAATGCATCATTGAATTGACCAACCAATTCCTCTGCCCTTTCAGAGTCCGATTCAGCGACCCCGTTCCCTCCTCTTTTATTAAGGGGTGGGATACCTTGCCTATCTTTCTTCTGGCTATTGATATATCTGTAGAAGTCTCTGGGATTCGCCTTTACATCACCTACCAAGTTATTTACATACTGATCATGCTGATTTTTGATGTCATTTTTAATTTCTCGTCTCAAGTTTTCAAATTTTGCTCTGAGTTTGCCACTTCCCGACTTTTTTGCCTTAGCATGAATCTTATTTCTCCTCCGAATTTTTCTTCTTATTTCTGGTGTGATCCAAGGAATTGAAGATACAGACCTGCTAGTTTTGGAAGGGATATGATTTTCGGACGAAGCTTGAATGAAAGACTTTATCAAATCAAAGTTCTCCTGGACAGACCGAGCGTCTGAATGACCATTAAAGTACATGCACATTAAACTCAAAATATCAGTAAATGTATGCGCCTGGAATCAAATAAACCACTGTCTTTTTATCGAAACTCGTTTAGAAATTAACTTCTTTCAATTTCAATGCTTACCTTTTGGAAATTTTCAAAGAATTTCGATAAATTTTAAGGATGTTCTTCGGCCAAAACTGTTCAAAATGCCCAAAGTTGGCGAAAAGGCACGCTACAGATTCGGGGTCGCCAGTATCAATGCACGGCGCATGATAAATATAAACCAAAACGAAAAGAGAAAAATCCGCAATATATAAAAAAGATAATAAAAATATTTAAATAAAATCATTTTAGAATTCAACATTTACGAGTAGAATAAAAAATAATTATTATAAACATATAAAGTAAAAAAAAAATATATATTGGTAAAAAGTATTAGCTTTCATAAAAAGCTTAAGTCTCTACGCTTAGCATGGATACAAGATACAAGATTTTTATTCGGAAAACCAACATAAAGAAGGTGTCCACCGGCACATATACAACACATACATATATACATAACGGTTCATCATACAAGGAATAGTAACATGAAGGCACGCGAATTCTTATCAATATCTTTGTCTCACCATTGACTTGAAATGGAGCAGGGTCATTCCAAAATAAATGTGCGTTTTATGTCACTGTAAATCATTGAAGCTTAAAACACACCCAGTTACGTTTAAATGCACACTAATTATTTTCTATGTAATATTAATCAAAACTGAGTCTAAATATATATATTTTTTTACATTTTATATGAATATATTTACAAAAATGATCATCCGAGATGGTAGGGGCTTGCTTTTTGCCATGTCCCTGTATGGTACCTTTGATATATATCAAGAATGAACTTCAATAGCATGCCCCTATCTGTCACCCACTTCGAATTTTTAAGCAAATTATACTTAACTGTAATATAATCTAGAAACAATGTGTACAATAAGACAATTTCAAGCGTTCATTTGAAGCTTTACGTTTTGTCCCTGTATTTTTTGTCAGTTCCGTAACGCTAACAAATATTTTTTTTTTCAGAAAGATATTGAAATTTCTAAAAGAAATCCCCTTTGACCACCCTTCAAGCACTTTATGTTGGGAATAATTCAGTGAATATTTAACCTGGATAGCTGATGATAAAAGTCAGGGACAAAGACTTAAAGGCGTCAATTTAGATGAGTACCTTTTCTGTATGTCATTACCGTACACCTGTTTAAAAGTTTATCTTCCCCTGAACGTGTTTTGTTATCTTACTTACAGCTACATAATAAGTGTACATACAATAATTGAACAGCACTACAAGGCCTCCATTAAAATAAGGTATGAAAAACGGATAAAAACGATGAAACTGTCATTTCCGTAACCGTCATTTCCGAAACACTGTTGGTTACGGTAATGACATGATACCAAGTAATACTGGGATTCGTTCAGTTTTTTCAAGATAAATGCATTGTTTGATGCCTACTGAAGTGATACAATTAATATTTGTAGCTATAAACTGACCTGTGTCTATGATATGACCGATAATTTAACTGTCATTTCCGTAACGTCATTTCCGTAACAAGAAAAATGTGTCATTTCCGTAACTTTTCTTGTGATTAAACCTCTCTTACAGGCTAATTATACCATGCAAACAAATGTGTGCATGTTCCATAGATACTTGCTTGTCCAAGAAATAATATAACACAGTAAGTGATTACTTTATCCAAATTTTAAACAGAAAAAGCACAAATCAAATATTAGAAAAATGTATTTTGGTGTTTTGAATGTGTAAACTTTCAATGTTTTCTGAATTTTGAGTGAGATATTCATTGATTTTTGGTTGTAATGTTTGCATCATAACTGCAACATATAATTTATATAAAAATAATACATTCAAAATTAGAAATCAAAATCTTATGGGTCTTTATATGTGTGTTACGGAAATGACATCATTGCCATGGCATGCACATTAAAAGAAGATGAAACATTATTTTTCGGCAAGTATGAGGTGTAGTCAGTGATGCCTTTTCATTCAAACCCTATCACAATTTAACAATATCATGAAAAATGATAGAAATAACAATTTTGCACATGAAGCATTTCACTGTCCAAACTGTACATTATTTTTAGAATGACCCAGCAAAGGTTGTGTGCCTAACTGAGTGACATCCCGAAAACACGCCTATACGATGTAAAATTTGAGGCTGAAAGTCGAGAATTCCAAGAAGGAAAATTCCGATATTCCTCCTTTCCCCGTTGTAAGAGCATGGAATCAGAATCAGGTTACTGGTGACAATCCGCCAAATATCTTGGTATCACCATCGCTGATGATCTTGATTGGGGTCAACACGTTTCAGAAATAACAACAAAAGCAACTAGGACTTTAGGATTTCTTAGACGTAACTTGGCTTTTGCACCAAGGCAGACAAAGAATGTTGCATATGAAACATTGGTTCGCCCTCAGCTTGAATATGCATCACCCATTTGGCATCCCTATCTTAAAACTCAGATTCAGCAGGTGGAGATGGTGCAGAAGACCGCTGCTCGATGGACCTGCCGACGATGGCGCAATAGAAGTAGCGTCTGTGACATGCATAACGAGCTAGAATGGTCGTCCCTAGAGGCCCGTCGTGAGCAGTCCTCTTTAACCTTCTTCTATAAGATGCATTCAGGTACAGTGGCCGTTAACTGAGGTAATGGCCAGATATGACCGACTCAGTATAAGAAGATAGATAGATAATAAATACAGATACTTGACCCCTGTGACAGTTTCAACCCGAACAAGGGCATCAAAAGTCAACAACGCACAGTATCATAGGTACCAGTCCTACATTGAGCCCTGAAAAAATCCTTCTTTCCCTAGGACTATTCCCCAGTGGAATAGTGTTCCCTCTTCTGTGGCGAATGCTAAGTAGAAGTAAAACAAAGATCAGGAATTGATACAATTAACTTACTCCACCCATCAAAGACACCAAAGGGAAAGAAACACAAACATTAAGCGACCAGACCATAATGGAAACCTAAACAAAGGAAGACCATAAGGACAGTTACTTTCCCACAAAATGGCCATATGGCCATCCAAAACCAAAAGACACAAGTGATACACACAGTAAGTAACAAACAACAACATAAATAAATCGCCACAGAAGAGCCGCCTTGGAACGGTCAGTGGAAGATTTCCACTGGGGGGCTTAAATCGATTTTACGTGGCCACACTCCTCGCCCTAAGACTGCAGAGGAGTTCAAAGCCCGTACAGTGTAAGATTGAGATTCAGAGGTATGCGTTTTAGTATACCTCTGTTATTCAGATTGTAAATAGTTGTAAGGACTCATCCAGTGATTTCTCTCTTTTTTTTTTGGCAGTGGCTAGAGGTACGGATCCGGAGGCTATAGGGATACGGATCCGTACCTCTAGTCTCGGAGGCTAGGGATACGGATTTGTGTCCCTAGCATTTTCCAATAGGCCTGGCTAGAGGTACAGTTTGACAAGACTGATAGTTGTTTCAAACAGAGATACCTTTGCTGTTTTGACGCAATTTGCAAAGTAGCATAACTCTACTAAGGTGAAAGGTGGAACAAGTTGGCTGCTTTCAAAAAGCATCCAATAGGTTTGGTCTTGTCATTTGAGCCAGCCGATATCATTATCCCAAATAATGCATTTTTTAATAAAAATAATAAACTTTAAATGTTCCAAGGCGGTTCTTCTGTCGCGGTATATTTTTGTTATGGTATGTCTAAAGTTTGGAGGCCTTCATACGGACTGAGCAAATTATTTGTCTAAATTGCGACGGAAGTAAGGGCGAGGATTGTGGCCACGTAAAATCGATTTAAGCCCCCAAGTGGAATTCGTTTCCGCTGACCGTTCCAAGGCGGTTCTTCTGTCGCGGTTTGTTCTTGTTATGGTTTGTCTTTGGATGTTTGTGTCGCTTATGTTATTTTATTTTGGATAGCCTACTGGCCATTTTATGGGAAAGTAACTGTCCTTTTGGCTTTCGGCTGTTGGTGTTTCCATTAGGGTCTGTTGTTTCATGTTTGTGTGTCTTTCCCTTTGGTGTCTCTGATGGGAGCTGTGGGTTGATTGTAACGATTCCTGATCATTGCGTTCACTTCTATTTTTAATACAAAACGTGTATATAAAATTTCGAAGTCTGTGACCTTGGTATCAGGAGGGGTAGGTAGTGATGAGTATTCTGTGGTAAATTGTTTAACGCCATGGCAAGTATAAACTAAATGTAACTTACTTAACTGCCTATTCGAAATTCGCTAAATTGCAGTATGTTTCCTCTGGCTTTCTTTGCCGGATAATTACAGGGTCACTGATGAGGCTTTATTAGCCGAAACTACGTAGTATGACCAATCTTCTTTCTTTTGAATGTTTTCATTGCTCTTAAAGGAACTCATTTTTGAATTTTATTTATTAGCCGAAACTACGTAGTATGACCCATCTTCTTTCTTTTGAATGTTTTCATTGCTCTTAAAGGAACTCATTTTTGAATTTTATTTGCATATGGTTTACACATGTATAGCACAAAACTTAACCAAACGAAAATGTAAACCGAATTTTTCAAAGGTCATAACTCTGTTAATATTTGGTGGACAGTAATTCTCGAAACTTAAGGCACATCTTCACATCTTAGCCTTACTACATACACATTTAGGCTTGATCGGATGAAAACTGTATAGTAGGAGTTATACGGAAACGAAAAAAAAAGTTTACGAACAGACGGACGGACACCATACCCATAACTTAATACGACCGTTTTTTGTTGTTGTTGTTAGTTTTGTTTTTCAAACGGGTATATAAAAAGATTTTCCCTAAGTCATCAGGCCTTCTATAGAGCCTTGGTTATCTATTTCATTTGTTGTTAACGTCCCTGTTAACACATATGAGTATTTTTTGAGACATTGCTTCCAATCTGTCGCCCAATGAAACTAAATGGTTGAAATACATGAACGGTCTGACTCGAGCCACTTTTCTTGGGCAGGCTTAGAACTTCTAGGCGATTTAACACTACTCATGTGCAGCCGGTAACAGCTCTGCGTGGAAGCATCAGGCATCCCAATCTATTTCTTCAATCCCCGATGGACGGGGGCCGATCAGACCTTGGGGCAATATATTGGACTGCATGAGCTGAAACCGACCGAACTTTGAAGTATTGATGGACCGCCTGGGAAGATCTAAGCCTGCCCAGACAAAGTGCTGCGAATCAGACTGTATATTAAACCTCGGCTGTTTCTTTGAGCGGTACCTCCGCAAAAACCTGAAATTTTCAATCCTTTTGTATATCTTTCTGGATCACAATTTAATTGTAAAAGAAACTGATTAGTAAAACGTCAATTGTTGAGTGGAAATAAAGAACACCACTCTCGGCTTATCAGATACAATAGCTCCCATCGAATGCGCCAAAAAGTATTTTAACAACTCAGTCTGTAACTGGTGGCAGGGCACTTAGTAGTCATGAAGTTTTTGAACAGAAACTATTGCTTTCTGTGCTGGGATCAAGAACAATAAACCACGACCCATGAACGTTATGTTTCGCTCCCTAAATATTTTATATATTTGGAAGAGTTAGAACCTTCGACCTTGGCACTGACGTTAATTCTAGAAACCAAGACATGAAAATGTTTTACACACCCAGCGATCTTTTTTATGTTTGGTTTTACGATCCTTTCAAGATTATTTCACTCACATCAAGCCGATCGTTAATCAGAGGTGAGCAAAAACTGGAGTACCCGATGAAAAACCTCCTGACCTTCCGTCGCAGAACTTCTCATTATGTGACCTGAGCCATGCTCAAACCTACAGCGTTGAGAGATCTAGCTAATGATTAAGTGTCAGCACTCTTATCCACTAGGCCACGGAGGCCCGTTACACCCATCGATCTTTATAAATGAGGAAAATAACGTTCTCGGTCTTTCCAACATTTACATATACGTTTTTTTAAGAGCTATCAGTGTACCGAACGATGTTCAGAATATATAAATCTGTTCCTATCTGTGTGAAGTAAACTTTGCAAGTTTTATTTATTTGTATTTAACGGTCCAGTCAACACTGATTTGGGTCGTGTTTGGGCTGTCAGTGTATGTTACGAGATGGAATAGGAAACCTCTCTGGTGCTTATGCACATCTAAATTATTTTAGTAGATATATGGTAGGGCGGTGCGAGTGAAATATTTTAGGTGAAATATGGTACGCAAACTATGCGGCTCCATGAACAAGTCATGCACATATCATACGATGTATGCATGAGTGGTTTATAGAGAGCTGTTTTTAAAATACAGGGGGCCGCTAAAAGGCCGAGTCCTATAGAATTTGCCTAAAAATCGCCAACCGCCAAATTGTGCCATATATGATTTTTATTCCCGTCACGTGTTGTGTGGGTGTTCGTTTTGACAGGAGTCATGTCATTGATTATAGGGTCGTTTCATCAATTTTTCCTATGGGAAATATACTATTTGAAGGCAAATCCATTATCTACTCGATTTTGCTATCTGGCTTTGTTTGTGGCCGGTATCTCCACTTCCCCACGAACAAAGCAAGGTAATACGAGTAGGCATGATTTTCCGGTAGTATTCATAGATATATAAACCCTGAAAAAAGCGGACACCTTAGCAGCAGGTCAAGTTGTAAAGAGTAAACACAACATTGTGACGGGGAAATAGAAAGTATATTGAAAGGTATGTTTAATCTATGTTTAGTATTATTTTTGTATGAACATGCTTGTAGGTTTTGGAGGGGTTTACTTCTAGTATACCCCAACTTTCTGAAGCCTATTCTGAATTCACTATTGAGGCCTGTAGTGATTAGGCTACTAGCTTTGCCAGCTAGACGTCGCAGGATCGATCCCAGGCTTCTCCAATAGTAGAATGAGTCTTTCTAAGTGAGGTCCTGTCTCATGCTGACCCTAGATGTTGGTGAGACGTAAAGTTTGGACACCCGCTCATTCTAGATTCATTTAGGCTTTTAGACCCCTTTTGTAGAATGTAATTAATAAACGCCGGGTCACTTGTTTGATCCATGACTTGTGACTGGCTGTGGTTAGAAAACCGTGGTTCCGTCCCAATATGATATTAGGTGTAGAGGGGACGTAAACTTAAGACGGGTTTAACCACATCTTCATCATCAGGGCAAACTCATACAAGAGCCTGTTGGGTTATCCGTGATGATGAACCGTAATGAATT
This sequence comes from Lucinisca nassula, assembly GCA_963580285.1. Classification (NCBI taxonomy): domain Eukaryota; kingdom Metazoa; phylum Mollusca; class Bivalvia; order Lucinida; family Lucinidae; genus Lucinisca; species Lucinisca nassula. The sequence goes on along the minus strand of OY757013.1, from coordinate 1,472,813 downwards.
TTATTTTACAAGCATGTTCACGTTGATTAGAAATAATTTTGTTCAAGAAGAATTACGAGTTCATTTTGTAATGATGCCGTTTTTGTCTGATAACTCAGTTTGTGCATGTATGTACATATAAAGAACGTGATGATGATAAGTGGGAGTATTTGGTCGCCACACGTCATAACGGCCTGAGCGGCGGGGATGACGTCAGCTGCGTCATCGGCGTCGCGAGGACGGTTGTGACGGGGTGCCTACCAAATAGAGAGAATTTACGGCAAACAGTGTTGGCCCATATGAGACACTAACAAATGTTGTAGATTATAGATGAAAATCTTCTGTTGTAGTTTCTATCTGTTATTAATGTATTGAATTTGTGAATAGCTATATTTGTGAGCCGTGTCGCGGAGAAGGATATGAAATAGAGATTGTTATGTTTCCTGTAATTGGCGGCTGACCAGGTAGCGCAAAGGCGTGGTCTGTTCAATTGCCTCTTACTTGTGATAATGTAGTTAGCACAAATTTGATGAGTATCATGCTCAGTAGTAGTGAGCATTAATTGATTTCTGTAGTGCTCAGTAAGGAAACATGAACTTTGAGTATTATTGTGTCAAGCGCTGGGTGCTGATAATTTGATGCACAGTCAAGTTGAGTTCTGCTGTACGGTTATTCGTTGCATGCACTAATCAGCCTGTATGTCTGGTCGGCGCATGCGCAATAACGGTATATGCATGAACATATTCTTACTTCTCCGGGAGGGGGATCATGATATAGCATGTATGTTTTGTGACTCGTTTCTAGTCCCGTTGTCGTAATTTGCAGGCATAACAATGTGTGACCTGCTGCTCCCTGCTTCATAGCAGCAGGTACTGGTACGACGCTAGGCGTTAGGGTCCAGCAAGGGCGGACAGACCGCCGTAATCAGCGCCTGCCAGGATAGAAGCAGATTCTTCTAAATCATTGTTCGTTGTAAACAAATGTGATCATGGAAGAGGTCAACTTACCTTATTTGGACGATCACTAAACGTCTAATCAGCAAACGTGATCGCTAATCCTAGGATAATCAATTATGTTGATAGACTAGTTTTACTAGTTCGCGAGAAGAAGTGTCACGCGAGTGGGGGATTCACCCAAAGTTATAAACTGGCCAGTCGCGTTTTGTGTTGTTTCTTTTTTTGTTTTTCTTGTTGTTTTTGTTGTTTGCTTCTGTAGGTATTCACGTCACCCGTTCCGAGCACAGAACAGTGTTTTGCCTTCGGAGCGGACGTCGTGAGTTGGCTACAGAAGCAACAATTTGTGATGTTTTGTGTTAGTAAGTGTTGTATGTAGATACTGTAAATAATTCATGTCAATCATTTAACATCTTTCTTGTGCCTTACCCCACAGCTGCCCGTACACCTGTCAGAGATCACGCTCGGTTGTCTTGTCAGCATGGGGGTTTGCGGGACGCCGTAAACCCACATGTAACATTTGGTGTCAGAAAAGTGAGGATTTGATCTCTGGCTGGTGTTCCCGGCTGTGGAACAGCACATTGATACTCTGAATCATCAATTTAAAAAAAAAAAAATGTATTGACAGCCACATTTAGAAATTAACTTGAATCTTCCTTCCTGCGTTGATGAAGTGCGAAACCCATGTATTCAACTGAATGGATACTGACAAGTCGATAATTTCTGAGCAGGAAGGCAAGGCAAACCCCACTTTTTCTTGGTAACGAAAAATTTAAGTAGACCCCACTTAATTGTGTTACCTGACATTCTACTAAGTTAAATTGGAGCTACTAATTGATCTTACCCACACATGGTTCTGACGTAGTGACGTTAACAATTTACTGACGTTGACATAACGGTAGCGTTAATATTTACGCAGTGGCTTGAGGTTAGGTATGACGTAATAGAAACATTAATGGTGACTTGTTATGATCGGAGTTTTGTAATGTGATAAAACTTCGGATTGTAGCATTTTACTGTAAACGTCGTCAGTTTATGACGTCATATTAGACTACCAGTACGCAACGTCATACTGTGCTGAAAGCATTTGACATTTCAAATCGCGTGTGCTTTAATAACTAACGTTTTAGTTAGATTAACGCGTATAACACATATCTTAACGTTTTAGTTAAGCCCATTCAATCATCACTGATCATAACTGATCAGTTTATAGTGGTTTTGATAGTAACGTGAGATTTACGTTATCAATAATGGAGCGTTTAATGCAAATGGGAAAGGACTTAGGTTATGAGGGGAAGGAGTTACAAGGTTTTGTTAAAGAGCAGCAGGATATTGAGCGGGCAGAAAGGCAAGAGCAAAGGGATTTAGAAAGGTTAAGGTCTGAAGAAAAGGAAAAGGAAAGGGCAGAAAAAGAAAAGGAAAGGGCAGAAAAAGAAAAGGAAAGGGCAGAAAAAGAAAAGGAAAGGGCACATGAACTAGCTATGTTGAATGTTAATAAGGAACTTGAAATGGCACGCATTAAGACTGAAAGGGAGGCAAAAGAGATTAGTGAGGCCCATTTAGAAAAAATAAAACATGGGTTTGAGCTACAGCACCAAGAATTAAGGAATCAGTTAGAAATGCAGAGAGCGAAGCTCGAGCTAGAATTTGAAAAGCAAAAAGCTGAGAAGGTGGCGCATGCCCGGGATCCTAAGTTACCTTATTTTGAAGAGGGTAAAGATAAAATGGATAGTTATTTATCTAGGTTTGAGAAATATGCTACGGCTAATAAATGGGATAAGAGTGTTTGGGCCGCGTATTTAAGTGCATTGCTCAAAGGGCGCGCACTTGATGTATATGACCGGTTGTCAAATGAGGATGCGGCGGATTATGAAAAGTTAAAGGACGCTTTATTAAAGAATTTTGACATGACAGAGCGCGGATTTAGGAAACAGTTTCGTTATAGTAGGCCCGAGAAATCAGAAACGTTCATACAGTTCAGTAGTAGACTGAGAAGTTATTTAGAAAAATGGCTTAATATGGCAAAGATAGAAAAATCTTTTCCGGCTGTCTGTGATTTCATGGCAAGGGATCAGTTCCTGGAGTCATGTAATAGAGAACTGTATGTGCATCTGAAGCCAAAACAGTTTGGTAATTTAGATGAAATGGCTAGGGAGGCAGATTTGTTTGCAGAAGCGCGCGGGGGCGTATATAGTTGCATTAATAAGGGGCAACGCGATAATAGAGGCGCAGCGCAGGGTAAACAGGACAAAGTTGACTCGAACAAACCGAGTGGTAGACCGGATATCAAGTGTAGCATATGTGGTAAGGGGCATTTAACAATTAAATGTTTTAAGAACCCCGACAGGAAACAATTGTATAGCGCAGAGGTAGGAGCAACTGGAGTTGGGGATAGCGGTGTTAAAGAAAATTTTAACACGCGCATAGAGACTCAAGGTTCTCAGGTTAAGAATGAGAATACGCAGAATGTAGGTCGTGGTTATACACGTGGTCGTGGTAATTTTAGAGGGTCTTTTCGCGGACGCGGTAAAAATAATAGCACACCACGTGGCGCAGCACACCAAGTTAGTTTTTGTCAAACGGAAGTAACTAGGAAAGGTGATGAGATTGGAAGTATTTTTGAAAATAAGGTTGGTGATCCTTTGATTTCGGATAGGGAGGAGTGTAGTAAGGAAACTAGGGAAGGTGTCTGTTACTTCTTAAAGGCAAGGTTACCGACGGCACAAGGATTGGTCAATAATAAAAAGGTGGTTGTATTAAGAGATACTGGGTGTACAGGCTGTGTCGTTCGGAGAAGTTTGGTTTCGGATAGTCAGTTAATAGGGAAGGAATCAAATGTTACGTTGATTGATGAATCCACACAAAGGTATCCTTTGGCAATGATTGACATTGATTGTCCTTTTTTTACTGGGAAAACTGAAGCTTTGTGTATGGATGATACGTTGTACGATTTGGTTATCGGTAACATTGATGGATCAAAACTTCCTGATATGTCTCATTTCTCAGCTGCGGCTGTAACTAGGTCTCAAACTAGGCAGGATGAGAAGCCTTACAGAAAACTTAAGGTTCCCGATCAGATCATTAACGATGACAAGGAGGCTTTCAAGCAAGCTCAGGTTGATGATCCAACTTTGGAAAACATCAGGAAAAGGGTTGTATCTGGGAACAAGACTGTGAGTCGTGGTTTAAACCGAGGTGAAACTAGGTTTATTGAGAAAAAAGGGTTGGCATATAGGGAGTTCACCAAGGGTAACAAAGTCTCTTTCCAACTTGTGGTCCCTCAAAGTTTCCGAGGAAAGGTGTTGAAACTGGCTCATGAAACGCTTATGTCTGGACATATGGGTATTAGGAAGACATTGGATAGAGTTGTAACTGAGTTTTACTGGCCCGGTATTTGCGGTGATGTCGCTAGATTTTGTAAATCTTGTGATATTTGTCAGAGAACTATTCAGAAAGGTCGGGTCACTAAAGTACCTCTAGGAAAAATGCCATTGATTGATACGCCATTTAAGAGGGTGGCAGTGGACATAGTTGGTCCAATTGAGCCTCGATCTGATAGGAAATCTCGGTATATTTTAACCATGATAGATTATGCGACAAGGTATCCAGAGGCGATAGCTTTACCGAGTATTGAGACGGAACGTGTCGCGGAAGCGCTTATTGAAATGTTTAGTAGGGTTGGCATTCCTGATGAAATGTTGACTGATTGTGGATCACAGTTTACTGCTGAGGTAATGAAGGAAGTCAGCAGACTTCTTTCTCTTCAACAGTTAACGTGTAGTCCGAGACACCCAATTTGCAACGGACTGATAGAGCGTTTCCACGCTACGTTAAAGCAGATGTTACGTCGCATGTGTGCTGAACGTCCAAAAGATTGGGATAAATATCTTCCAGCCTTATTATTTGCGGTAAGGGAAGTCCCACAAGAGTCTTTAGGATACTCCCCTTTTGAGTTGTTATATGGACGTAACGTCAGAGGTCCAATGGCAATATTAAGAGAATTATGGGCTGAAGAGGTACGCGATGAGCAAGTTCTTTCGACGTATCAATACGTTATTGAGCTTAGGGAACGGTTAGAGCAGACATGCAAATTAGCGCGTGATAATTTAAAGAAGGTTCAGATTAAGCAGAAAGCTTATTATGATAAAGGCGCGAGGTCGCGTAAATTTGACGTCGGCGACAAAGTACTGTTGTTACTACCGACAGACAGTAATAAATTATTGCTTCAATGGAAAGGTCCTTATGAAGTGGTTGAGGTAGTGAACAGAATGGATTATAAGATTGACGTCAATGGAAATGTTAACACATATCACGCTAACATACTGAAGCAATATGTGGAACGTCAAAATGTGACGTCACATTGCTTGCTTTCTGTAGAGTCCACTCCGTCAACTGAAAATGATGACGTTGACGAATTCTCATTGGAAGATTGCGCTTTTCCTACTGCAAAGCAACCAGAGACGTTTAAGGACGTCAATATTTCAGAAATGTTAACGCAGGATCAGCGTAAAGAAATAGAGACGTTGATAAAAGAATACCCGGACGTACTGTCCAGTGTACCAGGACGAACTGACCAAATAGAACACGACATAAAGTTGCTGACGACGGAACCAGTGAGGTCAAAAGGTTATGCCATACCATATAAAGTACGGGATGTAATGGAAAAGGAAATTCAAGATATGTTAGATTTAGGAGTTATTGAGCCATCAATATCTCCATATTCATCCCCTGTAGTACTTGTCCCTAAAAAAGATGGTTCGGTGCGGTTCTGCATTGACTTCCGTAAACTTAATAAAGTGACGGAGTTCGATGCAGAACCAATGCCAAATATGGAGGAGGTTATAAATAGAATGTCGGGGCACAAATACTTTAGCAAATTAGATTTGTCAAAAGGTTATTGGCAGGTAAAAATGACGTCTAAGGCAAAACCCCTAACTGCGTTCGAAACCCCCAAAGGCTTGTTTCAATTCAAAACTATGCCCTTCGGTTTGGTAAACTCAGGAGCAACATTTTGCAGGTTGATGAGAAAGATTCTGTCCGAACTTTCTAACGTTGATAGCTTCGTCGATGATATGTGGATCTTTACCGAAACTTGGAAAGACCACTTGACGTCATTACGTGAAGTTTTAGATAGACTCAGGACAGCCAAGTTGACGGCAAAACCTTCCAAGTGTATGATTGGGTATAGCAGTATCGAATGTCTTGGTCACAGTGTAGCTGCTCAGTCAGTAAGACCGCAAGAAGACAAGATACAAGCTATAAAGGATGCTCCTCGACCTTCTACTAAGAGACAAATAAAGTCATTTCTTGGGTTGGCTGGTTTCTACCGCCGTTTCATTCCAAATTTCTCATCTATCGCTTCCCCTTTGACAGATTTAACTAAGAAAAGTAGACCAAACAAGATCACAGACTGGCAGGACCATCATGAAAAGGCTTTTCAGACCCTGAAGAATAGACTCACGTCTAGTCCTATTCTTCGTCTTCCTATCTTTCATGATGGGAATCCGTTCATACTCCGGACGGACGCTTCTGATGTTGGTATAGGAGCCGTTTTGCTCCAAGAATTTGAAGGGGAAGGACGACTTCCCATTGCTTATGCCAGCAAGAAACTTTTGCCTCGTGAGAAAAACTATTCTGTAATAGAGAAGGAATGTTTGGCTATTATCTGGGGTGTTGAGAAATTTCGCAAGTATCTTTACGGAGTAGAATTCCTGCTTGAGACAGACCACAAGCCCTTGTCGTATATGCAAACAGCAAAAGTTCTCAATCCTCGAATTATGCGTTGGGCAATGAAACTACAGCCGTATAGATTTCGGATTGTTGCAATTCGGGGCCAAGAAAATTTGGGGGCAGACTACCTTAGTAGGTAATTCTTCGCACGGTTGTTGTGTAAATAGCTGTCTTGTTTAGATAGGTTCATCCTATTCCATCTCTGTACACAAAGAAAAAACATTTCTGATTGTTTTTTCTCCAAAAGGGGAAACCTTTGTTACGAGATGGAATAGGAAACCTCTCTGGTGCTTATGCACATCTAAATTATTTTAGTAGATATATGGTAGGGCGGTGCGAGTGAAATATTTTAGGTGAAATATGGTACGCAAACTATGCGGCTCCATGAACAAGTCATGCACATATCATACGATGTATGCATGAGTGGTTTATAGAGAGCTGTTTTTAAAATACAGGGGGCCGCTAAAAGGCCGAGTCCTATAGAATTTGCCTAAAAATCGCCAACCGCCAAATTGTGCCATATATGATTTTTATTCCCGTCACGTGTTGTGTGGGTGTTCGTTTTGACAGGAGTCATGTCATTGATTATAGGGTCGTTTCATCAATTTTTCCTATGGGAAATATACTATTTGAAGGCAAATCCATTATCTACTCGATTTTGCTATCTGGCTTTGTTTGTGGCCGGTATCTCCACTTCCCCACGAACAAAGCAAGGTAATACGAGTAGGCATGATTTTCCGGTAGTATTCATAGATATATAAACCCTGAAAAAAGCGGACACCTTAGCAGCAGGTCAAGTTGTAAAGAGTAAACACAACATTGTGACGGGGAAATAGAAAGTATATTGAAAGGTATGTTTAATCTATGTTTAGTATTATTTTTGTATGAACATGCTTGTAGGTTTTGGAGGGGTTTACTTCTAGTATACCCCAACTTTCTGAAGCCTATTCTGAATTCACTATTGAGGCCTGTAGTGATTAGGCTACTAGCTTTGCCAGCTAGACGTCGCAGGATCGATCCCAGGCTTCTCCAATAGTAGAATGAGTCTTTCTAAGTGAGGTCCTGTCTCATGCTGACCCTAGATGTTGGTGAGACGTAAAGTTTGGACACCCGCTCATTCTAGATTCATTTAGGCTTTTAGACCCCTTTTGTAGAATGTAATTAATAAACGCCGGGTCACTTGTTTGATCCATGACTTGTGACTGGCTGTGGTTAGAAAACCGTGGTTCCGTCCCAATATGATATTAGGTGTAGAGGGGACGTAAACTTAAGACGGGTTTAACCACATCTTCATCATCAGGGCAAACTCATACAAGAGCCTGTTGGGTTATCCGTGATGATGAACCGTAATGAATTTTATTTTACAAGCATGTTCACGTTGATTAGAAATAATTTTGTTCAAGAAGAATTACGAGTTCATTTTGTAATGATGCCGTTTTTGTCTGATAACTCAGTTTGTGCATGTATGTACATATAAAGAACGTGATGATGATAAGTGGGAGTATTTGGTCGCCACACGTCATAACGGCCTGAGCGGCGGGGATGACGTCAGCTGCGTCATCGGCGTCGCGAGGACGGTTGTGACGGGGTGCCTACCAAATAGAGAGAATTTACGGCAAACAGTGTTGGCCCATATGAGACACTAACAAATGTTGTAGATTATAGATGAAAATCTTCTGTTGTAGTTTCTATCTGTTATTAATGTATTGAATTTGTGAATAGCTATATTTGTGAGCCGTGTCGCGGAGAAGGATATGAAATAGAGATTGTTATGTTTCCTGTAATTGGCGGCTGACCAGGTAGCGCAAAGGCGTGGTCTGTTCAATTGCCTCTTACTTGTGATAATGTAGTTAGCACAAATTTGATGAGTATCATGCTCAGTAGTAGTGAGCATTAATTGATTTCTGTAGTGCTCAGTAAGGAAACATGAACTTTGAGTATTATTGTGTCAAGCGCTGGGTGCTGATAATTTGATGCACAGTCAAGTTGAGTTCTGCTGTACGGTTATTCGTTGCATGCACTAATCAGCCTGTATGTCTGGTCGGCGCATGCGCAATAACGGTATATGCATGAACATATTCTTACTTCTCCGGGAGGGGGATCATGATATAGCATGTATGTTTTGTGACTCGTTTCTAGTCCCGTTGTCGTAATTTGCAGGCATAACAATGTGTGACCTGCTGCTCCCTGCTTCATAGCAGCAGGTACTGGTACGACGCTAGGCGTTAGGGTCCAGCAAGGGCGGACAGACCGCCGTAATCAGCGCCTGCCAGGATAGAAGCAGATTCTTCTAAATCATTGTTCGTTGTAAACAAATGTGATCATGGAAGAGGTCAACTTACCTTATTTGGACGATCACTAAACGTCTAATCAGCAAACGTGATCGCTAATCCTAGGATAATCAATTATGTTGATAGACTAGTTTTACTAGTTCGCGAGAAGAAGTGTCACGCGAGTGGGGGATTCACCCAAAGTTATAAACTGGCCAGTCGCGTTTTGTGTTGTTTCTTTTTTTGTTTTTCTTGTTGTTTTTGTTGTTTGCTTCTGTAGGTATTCACGTCACCCGTTCCGAGCACAGAACAGTGTTTTGCCTTCGGAGCGGACGTCGTGAGTTGGCTACAGAAGCAACAATTTGTGATGTTTTGTGTTAGTAAGTGTTGTATGTAGATACTGTAAATAATTCATGTCAATCATTTAACATCTTTCTTGTGCCTTACCCCACAGCTGCCCGTACACCTGTCAGAGATCACGCTCGGTTGTCTTGTCAGCATGGGGGTTTGCGGGACGCCGTAAACCCACATGTAACAGTGTACCTATCCACGCTTTTCCTGAGCAGGCTTATCCGTAAGCGGTTTACCAGTTCAGTGCACATTCTGTCGCCAAAAACTGACCCCTGCCCTTCCTGAATCAGCGGAAGGGAGAGAATGACCATAGAATAGATTTGTGGCTTCGGCACCCGGTTTCGTGAGGTCGTTCTTCGATGTGGAGAGATTGGGTACAACATGGATATTATACGACAGACTGCATGCATGGTAGTTAACCCAATCACGGTTGGCAACTTTGCTTCCCTCTTTAATTGCACGCCGGTGGGTCAGGCCTCAGATTCTATGACGGCTCCAACGTAAAGGCTTATTGAAAATTAAAGAGATAATGTTGGTTGGTGCCTGATGCTCTGTCTCTGGTCGGGCTCATCGGAGTCTAACTGTTGGTTTTCTTTTGCTCCAGCATTTCAGTGGTTTCTTGCTGTCGAGTCCCCACCGTTGTCTCACCTCTGTGGTTCTTTGATTTCTGTGTTCACGGAGATGTTGCACTGATGAGTTAGGAGGCCTTCATGCGGACTGAACAAATTTTTTGTCTAAATCGCGACGGAAGTAAGGGCGAGGATTGTGGCCACGTAAAATCGATTTAAGCCCCCCAGTGGAAATCTTCCACTGACCGTTCCAAGGCGGCTCTTCTGTGGCGATTTCTTTATGTTGTTGTTTGTTACTTACTGTGTGTATCACTTATGTCTTTTAATTTTGGATGGCCATATGGCCATTTTGTGGGAAAGTAACTGTCCATATGGCCTTCCTTTGTTTAGGTTTCCATTATGGTCTGGTCGCTTAATGTTTGTATTTCTTTCCCTTTGGTGTCTTTTATGGATGGAGTAAGTTAATTGTATCAATTCCTGATCTTTGTTTTACTTCTACTTTTCATAATCAATCTCCACGAAAGAATGTTGCCGACCCCGGTAGGTATCGAACCAGAGTCTTCCTTATCACCAGTCAGACTGCATCCGACTGAGCTACCGCAGCCAGCCACGCGTTGTGAGTAGTAGTAATGTTCTGTTGTTTTTCATTTCCATGGCCCCATTGACTTACTCCATAATGGCATTGCAAGACGTAAAATTTGCGAAAATGACTGCGGCTGTTATAAGTTCCCCATAAGGGAAATAGATACGCCTTAAGGGGGCGGGTCTACTCCTGCAAAAGTAGTTTATCTTTGGATATGTCTAAGGAGTATACTCTTAAAGGAAAGAATTTGCTCCTGGGGAGCAAATTCTTCCCTTTTAGAGTAGACCCCTTGAGGAGCAAATTCTTCCCCTTTTAGAGTAGACCCCCTTTTTCATTTGGACAGAGCTAACATAGTAGCAACCATAACGTCCTTAAAGTTGTATTTCCATCACGAAATCATGCCTATAGAATTGTGATCCCCTTTTATATGTTCTATAAAAGGGTTATCCTTTGGAAGCAAGGAATACACCACAGAACTGAAAAATATGGTGTGCATATGTTTTCTGTGCCAGACTAGCTAGTGACCCTAAGATATTATTAAAATTCCTTAATTGAATCAATGATCCCAAATGACAAGAAAATATAATCTACACTATGTAAGTAAAGCTCGGGTTTGCAGGGGTATACATTAATTTCCGTATTCAAGCTCTGAGACACTAGATTGTGGGTACTCGATATAATCGCCTCGTCGAGACGTTTCTGTCGATTCCGCAATCTATGTTTGAGCAAAAAAGGCAAATATTCCAATTTTTCTTTTGAAAATTTCTTTTTCTTTGGCCAAAAAAATGACAATGTATTTGTATAGGTGTGTTTCGAAATACAGTAATATTGTTCAGTTAAAAATAAGCCACCAAAATCAATATTAATGAAAAACTTTTGCGTGCTTGCAAGATCGTTATTCTATTGCAATAAGCAGTGATTGTATGTGATGAAATGTCCGCTACATTTGGTATCGAACAGGACATGTTTGGTATGTTGACTGTCCAGGGATAAAAATAAATGAAATATTTTGAATTGTTCAACCTTAGTTATGTAAGATGAACAAGTTTAGTGATATACATCTTTGCTATATTTCTACCAATAGCTGCAATAGGTAGCAACGTTGATTTAATATTACTTATTTTCGAATTTGGATTTGAGTCCCATCGCTTACAATCTTTTCCCAAATATTATTTGCAAGAATGAATATTTTTCAATATAGAATGTGCCATGTTATGAAGGCACTTCAACTCTCCAATCTGTATTTCAAAATGCATATTTTATTATTTTAATGTTAAAATAACATTGCAAGTGCAGTTTATGCTGCTAAAATTATGGTATCAAACATTACAAATTGTATCGAACATCCCCACCTCAAGTATATTATATTTTATGGTATGCTTGTTTACTCTTGATTATGTAAACTAGATATAACAAATATAATATCAGATTCCTTTTCAATTTTCCAGGTAGAAATGGTAAAGTGGCATAGCATGTCCCTTTACCGGGAATGGTAATGTCCGAGACCACCATTTACAGACATGCATTTATTTACATTTCTTAGAACTTATTTACAAAATTCTCAAGACGTGTTACTATCTTCCAGCTGGTAGAAAAAAATTGGTTACATTTTGTCTATCGGAACCCGAATTTTATGGTGACTTAGTATATAAATTCAGAAAAATATATAACCGCAATGACTTCATGTTATGTTGTTGTTTGTTACTACTGTGTGTATCACTTGTGTCTTTTGGTTTTGGATGGCCGTGTGGCCATTTTGTGGGAAAGTAACTGTCCATATGGCCTTCCTTTGTTTGGGTTTCCATTATGGTCTGGTCGCTTAATGTTTGTATTTCTTTCCCTTTGGTGTCTTTTATGGATGGAGTAAGTTAATTGTATCAATTCCTGATCTTTGCTTTACTTCTATTCAGCACCCAATTTCGTAAAATCATTCTTCGATATAAAAAGATTGGGTACAACATGGATGTTATACGACAGACTGCATGCATGGTAGTTAACCCAATCACGGTTGGCAACTTTGCTTCCCTCTTTAATTGCACGCCGGTGGGTCAGGCCTCAGATTCTAAGACGCCTCCAACGTAAAGGCTTATTGAGAATTAGAGAGATCTAAGTCTTGGTAATGTTGGTTGGTGCCTGATGCTCTGTCTCTGGTCGGGCCCATCGGAGTCTAACTGTTGGTTTTCTTTTGCTCCAGCATTTCAGTGGTTTCTTGCTGTCGAGTCCTCACCGTTGTCTCACCTCTGTGGTTCTTTGATTTTTTGTGTTCACGGAGATGTTGCACCGATGAGTTAGGAGGCCTTCATGCGGACTGAACAAATTATTTGTCTAAATCGCGACGGAAGTAAGGGCGAGGATTGTGGCCACGTAAAATCGATTTAAGCCCCCCAGTGACCGTTCCAAGGCGGTTCTTCTGTGGCGATTTATTTATGTTGTTGTTTGCTACTTACTGTGTGTATCACTTGTGTTTTTTAATTTTGGATGGCCATATGGCCATTTTGTGGGAAAGTATGTCCTTATGGCCTTCCTTTGTTTAGGTTTCCATTATGGTCTGGTCGCTTAATGTTTGTATTTCTTTCCCTTTGGTGTCTTTGATGGGTGGAGTAAGTTAATTGTATCGATTCCTGAACTTTGATTTACTTCTACTTTGCAGTTGCATCAATAATTTTAGATACTTGATTGTTGAGTACTTAAGGTCATGCGGTTGTTGGGCGTTTATGTGTGAAAGATATGTCTTTTAATGTTTCACCTGCCTTAAGAAAGCAGTTTATCTGTCAGGAGAGCATTTTTATGCATACAAAGTAGAAGTAAAACAAAGATCAGGAATCGATACAATTAACTTACTCCACCCATCAAAGACACCAAAATGAAAGAAACACAAACATTAAGCGACCAGACCATAATGGAAACCTAAACAATGTAAGGCCATAAGGACAGTTACTTTCCCACAAAATGACAATATGGCCATCCAAAATAAAAAGACACAAGTTTTACACACAGTAAGTAACAAACAACAACATAAATAAACCGCCACAGAAGAACCGCCTTGGAACGGTCAGTGGAAAGATTTCCACTGGGGTGGGGGGGGGGGGGGAGTGGGGGGGGGGGGGTTACGTGGCCACAATCCTCGCCCTTACTTCCGTCGCGATTTAGACAAATAATTTGTTCAGTCCGCATGAATATACAGAGTAGAAGTAAAACAAAGATCAGGAATTAATACAATTAACTTATTCCACCCATCAAAGACACCAAAGGGAAAGAAACACAAACATTAAGCGACCTGACCATAATGGAAACCTAAACAAAGGAAGGCCATAAGGACAGTTACTTTCCCACAAAATGGTCATATGGCCATCCAAAATAAAAAGACACAAGTGATACACTGTAAGTAACAAACAACAAAATAAATAAATCGCCACAGAAGAACCGCCCTGGAGCGCCCAGCGGAAAGATTTCCACTGGGGGGCTTAAATCGATTTTACGTGGCCACAATCCTCGCCCTCACTTCCGTCGCGATTTAGACAAATAATTTGTTCAGTCCGCATGAAGGCCTCCTAACTCATCAGTGCAACATCTCCGTGAACATAAAGAACCACAGAGGTGAGACAACGGTGAGGACTCGACAGCAAGAAACCACTGAAATGCTGGAGCAAAAGAAAACCAACAGTTAGACTCCGATGAGGCCTGTTTGCATAATAGCAACACCCAGTTTTAAAAGCATACGACTGAACATGCACTGTTGCATTAGTTAGACCCAAAAAATGAAAGAAAATGACACTTACAGCTGTATTTTCAGTTAATCACGTTTAGTAAACTACTTGAAGCAAAATCACGGTAATGTTCGCGACTTTTTACATATAATTCAAATAAACGCATTGCTTATGTTGATCGTGTATCCAAGGTAATATTACTTGTGCCCCTTATTTACCACTCGATACTTGTTCAAATGCAATAGTCCTGAGTGATCTAGCTATTACGAGGCTTCTCTTAAAACAAAACGAAAGTTTGTATATTTTCAGAAAACTATTTCTTTTTCTATCGTCTCTAAGCAACCCTGAATTTTATTCAAAATGGGTATTAATTTCTTACTAATATATAAGACCATATGCTCATTTCCCCCGCTTAATCACCCGTCGTAAGTATTCTGTCATTGCAAGATGGGGTCTCTTGATTTTTATGATTTTATGGAAATGTATATTGAACAAGATGATTGTAGCGTACATTTCTCACTATCAAACTTTATCAAAATACCGACATATTTCTAGCTGTTGGTGTGAAATTGTTTCTCGTTTCTTGATCAAGGAATTTTAACTGAATGTAGGTACATGTTGTTACTTTATTGTGAACATATCGGTGACTGAATCTTAGAAGCTTGATAATTTGATTTTTTAAACGGCTAAACTCCCAATTCGTTTGAAAATTACTTACCGCCTCATTGAGTTTAGTAGTTGGGGATACTGACTGTGGGTATCAGGATGCGGGAAAAAGTTTTCTGTTCTTGAGTATTTATAAATACTCGAATCAACGAGGCGGCTCGAACGTGTATCACAACGTATGGTTTGGAGTAAAAGCATGAAAATAATGCATAGCTACCTACGTTAACCCCACATTTTATAGGTTTAACGACCCAGCCATTAAAATTAGTTTTGGCCTACTTAATACTATCATGATCTATACTTGCAATGTAAGGGACAGAACACAAAAATATTGTTCAAAGAATACAATCACAATTAATGTTATATTCAATCCAAAATTACGATAAGTCCAATAGTTCTTTCAGTTTATTTTATTTTTCTTTTCTTTCTTTCTTCATTACGAAAACACGCCTATACAAATACAGTGTAAATTTTACCGCCGGAAAAAAACACACTAAATTTTCAGAAGAAAAATTGCGATATTTTTGTTACTTCTGCTCAAAATATAGTTTGTGAGCACTCGTTAGAACCGCCTCATCGAGGCGGTTCTAACGAGTACCCACAACCTATATTTTAGAGCAGAAATAACAAAAATAATGTTTACCCCTGCAAACCCCAGTTTTTCTATATAAAAGTGGGGTTCAAGGGGGTCAACATTATATAGGCGTGTTTTCGTAATGTTCTAATATTCGCCCCAAAACCATTTCCTCCCCTAGTCGTTTCGCCCCCAAGACGTTTCCTCCCTGGTCGTTTCCTCCCTAGTCGTTTCACCCCCTAGTCGTTTCGTCCCCCTGGTCGTTTCGCCCATTTTTCACTGTAAGACTATCTTTTCACTTACGCACCTCTAATAACTTAATCCTTAGTTACCAGTACTGAGATTCATTGGGTGTTAATTATTTTACTTATTTCCGTTCAAAGTCATAGGCTGTGGGTACTCGTTAGAAACGTCCCAATATGGCGGCTGTAACGGGCACCCACAATTATGTATGCAATATATAGCTTCACGAGTACTTCGTCTGGTCTGAAAAATGTTATAACAAAAACAGAGTACAATTTATAAAAATAATAAGAAAAAATAAAGTAAACACTGGTCAACATTATGCACATGACCGTGTAACTTGACTGATATTTCATTCTTCCTGGAAAGCACGTGAAGTCGATCGTCATGAGTAACGATGAGAAAACGTTACACAATGAACAAAATAAACTATAAATAAATAAATAAATAAATAAATAAATAAATAAATAAACAAATAAATAAATAAATCTCACCTGTTCCACACACGCGATGCTTCCATCGCTTACACACATCACAAGAAATAGAAAGGCGGCTGCCATCTACTTCCTAATTCTGACATGCAATACATAAAACAGACATTATTCTACTTAAGAAGACTTTGATAAACGTATGTGACGAATTCGATGAATGATGCTGAGATCTTTGGGTGAAGCTTATATATTCCTATCATCGGCGTTTGAAGATTTTCTAGAAACAAAAGATAAACCAATTATGACAATTTTACCATTTTCAACCGTTGTTTGCCGACACTGTTAACGATTTAAAACAAAACTGGCAAAGTAGAAGTAAAACAAAGATCAGGAATCGATACAATTAACTTACTCCACCCAACAAAGACGCCAAAGGATAATGGAAACCTAAACAAAGGAAGGCCATAAGGACAGTTACTTTCCCACAAAATGGCCATATGGCCATCCAAAATTAAAAGACACAAGTGATACACACAGCAAGTAACAAACAACAACATAAATAAACCGCCACAGAAGTACCGCCTTGGAACGGTCAGTGGAAAGGTTTCCACTGGGGGGCTTAAATCGATTTTACGTGGCCATATTCCTCGCCCTTACTTCCGTCGCGATTTAGACAAATAATTTGTTCAGTCCGCATGAAGGCCTCTTAACTCATCAGTGCAACATCTCCGTGAACACAAAAAATCAAAGAACCACAGAGGTGAAACAATGGTGAGGACTCGACAGCAAGAAACCACTGAAATGCTGGAGCAAAAGAAAACCAACAGTTAGACTCCGATGGGCCCACCGGCATGCAATTAAAGAGGGAAGCAAAGTTGCCAACCGTGATTGGGTTAACTACCATGCATGCAGTCTGTCGTATAACATCCATGTTGTAGCCAATCTTTTTATATCGAAGAATGATTTTACGAAATTGGGTGCTGAAGTCATTGCGGTTATGAATTTTTCTGAATTTATATTCTAAGTCACCATAAAAATCCGGGTTCCGATAGACCTTGTTGCAGAAGAGATTTAAGTCCAATAATGAATTTTGAAATTAAATCAGAATGGCGTCTATAAAATTTTGAAAAGGCTTTGCGTAGTTTATGGTACCGAAAACCCTGATTAAGGAGTTTAGCCGTTAATAATTTATTACGAGTGTTGAAGTCAGTTACATGACTTAACACTCTAGCAAATCGAATTAATTGCGAAATATAAACGCCATAGGATGGCGCACGAGGAACATCACCATCCAAAAAAGAAAAATTTACAATTTCAAAATCAAAGTCATCGCGTTTATCATAAATTTTGCACGAAACAGACCCATCCACAAAAGATAGATGTAAATCCAAAAACGGGGCCTCGGTATCAGAAGAATTTGCTTTATTTAACTGAAGTTCTGGGTGGGGGGTTAATCTGACTGATCAAACCATCGAAATATGTATTATCAATATTTAATAAACCATCTAAGTATCTAGAAGTGAAGCTAAAAGCTTCAATAATTTCAGATTGGTTATCAATGGAAAGCGACAACTTGAAGTCTCTTTCATAACAATACAAGAACAGATCAGCCACAAGAGGTGCGCTATTCGTACCCATCGGAATACCCACAATTTGTCTAAATAACTTAGTACCGAATCTAATATAAATATTGTCAAGTAGAAAGGTGAGGGCATCACACACTTTCTGGCATGACCAAAGTGTATAATTCTTATGCTCTTTAGAAGTGAAAAATGCATTTCTGACATTACATGCAAGATAGAGAGATTCTTCTCTGTGAAAAGCCCATTCAATTAAATCATTAAGCTTTTCTTTTATAAGATTATGAAGAAGTGTAGTGTAAAGAGTGGAAAAATCGTAAGTAGGCAGACTTGAAGCACGAAAATGTCTGGATTTCAATTTATTTAAAACCTCATTCGAATTTTTTTATAGACCAAAATAGATTTCTTCCTGATCTTTCAAAGACTTTATTACAATATTTAATCACATGCGTTTTAATAGCAATAAGACAGGAAGTTAATAATTTAGAAAGTTCAGTGGTAGTGCAAGAGCTAGAGTTTGCGATAAACCGTGTTTGTAAGAATCCGGGACGTTTCGGTCCTGAGTCGTTTCGGCCGGGTCGTTTCGGCCTGGGTCGTTTCGGATCAAATTTTGACCTGGGTCGTTTCGGCCTATTTCGGTGGGTCGTTTCGGCCTGGGTCGTTTCGGTCCGGTTTTATAAGATAGCATCTTTTTCTGTATAAAACATATTAAACAGTAATTATTATTTAAATTTGGAATATTATTTCAACGCCCTGTCACGTTAGCCATGGTTATGATAGCCCAAATAAAGTGTTTTAAAAGTTCTATACATAGGCATATTTCCAGTTAGCACCAACGAGGAGGTGTGACTAGGACTTGATTATTGTCTGAGAACTTAACTGTTTATGAAGTTATCGGACAACAATCATTCGCTAACCGTTTTTTTTTTTTTTTTTTTTTGTTTTTTTTTTAACAGAGAGATATTTTTTTTATTATCTTTTTTTTCTTATGGTTCTTTTTTATATTGTATTATATATACAATGCACAGATAATTTGACTTATTACTGTTCTTCAGTATCTGTTCTTCAATCTTCCTTCGGGCCATACAGGTTGCTGACTGTCTTGAGGAAGTGGCTGGTGGATATTTCTGCAGACAAATACCGATCCCATGCTTCCTGCAGGTGGGCCTCAAGTGTAGTGGTTATCCTAGAGTGATCTCTCTCCAAGTTTTCACACTTTTACGTTAACGTAATTACATCGTCACATAGTTGATCACTTATATGCAAAAATAAGGGGATTAACTAACTCCATCAAAAGTGATTAACGGGTGATTGATTAACGGGCCATTATCAATTGATGATTTAATGAGATGATATAATTTATTTCTTAAAAAGCCAAGAACTTTAATGTCTAAATAAATAAATTTGTTTGTTTGATTTGAGGTTTAACGTCCCCGTCAACACTGTAAAGGTCATTTTGGAGACGTTGCTTCCAATTTTGTGGGACTTTTACCCAACATTGAGATGAAATGACATCCCAAGCCCTGTCGCCCAATGAAACCAATAGGGTTTATTAGCATGGACGGTCCGCCTCGCACCGCGGTTCCTGGACAGGCTTAGATCCTCTAAGCGGTTTACCAGTACTAGTGTGTGGGCTAGATTCAGCTCTGCGTGGAAGCATCATGCAGCCCATATATTTCTTCAAGCCCCTATGGGCGGGGGCCGTTAAATAAATAAATAAATAAATAAATAAATAAATAAATAAATAAATAAAAAAAAAATAAATAAATACAATAAAAATAAATAAATAAATAACAATTGGGGTGTCATGGTGGCTGTTGGAGGGTTATAGCCTTGAAGACCATATTTTTTAAACTGCACACTACTCTTGCGCAGGCTTGTTTGAGTCTTTCATTGTCGGATAATGACAAAATTATATAGAACAGCATGCGAAATATTTGCAAAATGTAGCCTAATTAATTTTTATGATCTGTCTACATTTGTCGTTGTGGTATCTTCATATACTTATTGGCCTATAAATCTGTTCATTGTGACCAGAGTCTACACTGTTTGAAAAAGCCCTATGTTTTCTGAGTCATTAATATCTGAACGCGGTAAAAATTTGATGTGATCAGCCTGCATATATCATTGCCTATGTTTTCTGAGTCATTAATATCTGAACGCGGTAAAAATTTGATGTTATCAGCCTGCATATATCATTGTAATACTTTCAAATACTTGATAATTTTGAATCTGTTCATCGTGATCAGAGTCTACGCAATTTGAAAAAGCCCTCTTTTTCTGAGCTATTAACATCTGTACTTGTTTTATATGATCAGCCTGCATCTGTCGTGATAAATTCAAAAACCTTATAACCTATAAATCTGTTCGTTGTGATCAGAGTCTACACAGTCTGAAAAAGCCCCATGTTTTCTGAGCTATTAAAACTGAACGAGCGAAGATAGCAAATGCTCAGACTGATCTCTGAGTCTACGCAGTTCGTATAAAAGCCCTATTTTTTGACCTATTAAAGGCTTTACGAGCGAAGTTAGCATATAAAAGATTAACATGGAGTTAATAAATCTTTTATATATATAAAAAATATTTTGTGGGCGAAACGACTAGGGTTGGGGGAGTGGGGGGGGGGGAGTGGTCGGGGGGGGGGGGGGGCGACTAGGGGCCAAAAAAGGAGTCGGACTAGGGGAAACGACCATGGGGAAAATTCTTGGGGGCGAAACGTCTTTTCTCACACTACTGTGGGTATTTTCGGTTTGAGATTACTTCACTCCCGGAACTTTACAGCGTGTAAACAAGGAACATTGAACATCCTCAGTTTAGCTTTGTATCACAGTTAAAAGACTATGACATCGTTAACCAGTCCCGCAAAAACTTTCTTTTTGTTTCTTTCTTGTACCATTTTCGTGTTTGGTCGAGATCGGACGCTCGAAACTGGTCATTTAAAACCATTTGGGTTCGGAAAAAGCACCCCTGTTGATGAAGTTGACAAATTTCCGGATCCTTCAGAGTTCTTCAAGAAATACGTCTGGCCCTTAAAACCTGTAAAAATGAGAGGTGCTGCAAAGATCTCTAAGGCATTTGAAAAATGGACTGATGACTACTTTTTGTCACTTGAAGGTTTAGATGTAGATAAAGTTACAGTCGAAACACGGAAGAAAGAAAATCGTGACCAAGAAGTGATTTCTCTGACATTTCTTGATTTTGTCAGAACATATAATAACACAGACAACTACATGGTCAATGCTGTACCAGCTCTCCTTAGGTAAATATGAATGTCATACAGGGCTTTAGATAAGGCTGCGTACCGCGTAAATTACGAAAATAATTGGGAGGATACGCCCTTTTTTCAAATCTGCTGCGTATCAGGTACGAAAAACAAATTAGCATCTATCTATCTAGTTGTACTGCAACACCCCCTCGCGAGGATTACGTGCAGGATGATTGCGCGTCGTGAGAATAAATGACAGATGAAAAGTGCAATACGCATTTAATATTTTTTGATAGCGTATTTGGAACGCACGTTAAATAAATGACGTGTGTAATAAAAGGCGGGAAATTCTCACACGGGAAAATTATGTATTCATAAATTATTTCAAGGGAATCAAGTTTTATTGGGGTTGGGGTTACGGTCCTTTCAAGATTATATCACATATAGAGCCGATCGGATCGTTAATCAGGTGGGCGTAAACCGGAGTAATCTGAACTACAGTAAGACGAGCGAGCAGTGAAGTCTTGGATCAGTCAGCGCATGTGCACGAGCCTTCATTAGCCTTATTGATTAGATGAGCAGGTCATTGCTCAACAGTATCGAACGCATCAGTCTGCGCATCGCTGATTTTACAAGCTGGGTTATCCAAACGCACTTGCGTAGTTGTTGCGCATGTTGTTCTGACTTTCATAGTGGTTGCGCATGCTGGTCTAAGTCTTCGAGTATCGTGCAACCAGTGAAGACTCGGAGTAGCCTGTGCATCATTGCAAACTGCTCAGTCTTCGCTGACCCCAAAAGCCTTTTGCAGGGCCACTCAGAGATAGGTGAGAAAAAAGGTTGCCCGAGTTGCACATGTTGATCTGGGTCTTTGCAAGGTGTTGTGCGACGCAGCTTGGTATACACACTGTTTACTTGTAATGCTGTCGCAGACTGATCAAGCCGCGGGGATATTGCAAACACTAGCTTCGCATTTCGATCAGAGTCTTTGCAGATTATTGGCAACCAGTGAAGACGCACGTTCAGCCTGAGTTCTGAAACGTCAAATGACATGGATAATTATTGAGTAGTCTCCCTTGAACAGATTACTTATTCAGTCATCAGTTATTTTTTGTATTGCTTTAATAACACGCTTTCAGATGAATCAAACAAATTATTTTTTATTTAAATATTATAATTCTATATTAAAAGATACCTAGAAGTTAAATGTTCAAATGTTTTTTAAATAATAAACGTTACTATTGCTTCGACCCAGTACACCACTTACTTAGAAGCCTCCGTGGTCGAGTGGTTACGCTACTCGCCTTGTAAACCAGGGGTCGCAGGTTCGATCCCGGGCTTCTCCAGACTTTCGGATGAGTCCTTAAACCGAGGTCCCGTCTCCGTATGACCTTAGCTGTTGGTGGGACGTTAAACTGAAACACTCACTCACTCACACCACTTACTTGTGAAATGCATGTACATATATATGTATATAATTCCAGTAGGAACACCAGTACCATCAGCTTCACTAACGTGTGAGAAGGCAACTGATCATAATGATTTTGATGGCATTTCTCAAACCAAAACATGGTGCCCAAATTTTTCATGCAAAAGTACCCTACCCAGCCTAGCGCACTTCTGCCCTAAAATCTTAGCTGGAGCACTGCAATCCTCAACTTCTTTTCAGCTTATCAGGAGTCTGTCTCTGCCGCACTTTTTGTGAAAAAGGTCCTGACAGATTTTTTATTCAGTAACTGGTTCCGATAATAACATTGCCTGTAAGGAAACACGATTGGTCCCACGATCGAAGGGGGGAAGAAAATAAATATCCATGGACAATATATGATGAAATTGAGAATATGGTTTTGAAAAGGAATTTTAAAAGTTTTAAAGAATATGAGTTTCACTCCTTATCTTGGACAATAAAGTGAAGCTGATATTCTAAATTTTTAGAAACTCTTTGGCCACAATAATCAGCCATTGAAGTCCTGCTATCCGCCAAGACAACTGAACCCCAAAAGTTAGATTTCTCCGTCAACAAACTGCTCAGAAGAGATTTCAATATGGCATTGTTTTGTCTGATTTGTGGCCAGGCATACTGCTTGTTTTCTAATAGACACAGATATTGAATATGTGTATATATAAGAAAACAAACAGTACACCTGGCCACAAATCAGTCCATAAAAACATTGTGTCGAGACTGCAAAATGAAGTTTTTTGGTTTATTTTTCAGTACTCATAAAAATTTCTCGTTACTCCTTTTTTTAAAAAAGGACGAGTACTGTACTCTTTTGAAAAAAAAAAATATCTAAAGCCCTGGTCATAAAGTGCACCGTCCTTCGGATCGGGACGTTAACTGGAGGCCCCCTGTGCAGGGAGAACCATCCCCTGTGCAGGTTAAAGATCCCTACCGTAATTACATGATTACTGTGTAGGCTTTCATCCTGCAAAACCTGGAGTGTATGTAATATACACCTGCGGTAATGGTCAAATGTGACCGACGCAGTATTAGAAGATAGATAGATAGATAAATACATGTATCCCATTAGTCAAGGCAGTTGTTGTGTTTAGGTTCAGCACTATTCGTTACGAAAACACGCCTATACAAATGTATTGTAAACTTTACCGCCGAAAAACAGGTATAGCCAAACAGTGAAAGGAAGCTTCTTTTCGCGAAAGGAAGGTTCCTTTTGCAATAGGAAGATTTTCCTATGAAAGGAAGATATTCATGAGGCCTATGGTGTAATTTTATGTATATAGAGATACTTATGAAACAATTTAGTGGATATGGGGTACTGTTGCTGACCTGCGCCTCTGCATACATTTTCATTATAGAACACCGTAAAGATGTCCAAAAGTATCTCTTTATGCTTCCTGACAGTAACCCTCAGTGGTTCGAACTACCACGCGAACAGATTTTCGAGATCCCAAATATAAGTATACTAGAAAAAAAAAAAACAGCTATCATTTATTATGAATAGGGATTTTACACTGGCAGGGGAGATAATCCCTGATGTTGAATCCCTTATTAGGCTGCGCAGATGTGCAGGCTGATCTGTGCCTTTTTTTTTTGCACTTGCAATTTTTTTCCGTTTTCTCAAGACGTAATTCAATTCTGTAACAAAAGTAGAAAGAAAGAAGGAAAGAAAGGTTGGATACACGATGTAGACAAACGCATGGAAGAAAGGCAGAGAACAATAAAGGTGCTGATCAGACTGCACAGATGTGCAGGCTGATCTGCACTTCTTTTGTTTGCACATGCATTTTTTTCGGTTCTCACGATGTAGCTAAATTTTGTAACAAAGAAAATAAGAAAGATGAAAGTTGGATTCACGCTGTAGACAAACACTCGGAAAGAAAGAAACAAACAAAGGAAGAAAGTTGGATACACCGATGAAGACAAACAAACTAAAAAAATGCAGCGAACGTGAATATTCTGAGAAATCAGAAATAAATTATTGATTTAGACTCATTCTATACAGGCTTTTAATTATTTGGACCCCATTTTGGTTTGTGTCGGTCTTTGGGTCGACTGCCTATTCGAAAATCGCAAAATTGCAGTATGTTTCCTCTGGCTTTCTTTGCCGGATCATTACAGGGTCACTGATGAGGCTTTATTAGCCGAAACTGCGTAGTATGACCCATCTTCTTTCTTGTGAATGTTTTCATTGCTCTTAAAGGAACTCATTTTTGATTTTTATTAGCACATGCAACTTTCCGGCTCAGTACTATAATAGTATGTATAGCCTGGTATTCAAAGGAAAATAGACCGAAACATTGAAAGACGGGAATGTGCAATAATTTGGTCCCAATAATTGTGGTTTCATTCCGACAGAATAGTATGTAGAAAAACATTATGGCTATTTATACTATACAGAAAGAAAGAGAAGTCTGCCCAGGCAAAGTGGTGCAACACGGAACGCCCAGGCATATAAACCCTATTGGTTGCATTGGGCGGAAGGGCTTGAGATGTCATTTTATGTCAACGCCAGGTAAACCGAACCTTGGAGGACTCCAGATAAAACAGGGACTGGATCAGATGCTTGGCCATCAAGTACAACTTGTTTTGAGCGCCCAGAGAGCCATGAGCTAATCCACGTATGTGTGGATCCTCTTATCCCATAGTACTCCAGTTTATATAATAGCCTTTTGTGAGGTACCTTGTCAAAGGCCTTAGCGAAGTCCATGATGATCAAGTCAGTCTGTTTGTGGCCACGGTTTATGGCCCCATCCAGATTGCTCACAAAGTCATGGTAAAATTGAACTAGTTGCATTTCTACTGATACTGCGTCGGTCACATTTGACCATTACCGCAGGTGTACATTACATACACTCCAGGTTTCAGGATGAAAGCCTACACAGTAATCATGCAATTACAGTAGGGATCTTTGACCTGCACAGGGGCTGGTGCTCCCTGCACAGGGGGCCTCCAGTTAACATCCCGATCCGAAGGACGGTGCACTTAATGACATTCATCCCTGCATATGATGCCAATGGAGCGTGTTCGGACGCTGAAATTTTATTGCCTGTCTCTGCATGATATCACTATCAAGCTGGTTCCACTCTATTGTGGTCATAATAAAAAAATCCTGAACTGTTCAGTTTTAGCTGTCTCAACTACAAAACACTTATCATGATTTCAGGTCTGCTTTTCAATAATGTTAGTTGACACAAAGTTTTTATATTTCTATGCCCTTATCTGTCTTTTTTGGGGAATGGGTTTAAGAAAATCTTCAAGCAGTCTAGGCGGGACCAACACCACAACCACTTTGTAGAAGAAGATCAAGTGACTGATGCTCCGTCTTCCTTTTAGTGGGGTTAACTCCAAGTCGATTAGCATTTGGTTGATGCAGCCTTCCTCGCGTGATTTGTAATCTCCGGTTATGAACCTTGTGGTTTGTCTCTGTACGTGTTCAAGTTTGTCAATGTCTTTAATGCAATAAGGGTCCCAAATAATTGCACTATAATCTAGAATCGACCGAACTAAGGAGATATATGCTGTCCTTCTACATGACTGAGGACACATTTTCAAGTTTCTTCTTAGAAAAGGCATTGTTGAGTTCTGGGTGCACAAGAAATGCAGTGGACTCAAGCGCTTGATAGAGAACCCTGATTACAGGTGTACACGGTGCCAAGGAACTGCACGACCCTTAGATGGCAGACCACAGAGGGAAGTCCAAGTTGGATCCGACAAGTTGGAAGTTGTAGCTTCCTTTAGCTTCCTAGGTGATATGCTCTCAGCAGCTGGTGGTTGCGACCTTTCAACCACAACACGTCTGAAAACAGCCTGGAAGAAATTCAAGGAGTTGCTACCAGTTCTCTCTTCCGCTCAAGACACGTGGCCGTGTGTACAGCTTTTGTGTGCGGAGCGCAATGCTCCATGCCAGTGAGACATGACCATTGACAAAGCCAAACCTCCAACGTCTTCAGCAGAATGACTGGGGAAATGACTGGGGAAATGATCAGACAGATCTGCAATGTCAAGCCACAGGACACTGTCACCATCAGGTCAAGTGAGTTACTTGAGCGTCTTGGCATTGAGGACCTGGACCTCATCCTGAAAGAGAGAAGGCTCCGCTGGTATGGACATGTGGAACGCTCCAATGGTGCAGTCAAGACTGCCTATGACATACAGGTAGGTGGAAAGCGGGGGCCTGAAAGGCCCAAGATGACTTGGAAGCAGCTGACAGAAAGAGATTGCAGAGAATGGAAGCTCTCTGCTTTCGATCCTCATGATAGACAGGCCTGGAGATCTGGTGTAAGATCTGCCATGCGTGCAGCAAGCCAGCTACCTGGAAGTGGGGGCCGCTTATGTGGACGTTGCCCCTGTACCTGCACCTTAATCAAAAATCCGTTGATGATGATGATGATTGCTCTTTTTGTTGTTTTCGTCAGATAATGTTAGTCCTAAATACGGATTCTGCTGCACATGATTGAGGATGTGGTTATCTAGACTGTAGATTTGCGAAGATCTATTGTTGATACTCATTACATAACATTTTTTTTTTCACATTAAATTTCATACCCCAGTTTTGAGCCCTTTTCTCTAAAGATGCTAAATCTTGTTGTAGTTTTAGATGGTCATTCATGTCCTTTATTTTTCTGTACAACAAACAATCTTTGGCAAAAAAGGCGAACAGTCGATGATACTGATTCAGGTAAGTCATTAATATGACACAGGAATAATAAAGGTCCCAAAAGTGTGCCTTGGGGCACTCCTGGTTCAACATATACTGATTCAGAATGTTCACCTGCTACCTTTCTCATTTATCCCCTGGTCAAGAATTCAGACAGCCAGCTATGTATACATATAGTTCCTTTTATTCCATATTTTTTTTTAGCTCACCTGTCACGTAGTGACAAGGTGAGCTTTTGGGATCACTTTTTGTCCGTCGTCCGTCGTGCGTCCGTCCGTGCGTCCGTGCGTGCGTCCGTGCGTGCGTCCGTAAACTTTTCTTCAAACGACATCTCCTCCTAAACCACTGATCGGATTTTGACCAAACTTCACAGGAATGATCCTTAGGTGGTCCCCTTTCAAAGTTGTTCAAATGGTTACGGTCCATTGCACATATAGGTCACAGGAGCCAAAAATAGATTTTTTTCACCGAAAACTTAAAAAATCTTCTTCTCTGAAACTGCAAGGCCCAGGTCTTTGATATTTGGTATGAAGCTTCATCTAGTGGACCCCTACCAAACTTGTTCAAATTATAGTGCTGGGGCCAAAAATGCCCCCGCACGGGGGCCCTTTGGTTTTGCATGGGCTTATATAGGGAAAATCTTTAAAAATCTTCTTCTCTAAAACCGCAAGGCCCAGATCTTTGATATTTGGTATGAAGCTTCATCTAGTGGACCCCTACCAAGATTGTTCAAATTATAGTGCTGGAGCTAAAAATGCCCCCGCACGGGGGCCCTTTGGTTTTACATGGGCTTATATAGGGAAAATCTTGAAAAATCTTCTTCTCTGAAACCGCAAGGCCCAGGTCTTTGATATTTGGTATGAAGCTTCATCTAGTGGACCCCTACCAAGATTGTTCAAATTATAGTGCTGGGGCCAAAAATGCCCCCGCACGGGGCCCTTTGGTTTTACATGGGCTTATATAGGGAAAATCTTTAAAAATCTTCTTCTCTGAAACCGCAAGGCCCAGATCTTTGATATTTGGTATGAAGCTTCATCTAGTGGACCCCTACCAAGATTGTTCAAATTATAGTGCTGGAGCTAAAAATGCCCCCGCACAGGGGGCCTTTTGGTTTTACATGGGCTTATATAGGGAAAATCTTGAAAAATCTTCTTCTCTGAAACTGCAAGGCCCAGGTCTTTGATATTTGGTATGAAGCTTCATCTAGTGGACCCCTACCATGATTGTTCAAATTATAGTGCTGGGGCCAAAAATGCCCCCGCACGGGGGCCCTTTGGTTTTACAAGGGCTTATATAGGGAAAATCTTTAAAAATCTTCTTCTCTGAAACCGCAAGGCCCAGGTCTTTGATATTAGGTATGAAGCTTTATCTAGTGAACCCCTACCAAGATTGTTCAAATTATAGTGCTGAAGCTAAAAATGCTCCCGCACGGGGGCCCTTTGGTTTTACATGGGCTTATATAGGGAAAATCTTGAAAAATCTTCTTCTCTGAAACCGCAAGGCCCAGGTCTTTGATATTTGGTATGAAGCTTCATCTAGTGGACCCCTACCAAGATTGTTCAAATTATATTGCTGGGGCCAAAAATGCCCCCGCACGGGGGCCCTTTGGTTTTTCATGGGCTTATATGGGGAAAATCTTTAAAAATCTTCTTCTCTGAAACCGCAAGGCCCAGATCTTTGATATTTGGTATGAAGCTTCATCTAGTGGACCCCTACCAAGATTGTTCAAATTATAGTGCTGGAGCTAAAAATGCCCCCGCGCAGGGGGCCCTTTGGTTTTACATGGGCTTATATAGGGAAAATCTTGAAAAATCTTCTTCTCTGAAACCGCAAGGCCCAGGTCTTTGATATTTGGTATGAAGCTTCATCTATTGGACCCCTACCATGATTGTTCAAATTATAGTGCTGGGGCCAAAAATGCCCCCGCACGGGGGCCCTTTGGTTTTACAAGGGCTTATATAGGGAAAATCTTTAAAAATCTTCTTCTCTGAAACCGCAAGGCCCAGGTCTTTGATATTAGGTATGAAGCTTTATCTAGTGAACCCCTACCAAGATTGTTCAAATTATAGTGCTGGGGCCAAAAATGCCCCCCCACGGGGGCCCTTTGGTTTTACATGGGCTTATATAGGGAAAATCTTGAAAAATCTTCTTCTCTGAAACCGCAAGGCCCAGGTCTTTGATATTTGGTATGAAGCTTCATCTAGTGGACCCCTACCAAGATTGTTCAAATTATATTGCTGGGGCCAAAAATGCCCCCGCACGGGGGCCCTTTGGTTTTTCATGGGCTTATATGGGGAAATTCTTTAAAAATCTTCTTCTCTGAAACCGCAAGGCCCAGATCTTTGATATTTGGTATGAAGCTTCATCTAGTGGACCCCTACCAAGATTGTTCAAATTATAGTGCTGGAGCTAAAAATGCCCCCGCACGGGGGCCCTTTGGTTTTACATTGGCTTATATAGGGAAAATCTTGAAAAATCTTCTTCTCTGAAACCGCAAGGCCCAGGTCTTTGATATTTGGTATGAAGCTTCATCTAGTGGACCCCTACCAAGATTGTTCAGATTATAGTGCTGGAGCTAAAAATGCCCCCGCACGGGGGCCCTTTGGTTTTACATGGGCTTATATAGGGAAAATCTTGAAAAATCTTCTTCTCTTAAACCACAAGGCCCAGGTCTTTGATATTTGGTATGAAGCTTCATCTAGTGGACCCCTACCAAGATTGTTCAAATTATAGTGCTGAAGCTAAAAATGCCCCTGCACGGGGGCCCTTTGGTTTTACATGGGCTTATATAGGGAAAATCTTGAAAAATCTTCTTCTTTGAAACCGCAAGGCCCAGGTCTTTGATATTTGGTATGAAGCTTCATCTAGTAGACCCCTACCAAGATTGTTCAAATTATAGTGCTAGGGCCAAAAATGCCCCCGCACCAGGGCCCTTTTGTTTAACATAGGCTTATATAGGGAAAATCTTGAAAAATCTTCTTCTCTGAAACTGCAAGGCCCAGGTCTTTGATATTTGGTATGAAGCTTCATCTTGTGGACCCTCTACCAAGATTGTTCAAATTATAGCCCTGGGGCCAAAAATGCCCCCGCTCCGGGGCCCTTTGGTTTTACATAGACTTATGTAGGGAAAATCTTGAAAAATCTTCTTCTCTGAAACCACAAGGCTTAGGTCTTCGATATTTGTTATGACGCTTCAGCTAGTGGACCTCTATAAAGATTGTTCAAATTATAGGCCTGAGACCAAAAATGCCCCCGCCATATGGCCCTTTGGTTTTACATAGACTTATATAGGGAAAATCTTTAAAAATCATCTTCTCTGAAACACAAGGCTTAGGTCTTTGATATTTGTTATGAAGCTTCAGCTAGTGGACCTCTACCAAGATTGTTCAAATTATAGCCCTGGGGCCAAAAATGCCCCCGCTCCGGGGCCCTTTGGTTTTACATAGACTTATATAGGGAAAATCTTGTTTTACATAGACTTCTATATGCAGGGTAAACCTTTAAAATCTTCTTTTCTGAAACCAGAAAGCCCAGGTCTTTCATATTAGATATGAAGCTTCATCTTGTGGACCTCTACCAAGATTGTTCAAATTTTAGCCCTGGGGCCAAAATTGACCCTGCCCGGGGCCCACTTGTTATGCTTTGGATCAGGTGAGCGAACCAGGGCCCTCTGGGCCCTCTTGTTAGTTTTTATAACAGTTCCTGGTACGGAACTGTATCAAAAGCTTTTGAGAAGTCTAATATTATGATGTTGGTTTGTAGACCTTGATCATTGAATTTTAAAAAGTCATTTAATGTTGTCAGTAATTGGGTTTCACATGAGTATCCTGATCTAAATCCATGGTTTAACCCTTATCATGCTGTTCACGACAACCCCTACATTGTATCTTTGCAAACAGTGTAGATCCAGATCAGATGAATTACACTGTTTGGCATTCAGTTTATGAATTTTTAGCAATAAATTACATCAAGTAATTTGATTGGTTGATAGACAGAAAAGGGTGTGGCTTAAATGAATATTCAGCAAGATAAGGGTTAAGTTTGTGAGAATTTTGTTACATACCAATGGTCAAGCAAATGTTCCAGCAGCTTACAAGAAACAGAAGTTAGTGATATGGGATGGTAATTTTCTGGTAGGTGGACATCTCCCTTCTTGTACACAGGCGTTACATTTGCATTAAACCAATAATCCGGTAATTCACCGGTATCCACAGAATTTTGGAATATAGTACACAGCCCAGGTGCAATTTGTTGAGCTTTTTGTACCAAATGGAATCTTCCTCCTTATATAAACCAGGAGTCCATTTCAAAATTAAGGGCTGTCAGATTGTGTTTTCTTCAAAAATAAGGTCTTTGATATTTGGTATGAAGCTTCAGCTAGTGGACCTCTACCAATATTGTTCAAATTATAGCCCTGGGGCCAAAAACGACCCCGCCCCGGGGCACACTGGTTTAACATAGGCTTATATAGTGAAAACCTTTAAAAATCTTCTTGTCTGAAACCAGATGGTCGAGGTCTTTGATATTTGGTATTAAGCTTCATCTAGTTGACCTCTACCAAGATTGTTCAAATTATAGTTCTGGGGCCAAAAACGGCGCTGCCCCGGGGCCCACTGGTTTTATATAGGGTTAACATATAAAAATCTTCTTCTCTGAAACTAGAAGGCCTAGGTCATTGATATTTGGTATGAAGGTGTGGACCTCTACCAAGATTGTTCAAATTATAGCCCTGGGGTTAAACGACCCCTGGGCGGGGCCCACTGGTTTTACATAGGCTTATATAGGGAAAACCTTTAAAAATCTTCTTTTCTGAAACCAGAAGGCCGAGGTCTTTGATATTTGGTATGAAGCTTCATCTAGTGGACGTCTAACGAGATTGTTCAAATTATAGCTCTGGGGCCAAAAACGGCCCCGCCCTGGGGCCCACAGGTTTTATATAGGCTTATATAGGGAAAACATGTAAAAATCTTCTTCTCTGAAACCAGAAGGCCTAGGTCATTGATATTTTGTATGAAGCTTCATCTAGTGAACCTCTACCAAGAGTGTTCAAATCATAGCCTTGGGGCCAAAAACGACCCCGCCCCGGGGCCCACTGGTTTAACATAGGCTTATATAGGGAAAACCTTTAAAAATCTTCTTTTCTGAAACCGGAAGGCCGAGGTCTTTGGTATGAAGCTTCATCTAGTGGACCTCTACCAAGATTGTTCAAATTATAGCCCTGGGGCCAAAAACGGCCCCGCCCTGTGGCCAACTGGTTTTATATGGGGAAAACATATAAAAATCTTCTTCTCTGAAACCAGAGTGAGTGAGTGAGTTTGAGTTTTACGTCCCACCAACAGCTAAGGTCATACGGAGACGGGACCTCGGTTAAAAGACTCATCCGAAAGTCTGGAGAAGCCCGGGATCAATCCTGCGATCCCTGGTTTACAAGGCGAGTAGCGTAACCACTACACCACTGAGGCTTCTCTCTCTGAAACCAGAAGGCCTAGGTGATTGATATTTGGTATAAAGCTTCATCTAGTAGACCTCTTCCAAGATTGTTCAAATTAAAGCCCTGGAGCCAAAAAATGCTTCTGCGCCAGGGCCCACTGGTTTTACATAGGCTTATATAGGGAAAACCTTTAAAAATCTTCTTGTCTGAAACCAGACGGCCCAGGTCTTTGATATGTGGTATGAAGCTTCATCTAGTGGACGTCTACCAAGATTGTTCAAATTATAGTGCTGGGGCCAAAAAGGCCCTGCCCCGGGGCCCACTGGTTTTATATAGGCTTATATAGGGAAAACATATGACCACTGATTGACTTTTTTGCCTGGTTATAAAGTCTTGCTTTCCTTTTCACCATGCGTTTTAATTTCTTATTAAACCATGGAAGAGAGTTTTTGTTCTTAAACATTTTAGATGGAATGTTTTCATCCATGATAGAATCTTTAAAGTAACACCATAAGTCCTGCACACTGGTATTTTCATTGAACTTTCTTATGATTTCATTGGACATGGTTTCGATTTGATCGTTTCGGACTCCGGGTCATTTCGGACCTGGGTCGTTTCGGCCAAACTGGTGGGTCGTTTCGGCCCGAATTTTTTTTCTGACCATTTCAAAGCATTGCATTGTGATATTGCATTTCAGAGATCAACCTGTGCTATTGCTAGCTTCGCTTGTTCCGATATAAATAGCGCAGAACCCATAGAGGGCTCCTTTGAACAGTGAATACTCTGATCACAATGACAGGTGCAGGCTGATCATATAAAATTGTTGGAGCAGATTTGCCTTTTTTCTATCCTCAGTATATGTAGATATAATAGCGCATAAGGCATAGAGGGCTCCTTTGAACAGCGAAAAATCTGATCACAACGACAGGTGCAGGCTGATCATATATAATTGTTGGAACAGATTTGCCTTTTTTCGCAAATTACAGAGTCTTATCAGTCTGCACATATATTCAACACATTGCATGATTCATCGTTTGATAAGCCAACAGATGATGATAATTGATCAACAACTGACTTGCAGTCACAGGGCTACCCAGAGAATGTTTCGCATGACGTTCTGGAACCCTGCATGCCATTGTGATACTAGCAAATACTAATCAGCCTGCATATCAGTGCAGTATGATCCCTATTTGCAGATCGCATCCGCATGGCTGTCAAGAAAAAATATTATAGAATGGATGTGCATCCTGATCTTATTGTGCATATCTATATGTGGCATGTAAAGAAGTAAATCATTGTGCGCGTGCATACAGTCTGATCATACTCTTTGAGGATTATCCATTAATCAATCCCCTGTTAATCAATTTTGCTGGAGTTATCTAATCCCCTTCTTTTTGTCTGTCGTTGATTAACAGAATGTTGTGCATGACCTTAATTAGGTGTGAAAACACGCTTTAAATCCGAGGATCTTTTGTAATAAATTGTTAACGGCTAAACTTCTTAATCAGGGTTATCGGTACCATACACTACGCAAAGCCTTTTCAAATTTTATAGATGTCATTCTGATTTAATTTCAAAATTCAATATTGGACTTAAATCTCTTCTGCAACAAGGTCTATCGGAACCTCTGTGGTTGTTTGATTTTTTTTTGTTCACAGAGATGTTGCACTGATGAGTTAGGAGGCTTTCATGCGGACTGAACAAATTATTTGTCTAAATTGCGACAGAAGTAAGGGTGAAGATTGTGGCCACATAAAATCGATTTAAGCCCCCCAGTGGAATTCGTTTCCACTGACCGTTCCAAGGCGGTTCTTCTGTCACGGTTTATTAGCTCGCCTGTAGGAAGTACATGGAGAGCTATTATTGTCACCTTATTTGTGCGCGTTTGCGTGTGCGTTCCTGTCACTCTGCGTTAAAGTTTTTCAGATGCTTATATCTCAACAGTCACTCATCACAGAGCAATCATATTTAGAACTTAAGTACCTGGGAGGGTCTTCTGATGTTCAAAGACAACAGACCCCTGGGTTCATGCCCCGGGTTGGGGCTAGGGGTCAAAATCTAGAACACCTCTGTAAAACTGTGTTGAAGTTTTTGAATTGCTTATATCCCAACAGACACTCATCACAAAGGATTCATATGCTACAACTTGGATACCTGGGCGAGTCTTCTGAGCTTCCAAGACAACACACCTTCATTAATGATACTTGGTACCAACTTGTATCTCGGGATTGTAACTTAAATACAAGCATCCATATTTGACCTTGACCTACATTTCATGGTTCACTGACTTTGTTAAGTAATGCAACCACCCTAGGGTTCACCCAAATGGTCAAGTTAATTTCTCAAGAACTGTAAGAGTTTTATTAATAATACTTGGTACAAACTTTTATCTGAAGGTGGCAAGTTAAATGCAAGCATCCATATTTTACTTGACCTACATTTTATGGTTCATTGACTTAATATTAAAATATTAATGATACTTGGTACAAACTTGTATCTGGAGATGGAAACTTAAATGCAAGCATCCATATTTGACCTTGACCTACATTGATTTTATGGTTCACTGACTTTGTTAAATATTGCAACCACCCTTGCGTTCACCCTAATGGTTAGGTTCATTTCGCAAGAATTATTAAAGCTTCATTTATGATACTTAGTACAAGCTTGCATTTAAGAATGACAACTTTTATGCAAGCATCTATGTTTGACCTTGGCCTAGATGTCATGGTTCAATAACTTTGCACCCCCACAGGCGCAACATAGCCTTCAGCGGAATTCTTGTTTTTCTGAATTTTCATACTAAGTCACTATAAAACGTGATCTTTGACGTAACATTATTTTGCTACCTGTCACAGGGTGAAATAGTTCTGGGATTCTTGCTCATAGAATTTATAGATGTATAAAACTTTCATTTCAACCAATCAAATCTCTTGAAATGTACATAATGATGGAGAATTGGAATTATAAAAATGCTGAATATTCATATATGCCACACCCACTAGTGATTATCAACCAATCAGATTACTTGATGCAAATTATTGCAACAAATTCATAAACTGAATGACAAACAATGCAGATCAAGATCAGATGGCTTCTTCAGAAGCCATCTGATCTGGATCTTCATTGTTTGAAAGATAAGACATATCCGGGATCAGCAGGACAAGGGTTAAGAAAATTGCTAAACATTCAGCAAACAGTGAAGGCTCTTATCAGATGATTTTGTTTGTTTGATTTGAGGATTAAGTCCCTGTCAACACTATATAGATAATTTTGGAGACGTTGCTTCCAATTTTGTGAGACTCTTTCCTGACATTGAGATGAAATGACATCCCAAGCCCTGTCATCCAAATAAATCTATAGGGTTTATATGCATGGATGGTCCCACTCACACCAGTTGGCCAGGCCAGGCTTAGATCATCTAAGCGGTTTACCAGTACACTGTGCGGATAGTTTCAGCTCTGCGTGGAAGCATCATGCAGTTCATCTATTTCTTCAAGCCAGGATTGGCGGGGGCCAACTTGATCCAATGATATGTTCTGAGACGTATGAACTGGGCTTGAATTGTTTGCAAAAGTATCATTTTGAGTTTCCCTTTCTGAAATAGGCGAAAGCTTAAATTTTCTGATTACCGGTATACAATGTATGTTTTACTGTCAAAGACACTAAAGGACCCCAGAGAAATAGCTTGGAATGCATGATGCTTCCTACCACATAAACCTATCCATGAGTACTGCTTAAAGGTGCATTATTGAGCTACCGGGTCTCAAAAATTTTTTTCTGGTTTTTATCTTCAATGCATACTCCTTTGTCATGTGTACACTTTTGGAGCCAAATACAGCTTCAGAACTTTGTGAAAATGGTCGTTTACATTCGTGTTTACCCTTCGCTCTGAACATGTGTTCGGAATTTCTTTTCTAAAAATAAATCTGTCACTTTACACATACATGGCGACAGTATCGTTTCTGAGTGTCGTTACTTATGGCATGGTATTCAGCGTCATATTTTTTTCCGATTCAGGCATGGCCTAAGCAAACAAGGCCAAAAATTGAATGTCGCATAAAGTCATATATGGGGATTCTATTTTTGTCACAAACTAAAAATAGATCTAACTAGTGTTGGCAAACCTAGTTACGGAATCCCTCTCAAACTCGTTTACCTGTCATTATAATTGTTCGCATTTTTGCATAAAATGCATTCATTTGTATTGTTTTAAAGAAAAATACCGGCTATATGTATTTTATTTTTGGAAGCATTTTTTTTCCAGATAGCTCAATAATGCACCTTTAAAAGGTCTAAGCCTGCCGAGGCAAAGTGGTCTGTATCGGACTCACTGTCCTGGTGTATAAACCCTATTGGTTTGTTTGGGTGGTTGTGCTTGTCACTTCATCTCAGTATTGGGTAAAAATCCCACAGACTTGGAAACGAAGGCTCCAAAATGATCTAAATAGTGTTGATGGGGACGTAAAATGTCAATTCAAACAAAAAAATCAATAACACTAAGCATGTACGGTGAAATTCTGCTATTAAGACCACCTAAAATTAAGACTAATTCTGGTTTAAAAAGCTTATTTAGTAGGTTGCAGTTATTCTTTCTTTGACTTGTCTGCATACATTGTCCTCTCGTCAAGGACCACCTTTGGGACTGTTCAAAAGTGGTCTTAAAGACCACTTTTGAACAGTCCCTAAGGTGGTCTTAATATAGGAATTTTACTATATTTACTATACATGTATTATTTTTTTCCAGGCAGGATATTGTGGTTCCGTGTTCTCTGCAGTGCCGTGACATTGTCAACAATAATCTGGTTGAAAACGTAATACTATAATATTATTATTTTATCCAGGCAGGATATTGCGGTTCCGTGTTTACTACAGTGCCGTGACATTGTCAACAATAATCTGGTTGAAGACGTAATACTATAATATTATTATTTTATCCAGACAGGATATTGTGGTTCCGTGTTCACTACAGTGCCGTGACATTGTCAACAATAATCTGGTTGAAGATGTAATACTATAATATTATTATTTTATCCAGGCAGGATATTGCGGTTCCGTGTACTCTGCAGTGCCGTGACATTGTCAACAATAATCTGGTTGAAGATTTAATACTATAATATTATTATTTTATCTAGGCAGGATATTGTGGTCCCGTGTTCTCTACAGTGCCGTGACATTGTCAGCAATAATCTGGTTGAAGATGTAATACTATAATATTTATTATTTCATCCAGGCAGGATATTGTGGTTCCGTGTTCACTACAGTGCCGTGACATTGTCAACAATAATCTAGTTGAAGATGTAATACTATAATATTATTATTTTATCCAGACAGGATATTGTGGTTCCGTGTTCACTACAGTGCTGTGACATTGTCAACAATAATCTGGTTGAAGATGTAATACTTTAATATTATTATTTTATCCAGGCAGGATATTGTGGTTCCGTGTTCACTACAGTGTCGTGACATTGTCAACAATAATCTGGTTGAAGATGTAATACTATAATATTATTATTATATCCAGACAGGATATTGTGGTTCCGTGTTCACTACAGTGCCGTTACATTGTCAACAATAATCTAGTTGAAGATGTAATACTATAATATTATTATTTTATCAGGCAGGATATCCGCTCCGGGGAACGGGAGGTCTCGGGTTCGATCCCGGGCCGCGACATACCAAAGTCGTTAAAAATGGTACTAGCTGCTCCTCGCTTGGCACTCAGATTTACGGGGTACAGCTAGGACTGGTCGATCCAGTGTCAGGATAATGTGACTGGGTGTGGTATCATGTAATGTGTCTGGGACATGATACTTCAGTGAGGCAGCACTATAAACGTGAGCATTGAGCTCCCTGTCGCAACCAGACACCGTCGTGATATGACTGAAAAATTGTTGAAAGCGACGTTAAACCTGAATTCACACACACACACACACACATTATCTAGGCAGGATATTGTGGTTCCATGTTCTCTACAGTGCCGTGACATTGTCAACAATAATCTGGTTGAGATGTAATACCATAGTATTATTATTTTATCTAGGCAGGATATTGTGGTTCCATGTTCTCTACAGTGCCGTGACATTGTCAACAATAATCTGGTTGAAGATGTAATACCATAGTATTATTATTTTATCCAGACAGGATATTGTGGTTCCGTGTTCACTACAGTGCCGTGACATTGTCAACAATAATCTGGTTGAAGATGTAATACTATAATATTATTATTTTATCCAGGCAGGATATTGTGGTTCCATGTTCACTACAGTGCCGTGACATTGTCAACAATAATCTGGTTGAAGACGTAAGTGTTATGTGAATCGTCACACCTTCGGGGCTGGTAACTTTTTCTAAACTAGTTTTGTCTCTTTTATCGAATGGGATTTACTCATAACAATTTCTCCTCCTTGATAAAATCTTTTTCTTTAACCTTTAAGATGCCACGAGACACTGCGTCTGAAAATGTTGTCTGTTTATATTGACTGCTGCATATTCTTAAAACATTTTTCAAGCATATTTTTTTTCATATTGGCAAACAGTGTGGACCAATATTGGACTAGTCTGATCTTGGGCCACAATGTTTACAAAATTTACTTTCAAAGCTACCAGCAGACAACAACGCCCAGACAATAATTGTTATCCCCATGTTTTTCAACGAAAAGTGGGGATATTGTTATCGCCTCCGCCCATCCGTCTGTCCGTCTGTCTGTCTGTCCGTCTGTCTGTCCGTCTATCTCCTCCTAAACCGTTAGCCGGAATTCAACCAAATTTGGTATGCGAGTTGCTTACATGAATGGCTTGCGCAAGAGCACATTTTTTTTGTCCCCGCCCCCAGGGGCCCTGGGGAGGGGTCAAAAGGTCAAATTTTGACCTACTGTGGAGAAAACGTGGGGATTTGCGATGGCTTACCATCGACTGCGCGCTCTAGTTGTTATTGGCATCTTATGCATTAACCTTTAAGACGCTGAGAAAAACTACATCTGAAAATGTCATCTGCTTATGTCGTCTGCTGAATCTTTGTGCAATTTTTAGCTCACCAGAGCCTAAGGCTCCGGGGGAGCTTATAGGATAGGCAGTTGTCCGTTGTCGTCTGCGTCTGCGTCTTCGTCAACATTTTCAAACGACATCTCCTCTGAAGCCACTGGGCCGATTCAGCCCAAATTTCATCTGTAGCATCCTTAGGCAGGGGGCTTGAAAGTTTGTGTTTTTAATGAAAATCGGCTCATTAGTTTGGTTGCTATGGCAACTTAGAGTGCCCATAGACTTATAATGGGGAAAATAGAAAAATGGCATTTACTGCCAAGCCTCTGCAGATATTTTGACAAAACTTTCAAAGAAATGTCCCATAGGCGATCTACTATCTGCGTATGATTTTAGGCCTTCTGCTCATTTTCGTTGGTTGCCATGGAAACCAAAATAAAAAAAATAGACAAAAAATACTTAAAAAATCATCTCAGAAACCATATGCTCTAGGAGGCTGAGACTATATGAAAATATTCACCATATTTGCCTTTACAGGTTTTGTGTTTTTTATGAAATTTGGCCTTTTAGTTTTGTTGCTATGGCAACTTAGAGTTTCCATTGACTTATAATGGGGAAAACTGAAAAATGGCATTTACTGCCAAGTCATTGCAGATATTTTGACAAAACTTACATAAACATGTTCCTTGAGTAAACTTCTCTCAGCCATATGCTTTTATGTCAACCTGGGGGCCCCTAGGTTGTGCCGGGGCCATGCCCCGCCCCCTCCACTTCATAAAATGCCTTATATCTCAGAAACCTTACAGATCCCAACCCCTAAACCATATATATTCTTGTTCCTTATGATAAGATGCATTAAGTGACACCAACCTTGGGGGTCCCCCGGGATGTGCCGGGGACATGCCCTGCCCCCTCTATTTCATAAAATGCCATTTATCTCAGAAACCATTCAGATCCCCACCCCTAAACTATATATATTCTTGTTCCTTATGCTAAGATGCATTAAGTGACACCAACCTTGGGGTCCCCCCGGGATGTGACGGGGACATACCCCAACCCCTCCACTTCATAAAATGCCATTTATCTCAGAAACCATTGAGATCCCCACCCCTAAACCATATATATTCTTGTTCCTTATGATAAGACACATTCAGTGATACCAACCTTGGGGTCTCTCTGGGGTGCGCTGGGGCCATGCCCGGCCCTTCCACTTCATAAATGCCATATATCTCAGACACCATTCAGATCCCCACCCCTAAACAGTATATATTCTTGTTTCTTATGATAAGACACATTCAGTGACACCAATCTGAGGGTCCCCTAGGATGTGGCAGGGCTTATGCCCCACCCCCTCCACTTCGTAAAAGGCTGAATTTCTCAGAAACCGTTCAGATCCCCACCCCTGAACCATTTAAATTCTTGTTCCTTATGATAAGACGCATTCAGTGATACCAACCTTAGGGTCTCCCTGGCCACACGGGGGCTATGCCCGACCCCTCCACTTCATAAAAGGCCCAATATCTCAGAAACCGTTCAGATCCCCACCCCTAAACCATATAAATTCTTGTTCCTTATGTTAAGATGCATTCAGTGATATCAACCTAAGGATCTCCCAGGCCGCACCAGGGCTATGCCCCAACCTTCCACTTCATAAAAGGTGATATATCTCCGAAACCCTTCAGATCCCCACCCCAAAACCATGTATATTCTTGTTTCTTATGAAAAGACGCATTCAGTGACACCAATCTGGGGGACCCCTAGGATGTGCCAGGGCTACCGGTATGCCCCACCCCCTGCACTTAGTAAAAGCTCAATATCTCAGAAACCGTTCAGATCCCCACCCCTAAAGCATATAAATTCTTGTTCCTTATGATAAGACGCATTCAGTGATACCAATCTAAGGGTCTCCCGGGCCGCACGTGAGCTGTGCCCCACAACTCCACTTCATAAAAGGTGATATGTC
The DNA here is from genome assembly GCA_963580285.1 of Lucinisca nassula. Taxonomy (NCBI): domain Eukaryota; kingdom Metazoa; phylum Mollusca; class Bivalvia; order Lucinida; family Lucinidae; genus Lucinisca; species Lucinisca nassula. The sequence continues at coordinate 1,431,484 of OY757013.1, read as the reverse complement.
TCGGAAACCATTCAGATCCCCATCCCAGAGCCATATATATTCTTGTTTCTTATGATAAGACGCATTCATTGAAACCAACCTGGGGGTCCTCTGGGATGTGCCCGGGCCATGCCCAACCCCCTCCACTTCGTAAAAGGCTCAATATCTCAGAAACCATTCAGAACCCCCACCCCTAAACCATATAAATTCTTGTTCCTTATGATGAGACACATTCAGTGATACCAACCTAGGGGTCTCTGGGGGTGTGCTGGGGCTATGCCCCACCCTTCCACTTCATAAAATGCCATATATCTCAGAAACTGTTCAGATCCCCACCCCTAAAATATGTATATTTGTGTTCCCTATAATAAGACTCATTCACTCACATCAATGCGTGGTCTCTATGTGCTAGGGCAACATGCTGATGGCATGGCCCACGCCACTACTTCATAAAAGGCCATATATCTCAGACACCATTAAGATCCCCACCTCATAATCATATATATTCTTGTTTCTTATGATTAGACACATTCAGTCACACAAACGTGGTGGTCCACAGGGGCCATTCCTCTCCTCATCATTATACCCACGGCATACGAAGTATGCAATGGGGGTATATAGTTTTTGTCTTTTCCGTCTTATTTTGTGTCAAAGATATCTCAGGAACTGCTTCACATAAAACTGGAAATTTTGCACACATGATCAGTATGACTACTTGTATTGTGGGAAAGAAAATAAGGGCCAAGGGGTCAGGCCTTTTAGAGTTATTTCCCTTTGTAGTTCTTGCTGTTTAATAGTGTATATTTTTATTTTGTGTCAAAGATTTTTCAATAACTACTGTACATAGAAACTTGAAATTTTGCAAACATGATCAGTATGACTAGTTGTATTGTGGGAAAGAAAATAAGGGCCAAGGGGTCAGGCCTTTTAGAGTTATTTCCCTTTGTTGTTCTTGTTTCAGCTGAGGTGATGGCACTGGCCGGGGGTATATGTGCCCCACTGGGCACTTTTGTCTAGTTTCATAAGAGGGCCTCATATCTTGGAAACAGTTCATATCCCCACCCCTAAACAATATATTTTCTTGGTCCTTATTATAAGACACATTCAGCGACAACAATCTTGGCTTTCCTGGGGTCTGCCAGGGCCATGCTCCAACCCCTTAAGGGCTTAAAAGGCCTTATATCTCAGGAACAGTACACATCCCAACCCCATAACCATATATATTCATGTGCCTTATGATAAGATGGATTCAGTGATACCATTCAGGGCTCTGTTGGGTCCATGTCTCGTCCTTCTTCCTCATAAAAGGCCTAATATTTCAGATACAGAGTCCACATGGGTGCTCATTTTGAAATGGGGGTTTGTTTGGGAGACTTTATAATCAATAAATTAAAACCTGAAACCATACATGGCTGCCAGTGGGCAGTGTCCGCCTGAGTTCTGGTGAGCATTGTGGCCCATGGGCCTCTTGTTTTATAAATATTTTTCATACAGGAAACAGTGTGGACCCTGAACAGACTGCTTTTAGAGAAGCAGTCTGATCTGGGTCTACACTGTTCGCAAAAATGACTTTTAATGTAACAGGCAGACGACATTGTCGTGGGCTCCAAGTAGTTCACTTGATCCAAGGAAAATAATACACAATATACATAAAAGGAAGTGACAAAAGTTCACAATCCAGCAAGGAGTTCAAAATGTGCAGACGGAATGGCAAACAGTGCATACCCTGGTCAGACTGCTCCTTCAGGATCTGGGTCTGCACTGTTTGCTAAGGTCTTTTTTTTAGGTTTTTTTTTTGCAAACTTTTTAAAAATATTTTTGCATACAAGAAAATATTGTGGGCCCAGATCAGACTGCTCCTACAGGAGCAGTCTGATCTGGGTCCACACTGTTTGCAAAATTATATTTAGTTAACTGGCAGACGTTAAAGCAGACGAGGATAGTCATTATTGGCATTTTATCGGTTAACATTCTTGATTCAGTTTTTCATCATGTTAGTTTAACAGGTAATCGGAAAGAAAGTATCAGGAAAAAATTGTCGGAAAAAAGTACCGGGTATCAGTTTTAGGTAGGAAAAAAAGTATCAGGAAAAAAGTATCAGTTTTATCATTATTGGCTTTTGAGCAAGTATGATGATTAGGATACATGTACTTTTGTATGTTTTGATTTGTTTTTCTGTTTAATAATCAATTTTGCAACATATCTCTGTAACCCTTGCTTTATAAAAGGGATGAGAGGTCACTTCATCCCAATGTCAGGTAAAAGTCCCACGCAACGTCTCCAAAATGACCTATTATAGTGTAGACTAACAGGTTAACCCTCCAATTAAACAAACTAAATTGTGCAAGTAGGACCTCCATGCTCATGTCATTGGGCGGCGGGGCTTGAGATTTCATTTCATCTCAATGTCTGGTAAAAGTCCCACAACATGATCCGAGATGCTACATGCATCAGATGCACTAAAATTTACCTTAAGATGGCAACTGCATTAAAATTTTAATTCTATATACATACTATCCTATTTATGTGAAACATACTTTTTTCCTGATAAATTTTTTCACTGATACTTTTTTTTTCCTACATTCAGTTTAACAAGCTTTTCAGTGGGCCTAATGCTAATGGTTATAGCAAGTACAAAACCTAATAGAGTGGTATTTTTGCTGAAAAATCTGTCAGTAGCTTTTGCATTACAGTACTGATTCTGAAGTTTCTCCGATTTTATAATTAAACTCATGTACCTTGTGTATATTTGGGAATATAAATGCATCTTAACAGAAATAAAAATCAGCTGTTTCCTTTCTGTATTGCAAATTGAATCTTGAAATAAGTTGGAAATTACATGTATTTTAATCTTGTGTGCAACGCATGCATCCATTAATGCAAGTCATGTGGGAATTGAACTGGTATGTTTTATCCAGGCCGCAAGGTTATAAAACTTTTCATGTTCAACTCTGTTGAGCCTGAAATTTATAATACTCTTTTCTATTGAAATACAGACAAATCAGGCAATTTTTCTGCTCAGATCAGCACAGAATGTCATTCGTCCAGCTCATAAATTTTAAAATGCCAACATTCATTGGCATTTTAAAATTTATGAGCAGGATAAATGCTGTGCTCAAGTGAGTTGAGCATGAAAAAGTTTTATAATCTCGGAGCGTGGGCTGTTGTGTCTAGTGGTGCCCTCTAGTGATATGCTGGGAGTTAACTTTAATACCTAATAGAACAATGTACAGTAGAACTTTGATGGCTCGAACACTGATGACTCGTTTACCATGGCTGTGTCGAACCCATTCTTGAGCCCCTAGCGAAATCCTCTACATAAGAAATAGTGGGGGATATTTAAGGAGATTTTAGTCTTTTATTTTGCAAATGTATGCTGTGTGTACTCATTAGAATCGCCTCGCTGAGGCGATTCTAATGAGTACACACAGCATACATTTTCATTATAGAACACCGAAAAGATGTCTAAAAGTATCTCGTTATGCCTCCTGACAGTAACCTCAGTGGCTCGAACTACCTCTGTCTCGAACAGATTTTCGAGGTCCCAAAGGTGTTCGAGCCATTGAAGTTCGACTGTAATTTGTTTATTTCATGCAGGTGATGTGGTTCAGTAGTGGTGGTACCAAGTCTGTGGTTCATCATGATGCTGTAGACAATATTAACTGCCTGTACAGAGGAGAGAAAGAACTATACTTTGTTGACCCAGCCTTATATGGAGACAAGGTAGTTTTAAGAAGAATGGATGAACTATGCAATGTGCATTGTTGTATTTGAAGAAAGGTTGACAGAGCATACAGTGTTATCACTGTCCATCCCCATCTGCTTCTGTGTCCGCGTCCGAGATGGCATTAGCAATTTGCATTCAAGTTTGTCTACCAGGCCGGGGCATTCATGACCCTTGAACACACATCATGAAAATAATTTTGACGCCCATCAGGGCTTGGCAAATATATTGGGCTGCATGGTGATTCCACGCAGAGCTGAAACAGACCACACACAAGTACTGGTAAACCACTTAGGACTAAGCTTGCCCAGGCAAAATGGTTTGAGTCAGACCATGCAATGAAACAAAACAAACAAATATACAGTTATCCCCATTCTAGTGCACTTATTGACTTGTTTTGTTGAAAAATTGCTCTCTTTGCCCAGAACAGCAGTCAGCTGTATCAAACCACATAGCAACCAATTAAATGTGACATTACTTGATAACCTCGGGTTTCCCACCGTATATCACAGAATATACCATCACAAATTTTTATGTTAACTAATCAAACGTTTCATTTCATACGCAAGTGCATAAGATTAGGTTATTATTGAATAAAAATCTATGCTTTGCATTATTCACAGCCATGCATTAATTGGCAAATAGCTATGTATTAATAAAAGAATCTGATGTGCAGTTAAAGAATGGCTATGTAACATTCAGCGCCCCCGCCCATCAGGGCCCTTGAGAAATAGATTGGGCTGCATTGTGCTTCCGCGCAGAGCTGAAACCGACCGAACTTGAGTACTGGTAAACAGCTTAGGTCTAAGCCTGCCCTGGAAAAGTGATGCGAGTCGGACCGCTCCTTAAACCCTAGCGGTTTCTGTTGGCCATAGGGCTTGAGATGTCATTTCATCGCAATGTTGCGTAAAAGTCCCACAAACTCAGAAGCAATGTCTCCAAAATGACCTTAATTGTGTTGACGGGAACGTAAAACCTCAAATCAAACAAACAAAAACTATGTAGCTTTCAGTATTCTTGTGCCTGAGCCACCTTTTCAAAGGAAAAACAGTGAACACCAGTCTTCCAGTATGGACAAAAATTGGCAATATTATAATTTATTAATTGATTATCCTATATTATACAAGGTCAACCAATATTCAGAAACCATAAATCATGTTTTTAATTGCGTCAATTAATAAAATTGTCATCAATCAAGTAATTTCGTATTGGCCCAGTTACAGGTCCTCGGTCAGCTGTATTGGCCTCGGCCTTCGGCCTCGTGCCAATTAAGCAGACCTCGGACCTGTAACTGGGCCAATACGAATTTACTTGATTAATAACACTATAATACGAGAGCAAAAGGACCCTTGAAAGTTCACACTTACCTGCACCAGGTATGAGAGCAGTTTTTCTCTGTATACTCTGGTTGACCCCTACCTCTGATTAACGATCGGCTTGAAATAGTGCAATAATCTTGAAAGGGTCATAAGATCAAAGCAAAACAAAAAAGAAGGGGTAAGGGTGTATCAGTTTGCAGTAAAAATCTTTTTGAGAGTGAAAGCACCTGTTTGCAATGTGTCAAAAAAAAACAATGAAACTTTCTTGGCTTGAACATGGATGACTCATTTGCCACCATGTTAGACCTGGTTTCATGACTTGGAGCCCCTAGCTAAATTCTTGTTCTCCGGGTATGGCAGCTTTGACCCACCTGATTAGCAGATAGTAAAAAAAAAAGAGTAAAAACAAGAGCTTTCACTATAGGTGACCAATGCCCCCCCCCCCCCAGGAGCCAATTGCTGAGTTTTTGCAAAGTTTCAAGGGGAGATAATTCAGCCAAAAAGAATAACAGAGTTATGGCCCTTGGTCAGAATGTAGCCCTTGTGATGGTGAATAAGTATGTGAATTTTCATGGGGCTAGGTCAAATACTTTTGAGGTTATGATCAAGGTTAAAGTTTTTGTGATGGACAGACAGACAAACAAACAAACAGACAGACAGGGCAAATACTATATTCCCCCTGAATCAAAGATTCTCAGTGCGGGGCATAAAAAGCTTGAAAGTGACTTTGAACCGAAACCCAGAAAGAAAGTGAAAAAACCTATTCTGACAGAGGGGATACAGAGGTTGATTTGAGATTTCACTGATTGTACACATGTTGTCTGAAGGCCACTTTTTTTTGTAGCACTGTTGTTGGAGTACAAAGCAAAAACCACGTTAGTTAAACAACCATGTTTTAGCCAAACAAGAATTGTATAGATTATATAGAAAAATGTTTATTTTTCTATATAATCTTTACATTTTTTGCGATCCATCTTTAAACAATTTTTATCCAAAATCATGTTATATTCAACAGTGGTATAAGTAGGTTCAAGTGTATTGTATAAGTAGGTTCAAGTGTATTGTATAAGTAGGTTCAGGTGTATTGTATAAGTAGGTTCAAGTGTATTGTATAAGTAGGTTCAAGTGTATTGCTAGATGCAGCTAGCTTTTTATGTTATTATCTGATTTTAGGTTGACATAGACAGACCAGAGGGAGCATACTCCAGCATGGATGTAGACAGGTATGTTTTTTCTGAGTGGAGGTCGTCTGACTTTGGACATTTGTGAAGAAGCCTTCTGATCAGGATCTACACTGTTTATCATGCAATTTCTGAATTGAACAAATACATAAGGCCTATATCAAGTAATTTTATTGTTGGATAGCAAGAAATGGGTGTGGCTGTATTAATTTATTCAACAGGATAAGAATTTAGAACAACTTCAATTCTAAAGAAGTACAGTCGAACTTGAATGGCTCGAACACCTTTGGGACCTCAAAAATCTGTTCGAGACAGGGGTAGTTCAAGCCACTGAGGGTTACTGTCAGGAGGCATAACGAGATACTTTTAAACATCTTTACGGTGTTCTGTAATGAAAATATATGCTGTGTGTACTCATTAGAATCCCCTCATCGAGGCGATTCTAATGAGTACACACAGCATACATTTGCAAGATAAAAGACTAAAATCTCCTTAATTACCCCCACTATTTCTTATGTAGAGGATTTCGCTAGGGGCTCAAGAATGGGTTCGACACATCCATGGTAAAGGAGCCATCGGTGTTCGAGCAATCGAAGTTCTACTGTAATGATTTATCAATATACATGCAGAGATGCACTATGACTTCACAAGTTATTTTGTTGTTTTTTTATGTCACACTTATTGAATTGTCACATATCAGCCTGTCCATGCTTTTAAACCCTATTGGTTTCATTGGGTGGCAGGGCTTGAGATGTAAATTCATCTCGGTGTCGGATAAAAGTCCCACAAAATTGGTAGCAACCTCTCCAAAATATCCTTTGCAGTGTTGACGGGAACGTTAAACTGCAAATCAAACAAATATTGAATTGTCTCCTTTAAACCAGATAGTTTTTAATCAGACATCATGCTTGACACAATATACTTCCTAACCTACAGTAAAACTTCGATGGCTCGAACTCCGATGGCTCGTTTACCATGGATGAGTCGAACCCATTCTTGAGTCCACAGGGAATTCCTTCAAATAAGATATGGGGTAATTAAGGAAGATTTTCTTCATTTATCTTGCACATGTATGCTGTGTGTACTCATTAGAATCACCTCGATGAGGCGATTCTAATGAGTACACACAACGTACATTTATAATACAGAACACCGAAAATATATCCACAATTATCTCCATTATGCCTCCTGGTATGGCACTAATAGTATCCCTCTGTGGCTCGAACTACCGCTGTCTCGAACAAATTTTCATGGTCCCAAAGTTGTTTGAGCCATCGAAATTTGACTGTATTTAGAAAAAAAAAAAATACAGATAAAGGGGCTGAGGTTAAAAAAATGTTTTTTTTTTTTTTTATGCTCAACTCAGCTAGCTGAGTTGTAGCTGAGTTGTTTGATTTGAGGTTTACCGTTCCCATCAAAACTGTTTAGGTCATTTTGGAGACGTTGTTTCCAGTCTTGTTGGACTTTTACCTGACATTTGGATGAAATGACATCTTAAGCCTGCAAGCCAATTAAACCAATAGGATTTATATGCATGAATTGTCATATTCACACCACTTTTCCTGGGCAGGCTTATATCTTCTTATCGGTTTATAAGTACTTGTGGGGTCAGTTTCAGCTCTGCGAGTGAGCCCCATGCAGCCCAGTCTATTTATCTAAGGCTTGATGGGAGTTGTTCCTAACTGAGTTATAATCACAATTTATATTTCTTAGTGAAATAAATATAAATTTGCCATAATTCGATATTAGCTATACGCCACAACCTCATTATGACATGGTTCATTATAACACGTTTTGGATATAACACGGTGTCAAGATGGATCCCAAAAATGTGTAGATCATATAGCAAAAATGGTCACTTTTCTATATAATCTATACTTATTTGTTTGGATATAACACAGTTGTTTTTACAAACATGGTTTCTGCTTTGGACCCCAACAATAGTGTTATAAAGGGGTTGTGGTGTATTAAATTTTTCTGACCACTGTAGTTGAAAATAAAAAAAAGCAAGGTGTTTGTATTTAGATCAAGAGGATCATGATAACCCTCTATTGCTCACCTGAGCTAACTGCAAAGCTTCAGATATGGAGGGAAAACAATTGCTCACCTGAGCTAACTGCAAAGCTGCAGATATGGAGGGAAAACAATTGCTCACCTGAGCTAACTGCAAAGCTGCAGATATGGAGGGAAAACAATTGCTTACCTGAGCTAACTGCAAAGCTGCAGATATGGAGGGAAAACAATTGCTCACCTGAGCTAACTGCAAAGCTGCAGATATGGAGGGAAAACAATTGCTCACCTGAGCTAACTGCAAAGCTGCAGATATGGAGGGAAAACAATTGCTCACCTGAGCTAACTGCAAAGCTGCAGATATGGAGGGAAAACAATTGCTCACCTGAACTAACTGCAAAGCTTCAGATATGGAGGGAAAACAATTGCTCACCTGAGCTAACTGCAAAGCTTCAGATATGGAGGGAAAACAATTGCTCACCTGAGCTAACTGCAAAGCTTCAGATATGGAGGGAAAACAATTGCTCACCTGAGCTAACTGCAAAGCTTCAGATATGGAGGGAAAACAGTTGCTCACCTGAGCTAACTGCAAAGCTTCAGATATGGAGGGAAAACAATTGCTCATCTGAGCTAACTGCAAAGCTTCAGATATGGAGGGAAAACAATTGCTCACCTGAGCTAACTGCAAAGCTTCAGATATGGAGGGAAAACAATTGCTCACCTGAGCTAACTGCAAAGCTTCAGATATGGAGGGAAAACAGTTGCTCACCTGAGCTAACTGCAAAGCTGCAGATATTGAGAGAAAACAATTGCTTACCTGAGCTAACTGCAAAGCTGCAGATATTGAGAGAAAACAATAGCTCACCTGAGCTAACTGCAAAGCTTCAGATATTGAGAGAAAACAATTGCTTACCTGAGCTAACTGCAAAGCTGCAGATATGGAGGGAAAACAAGGATAAATAGAGGATCTTACACGAGTGTTCATTTCATATGATATTTATGAAACGAGCCTTTGGCGAGTTTCATAAATATCATATGAAATGACCACGAGTGTTAGATTCTCTTTATCATATGATTACTTTAAATTGGATTTTATCACCTTTTAATTTGATATTTTTCTACGAACAATGTATTGTTGACATGGACGTCGTCATGACCGAACTTAATCCCGCCAAAGTGTTATTACACATGTGTTCATACGATGTTTATTACACAACGTTATCCACTGCTTATCAACGACTTCATATGATAATGAAGGGATAATCATTTTCTTGTTAGCAAAATATGCTGTGGGTACTTGTTAGAATTGCCTCAATGAGGCAATTCTAACAAGTAACCACATCATATGGTTCAGTGGCGAATAAAATAAAAAAATATCACCAAATTATTCTCTCGACTTCTTCTTCTATGGAGTTATAATTGTTTTCGTTTCAGTGTTGATTTCACCAAGTTTCCTGGTATGGCTGATGTGGAATACAACCACGTTACTCTATCAGCTGGCGATTGCTTATATATACCATATAAATGGTGAGTCATATTGTTTAGGCTTCTACACACACATGGATATGGTATTTTTATTGAAGAAAGGCAGTTTGTTTATTTGTATTAATGTGTTATGGTTTGACATCCTCATCAACACTATTAAGGTAATTTTGGTGATGTTGCTTCTGATTTTGTGGGACTTTTACCCGACACTGAGATTAAATCTGAAGACCTACCTCCCAAAGAAACTGCTAGAGCTTAAGGGGTGGTGTGTCTTGCATCACTTTTCATGGGCAGACTTCAGCCTAAACATAAACAAACCTGACATTCCTATAATTGGAAATGGACCATTCCAAATTCACAAGGTGAAAGATTCCATTGTCATATATGGGTGAAATAAGCTATGGTAAATGAGTCATTTATTGTTGAGTTGTTTTGTTTCATTTGAGGTTTAACATCGCCGTCAACACTGTAAAGGTCATTTTGGAGACGTTGCTTCCAATTTTGTGGGACTTTTACCCGACATTGAGATGAAATGACGTCTCAAGCCCTGTCGCCCAATGAAACCAAAAGGGTTTGTCCGACTCGCTCCACTCGATCCTCTAAGTCGTCTGCAGTCAGTTTCAGTTCTGCGTGGAAGCATCATGCAGCCCATCTATTTCTTTAAGCCCCGATGGGCGGGGGCCGCTGATTGAGTTGTTGAAGTTTCACTGAGTGCAGGACAAACTTCAAGGTCCGTAGCACTGAGTCTGACATTTTGTATATTACTGTAAAACTCCTAAAAAATTGGACATTTTGAGAACTTGCTGCAATTCTCCTAAACTTTTCACAAATTTGTTTCATGATCCATCCTTCAGGAGCAGTCTGATCTGGGTCTGCACTGTTTCCTCAGGCATATCTATTCCAATATTTAGGATTTAACCATTAACCGACTGATGCTTATGACCCACCAAGAGGGTTGACGCGTCATTAAACATGAAATCATCATCATCATCATCCAATATTTAGGATTATTATGGTAGTAATGTGGTGCATTGTGGTCTCTTCATAACCCAGTGGTGACAAGAATTATCTTGGGATATTTTTTCTTAATTTCTATTCAGAAACATAGGTTGTGAGTACTAGTTAGAATTGCCTCAGTGAGGTACTTCCAACAAGTACCCATATTTCATCATAAAAATATCCTCAAAATAATCTCTTTGTTCCTTCTTATCTTAATCTGCACCTCATCTTTTTTGATCAGGAATCTTTGTTCTTGTTAGAAACATGTTGTTTATACTTGTTAGCATTGCCTCGTTGAGGCGATTCTAACAAGTACCCACATCATATGGTTTTAATGGTGAAATAAGATAAAAATAATCCAAATTACCCTCTTGTACCCTTCTAACATGAACCTATGTCTTATCTTTTTCTGATCAGGAATCTTTATTTCTGTTTGACACACATGTTGGTGGTACATGTACTTGCTAGAATCACCTCATTAATTAATGGAGAAATCTCCTTTATCCCTTCTTATGTGGACCTATGTGTTGTCTTTTTCTGATCAGGAAATTGTTATATTTGTAGGATCCACCAGGTGCGGTCATACGGCAGCAACCTGGCTGTGAATATCTGGTGGAAACACCACATGTCAGAGTATCTCAGCTTCGAGCAGTGTAACATGCCCTGTAATCCTGAGTTTACTCTCGCAGAGGCAGAGTTTGGAGGATTTGAACTGATTACACTAGACCCTGATGAAGTCAGGTATGTTCTCTTTTAATTAGAAATTGGATTTATCATATGACGTCCCATCTGAGAATGTAATAACATCATGTAATAAATCCGATAATCCACTAGTGGATTAAACATGCAAATTAGTTTGATATCCCATAATGTTACATATGCGACATCCTTAATGATGTCGCTTTTACTAATGGCAGATTACTGACAGTTTTGTTAAACAATCTTGAATAAAATGCTTTTTTAAATGTCATATGATAAATAGAATCTTGCATTCATGCTTCTGTATTATTGAATTTATTAAACTTGTTGAAGAAAAGGGATAAAATTCTTGGCAAAGCCTCGCATTTTATCCCTTTTCCTCAACTTGTTTAATAAATTCAATAATACATGAGTACTCATGTAAAATCCTCTATGCCTAGCTTTGTGTGCTCAGTTTTGCTCTAAGAAGCCTCCTTGGTGTAGTGGTTACGCTACTCGCCTTGTAAACCAGGGATCGCAGGATCGATCACGGGCTTCTCCAGACTTTCGGATGAGTGGTTAAACCGAGGTCCCGTCTCTGTATGACCTTAGCTGTTGGTGGGACGTAAAACTTAAAACACTCACTCTGAGTTTTGCTCTGCTGTTTTAAATGGTGAATGGCTCTTAACCTAAAAATGAAAAACAAAACAAAGTATCATTTAGTAAAACAGCTAGTACAATTCACAACTGACCAGGGTTCTCATCAGGATTTTGAAGATTGGAGTAAAATGCTGTCGTCCAGAAAAAGTTGGTAGTTTTACCATACTTTTATTTTGAAACTTTCCAAAAAGTTGGGAGTCAGAAATGAAAAAGTTGGAGTAAATTACTCCAAATTTGGAGTTAACGAGAACTCTGCTGACTTGTTTCAGCTTTCTCAAACTGTCAAAGTGTAATATGGTACTTGTAGAAACTGTGAAACAATTCAAGAACAAAATATGTTTATGCGGTTTTAATGTCAATAACAATTTAGTAGATGCTGCTACTGAGTAAGCATTAGAACTTCATAGTGGCAGAATCTGTAAGTTAGAAGAGAGAAATGGAAAATAAATCTTCTTTTACGATGACACATATATGCGACATAGTTCTTACTTTCATCTCTCCAAAACCCACAACCTATGTCTTGGAGCAGAAATAAGAAAAACAATGTATACCCCCATAAACCCCAGTTTTCTCTATAAAGTGGGGTTTAGAGGGGTGTTCATTTCATGGACTTGTTCACGTGATCCTTTGTGATTGTGATTTTTTTCAGGAATTACTTACAAGGTCTTGTGAAACAAAATGAACCACTTAGTTTGAAGCAGTTGATAAGACCACTGATAGGGGTAAGTCTGTATGAGTGATAAAAAGAGAATATAAGAATCTAATATGGGGTTCTGTTGTAGATGAGCGTTTCCAACCCGAGGGATGACCGTGCTGAGCGGAACCGAGGCTACGCCGAGGTTCCGCTTAGCACAGTCATCCCGAGGATTGGAAACGCCCATCTACAACAGAACACCAGATTGGATTCTTTTTCTTGCACAACACCTCTGGTTAGTTTTGACAGCCCGCACACGTATATTGTTTCAAAATAAAAGTAGTGCGGAAGTAGTTCCAGCAGTTGAATAGAATTGAACCGCATTTATGTTAGTTGCCTGGGTCGGAACACCAGGGTCAGAACACAAATTTCTATCCCAGGGTAAAATCACGGATTTCCTTGTCTGGTGTGCAAGAAAACACGTTCTTTAACCAATTTTGTACCGGAAACCCCAAAACGAGTAATTGGCAAACAGAGCAGGCCTAGATCAGACGCCAGGGAATGCAGCATCTGATCAGGGCCTACAGTGTTTGAAAAAACATTCAGCCATTTTCCAAATCAATTTTGAACAAAACACAACCTGACACCCCTTAACTTTGAAATGGACTCCTGCTATATATAAGAAGGAAGATTGCATTTAGTACAAAATGGGTTAAATTTGATTTAACCCTTATCTTGCTGAATATTCATTTAAGCCACACCCATTTCTGTCTATCAACCAATCACATTACTTGATGTAATTGATTGCTACAAATTCATAAACTAAATGCCAAACAGTGTAGATCCTGATCAGATGGCTTCTTCAGAAGCCATCTGATCTGGATCTACACTGTTTGCAAAGATAGGGATTGTCGTGAACAGCAAGATAACGGGTTAATTGATAACAGCAGGTCATAAATATAATATGAACACTTGTAGTAACACATAGCTGGTGTGTGATGTCAGGACACATTCTGTGATAACTCTATGTTTTCTAGTGATATTCTTCAGCGGTAAAATTTGATTTAAAATTGTTATATGATAAACAGAAGCTTACATTTGTGGTTATTTCATGTGACATTTATGAAATGACCTTTCTTGTAAGATCTGTGTATATTATTTAGATTACTTACCTTATGATGTGAAATAATGGACACCCATGCATATTGCATAGATATCAATACATTCACAAGCTCAGGAGTATATCTCTGCCATATGGGCGAGTGCCCAGTATAATACAAAGTCAGTAACCTCTTTAAGGGGAATGGGAACAGCTTCAGGGGAAGCAACTCCTGCAAAAAGTATTTTTGTCTCCCATGACAATAGGGGTCAACTCTTGCTCCTGAGTAGCTAATTCTTTATAAGAGTTGGCTCCTTTTCCCATGGGACAGAGCTTATAGTAAAGCAAACAGGAAATTCCCAATGTTGAAAAATGGCAGAAAAATCTGATAGATGTTGGTCCCATTACCCTTAATACACCCAAAAGTTTACTGTAACTGTTTGCTGAAAAAAAGGCCTTGCCACATTATATATTGTTGAGTGTTTTAAATGGAAAAAAAAATATGCAGGTTGTTTCTTGTTAAAAACCACACCCAATGGTGCCAATGTGAAAATGACATTAACGTTGATGGATGTGATGTCAGTAAACAAATGTTGACATTTTCCAACATAGGATGCCGCATTTTTAGCTCAGCTGTTTTCGAAGAAAATGACGAGGTATTGTCATAGCTCTGGCGCCATCTGCATCGTCGTGCAAAAACTTGGACATGTAATATCTCTGCCATTACTGAACATATTTACTTGAAACTTAGACTAATTGTTCATTATAAAAAGGGGAATTCATACCAATAGGTGAGATAACCCTCAAAATATTTTTGCAGGGGTGAGAAAGTTCAGGATTAATCCTGATTTCAGGATTGAGAGCTTTGGCATGATGCATATAAATTGTGATTTATTATTGTCCATTTGAATTTTTAACATGTCTTAATTAAATGGTTAGCTACCACTACGCATGAAGCAACTAATCTCCATTGATATTGGAAGGGGAAACACATGTATTTTTTATTTCAAGATAACATTAGTGTCACATCAGGATTCAAATAGCAGATTTTCAGGATTGCGATTTTTGGACTGTTCTCACCCCCTGTTTTTGGCACAGTTATGCCCCTTTTTCGACATGGAATTTTTGCAGCCGAGCATTGGCACCCGCATGCGGTGCTCTTGTTTTTCTTCCAAAATAAATTCTGAGAGAAATTATTATTACAGGTAGGTCATATTTGATAGTTATACATGAGCTTAAAGCTCTTATAATTACAGTCTGTAGTTTCTTCAGGTGATTGAATACACAGGCTGATCTGAGCTTTTGCTGGTTGCTCAAGACTTTCTAAAATAAACAACAAAAAACAACAAAACAGAAAGTACTGGTTACCACCCAGAAAATCCTGCTCGTAATGCTCAGATGTGAGCGAGCAAGTAGCAGTAATAGGAGAAAAAAAGACTTTGTGCAAGTTTAGTGATGCTATAAACCATTTAATAGTCACATAGTCCCAGTTAAGAGGGGGTATCCACACATTATTTTTTTTATTTCTGCACAAAAACATATGTTGTGGGTACTCATTAGAAGCGCCTTTGTGAGGCACTTCTAATGAGTACCCCAACATATGTTTTAATGCATAAATAAGGAAAATATTTGTAATTTTTGGATAATGAAAGCACCTTTTCTGGAGCTATATAAATATACAGAAAAAGAATTGGACACCTGTTAATAGTACAGATCAGATGCCACATTCTTCAGACTCTACAGAATGTGGCACAGATGCCACAGGTTGTGTCTTCTGATCAGGGCCTTCACTGTTTACAAAATGGTAAGCCTTTTTCCATTTAAAATTTCTAAAATTATCTCATTCTATCAGTGTTACATTTCAAAATGGACTCTTGCTATATAAAAGTGGAAAGAAATGGATTGATTGTTTTTGATTTCAGTCAGAGTATAAACGACTGTTGAAGTCTTCCAGGAGGACAGACTTAGTAGATCTGTGTCATGAGGTAAGTTTAGTTTTAATATTCTTGTTTTTGTCTGTTACACATGGCGCCAACCATAGATTCGTATCCATAGGGGTGTTCTGGTTTCCATCAAGATGTCATCAACATCATAATGACCATGCTTAGGATCATCTGTTTCTTCAACATGTGTAACAGACAAAAAAAAAAGCCAACACCTTTTTCCAAGTCGGGATCGAACCCGTGCTGCCGGATTGGGTACGAAACATTGCCCCTTCGCTTTAAAAGTCAGCTTGTACCGCAAGGCAGTACAAGTTTGCTATATACCTATACCCTATGACATTCTCCCCCTCCTTGTTGAAATTTGTCCTCAAATTTCTGGGAGTCTGAGCATTTTGTGGAATGATACCCAAGGAGATTTAATGCACGTGCGCTAGTTATGGTGGGCTCCAAATGTAATTGGGTGAGCATCAGGGTGTGAATGAAGACCCAGATAATGATGGTTCTGAGGGTTGATTATATACAAAAAGGGTGTCCTGGCTATGACATCTTCATTTAATACAAATGTAAGTAGAATATGAAGGTCTTTATGTGTTAATAAATATAGGCTGCCAGAAGAGCAAGTGAAGTGCTCGTTAGGCCTTCTTTAGTCCAACTGATTTCAGGCAGTAAAATTGGTGGTAAGAAGTGTGCAAAAGGTCACATGCAGGATTAGAAAGCCCCCGCCCATAGGGGCTTGAAGAAATATATGGGCTGCATGATGCTTCCACGCAGAGCTGAATCCGGCCCGCACACTAGTACTGGTAAACTGCTTAGAGGATCTAAGCCTGTCCAGGAACCGCGGTGCGAGGCGGACCGTCCCATGCTAATGAACCCTATTGGTTTCATTTGGCGACAGGGCTTGATATGGCATTTCATCTCAATGTCGGGTAAAGTCCCACAAAATTGGAAGCAACGTCTCCAAAATGACCTTTACAGTGTTGACGGGGATGTTAAACCTCAAATCAAACATAAAACATGCAGGATTAGAGGGTTAGGATAGCAAACCATACAAAAACACTCACCCTGCCAAGGCTTAAAACATTAAAATGATAGGTAAAAACTGTTACATTGTGTTACGTGACGTGCCGAAAATTGGTAGTAAGGTCAAGGACATAAAAGACAGGCTAGTAACCTTGCTGCCATGCATCGGAAACACAACACACCTAAAAACTGAACCACACCCAAAAACTAATCTGTGACTTGTCTTGAGATAATCCTGAACCTGGTCTTTGACAGTTTTTATAGATGTGTTTTGAAGAAAAAAGGGTCATATTATTTTATGGGGTTCGCTGTCTGTGCATCCATCTGTCCATACGTAAACTTTTTCGTTTCTGGATAACTCCTACAGTTTTCATCCGATTAACCCTTATCTTGCTGTTCACGACAACCCCTCTCTTAGCAAACAGTGTAGATCCAGATCAGATGGCTTCTGAAGAAGCCATCTGATCAGGATCTACACTGTTTGGCATTCAGTTTATGAATTTGTAGCAACAAATGACATCAAGTAATTTGATTGGTTGATAGACAGAAATGGGTGTGGCTTAAATGAATATTCAGCAAGATAAGGGTTAAGCTGAAACTTGGTAGATAGTAAGACTATGATGTGGAGTAGTGCGTAAAATTATGAGGTTAACCGTCCACTAGCTATTTATAGAGTTATGTCTCTTTGAAAATTTCTGTAAACATTTTGTTTCCGGATAACTCCTACAGTTTTCATCAGCTCAAGCTTGGTAGATAGTAAGATTATGATGTGGAATAGGACTTAAAAGTTTCGAGGTTTACCATCCACCAACTATTAACAGAGTTTTTGCCTTTGAAGAATTTTTTTATGCATTTTGTTTCTGGCAGCATTCAATCAAGCTGAAACTTGATACATAGTTAGACCATGATGTGGAGCAGCACATATTGTTTCAAGGTTTCGGTCCAAAAAACAAAGTTGTGCCCTTTTGAAATTTCTATAAACATTATGTTCCAGCTATCTCGATCCGCCTGCAATTTAGGTCTGGTCATGCTAAAACTTGGTATGTATATAGTTAGACCATGATGTGGAGCAGTGTTTCAAGGTTACACCCACCAAATATTAACAGAGTTATGCCCCTTTGAAAATTTCTGTGAACATTTTGTTTCTGGCTAACTTCTCCTGCAGTTAACATTTGATCAAGTTCACACTTGATATATCTTTTGACCACATTGTGGAGCAGCACATATTGTTTCAAGGTTGTGGTTCACCAAATACTAATAATAGAGTTATGCCCCTTGCAGATTTCTATAAACATTTTGTTTAGGGCTAACTCTTCCTACAATTTAGTTCCGATCAAGCTGAAACTTGATATATAGTTAGGCCATGATATGGAGCCATGCATATTGTTTTGAGGTTATGGTCCACGAAATATTGAGTAATGCCCTTTGAAAATTTCTGTAAAAATTTCGTTTCCGGCTAACTTCACCAACAATTTCGATCAGCTCAAGCTGAAACTTGATATATAGTTAGACCATGATATGGAGCAGTCTATAGTGTTTCGAGGTTGCATTCCAACAAATATTAACTTGCCATGGGTGTATAATGTCCCGCTTGTGGAGATTTTTGTTATTATACCCCCACAAATGAAATTTGGGGGGGGGGGGGGGGGGTATATAGGAGTGAGCTTGTCGGTCTGTCGGTCGGTCGGTCTGTTGACTTGGTTTCCAGACGATAACTCAAAAAGCGCTTCACTGATTTTTAGCTCGTCTGTTTTTTGAAAAAAAACTTTCGAGCTATTGTCATCACTCCGGCGTCTGCGTAGTCGTCCTGCGTCCTGCGTCCTGCGTCGTTCCAAAAAAACTTAACCTTGGCTATAACTTAAAAAGTATTAGACCTAGCCTCATGAAACTTCATACACACACTCATCATCACAAGAGCTACATTTTGACCAAGGACCATAACAACATTGTTGATTTTGGCTGAATTATCTCCCCTTTTCCAATTTTTTTCTGAAACACATTTTTTGCTCTCATTTTAATACTATTCACAACAGAGCCTTCAAACTTCACATGAATGTTCCTTGGGACAAGACCTTTTCAGTGATACCACACTTTTTGATCTGTGACCTTGACCTTTGAACTTTGACCTATTTTTCGAAAATTTAACCGAAAACCTTAACCTTGACCATATTTCCAAAAGTATTTGGCCTACCTTCATGAAACTTCATACACATACTCACCATCACAAGAGCTACATTCCCTACAAGTTTTATAACTCCATCTTGCAATTTGATTGAATTATCTCCCCTTTTCTCTCCGTTTTTTTTAAATTGTTTTTGTCTCTTATTTCAATACTATTCACAACAGAGCCTTCCAACTTCACATGAATGTTCCTTGGGACAAGACCTTTTCAGTCATACCACGCTTTTTGACCTGTGACCTTGACCTTTGAACTTTGACCTATTTTTCGAAAAATTAACCAAAAAACTTAACCTTGACCATATTTCCAAAAGTATTTGGCCTACCTTCATGAAACTTCATACACATACTCACCATCACAAGCGCTACATTCCCTACAAGTTTTATAACTCCATCTTGCAATTTGATTTGACTTAGAACTTTTGTTTTCTAAAAGAAACTGCAGACGAGCGTTGGCACCCGCTTGCGGTGCTCTTGTTATAATTTTTGGTACACTGATGAAACATCATAAAATACAGGTCAAGTTCGATTTCCACTACAATTCGTCAATTTTCGACATAGTTATGGCCCCTTTCAAGTGAAAAAATTGCAAAATGCCGCTGTTGTACTATCAAGGCAGTTTTTGTGGGGGTATTCATCACCTTTAGTGATAGCTCTAGTTCTATTGTAGGTTTGGGTTTGTTGCAAGTTAGAATAGAATTATAGGAATCTTTGATGAGTATTGATATTTTACAGCTGAGAGATCAATCCCCGGGCTGATTGGCTGCGAGGCATAGCCGGGGTTTCAATTGGTGCAGGCAAGAGCTGGAAATGGCAGATTTTTTTTTCTTGCAACCCTTTTTTTCAATTTATTAAAAAATTATTTACTTCATGATTATTTCTTTCCGTGAACCTGAACACCTGTAGCATGCTAGTTGTTGTGCTGTCAAGACACAATGAGGTAATGTTACATGCTTTAGATAAATAATGCTGAATAAAAATTAGGTCAAAATAGCAGTTGCGAAAGGTAAAAAATATCAAGTTTTTTATGAATCTTTAGTGTTGTTAAGGGGTTACCATAATGATTCTAAGTATTGGAATATAAGAATCTTATATGGGTGTGAGGGGTGGATTGAAAAATCCGTCTCGAGGGACACTGTCCGGCATCACGAGGCTTGCCGAGTGATGCCGTACAGTGATCCTGAGGGACGGATTTTTCTATCCACCCCTCACACCCATATTGGATTCTTTTTCTTGCATACCTTCCATTTCTATTGCGAATTTTTCACGCTGCTGTCACTTCTGTTACCGTGCTCCGCCATTTTGTGATGACACAACAGGAATGTTGTAATCAACCAGTGCATTTGTCAAACATGCAATTATATTCGATTTGGGGTCGGAACACCAGGGTCAGAACATAAATTTCTATCCCAGGGTAAAATCACGGATTTCATTGTCTGGTGTGCAAGAATATATGAATCCAATATGGGGTTCTGTTGTAGGTGAGCGTTTCCAACCCGAGGGATGACCGTGCTGAATGGAACCGAGGCTATGCTGAGGTTCAGCTTAGCACGGTCATCCCGAGGGTTGGAAACGCCCATCTACAACAGAACCCCGTATTGGATTCTTTTTCTTGCACAACACCTCCGGTTAGTTTTGAAAGCTCGCACATGTATATTGTTTACAAAATAAAAGTAGTGCGGAAGTAGTTCCGGCAGTTGAATAGAATTGAAGCGCATTTATGTTAGTTGCCTGGTTCGGAACACCAGGGTCAGAACATAAATTTCTATCCCAGGGTAAAATCACGGATTTCCTTGTCTGGTGTGCAAGAAATATATTTATTCTCAAGTTATGTTTCCTTCTTGTTTTCTAGATCTTTACATTATTGGACAGTGACAAGAATAAGTTGGTTAGTAAAGAAGAGGTAGATGGAGCTGATACAGGGGTGAGTATTGTAGCTGCAGGTATAGAGGTGAAACAAGGATAATTACGGTAAAGATCCGGCTATAAGACTTTTTTTTTTACCGCCAGAATACCCCGTAATTTTTACACCCGTCTTATAACCGAGATCTCGGGCATCCTTAAAATTTTCGGCAAAGAACGGAGGGAAAATCACATCCCGTAAGTACATGTGTATACCTGTTGCGTAACTATGGGTCTGTGAAGTGATGAGCGGGAGCGGGATTCCAAATAAATAAAAAAACATCGGTAAAAGAAACCAAAAGATCATGAAGAACAGTTATAATTCAAGCCTAAAAGTTTTTATCATAATTGGATTAATTCCCATGCGTTTTCAATGGATACATTCCCCGGAAGGTAGAAGCCTCCGTGGTGCAGTGGTTACGCCACTCACCTTGTAAACCAGGGATCGCAGGATCGATCCCGGGCTTCTCCAGACTTTCGGTTGAGTCTTTAAACCGAGGTCCTGTCTCCGTATGACCTTAGCTGTTGGTGGGACGTAAAACTAAAACTCACTCACTCATTCCTCAGAAGGTGCCCCGGAACATAATAAGCACGCGCAAATTTTCATTGGTTTATGAAAATGAGTTCATAAATATTAATGAGGCAAAAGTTTCACTCCATTTGCGAAAGAAAATAAGATGATGATGCCTTACGTATTTTATGCCCCCGGAATCTAAGAGATTCGGGGGGGATATAGTTTTTGGTCTGTCTGTCTGTTTGTCTGTCTACAAAAACCTTAACATTGGGCATAACTTTTGAATGGTAATAGATAGAGCTATCATATTTCACATGTGTATACCTTATCACAAGACCTTTCCAGTGGTACCATAATTTTTGATCTCGTGACCTTGAACTTGACCTTTGACCTATTTTTTTCAAAATTTGTCCGTTTGTCTGTTTGTCTGTCTACAAAAACCTTAACATTGGGCATAACTTTTGAATGGTAATAGATAGAGCTTTCATATTTCACATGTGTATACCTTATCACAAGACCTTTCCAGTGGTACCATAATTTTTGATCTCGTGACCTTGAACTTGACCTTTGACTTATTTTTTTCAAAATTTTTAAAAACATTAACATTGGCCATAACTTTCGATTGTAAAGTGATAGGGCTTTCATATTTCACATGTGCATTCCTTGTCACAAGACCTTTCTAGTGGTACCATAATTTTTGACCTTGTGACGTTGACCGTGATGTTTGACCCATTTTTTTAAAAACTTTAACATTGGCCATAACTTTCGATTGGTAAGTGGTAGGGCTTTCATATTTCACATGTGCACTCCTTGTCACAAGACCTTTCTAGTGGTACCATAATTTTTGACCTCGTGACCTTGACCTTGACATTTGACCTACTTTTATAAACTTTAACATTGGCCATAACTTTCAATTGGTAAGTAGTAGGGCTTTCATATTTCACACGTGCACTCCTTGTCACAAGACCTTTCTAGTGGTACCATAATTTTTGTCCATCCAGACACCCCCCCCTCAAGTTCAAGGTCACTGTGGCTATTTTTAGAAAAACTTTGTCATCGCTCTAGCGCCAACATTTCTTTACTGATTTCAAAATAACTTCACACAAATGTTCCTTATGACAATATTTCTAGCGAGTTCGACTTTCAAGGTCAAGGTCACTGTGGCTATTTTTAGAAAAACTTTGTCATCGCTCTAGCGCTTACATTTCTTCACCGATTTCAATATAACTTCACATAAATGTTCCTTATGACAATATCTCAAGCGATTTCGACTTTCAAGGTCAAGGTCACTGTGGATATTTTTAGAAAAAACTTTGTCATCGCTCTAGCGACTACATTTCTTCACTGATTTCAATATAACTTCACACAAAGTTCCTTATGACAATACCTCGAGCAAGTTTGACTTCCAAGGTCAAGGTCACTGTGGCTATTTTTAGAAAAACTTTGTCATTGATCTAGCGCTTATATTTTTTGCACTAATTTCAATATAATTTCTCATAAATGTTCCTTATGACAATATCTCGAGCAATTTTGACTTTCAAGGTCAAGGTCAATGTGGCTATTTTTTTAAAAACTTTGCCATCGCTCTAGCACCTACATTTATTGATGGATTTTAATAGAACTTCACACAAATGTTTCTTGTGATGACATCTCGAGTTGCTTTGACTTTCAAGGTCATGACCTCAAGGTCAAGATCACTATGGCTATTTTTAGAAAAACTTTGTCATCGCTCTACCGCTTACATTTATTAACAGATTTTAATATAACTTCACACAAAAGATGCTTATGATAATATCTTGAGCAAGATCTACTTTCCTGGTCAAGGTCACTATGGCTATTTTTAGAGAAACATTGTCATCACTCTAGTTTTACCTTGTTACCTTGATGTTTGACCTTTTTTTTTTAAATTTAACATTGGCCATAACTTTCAATTGGTAAGTGATAGGGCTTTCATATTTCACATGTGCATACTAAGTCACAAAACCTTTTCAACAATCCCATAATTTTTTACCCTGAGACCTTGACCTACTTTTTTAAGACTTGAACATTGGCCATACCGTTTGATTGATAAGCCCCCGCCCATAGGGGCTTGAAGAAATATATGGGCTGCATGATGCTTCCACGCAGAGCTGAATCCGGCCCGCACATCATTGGGCGACAGGGCTTGAGATGTCATTTCATTTCAATGTCGGGTAAAAGTCCCACAAAATTGGAAGCAACGTCTCCAAAATGACCTTTACAGTGTTGACGGGGACGTTCAACCTCAAATCAAACAAAACCTTTTGATTGCTTAGTGATACTGCTTTAATATTTAACATGCGCTGTCCGGGGGCATCAGTGTTTCACAGACACATCTTGTTTTATTATTGTTATTATATTTTCCATAAATGTCCAATGCAGCAAAATAAATCTCCGGTCAAACATTATGGATGCACATTGCACAGGCTATTCTGTCTCTTCCTATATCACTCTTGATTAGCAATGGCCTGTTGTTTTTTTTTTAATCTATTTAATCTCTTATGTAAACATACCAATTATCCATAACACCTGCAGAGTTAATCACCTTATAAACTGTCTGATAATGTTTACACGCGTCAGCAGTTCAACACAGGTGTGAATCTTCTGACGGTCAACCGCATAGGTATTTTACTGCACTAAATACTAGAATGGTCGGGTGGCGAAATATTTCTAGAGGAAAATTGTATTCTCAGGAGATTGTCGCCGTTGGGCAGAAGACCGGGAGATACGATTCGAAATTGTGTTATCCCCATAGAATCGGGAGATATCAAATGTATGCCGACGCACATGTATTAAACTGTAGAAAATTGGTTACGCGTAGTTGCTTCCCTTATTCACCTGTCAATTATTTTACTTTCTTCCTTCATTGGTTTATGATAATGAGTTCATGAATATTAATGAGGCGAAAGTTGTGACGTTAATAAACTCAAATTTCAGACACAAAAAATAAGTGATTACAGTTTCTAGGTAAGAAAATTTATTCAGGGACTTGCTAGGTACATAAAACTATCTGTTTATCATTGAAGTTGGTCTAATATAAATTTTATTTTAGTAAAGTCGTCATTGTCATTAGATTTTGCGACCGCAAAACACCGAGCAAAATTGATCATCCAGTGTCTCACTCTGAAATGTTCGGCACTTTCTACATCGACGCAACCCCCGTAAGATTGTTAGAATTTATACCCGTCTTATAGCCGAGACTAAGCAAAAATCGCCCAAAGAAAAGCCAAAAAATACCCCCCGTCTTATAGCCAAATCGTCTTATAGCCGGATCATTACGGTAATGCTTTGAGCACCCAAATCACAAAGTTGGGACTGCGTACCAGAGCACCCTAGTGACATGGAGAACTGATGTGATTCTGTGTTTTATACCAACATATTAAGGGAAATAACTAGCTTAAGCATGTTGCAAATCATTAGCTAAGACTTGTTGTATTTTTTTTTGCCCCCCCCCCCCTCCACTAAAAAAAAAAAAAGGTTTAATTTAAAAAATATGTTTTGATATTTTTTTATGCTGTTGAAGTTGTAGAAAATGCCAGGGGCTAAAAATTCATTTGGCTGTGGAAATTATGTTCAGAAATCATTTTGGCGCCAAACGAGTTAAGAGAAATATTTACTAATTTGTTTAGAAACTCATTGAGGTGTTCTAACATGTACCCACAACAGAATAATAATTATGTTTTAATGGCATCATGTGAACAAGTCCGTGAAATGAACACCCCCTTACACCCCACTTTATATAGAGCAAACTGGGGTTTACGGGGGTAAACAATATTTTTAGCTCCACTGGCCGAAGGCCAGCGGGGCTATTGTCATGGCCCTGTGTCCGTCGTGCGTCCGTGATGTCGTGCGTCCGTGCGTTAACTTTTTCTTTAAACATCTTCTCCTCCTAAACTACTGGGCCAATTGTAATCAAACTTCACAGGAATGTTCCTTACATAGTCCTCTTCTAAATTCCTTCAAAGAATTTTGTTACACCCAGAACTCTGGTTGCCATGGCAACAAAACCAAAAAAAAAATAAAAATCTTTAAAAATCTTCTCCTCCAAAACCACCTGTTGGATTTCATTTTTATTTTGCATGACTGTTCCTTGGGTTGACCTCTTTCAGATTCCTTGAAGAAATTTTGATCCGACAAAAAACATGGCCACCATGGGCGGGGCTTATTTTCCCTATTTAACATATAGTGTAATGCTAAAACATCTTCTCCTCCTAAACTATTGGGCCCATTGTAACCAAACTTCACAGGAGTGTTCCTTTCTTAGTCCTCTTCTAAATTCCTTCATAGAATTTTGTTACACCCAGAACTCTGGTTGCCATGGCAACAAAACAACACAAAATATTAAAAATCTTTAAAAATCTTCTCCTCCAAAGCCACCTGTTGGATTTCATTTTTATTTTGCATGAATGTTCCTTGGGTGGACCCCTTTCAGATTCCTTGAAGAAATTTTGATCCGACAAAAAACATGGCCGCCGGTGGCGGGGCTTATTTTCCCTATTTAACATATAGTGTAATGCTAAAACATCTTCTCCTCCTAAACTACTGGGCCAATTGTAACCAAACTTCACAGGAATGTTCCTTACTTAGTCCTCTTCTAAATTCCTTCAAAGAATTTTGTTACACCCAGAACTCTGGTTGCCATGGCAACAAAACCACACAAAAAATTAAAAATCTTTAAACATCATCTCCTCCAAACCCACCTGTTGGATTTCATTATCCCCTCGCACAACATAGTTGTGAGGGGGGATATAGCATTTGTCCCGTACGTACGTACGTAAGTACGTACTTTTGTCATCGCTCTAGCGCCACGTACGTACGTACTTTTGTCATCGCTCTGGCGCCACGTACGTACTTTTGTCATCGCTCTAGCCCCTACATTTCTTGACCGATTTTAATATAACTTCACACAAACGTTCCTTACGACAATATCTGGAGCAAGATCGACTTTCAAGGTCAAGGTCACTATGGCTATTTTTTGAAAAACTTTGTCATGGCTCTAGCGCCTACATTTCTCCCCCAATTTCAATATAACTTCAAACAAATGATCCTTATAAAAATATCTCGAGCGAGTTGGACTTTCAAGGTCATGACCTCAAGGTCAAGGTCACTGTGGCTATTTTTAGAAAAACATTGTCATCGCTCTAGCGCTTACATTTCTTCACCAATTTCAATATAACTTCACACAAATGATCCTTATAAAAATATCTTGAGCAAGTTCCACTTTCAAGGTCATGACCTCAAGGTCAAGGTAACAGTGGCTATTTTTAGAAAAACTTTGTCATCGCTCTAGCTCCTACATTTCTTCACTGATTTCAATATAACTTTACACAAATGTTCCTTATGACAATATCTTGAGCGAGTTGGACTTTCAAGGTCATGACCTCAAGGTCAAGGTCACTGGCTATTTTTAGAAAAACATTTTCATCGCTCTAGCGCCTACATTTCTTCACCAATTTCAATATAACTTCACACAAATGTTCCTTATAAAAATATCTCCAGCGAGTTCGACTTTCCAACTCATGGCCTCAAGGTCAGGGTCACTGTGGCTATTTTTAGAAAAAACATTTGTCATCGCTCTATCGCCTATATTTCTTCACTGATTTCAATATAACTTCACACAAATGTTCCTTATGACAATATCTCAAGCGGGTTCGACTATCAATGTCAAGGCCTCAAGGTCAAGGTCAAGGTCACTGTGGCTATTTTTTAGAAAAACTTTGTCATCGCTCTAGCGTTTACATTTCTTCACCAATTTCAATATAACTTCATACAAATGTTCCTTATGACAATATCTCTAGCGAGTTCCACTTTCAAGGTCAAGGTCACTGTGTCTATTTTTAGAAGAAATTCGTCATCCCTCTAGCGCTTACATTTCTTCATCGATTTCAATATAACTTCACACAAATGTTCCTTATGACAATATCTCACCATTTCGACTTTCAAGGTCAAGGTCACTATGGCGATTTTTAGAAAACTTTGTTATCGCTCTAGCGCCTACATTTCTTCACTGATTTCAATATAACTTCACACAAAAGTTGCTTATGACAATACCTCGAACGAGTTTGACTTTCAAGGTCAAGGTCACTGTGGCTATTTTTAGAAAAACTTTGTCATTGCTCTAGCGCTTACATTTTTTTCACCAATTTCAATATTACTTCACACAAATGTTCCTTATAACAATATCTCTAGTGAGTTCCACTTTCAAGGTCAAGGTCACTGTGGCTATTTTTAGAAAAACTTTGTCATGGCTCTAGCGCTTACATTTCTTCATCCATTTCAATATAACTTCACAAAAATGTTCCTTATGACAATACCTCGAGCGAGTTTGACTTTCAAGGTCAAGGTCACTGTGGCTATTTTTAGCTCACCTGACCGAAGGTCATGGTGAGCTTTTGTGACCGTAAGATGTCCGGCGTCGTCGTGCGTCGTCCGTCGTCCGTCGTCCGTCGTGCGTAAACTTTTTCTTGTGAACAAACTAGAGGCCACAGTTTTGGTCCAATCATCATCAAACTTGCTCAGAATGATCATCATGACAATATCTCGGTCAAGTTCGAATATGGGTCATGTCGGGTGAAAAAGTAGGTCAGTAGGTCAAATCATAGAAAAACCTTGTGAACACTCTAGAGGGCACAGTTTTGGTCCAATCATCATCAAACTTGCTCAGAATAATTATCATGACAATATCTCGGTCAGGTTCGAATATGGATCATGTAGGGTCAAAAAGTAGGTCAGTAGGTCAAACCATAGATAGTCCTTGTGAACACTCTAGAGGGCACAGTTATGGTTCAATTATCATCAAACTTGCTCAGAATGATCATTGTGACAATATCTCGGTCAAGTTTGAATATGGGTCATGTCGGGTCAAAAAGTAGGTCAGTAGGTCAATTCATAGAAAAACCTTGTGAACACTCTAGAGGGCACAGTTATGGTCCAATCATCATCAAACTTGCTCAGAATAATCATCCTGACAATATCTCAGTCAAGTTTGAATATGGGTCATGTTGGGTCAAAAAGTAGGTCAGTAGGTCAAATCATAGAAAAACCTTGTGAACACACTAGAGGGCACAGTTATGGTCCAATCATCATTAAACTTGCTCAGAATGATTGTATGGGTCAAATGGTTCCGGTCCGTTGCACATCTAGGTCACAGGAGCCAAAAACAGATTTTTTTCACCAAAAACTTAAAAAATCTTCTTCTCTGAAACCACAAGGCCCAGGTCTTTGTTATTTGGTATGAAGCTTCATCTAGTGGACCCCTACCAAGATTGTTCAAATTATAGTGCTGGGGCCAAAAATGCCCCCGCACGGGGGCCCTTTGGTTTTACATAGGCTTATATAGGGAAAATCTTTAAAAATCTTCTTCTCTGAAACCACAAGGCCCAGGACTTTGATATTTGGTATGAAGCTTCATCTAGTGGACCCCTACCAAGATTGTTCAAATTTGAGTGCTGGGACGAAAAATGCCCCCGCCACGGGGCCCTTTGGTTTTACATTGGCTTATATAGGGAAAATCTTTAAAAATCTTCTTCTCTGAAACCACAAGGCCCAGGTCTTTGATATTTGGTATGAAGCTTCATCTAGTGGACCCCTACCAAGATTGTTCAAATTATAGTGCTGGGGCCAAAAATGCCCCCGCCCCAGGGCCCTTTGGTTTTACATAGGCTTATATAGGGAAAATCTTCAAAAATCTTCTACTCTGAAACCACAAGGCCCAGGACTTTGATATTTGGTATGAAGCTTCATCTAGTGGACCCCTACCAAGATTGTTCAAATTATAGTGCTGGGACAAAAAATGCCCCCGCCACGGGGCCCTTTGGTTTTACATTGGCTTATATAGGGAAAATCTTTAAAAATCTTCTTCTCTGAAACCACAAGGCCCAGGTCTTTGATATTTGGTATGAAGCTTCATCTAGTTGACCCCTACCAAGATTGTTCAAATTACAGTGCTGGGGCCAAAAATGCCCCCGCCCCGGGGCCCTTTGGTTTTACATAGGCTTATATAGGGAAAATCTTAAAAAATCTTCTTCTCTGAAACCACAAGGCCCAGGTCTTTGATATTTGGTATGAAGCTTCATCTAGTGGACCCCTACCAAGATTGTTCAAATTTTAGTGCTGGGACAAAAAATGCCCCCGCCACGGGGCCCTTTGGTTTTACATGGGCTTATATAGGGAAAATCTTTAAAAATTTTCTTTTCTGAAACCACAAGGCCCAGGACTTTGATATTTGGTATGAAGCTTCATCTAGTGGACCCCTACCAAGATTGTTCAAATTTTAGTGCTGGGACAAAAATGCCCCCGCCACGGGGCCCTTTGCTTTTACATTGGCTTATATAGGGAAAATTTTTAAAAATCTTCTTCTCTGAAACCACAAGGCCCAGGTCTTATATATTTGGTATGAAGCTTCATCTAGTGGACCCCTACCAAGATTGTTCAAATTATAGTGCTGGGGCCAAAAATGCCCCCGCCACGGGGCCCTTTGGTTTTACATAGGCTTATATAGGGAAAATCTTTAAAAATTTTCTTCTCTAAAACCACAAGGCCCAGGACTTTGATATTTGGTATGAAGCTTCATCTAGTGGACCCCTACCAAGATTGTTCCAATTTTAGTGCTGGGGCCAAAAATGCCCCTGCCCCGGGGCCCTTTGGTTTTACATAGGCTTATATAGGGAAAATCTTTAAAAATCTTCTTCTCTGAAACCACAAGGCCCAGGACTTTGATATTTGGTATGAAGCTTCGTCTAGTGGACCCCTACCAAGATTGTTCAAATTATAGTGCTGGGACAAAAAATCCCCCCCTGCCACGGGGCCCTTTGGTTTTACATAGGCTTATATAGGGAAAATCTTTAAAAATCTTCTTCTCTGAAACCACAAGGCCCAGAACTTTGATATTTGGTATGAAGCTTCATCTAGTGGACCCCTACCAAGATTGTTCAAACTATAGTGCTGGGGCAAAAAATGCCCCTGTCCCGGGGCCCTTTGATTTTACATAGGCTTATATAGGCAAAATCTTTAAAAATCTTCTTCTCTGAAACCGCTAGGCCCAGGTCTTTGATATTTGATGTGTAGCTTCATCTAGTGGACCTT
Source organism: Lucinisca nassula (assembly GCA_963580285.1). NCBI lineage: Eukaryota > Metazoa > Mollusca > Bivalvia > Lucinida > Lucinidae > Lucinisca > Lucinisca nassula. The sequence goes on along the minus strand of OY757013.1, from coordinate 1,401,057 downwards.
TGACAAGATTGTTCAAATTTTAGCCTTTGTTGATGTTTGGTATGAAGCTTCACCTTTAAGACCTCCCTCAACATTATGTACATTAAAGCCCTGGGGCCAATAATGGCCCTCTCTGGGGCCCACTTGTTACACTATGGATCAGGTGAGCGATCCAGGGCCATCATGGCCCTCTTGTTAGAAAAACTTTGTCATTGCTCTAGTGACTACATTTTTTCACAAATTTCAATATAACTTCACACAAATGTTCCTTATGACAATATCTCGAGCTATTTAGACTTTCAAGGTCAAGGTCACTGTGGCTATTTTTAGAAAAACTTTGTCATCGCTCTAGCGCCTACATTTAATGATGGATTGTAATAGAACTTCACACAAATGTTTCTTATGATAATATCTCGACTTACTTCGACTTTCAAGGTCATGACCTCAAAGTCAAGGTCACTGTGGCTATCTTTAGAAAAACTTTGTCATCGCTCTACCGCCTACATTTATTAACAGATTTGAAAAAACTTCACACAAAAGATGCTTATGATAATATCTTGAGCAAGATCTACTTTCGTGGTCATGGCCTCAAGTCAAGGTCACTATGGCTATTTTTAGAGAAACGTCATCACTCTAGAATGTACATTTATTGGAGGATTTTTAAACAAACTTTACACAAATGTTGCATATGATAATATCTCAAGCAAGTTGGACTTTTGCCATTTCAGTGTTTTCCACACACGAAGTTGTCTAGTGCGAGGGGATTTGTATCGCATGCGATGCCTTGTTTTTATTTTGCATGAATGTTCCTTGGGTGGACCTCTTAGATTCCTTGAAGAAATTTTGATCCGACAAAAACATGGCCGCCATGGGCGGGGCTTATTTTCACTATTTAACATATAACGTAATGCTAAAAAATCATTTTCTGCAAAAGTACTTGTGGGATTTCATTGTAATTTGCATGAATTGTCCTTGGGTGGACTGTTGTCAGATTCCTTGAAAAAAATTTGATCTTACAAAAAAACATGGCCGCCATGGGCGAGGCTTATTTTCACTATATAACATATAGTGTAATGCTGAAAATATTTTCTGCAAAAGTTCTTGTTTTATTTCATAGTTATTTGGCATGCATGTTCCTTGGGTGGACCTGTCATATTCCTTGAAGAAATTTTGATCCGACATAAAACATGGCGGCAGTGGGCGGGGTTTATTTTCACTATATAACATGTAGTGTAATGTTAAAAAAGTCTTCTCTTCTTCAAAAGTTCTTGTTTATTTGTTTATTTATTTATTTAAAAGTACCTTCCTGTATCTGAATTAATCTACTCCAATTTTGCTGACTATCACATATCTATAGAGGTCCACCTACAAATTGTCATTCTAAAATTCAAAACATCAGAAATTTCACATGCCCATCACACTGGTGATAGAACTGATGTTTTCAACACAAACTCTATTTATACGACTTGATGTTTCAAAATAAATTCAAAATACTGAGGGAGATTGATTTATTAGACCTAATTATACTACAGTGTCAACAGTTCTCCAGATCCCTGAGGGTTAAAATGGCTTAGTTGAAAAGGGAGGCATACCGAATCCGATGGAGGAAAGGAAAAAATAAATAAATAAAGAAATAAAAACATAAATCTGTTCATTTTTTAGCTCCTCTGGCCAAAGACCGGCGGGTCTTATGTTATATGTTATGGCCCTGTGTCTGTTGTGCGTCTGTGCGGTTGTGCATCCGTGCGTTAACTTTTTTCTTTAAACATTTCCTCCTTAACTACTTGGTCGATTGTAACCAAACTTCACAGGAATGTTTCTCACATAGTCCTCTTCTGAATTCCTTCAAAGAATTTTGTTACATGCAGAACAAAATGGCATCGAAAGCAAAAAAAAATATTTAAAAATCTTCTCCTCCAAAACCGCTCAATGGATTTTATTCTTATTTTGCATGAATGTTCCTTGGGTGGACCTCTGTCAGATTCCTTGAAGAAATTCGGATCAGGCAAAAAACATGGCCACCATGGCCATGCCCCACATGACTGCCATGGCCATGCCCCTTGGCTCATTAGCTTTCAAAGACTTATATGGGGAAAAGTTTTAAAAACCTTCTCCTCCAAAACTGCTCAACGTAATGGATTTCATTCTTACTTTGCATGAATGTTCCTTGGGTGGACCTCTGTCAGATTCCTTGAAGCAATTTTGATCAGACAAAAAACATGGCCGCCATGGACACGCCCATTGGCTAATTAGCTTCCATAGACTCATAAAGGGATCTTTTTTTTTTTTTTAATCTTCTCCTCCAAAACCGCTAAATGGATTTCGTTCTTAATTTTCATGAATGTTCCTTGTGTCTACCATTGTCAGATTCATTGAAGAAATTTTGATCAGACAAAAAACATGGCCGCCATGGCCACCACCTTTGGTTCATTAGCTTCCATAGACCAATAAACGGAAAAACTTCTTCTCTGAAACCATAAAGCCTAAAGCTAAGACATTTACATGTAGTATGTAGCAAAGTTATGTGGTCACCTACTAAGTCCTGCGAACTATGACTCTTGAGTCCAAATTGGCAATGCCCCGGTGCTTAGTAGCTCCCATAGACTAATAATGACAAAATCTTGAAACTTTTCTCCTCTGAAACCATAAGGCCAAGAGCTTAGTATGTAGCAACTTGAAGTATTCATCTGCATAAATCCTGCCAACTATGCCCCTGGGGTCCAAATTGGCCACACCCTGAGGCCCATAAGCTCCCATAGACTTATACTGGGAAAAACTGACAAAAATCTTCTCTGAAACCATCAGTGCCCAGAGCTTAGATATTAAGTATGCAGCAACGTCAAGTGGTCACTCAAATAAATCCTGCCAACAATGCCCCTGGGGTAAAAAATTGGTCACGCCCAGAGGCATATTAGTTCCCATAGACTTATAATAGGAAAAACTTAAAAAAAGTCTTCTTCTCTCTGAAACCATAAGGCCCAGAGCTTTAGATATTTAGAACGGAGCAATGCCAAATGGTCACTCACATAAATCCTGCCAACCATGGCTCTGGGGTCAAAAAAATATAGAATGGACATTCCTTGGGTGGATCACTTGTTTCTTTTTTACCCATTGCATGCGGGAAAACCCTAAATGGGTACCTTGGCAAACAGTGCTGGCCCAGATCAGACCCCACAGAACACCATGTCTGATCAGGGCCTGCACTATTTGTTAACTGAATTTTCCATCAAAAATAGCAAAAAAAATAGGCCTGACACCCCTTATATGACAAATGGACTGGTCCAACATATAGCAATAGAAGAGTCCACTAGTATACCATTGGTTAATGTAATAAATATGACAATTGTCTGAAGTTAGCCGGTGGAGCGACAGGCCCTCTTGGGCCTCTTGTTTTTATTTCTGCTCCAAGACAGAGGTTGTGGGTACTCCTTAGAACCGCCTCAATGAGGCGGTTCTAACGAGTACCCACATTCTATGTTTGCAGTATAAGTAAGAAAAATATCACAAATTTTTGTTAGAAAAGTAGCCATTTGGGAGATGAAAAAAATGCACTATATCGCACAGGTGTGTTATCGTAATGGAAAAGAGGAAAAATTACTCCATTATTATCCTCATTACACCGCCTGATTTGGAGCTATCAAGGGGAAGTAATACGTATGGCAGATTTTTCCACCGTTTACAAGGAGACAACTTTTGGGACTTCCTGTTTGCTCTTCTATAACCTCTTTCCCACTGAAAAAGTTCTGAGCCCCCGCCCAAAGGGGCTTGAAGAAATATATGGGCTGCATGATGCTTCCACGCAGAGCTGAATCCGACCCGCACACTAGTACTGGTAAACTGCTTAGAGGATCTAAGCCTGTCCAGGAACCGCGGTGCGAGGCGGACCATCCATGCTAATAAACCCTATTGGTTTCATTGGGCGACAGGGCTTGAGATGTCATTTCATCTCAATGTCCGGTAAAAGTCCCACAAAATTGAAAGCAACATCTCCAAAATGACCTTTACAGTGTTGAGGGGGACATTAAACCTCAAATCAAACAAACAAACAAACTGAAAAAGTTCTACCCTTAACTCCATTTGTACCAAATGGAATCTTCCACCTTGTATAGAGCAGGAGTCCATTTCAAAATTTAAGGGTGTCAGGTTGTGTTTTCTTCAAAAACTATTTGGAAAATTGCTGAAAATTTTGCAAACAGTGTAGGCCCTGATCAGACGCCATGTTCTGCGGCGTCTGATCTGGGCCTGGACTGTTTGCCAACTACCCATTTTAGGGGTTAAAGGAGAGAATTTGCTCCTCAGGAACATATTCTAAAGAGACTAAAATACTTTTGCAGGAGTTGCCTCCCCTGAAGGTGTATCCATTCCCCTTGAGTACTGGAGAAATGGCAGCTTGATATGTAAGCCCCTGCCCATTTGAGCCAAGAGAAATATATTGGGCTGCATGGTGCTTCCACACTGAGCTGAAATGACTGCTAATGTGTACTGGTAAACCCTGTAGAAGGTCAACACCTGCCCAGGCAAAGTGGTGGGAGTTGGACTGTCTCTGCATACAAACCCTATTGGTGTGTCGAAGGGTATAGCGTTTGAGATGTCATTTCATCTCAGTGTTGGGTAAAATTCCCACAAAATTCAAAGCACCATCTCCAAAATGACCTAGGACATAAAATCTCAATTCAAACAAAACAAAAAGTTGATATGACTGTTTTTCGGGTTTACTTAGCTACACAGACTAGGTAGTCTTGAAATTTTCATATGTAGAACAGGGCTTTAGATAATTTTTTTCCAAAAGGTACAGTACTCGTCTTTTTTTTTTTTAAAAAAAGAAGTAATGAGAAATTTTAAAGAGTACTGACAAATAAACAAAAAAACTTCATTTTGCACCCTCGACCCAATGTTTTTATGGACTGATTTGTGGGCAGATGAACTGTTTGTTTTCTTATAGATACACACATTCAATATCTGTGTCTATTAGAAAACAAGCAGTAAGCCTGGCCACAAATCAGTCAAAACAATGCCATATCAAAATCTGTTCTGAGCAGTTTGTTGACAGAGAAATCTGGCTTTTTGGATTCAGTTCTCTTGGAGGATAGCAGGACCTTTAATGGCTGATTATTGTGCACAAAGAGTTTTGGGGGTGAAATAAAAAAATATGAGCTTCACTTTATTGTCAAAGGTATTGAGTGAGAAACTCATATTCTTTAAACTTTTATTCCTTTTCCAAACCCTATTCTCAATTTCATCATATATTGTCCATGGATATTTATTTTCTTCCACCCTTGGATCGTGGAAGTTTGAATTTAGGACCCATCGTGTTTCCTTACAGGTAATGTTACAATCAGTTACTGGGTCAAAAATCTGTCAGGACCGTTTCCACAACAAGTGTGGCAGAGACAGGCTCCTAATCATCTGAAAAGAACATAACCCTTGTCCTGCTGAATATTCATATATGCCACACCCACTACCGTTTATCAACCAATCAGATTACTTGATGCAAATTTTTACAACAAATTCACAACCTGAATGACAAACAATGTAGATCCTGATCAGATGGCTTCTTCAGAAGCCATCTGATCTGGATCTACATTGTTTCAAAAAAAAGGCAAATCCGGGTTCAGCAGGACAAGGGTTAAGGATTGTCTCAGAATTATTTTCAGCCCTTTTTGTTGGCTGTTTTGGAGGTCGTCCTCGTCTCTTGCTTTGTCAATACTCACGCTTCTTTCGGTTTAGAACGGGTTGTAATGATTGTAATAAAGGTGGTGTACGCCGTTTTTCGGAGTCCGAGCAATAAGGACAAGGTTTCTGCCGTTTACCGATTGGCTTACGCTACATTATTCAGTGTGGTTTAATCATTGACCGAAACAAAGGGACGCTACTCAATTCATTCGGATATCCTCTACCGTTTTCTTTGACTTTGTAAACAACAGGCGAAAAAATACAAAAGACGCTCTCGAAAAATATTTAATATGTAATGCTTATTTGTTTTTGTACCTGATACGCACCAGAGTTGAAAAAAAAGGAGTATCCTAACAAATATATTCGTAATTTATGCAGTACGCAGCCTTATCTAAAGCCCTGGTAGGAACTAGAGGTATTGTATTACTCAAGTAGCAAAAACTAAGGTACAGTCAAACCTCAATAATTCAAAGTGCCAAGGACTGCAAAAATTCCTTCGAATTATTGGTAGTTCGAATTTTTGAAATCGGCAGTTTTCGGATATGTTTGGATAATTTTATTCAATGACCATTCTGTGAACATTGCTTTCACTTCTATTTTTCATTTCGGCACTTCGATGAAGGAATGGGAACAACTGTCAAAGCATTAAAGAAAAAGAGCTGTCTGAAGGCTGAGCTTATTGTCTTTTATGCTTGACAGGCCTACGAAAGCAGGAAATGAAAAGAAAACATGAACTTGCATTTTTTATTTACAGCCATCAAGAATAACGAAAGTAAAGGTTAAATGTAAAGTACTGAACCATTTTACTGACGAAATATTCAACCCTGTGAAAAGGAGGGCAGAATTAGCAAACATTGACAGCTAGGGAAGATTTGTATCAGTCTGCAATAAACTGGCTGATACAAATCGGAAAGGGAGAACTACACATTTCTAGCCAATTTCGTTTTGCTTTTTGCCTCTATGTTTACTTTCTAAAACATCCATAAATGTTCAGGAAATTCTTAGAATGTAACCGCCGGTACCGGCCCCGATAGCTCAGTTGGTAGAGTGTCCGTTCCGAGGAACGGGAGGTCATGGGTTTGATCCCGGGCCGCGACATACCATAGTCGTTAAAAATTGTACCGTTGATCATGCAATCTTTTCTACGGTCATTCCATAAAACATCAAATTAGATGATTGTTGCAAGCGAATCAATTAAAGCCACCAATTACTCAATTAATGATCATCACCATTTGTGTGACAGTTAATCTGGTGTCAATTACAGCTGTATTGGATAACCCGTGAAGTCAATCGAGTTTGTAACAATCAAACTCGCCGCACAAAGAAACCATGATTGCCATGCGTGACCTTGATTAGCCAAGTGGTATTTCAAATTTAATGGAATTTTAATTGGAATTTCTTTGATCGGGACCAACGAATCGATTTGAAAAATTGATTTTTTGAAAAATCGAAACTCGAAAAATCGGTAATATTTTTGCAATAAATAATAGTGAAAAATGCCGGGACCGCAGTCGTCTTCGAAAAATCCGATAGTTTCGAAAAATCAACGTTCGAATTACCGAGTTAACACTGTATTTGTTTGTTTGAATTGAGGTTTAACATCCCTGTCAACATTATTTAGGTCATTTTGGAGATGTTGCTTCCAATTTTGTGGGACTTGTAACAGACATTGATATGAAATGACATCTCAAGCCCTGCTGCCCAATGAAACCAATAGGGTTTATATGTATGAATGGCCGACTCACACCACCTTGTCTGGGCTGGCTTAGACCTCTGAGTGGTTAACCAGTACTTATGTGCGGTCGGTTTCACCTCTGTAATAATCTTGCTGTTTGAGTACAGAGGCTGACCTGGACTTTTGTTGTGTCCCAAATGGCAGAACAGATTTTCTCCTATTATAGCTCATAATTATGTGCAATAAATGAAAATTGAAATCAGCTGCATCAGTGTCTTCTCTGTTTGCTTGATACAGAGAAAACATGAGAACATTGATCAGACTGTGCAGATGCTCAGGCTGCTATGAGTGTTTGCTAGTTCATTAGAATCTACAGGTATTTCTTTTTTGTTTTAAAACTTTCTTTAGCCTATTGTATGTGTGGAACCTCCAAACTGGGTCACTGGCAAACAGATGTCATAGCTTAGACAAACAGTAATACTTGTGTATATTTTCATTGATATATGCAGGCAAGAATGCAAATTAAAAGAGAAAAGATACCCCAGGAACTGGTCGAACCAGAAACCAAAGCCTCTCCCAAACATAAAAAGGAAAGATAGACAACATCACGAAAACACGCCTATATAATTTTGACCCCCTTGAACCCCACTTTTATATAGTAAAACTGGGGTTTCAGGGGGTATACCTAATTTTTCTTATTTCTGCTCTAAGATATAGATTGTGGGTACTCGTTAGAACCGCCTCGATGAGTCGGTTCTAACGAGTGCCCACAATCTATATTTGGAGCAGAAATAAGAAAAATATCGCAATTTTTCATCATAAAATTTTCATTTTTTCGGCCATAAAGGTGGCAATGTATTTGTATAGGCGTGTTTGCGTAATGAGCACAACTTAACAAACAACAAAATCACAGGCAACATACCGAGTTAGCAGCTCTTTTCCAAACAGTAGGCAACTCAGTTACCGTAACCCATTGCATGCAGGAAACCCCTAAAGGGGCTCCTTGGCATACAGTACATGCCCAGATCAGACGCTCCAGAACGCGGCGTCTGATCAGGGCCTGCACTATTTGCTGACAGAATTTTCCGTCAGTTACAGAACAAAAACGAAAAAAAATGGCCTACCACCCCTTATATGACAAATGGACTTGTCCAACATAAAGCAATGGAAGAATCCACTAGTATACAATCGGTTAACTGAACTTAATAATTTGGGAAACACAGAAGCGCTAATGAACAGCACCAAACATGACACTAATGTCACCACAACGAAGGTACCACCTAGGGGTTGCCAGTAATAATTACGTGGAAGGGGGTTTAAACAGGTTTTACGGGGCCCCAATCATCATCATCATCTTACGCCTTGGCCTCAAGTTTATAAAACTTGAGACGCTCAACTCACTTGAGCATGGAATTTGAAATACTCATTATCCTTAAAATACAAACAAATAAGGCAATTTTCCTGCTCAGCTGAGCACAGAATCTTATTTGTCCTGCTCATGAATTTTGAAATGCCAAAAATTGTTGGCATTTTAAAATTTTTAAATTTATAGGCAGGACAAATCAGGGAGTGGTTTACACAAAGAAAAAGTTAAAAATGTTTCTTTAACAACTCGTAGGTATCATGATATTGTTTTTCTAAGGATTTAAGCATCAGCATAGTAATAGCCCTTTTTTTGATGGTGGAGTCAATTTTCTCTCTTAAACCAGAAGAAAATATTATTTGTCCTGCTCCTGAATGTTAGAATAGCAAGAGAAGTTGGCATTTAAAATTTTTGAGCAGGACAAGTTTCAAGCTTAACCCTTGTCCTGCTCAATATGACAACCCTTACCTTTGCAAACAGTGTAGCTCAGAAGATCTGGAGCCAGTTGTTCATAGCATCGTTATCTTAATGAGCTCGTTAGTGGTCATATTGTTAACTCTTCTAGCAAGTTTAATATTTAAAATTTTGGTATTTTTGCTGAAAAAATGTGAGCAGCTTTTGCATTTGCAAAAGCTGCTTACATTTTTTCAGCAAAAATATTAGCATATTCGCCATAATAAATGATCAAAGTTTTAACGATATGTTAATAACGACGTCGTCAGTTTTGAACAACTGGCCCCTGATGAAATATGAAGCCTTCTGATGAGGATCAACACTTTGCAACTTTGAGTGAATAGGTAACAGTAAAAAATCCTAGAAAGTGCAACACCTTGAAGACTTCCTGTAATTTTCCTTAAATTTTAACAAGTTTGTTTCACTACCCAGGGAGCAGTCCAAAGGGTGCAGATGGGAGGGCAAACATTGTAGACTGATTAGACTGAAGAACCACTCTGATCTCGGTCTGTACTGTTTGCTGCTTAGGCCTATCTGTCCCAATACTTAGGATATTTAAGGTATATCAAGTAATTTAGTTTACCAGTATACTAATTTTTATGCCCCCAACTTTAAAAAAGTTGGGGGGCATATTGCTTCTGGCTTGTCCGTCCGTTCGTCCGTTAGTCCGTTAGTACGTCACGCTTTCTTGTGCATAGCATATCTTTAGAACCGTGTATGCTAGTGTTTTGAAATTTCATATATGGGTTCCTCATGAAAAAATAGTTGACCCGTATTTTTTTTCTTGTCCAAATTATCTCCCCTTCTTGAATTATTTCCCCTTTAATTAAATAACATAGAATTCTCGTTAGCAAGATATCTCAAAAAGTATTTGAGCTACAGCCTTGATATTTGGTATAGTGATTGGGACTAAGGAGGAGATTACCTGATTAAATTTTCAACCAATTCTATAAAATTTTGTTAGAGTTATGGCCCTTTGTAATTTTTTGCCACTCAATTGTGTTGCTTTCTGGTGCATAGCATATCTTTAGAACCGTGTATGCTAGTGTTTTGAAATTTCATATATGGGTTCCTCATGAAAAAATAGTTGACCCGTATTTTTTTTCTTGTCCAAATTATCTCCCCTTCTTGAATTATTTCCCCTTTAATTAAATAACATAGAATTCTCGTTAGCAAGATATCTCAAAAAGTATTTGAGCTACAGCCTTGATATTTGGTATAGTGATTGGGACTAAGGAGGAGACTACCTGATTAAATTTTCAACCAATTGGATAAAATTTTCTTAGAGTTATGGCCCTTTGTAATTTTTTGCTACTCAATTGTGTTGCTTTCTGGTGCATAGCATATCTTCAGAACCGTGTATGCTAGTGTTTTGAAATTTCATATATGAGTTCCTCATGAAAAAATAGTTGACCCGTATTTTTTTTCTTGTCCAAATTATCTCCCCTTCTTGAATTATTTCCCCTTTAATTAAAAAACATAGAATTCTCGTTAAGAGTTTCATTGATGATACTTGGTACATGCTTGGAACTAGGAGTGAAATTTTTATGCAGGCATCCATGTTTGACCTTGACCTAGATTTCATGGTTTGGTGACTTTGCGCCTCCACAGGCGCGACATAGCCTTCGGGGGAATTCTTGTTGTATGTTTTTGAGTCTTTAACAATATTTGTTGAATATTTTGCCATCTAAGGACAAGCAAAGGTTGGGGGCATTGTTTTTTACAAACACCATTTCTAGTTTTTTGTGTGATTGCGATGTAAGCTTCAAGCTTGTTTGAATCACTCTCGCACATTATTTCTGGATGTTATCACACCCACAAGAGAGAGGCAATGACTTTTACACCACTGCTACCCATTTACACCTGGGTTGAGTGGGGCAGTGGCATTACGTGTCTTGCCCAAGGACACACCTCACCTCGGGTGGCCAGATTAGAACCCGAAGTACCATATTCGCTCTAATTACCGCACCGTGCCCTTAGTTTTTTAAAAATCGTGTCAATAAAATCATGGTGAAAAATCTACCTAAATAGCGCACACTTGATACGAAAAAAATAGCGTCCGAGATGATACATACTGATATTTAATGGGATGGAAAAGGATACTTAAGCATTGCCTTCACTGTTGAAGAAATAACGGTAAGTTTTTATGCCCCCAACTTTAAAAAAGTTGGGGGGCATATTGCTTCTGGCTTGTCCGTCCGTTCGTCCGTTAGTCCGTTAGTCCGTTCGTACGTCACGCTTTCTTGTGCATAGCATATCTTTAGAACCGTGTATGCTAGTGTTTTGAAATTTCATATATGGGTTCCTCATGAAAAAATAGTTGACACGTATTTTTTTTCTTGTCCAAATTATCTCCCCTTCTTGAATTATTTCCCCTTTAATTAAATAACATAGAATTCTCGTTAGCAAGATATCTCAAAAAGTATTTGAGCTACAGCCTTGATATTTGGTATAGTGATTGGGACTAAGGAGGAGATTACCTGATTAAATTTTCAACCAATTCTATAAAATTTTGTTAGAGTTATGGCCCTTTGTAATTTTTTGCCACTCAATTGTGTTGCTTTCTGGTGCATAGCATATCTTTAGAACCGTGTATGCTAGTGTTTTGAAATTTCATATATGGGTTCCTCATGAAAAAATAGTTGACCCGTATTTTTTTTCTTGTCCAAATTATCTCCCCTTCTTGAATTATTTCCCCTTTAATTAAATAACATAGAATTCTCGTTAGCAAGATATCTCAAAAAGTATTTGAGCGACAGCCTTGATATTTGGTATAGTGATTGGGACTAAGGAGGAGACTACCTGATTAAATTTTCAACCAATTCGATAAAATTTTGTTAGAGTTATGGCCCTTTGTAATTTTTTGCCACTCAATTGTGTTGCTTTCTGGTGCATAGCATATCTTCAGAACCGTGTATGCTAGTGTTTTGAAATTTCATATATGAGTTCCTCATGAAAAAATAGTTGACCCGTATTTTTTTTCTTGTCCAAATTATCTCCCCTTCTTGAATTATTTCCCCTTTAATTAAAAAACATAGAATTCTCGTTATTTTAATCATGGTAATTTTTGGTTTTATTGGATGGGTTTTTAAAAAATTCCGTCCTTTAAAATAGCGATGTCCGGGTGGGTGGTTGGGCGGGTGGATGGGCCCCACAGGCGCGACATAGCCTTTGGCGGAATTCTTGTTGTATGTTTTTGAGTATTTAACAATATTTGTTGAATATTTTGCCATCTAGGGACAAGCAAAGGTTGGGGGCATTGTGTTTTACAAACACCATTTCTAGTTTTTATAGATTTACTGTGAGAGTTTCAAAAGGAGGTTACTGTAAAGTGTGTGCTTATGCATTTCCTTTTCAAAAATAGCTTTGGTGTGCGCTTATAGGAGCATGTGTGGTAATTAGGGCGAATACGGTAATTTGATTGGTTGAGAGTCAGAAATTGGTGTGGCAATATCAATTCATTCAGCAGGACAAAGGCAATAATGTGAGTTGAGCATGCAAAAACACTGTTAACCCTTGTCCTGCTAATCCCGGATATGCCTTATCTTTGAAACAATGTAGATCCAGATCAGATGGCTTCTGAAGAAGCCATCTGATCAGGATCTACATTGTTTGTCATTCAGGTTGTGAATTTGTTGTAATAATTTGCATCAAGTAATCTGATTGGTTGATAATCGGTAGTGGGTGTGGCATATATGAATATTCAGCAGGACAAGGGTTAATTTGGCCTTTTCTATCTCTTGCAGGTGCTTATGCAGTTGAGTGATAAGTTCAGAGCCTTAGAGAAAGTGGTAGAATTGATGTATGACGAGATCAATATTGATGATGGTAAAGAGGAGGAAGATATAGACAAGACTTCTGACAACCTTGTAGACAGGAACAAAGATGAGTTATAACAGACAGCCAGATCCACACAGACAGACAGATGTAGCTATGGCTGCTGCTGGTCTTGTAGAGAGGAGAAAGATGAGTTGTAACAGCTGGACAGACAGACCAGAGAGACAGACACACACCAGCAGTCAGAGAGCTGATCTATAATTGGGGATTTTATTTTCCCAAAGGGTTGCTAAATATTCAAGAAATAGTCTTTTTGCAAGGGTGGTGGACTACCATTTCAGCATATGGTCATTAGAAGATAATAAAGTTGTTATTAATCTTCACATTGTACAGATATCACTACAGTACATGGTCATTGGAAGATAATGTAGTTGTTATTAATCTTCACATTGTACAGCTATCACTACAGTACATGGTCATTGGAAGATAATATAGTTGTTATTAATCTTTACATTGTACAGATATCACTACAGTACACTATCATTGGAAGATAATATAGTTGTTATTTAACTTCACATTGTACAGATATCACTACAGCATATGGTCATTGGAAGATAATATAGTTGTTAATAATCTTCACATTGTACATATATCACTACAGTACATGGTCATTGGAAGATAATAAAGTTGTTATTAATCTTCACATTGTACAGATATCACTACAGTACATGGTCATTAGAAGATAATATAGTTGTTATTAATCTTTACATTGTACAGATATCACTACAGTACATGGTCATTGGAAGATAATATAGTTGTTATTAATCTTCACATTGTACAGATATCACTACAGTACATGGTCATTGGAAGATAATATAGTTGTTATTTAACTTCACATTGTACAGATATCACTACAGTACATGGTCATTGGAAGATAATATAGTTGTTATTTAACTTCACATTGTACAGATATCACTACAGTACACGGTCATTGGAAGATAATATAGTTGTTATTAATCTTTACATTGTACAGATATCACTACAGTACATGGTCATTGGAAGATAATATAGTTGTTATTAATCTTCACATTGTACAGATATCACTACAGTACATGGTCATTGGAAGATGATATAGTTGTTATTTAACTTCACATTGTACAGATATCACTACAGTACATGGTCATTGGAAGATAATATAGTTGTTATTAATCTTCACATTGTACAGATATCACTACAGTACACGGTCATTGGAAGATAATATAGTTGTTATTAATCTTCACATTGTACAGATATCACTACAGTACATGGTCATTGGAAGATAATATAGTTGTTATTTAACTTCACATTGTACAGATATCACTACAGTACATGGTCATTGGAAGATAATATAGTTGTTATTAATCTTCACATTGTACAGATATCACTACAGTACATGGTCATTGGAAGATAATATAGTTGTTATTAATCTTTACATTGTACAGATATCACTACAGTACATGGTCATTGGAAGATAATATAGTTGTTATTAATCTTCACATTGTACAGATGTCACTTCAGTACATGGTCATTGGAAGATAATATAGTTGTTATTTAACTTCAAGGTGTTGGGTTATCACTTGAGTACATGGTTATTAGAAGATAATGTATTTGTTATTTAAATTCACATTGTAGGTTATCACTTGAGTACATGGTTATTAGAAGATAATATAGTTGTTATTTAACTTCAAGGTGTAAGGTTATCACTTGCGTACATGGTTATTAGAAGATAATGTATTTGTTATTTAACTTCACATTGTAGGGTTATCATTTGAGTACATGGTTATTAGAAGATAATATAGTTGCTATTTAACTTCAAGGTGCAAGGTCATCACTTGTGTACATGGTTTTTAGAAGATAATGTATCTGTTATTTAACTTCACATTGTAGGGTTATCATTTCAGTATATTGGTCATTGGAAGATGCATTTACAGATTAAGGCCGCGACATACCAAAGTCGTTAAGAATGGTACTAGCTGCTCCTCACTTGGCACTCAGATTTACGGGGTAGAGCTAGGACTGGTCGACCCAGTGTCAGAATAATGTGACTGGTTGTGGCACATGTAATGTGTCTGGGACATGATACTTCAGTGAGGCAGCACTATAAAAGTGAGCATTGAGCTCCGTGTCGCAACCAGACACCGTCGTGATATGACTGAAAAATTGTTGAAAGCGACGTTAAACCTGAATTCACACATACATCTACAAATTAAAAACACCTGCAAACCCATTTTAGCCCATGAAAAGCTATTGCACAACCATCAGTGTTGGTTCTAGTCTTCACATTCACATTCATGTTAAAGCCATTATGCAAACACGCCTATACAAATACATTGCCACCTTTATCGCCAAAAAAAATGAAAATTTTATGATGAAAAATTGTGATATTTTTCTTATTTCTGCTCAAAATATAGATTGTGGGCACTCGTTAGAACCGCCTCATCGAGGCGTTTCTAACAAGTACCCACAATCTATATTTTAGAGCAGAAATAAGAATAATAAGGTATACCCCCGGAAACCCCAGTTTTACTATATAAAAGTGGGGTTCAAGGGGGTCAAAATTATATAGGCGTGTTTTCGTGATGTTTGTTTTTTTATGAGTTCACATTCCATATGGCACAATGGGTTTGGTTCATATTTGGTTTGTAGATAGATAAATGTCCCAAATTTTATTCAGTTAAACCCCTGCCCATAGCATCAAAATCAATGTCACAGACTTAGAAATTTTATGTTAAAACTTTTCAAGAGCTCATATTTTCCAAATCATCTGATGATTTGTTTCATATATTTAAGAAATAGATCAGCTCTAGCTGTGATTTGTGGAGTAATAAATCACAGTTTGGAGGTCAGTTGTAAAGCAGATCAAATCACGATCGCGTAGCGCGCATGATTTATCTACTTACAACTGACGGACAAACTGATTTATTACTCCACAAATCACAAACTAGAGCTGATCTATTTCGATTCTAACTCACTGAAAATCGGCAATAATGCTGTTGTTTCCTTCAAAATTTCACAACTTTTCGCCATTGTTAGAAGAAATCTCGCTAAAATTATCGACTGAACCACATGCATTTGTATCCTTTTCTAACGTTTTCGATGCGAGAAAATGACGTTACACCATCTAACGTCAAGGAAATCGACTAGTGACGTCATAAATTTGCAGTTTTTAATGACGTCACTCGTCACACTCTTCCTTGTCATGATTTGTTGTAGAATAAAACACAGTTATTTCCATTGCCTATATAGGCGCGCTGTGTTAGAATGTATAATAAAAGATATGCGTCCAAAAGTGTATTCAGTTCAAGCTCAACCTTAAGAACACTTGATGACTTTTCTGGGTGAGCTATGCTCCCTAATGACAGCTCTTATTTCTGCTAAAGTAGTGTTTACGAGGGTATGTCTGTAGTTCAAATACAGTAATATTCCTATATTAAGACCACCTTCGGGACTGTTTAAAAGTGGTCTTTCAGACCACTTTTGAACAGTCCCAAAGGTGGTCTCTGTCCAGAGGACACTGTATGTAGAAAACACAAAGAAAGAATATCTGCAACCAACAAAATAAACTTTTTGAAGCAGATTAAGTCTTAATTTTTGGTGGTCTTAATAGTGGACTTTCACTGTATTTGTATAAGTTTAGTTATAGTGATATCATCAATCATATTTCACACCTTTTGTGTTCAAAATGAACTGTTCATTACTAGTAGTCTTTCACACCCCTGTCGCTTTATAAAGATCTTGTTCTTAATGTGCATAAATCTTTTGTCTGTTTATGTTGTGTAGCTGGAAAATTTATTTATTCTCTTTGTTATCATATTGTAATCATTAACATAGAAATCTGTGACCAGGGGCCGGTTGTTCAAAGCACTGTCAGCTTAACGAGCTTGTTAGTGGTCATATTGTTAACTCTTCTAGTAAGTTCAATATCGTAAATTTTGGTATTTCTGCTGAAAAATGTGAGCAGCTTTTGCGTCTGCAAAAGCTGCTCACATTTTTTTAGCAAAAATATTGGCATATTTGCCATAATAAATGATCAAAGTTTTAATGATACGTTAACTAACGACGTCGATAGTTTTGAACAACTGGCCCCTGTTCTACAAAACTTACCACATTGTTAGTTAACAAATCATTGAAAATTTGACCATTTAATATGGCAAATATACTCATATTTTTGCTGAAAAATGCAAACGTTACTTTTTTTTCAGCAAAAATAATGGAATTTCAGATATTGTACTTTCTCAAAAAAAGTTAACATTATGACCACTAACAAGCTCGTTAAGCTAATAATGCTTTGAACAACTGGACCCTGATTGGGTGGTCAAAAAGGGGCCTCTTATGCTCTTATAAGGTGAATAGATTAACATCCATGTCAGCCAGCTGCTGGCAGTTGTACTGTGTTATCAGTCTTTTATGTGTATTGTACATGCATTGACTGTGATTGTGTTTGTCAGAGGTCAGAAAACCAAGTGAGATTATTGTTACCTGAAAGTCTTTTATTCCATTGTCACAGAGTGTATCTTATAAAGGGAAGAATTTACAATAACACACCCGTATGATGGCCTACTTTTACAATGAAAATTTTTAATATTTTTCTTATTTATACTCCGAACATAGGTTGTGGGTGCTTGTTAGAACTGCCTCATTGAGGGGGTTCTAACGAGTACCCACAAGCAGAAATAAGTAAAATCATATATACCCCTGTAAACCCCAGTTTTCTCTGTATAAAGCAGGGTTTAAGGGGTGTTCATTTCACAGACCTGTTAAGGTAATGATTTTGTTATTTTAAAAGTAGCCTAATGCATGCTATTGATTCAAATAACAGTGGTGCAAATTTCCATCTATTTGATAGTTTTCTTCACAAAATTGACATATTTCAACAATGCCAGTTTATCTGAAAGGCAACAGAGGTATTTAGCTCATCATGAAGTGCTCATGGTGAGGTATTGTGATCAGTGAATGTCCGTTGTCAGTCGTGAGTTGTTAACAATTTGCTTTAAGTGCGAACTCCTCATAAACCCTTGGGCCAGTTTGGTTCAAACTTCACAGGAATGTTGCCTAGGTGGCTCCCTACCAAATTAGCTAAAATCGTTCTGCTCTGATGAACAAGATGGCCATCAGAGCTAAAGATAGAAACATCTTCAAAGGCCAACTCCTCCTGTACACTTGGGCCAATTTCATTCAAACATCATAGAAATGTTGCTTAGGTTACTCTCAACCAAAATAGCTAAAACGGTTCTGTCAGATAGGTTAAACGATCCCGCTCTGGTGAACAAAATGGCCACCAGAGCTAAAAATAGAAAAACGTAAATTTCCCTCAACACAAACTCATCCCAAACCCTTGGGCCAATTTGATTCAAACTTCACAGGAAATGTTGGCTTGGGGCCTCCCTACCAAAATACCTAAAATCGTTCTGCTCTTATGAACAAGATGGCCGCCAGAGCTAAAACTAGAAAAAAATCTTCAAATGACAATTTGTCCTGTACCCTTGGCCAAATTTCATTCAAACTTAATGGGGATGTTGCTCAGGTAACCCTCTACCAAAATAGCTAAAACGATCACACTCTGATGAACAAAATGGCCACCAGAGCTTAAAATAGAAAAACCTTGTAATTTGCTACAAATGCGAACATCTTAAGCCTTGGGCCTATATGATTCAAACTTCACATGAATGTTGTCGAGTTGACTCCCTACCAAAATAGCTAAAATTGTTCTGCTCTGACGAACAAGAAGTCCACCAGAGCTTAAACAGGAAACAAATCTTGAAACTACAACTCTTCCTGTACTCTTGGGTCAATTCATTCAAACTGCATAGGAATAATGCTTAGTTGACCTTCTACAGAAACAGCTAAAACGAGTTTGCTCGGATGAACAAAATGGCTGCAAGAGCTAAAAATAGAAAAAACATCATAAATTTGCTTCAAATGTGAACTCCTAATCGGCCCCCGCCCATAGGGGCTTGAAGAAATATATGGGCTGCATGATGCTTCCACGCAGAGCTGAATCCGGCCCGCACTCTAGTACTGGTAAACCGCTTAGAGGATCTAAGCCTGTCCAGGAACCGCGGTGCGAGTTGGACCGTCCATGCTAATAAACCCTATTGGTTTCATTGGGCGACAGGGCTTGGGATGTCATTTCATCTCAATGTTGGGTAAAAGTCCCACAAAATTGGAAGCAACGTCTCCAAAATGACCTTTACAGTGTTGACGGGGATGTTAGACCTCAAATCAACCAACCAACCAACCTCCTAATCCCTTGGGCCAATTGGATTCAACTTTCACAGCAATGTTGCCTTGGTGACTCACTACCAAAATAGCTAAAATTGTATTGCTCTGACAAACAAGATGGCCACCAGGGCTAAAAAAAAGAAAAAAAATCCCCAAATGACAACTCCTCCTGTACCCTTGGGCCAATTTCATACAAACTTTGTAGGAATATAGATGACCGTCTAAAAAATAGCTTAAACGATCCCGCTCCGGTGAACAAAATGGCCACCAGAGCTAAAAATAGAAAAACATTGTAAAGCTTCAAACGCGAACTCTTCCTAAACCCTTGGGCCAGTTCAAACTTTGCAGAAATGTTGCCTAGGTGACTCCCTTCCAAAATAGCTAAAATCGTTCCACTCTGACAATCAAGATGGCCACCAGAGCCAAAAATAGAATGTACTAGCGACAGTGACACTCAGGTGAGCAAATCAGGGCCCTCTGGGCCCTCTTGCTACCTTGTTGCAGCCTTGCAGATAGACATGGGCTTTGTAGCATAGCCAGAAAAATTATTATATAGAGAAAGAGAGGTGGGTACTCCTAAATGAAAGAATTTGCTTCCAAGAAAAGCAAATTCTTTCCCATAATGATAACACACACATGCAACATAGTGCATTTTTCACATCTTCATAATGGCTACTGTTCTGATGAAAATTCATGATATTTAGGGGATAACTGTTTTCAAAATTGTGATTTGGGGAGGTAAATCGGAGGTTTTACGGTCGGAAATTTCGTTTTACGGCGACGCGTCAGCGGAGCCATAAAACGTAATTTGCGACCGTAAAACCAACGATTTACCTCCCCAAATCACAATTTTGCAATACAGTTATCCCCATTCTAATGCACTTCTACGGTTGTTTTGTTAACAACTGTATTATTTTGCACAAAACGGCTAGCGCTGTGAGCAGCGTAAAACCAAATGCCAACCAATGAAAAGCGACGTTACGCGATGACGTCGGATTTCCGACAGTATATCGCAGAATATACTGTCGCAAATTTTTGACGTTATCCAATCAGACGTCGCGTTACATACGCAAGTGCATTAGAATTACTTATTTGTGCTGCAGAAGTAGGTTGTTGTTGCTCATTAAAACTGCCTCAAAGAGGTCATTCTAGCGAGTACCTACAACCTATGTCTTGGAGCAGAAATAAGAAAAATAATATATATCCATGTAAAATCCCAGTTTTCTCTGTTATCTGGGGTTAAGCGGGGTGTTCATTTCACGGACTTGTTCACTTGATGTCTAAGAACAGCAGCAAATTCTTACCTTTAAGAGCAACCTGTATGATAATGAAGGAAAATATTTATGAATATGTTATCTCAGCAAATTGTTTTATTGCAAAAAGTTTTCGATAAACACATGAATTATAATAATGTGTATGAGGTTGTTATTTTAAAAGAAATCCATCTTGAGTTATTTCGAATGAAATACAATGTGTGTATTTATAACCAAGTTTTAATATGGAAATGCATTTTATTCAGAGTTTTTGAATTAATATTGCAACATAGTCTAGAAAATTTCAGTTATAAATACCTAGGCATAAATTAGGAGTAGCTTCTTTACAACATTTTTATCCCCCGACCGAATAGGTTCGGGGGATATAGCGATCAGCCTGGCGTCCGTCCGTCCGTCCGTCTGTCCGTCCGTCCGTCCGTAGACGCAACCTTGTGATGGCCATAACTCCTATACCCTTTGAGATTAATTGATGGTTCTTGGCACAATTGTTCACAAGGCCGAGACGGCGTGTCATGCGCAAGAACCAGAACTCTGGATGCCATACTTTTTTAGTTATCTCCCCTTTT
Organism: Lucinisca nassula; assembly: GCA_963580285.1. Taxonomy (NCBI): domain Eukaryota; kingdom Metazoa; phylum Mollusca; class Bivalvia; order Lucinida; family Lucinidae; genus Lucinisca; species Lucinisca nassula. The sequence continues at coordinate 1,380,036 of OY757013.1, read as the reverse complement.
AATAAAATAGAATGACTACTTTGTGATGGCCATAACTCCAATACCCTTTGAGATATATTGATGGTACATGGAACAGTTGTTCACAAGGCTGAGACGGCGTGTCATGCACAAGAACCACAACTCTGGTTGCCATGGTTTTGGAGTTATCTCCCCTTCAAATAAAATAGAGTGACAACCTTGTGATGGCCGTAACTCTTATACCCTTTGAGTTGCATTGATGGTTCTTGGCACAATTGTTCACAAGGCTGAGATGGCGTGTCATGCGCAAGAACCAGAACTCTGGATGCCATACTTTTTTAGTTATCTCCCCTTTTGATAAAATAGAATGACTACTTTGTGATGGCCATCACTCCAATACCCTTGGAGATATATTGATGGTACCTGGCACAGTTGTTCACAAGGCTGAGACGGCGTATCATGCACAAGAACCACAACTCTGGTTGCCATGGTTTTGGAGTTATCTCCCCTTCCAATAAAATAGAGTGACAACCTTGTGATGGCCATAACTCCTATACCCTTCGAGAGTCATTGATGGTTCATGGCACAATTGTTCACACGGCTGAGACAGCGTGTCATGCGCAAGAACCAGAACTCTGGATGCCATACTTTTTTAGTTATCTCCCCTTTTAATAATTAAAATAGAATGACTACTTTGTGATGGCCATAACTCCAGTACCCTTTGAGATATATTGATGGTACCTGGCACAGTTATTCACAAGGCTGAGACGGCGTGTCATGCACAAGAACAACTCTGGTTGCCATGGTTTTGGAGTTATCTCCCCTTCCAATAAAATAGAGTGACAACCTTGTGATGGCCATAATTCTATTACCCTTTAAGATATATTGATGATACCTGGCACAGTTGTTCACAAGGCCGAGACGGTGTGTCATGCACAAGAACCACAACTCTGGGTGCCATGGTTTTTTAGTTATCTCCCCTTCCAATAATATAGAATCACTACCTTGTGATGGCCACATCTCCAACACTCTTTGAGATATATTGATGATACTTGGTACAGTTGTACATGAGGTTAAGCAGGTGTGTCACATGCAAGAACCACAACTCTGGGTGCCCTGATTTTTTAATTATCTCCCCTTACAATATAACCTTGTGATGGCCATAACTCCAATACCCTTTGAGATATATTGATGGTACTTGGCACAATTGTATACAAAATTGAGATGGCGCTTCATGCCTAAGAACCACAACTCTGGGTGCTATGATATTTGAGTTATCTCCCCTTCCAGTTTAACAGTATGACAACCTTGTGATCATTGTACCTCCAATACCCTTTGAGACATATTTGTGGTACTTGATGCAGATGTACATGAGGTTAAGCAGGTGTGTCATGCTCAAGAATTACAACTCTTGGTGCTCTGGTTTTTTAGTTATCTCCTCTGGCAATATAACCTTGTGATGGCCATAACTCCAACACCCTTTGAGATATATTGAAGGAACTTGGCACAATTGTATACAAGGTACAGAAGGGATGTCATGTGCAAGAACCACAACTGTTGGTGCTTTGGTATTTGAGTTACCTACCCTTTCAATATAACAGTATGACCTGCTTGTGATCACCATATCTCCAATACCCTTTGAGACATATTGATGGTGCTTTATACAGAAATACATGAGCTTAAGCAGGCATGTCATGGCAAGAACGACATTTCTGAGTGCCCTGGTTTTTTAGTTTATTCGCCTGACAGTATAATCTTGTGATGGCCATAACTGCAATACTGTTGTGATATATTGATGGTTTAATTCTGGTGCACTTTCTATTGGTGAACAATCTTCTGAAGGCCATATTGGCTTTTGGTCGGGGGATTTGCCATCTCTTCCGATGGCTATTTTTCATTTTGATATGGTTTTGGATATAACACTGCTGAAATATAGATTCCACATATATATAGATTATAGAAGTCATTTTTGTCGCGCCTGCTATTAGCATGGCGCGATATAGGCGCCCGGTTTTCCGTCCGTTCCTTCATCCGTTCGTCAAGGCGTCAACATTTGCGACCACCCTAGCGTTCACCCTAATGGTCAAGTTTATTTCTCAAGAACTATAAGAGCTTCATTAATGATACTTGGTACAAACTTGTATCTGGGGATGACAACTTACATGCAAGCATCCACATTTGACCTTGACCTACATTTCATGGTTCACTGACTTTGTAAAATATTGCGACCACCCTAGCGTTCACCCTAATGGTCAAGTTTATTTCTCAAGAGCTATAAGAGCTTCATTAATGATATGTGGTACAAACTTGTATCTTTGGATGGCAACTTAAATGCAAGCATCCATATTTGACCTTGACCTACTTTTCATGGTTCACTGACTTTGTAAAATATTGCGACCACCCTAGCGTTCACCCTAATGGTCAAGTTTATTTCTCAAGAACTATAAGAGCTTTATTAATGATACTTGGTACAAACTTGTATCTGGGGATGGTTACTTAAATGCAAGCATCCATATTTGACCTTGACCTATATTTCATGGTTCACAGACTTTGTAAAATATTGCGACCACCCTAGCGTTCACCCTAATGGTCAAGTTTATTTCTCAAGAACTATAAGAGCTTCATTAATGATATTTGGTGCAAACTTGAATCTGGGGATGGCAACTTAAATGCAAGCATCCATATTTGACCTTGACCTAAATTTCATGGTTCACTGACTTTGTAAAATATTGCGACCACCCTAGTGTTCCCCCTAATGGTTAAGTTCATTTCTCAAGAATTATTAGAGCTTCATTAATTATACTTAGTACAAGCTTGCATTTGAGAATGGCATCTTTTGTGCAAGCATCTGTGGTTGACCTTGACCTACATGTCATGCGTTGATGACTGCGCCCCCACAGGCGCGACATAGCCTTCGGCGGAATTCTTGTTTCTTTTAATTTGTACATTTTTGTTATATGAACTGGTTACTAACATGATCTGCAAATGTGTCACAAAGAGGTCATGGTGTATTTTAAAAGTTGTTAAAAAAATCAGCAAAGAAATATTATTACAGTGATAATGGAAACACACTACTGTGGACCTTGACAGTGCAAAGTCCAAGGCAATGGCTGATTTTGTTTGAGTTATTGAGACTTTGAATTGGCTAGCGCTAAGATAAACAATTTTTCATATTGTCAGGACTTCAAAATCATTTTGAATTATCAAGTAGTTTGAATGATAGGAGTTTTGAATTATTCATGTTCAGCTGTATAAAAGAATTTGACTTTCATTTGAAAGCAAATCAATGCAGCTGCCATTGTGAGGAATCCTGAGATTAACCCTTGTCCTGCTGAACATGTCTACCCCTACCTTTGCAAACCGCATAGATCCAGCTAAGATGACTTCCATCTGATCAGGATCAACACTTTTTGTCAAGCAGTTGCTAATTGTGCAAATACATTATATCAAGTAATTTGATTGGTGGATAGCCAGAAATTGGTGTAGCTGATATATATTTTTCAGCAGGATAAAGGTTAATACAGTGATAATGAAAGCACACTACTGTAGAACCTTGACAATTCAAAGTCCAGGGGCCAGTTATTCAGAGCATTGTTAGCTCAACTGTTAACTGTTCTAGCAAGTTTAATATTTAAATTTTTGGTATTTTTGCTGAAAAATGTGAACAGCTTTTGCAAACGCAAAAGCTGCTCTCATTTTTTCAGCAAAAATAGCATATTTGCCATAATAAATGATCAAAGTTTTAATGATATGTTAACTAACGACGCCGTTAGTGTAGAACAACTGACCCCAGGGCACTGGCTCATATGCTTGAATTGTCAAGGGTTAAAAGAAACACTTACATGTAGTCAGTTTTAAGACTTCAAAATGACTTTGAATTCACCAGTAGTTTGAATGATAGGAGATTTGAATAATTCATGTTCCACTGTATAATGGAACTCGGAACATGCAGCTCCCTGGAGATTAAGAAGTATCATTTATAAAACACTTGGGCCCAGCTGTTCAAAACTAACGACATCGTTAGTAAACATATCGTTAAAACTTTAATCATGAAATATGGCAAATATGCTAATGTTTTTGCTAAAAAACATTTTTTCAGCAAAAATACCAAAATTTACGATATTGTACTTGCTAGAAGAGTTAACAATATGACCACTAACGAGCTCGTTATGCTAACGGTGCTTTGAACAACTGGCCCCTGGGCCCAGTTGTTCAAAGCATTGTGAGTGTAACAAGCTTATAACTTAAATAAGTGATAAAAATGTTAACAGCTCTAGCAGGTACAATGTTTAATACTCTGCCATTTTCGCTAAAAATGGTGTGAGCAGCTTTTGCATTTTTTTCAGCAAAAATGTTGGAATTTATGCCATATTTAAGAATCAAAGTTCTTATGATAGTTTAATGCCATTGATAGTTTTGAACAACTGGGTTCAGGGGCCAATTTGTTTAAAACTAATAATGTCACATGTTAACATAATTTTGAACTTTTGACCTTTTAATATGGCATATGATATATATTATTATTTTTGCTTAGAAGATGTGAATAGGTTTAACACCCAAAAACTACTCATATTTTTTGGCAAAAAAATGGCCATGATACAGTAGAATTTCGATGTCTCGAATGTCAATGGCTCATTTACCATTGCTGAGTCAAACCCGTTCTACTAGAGTCCCTAGGGAATTTCTCTACATAAGAAGCAGTGTGGAATAATTAAGGATTTTCGACTTTTATCTTGTAAATGTATGCTGTGTGTACTCATTAGAATCACCTCAATGAGGTGATTCTAATGAGTACACACAGCATACATTTTTTATTATAGAACACAAAAAAAACATGTCATAAAATTAACCCTGTTATTCCTCCTGGCAGTAACCCTCAGTAGCTACAACTACCTCTGTCTCAAACAGATTTTCATGGCCCCAAAGTTGTTTGAGCCATTGAACTAATTAGGCTAGTTGACATTTTGATCACTAACAAGCTTGTTTAACAGTTTGCTGAACAACTGTTACAAAAGGTAATAAAAGATTTTGTCAAGCTCATGAATTTTAAAATGCCAACAACTGTTGGCATTTTCAAATTTATGCGCAGGACAAATAACATTCTCTGTTGATCTGGGGACAGTTGTTCAAAACTAATGATGTTGTTAGTTAATGTATGATTAAAACTTCGATAATTAAATGTGTCAGATATGCTAAGATTTCTGCTGAAAAAAGTGAGTAGCTTTTGCAAATGCAAAAGCTGCTCACTTTTTTCTGCAAAAATAACAGCATTTTAGATATTGTACTTACCAGAACAGTTAACAATTTGACAGTTTACGAGCTCCTTAAGCTAATGATGCTTTGAACAACTGGCCCCTGAGCTTGAAAAAAACTTCATTTTTTATATTTTAATAACTGTGAGCATTACAAATTCCATGCTAAGCTGTGGTGAGCATGAAAAACGTTCTTTAACCTCTGGGCCTGGTATAGCTAACTCAGCTGTGTTGAGCATGGAAAATGTTCTTTAACCTCTTGGCCTGGTATAGTTAACTCAGCTGTGTTGAGCATGAAAAATGTTCTTTAACCTCTGGGCCTGGTATAGTTAACTCAGCTGTGTTGAACATGAAAAATGTTCTTTAACCTCTGGGCCTGATATAGCTAACTCAGCTGTGTTGAGCATGAATAATGTTCTTTAACTTCTGGGCCTGGTATAGTTAACTCAGCTGTGTTGAGCACGAAAAATGTTCTTTAACCTCTGGGCCTCATATAGCTAACTCAGCTGTGTTGAGCATGAATAATGTTCTTTAACTTCTGGGCCTGGTATAGTTAACTCAGCTGTGTTGAGCATGAATAATGTTCTTTAACCTCTGGGCCTGGTATAGCTAACTCAGCTGTGTTGAGCATGAAAAATGTTCTTTAACCTCTGGGCCTGGTATAGTTTACTCAGCTGTGTTGAGCAAAAATGTTCTGTAACCTCTGGGCCTGATATAGCTAACTCAGCTGTGTTGAGCATGAATAATGTTCTTTAACCTCTGGGCCTGGTATAGTTATCTCAGCAGTGTTGAGCATGAAAAATGCTCTTTAACCTCTGGGCCTGGTATAGCTAACTCAGCTGTGTTGAGGATGAAAAATGTTCTTTATCCTCTGGGCCTGGTATAGTTAATTTAGCTGTGTTGAGCAGGAAAAATGTTCTTTATCCTCTGGGCCTGGTATAGTTAACTCAGCTGAGTTGAGCATGAAAATGTTCTTTAATCTCTGGGCCTGGAATAGCTAACTCAGCTGTGTTGAGCATGAAAATGTTCTTTAACCTCTGGGCCTGATATAGTTAACTTAGCTGAGTTGAGCATGAATACTGTTCTTTAACCTCTCGGCTTGATATAGCTAACTCAGCTGTATTGAGCTTTGAAAATGTTCTTTAATTTCTCGGCCTGGTATAGTTAACTCAGCTGTGTTGAGCATTGAATTGTTTTTAATCTCTCGGCCTGGTATTGTTAACTCAGCTGTGTTGAGCATGAAAAATGTTCTTTAACCTCTTGGCCTGCTTTAGTTAACTCAGCTGTGTTGAGCATGAAAAATGTTATTTAACCTCTGGGCCTGGTATAGCTAACTCAGCTGTGTTGAGCATGAAAAATGTTCTTTAACTTCTGGGTCTGATATATGTAGTTAAAAATTGTCCCTTGTGCCATTATCTAGAATTCCATATGGATAACACACCTGTGTGATATAATCAGTTCTTACATGTCTCAAAAGTGACAATTTTACTGATGAAAATTTGTTTTATACAGTCGAACTTCAATGGCTCGAACACCTTTGGGACCATGAAAATATGTTCGAGACAGGGGTAGTTCGAGCCACTGAGGTCTAATGCCAGGAGGCATAACGACATAGTTTAGGGCATCTTTTTCTGTATTCTATAATGAAACATGTATGCTGTGTGTACTCATTAGAATCGCCTCATCGAGTACTCATTAGAATCGCCTCATCAAGGCGATTCTAATGAGTACACACAGCATACATTTGCAAGTTAAAAGACGAAAATATCCTAATTTTTACCCTACCTATTTCTTATGTATAGAAATTCCCTAGGGACTCAAGAACGGGTTCGACTCAGCCATGGTAAACGAGCCATCGGTGTTCGAGCCATCGAAATTCCACTGTATTTGTTTTTCATGCCCGGGGGCATAGAGTTTTTCTGTTTTCCGTATGTGCATCTGTGGGTACGTGCGTTTATGCATATGTGCGTATGTGCGTACGGGTGTCCGAATGTATGTCCTTGTGTACAAAAGTGTGTACCTACGTACAATGAGCTCAAGTTCAACCTTGTACAAAAACCTTAACCTGAGTCTAACAGGATTACGTACGTACGTACGTACACCTGAGTCTAACAGGATTACGTACGTACGTATGTACGTACGTACGTACGTAATCCTGTTAGACTCAGGTTAAGGTTTTTGTACAAGGTTGAACTTGAGCTCATATTTTCCAAACCATGCAATAGATTTGGTTTATATTTAGTACGGTGATAGATATAGATCCAATGTTTTATTCAGCAATAACCCCACCCATACCCATGACCTCAAGGTCAAGGTCACGAACTTAGAAATTTCTATCGTTTAAGACCCAGGTTAAGGTATTTGTACCACGTAGAACTTGAGAATATATTTTCAAAACCATACAATGGATTTGGTTTATATTTAGTATGATGATAGATATAGGTCCAAAGTTTTGTTCAGCAATACCCCCACCCATACCCATGACCTCAAGGTCAAGGTCGTTGACTTCGAAATTTTCAATGTTTAAGACCCAGGTTAAGGTATTTGTACCAGGTAGAACTTGAGCTCATATTTTCCAAACCGTGTATTGAATTTGGTTCATATTCGGTATGATGATACATATAGGTCCAATGGTTTATTCAGCAATACCCCCACCCATACCCATGACCTCAAGGTCAAGGTCACAGACTTAGAAAAATTTTAATGTTTAAGACTTTGGTTAAGGTATTTGTATCATGTTGAACTTGAAATTCTACGATTAATTTGGTTCATATTTGGTTTGATGATAGATGCAGGTCCAAAGTTTTATTCAGTAATACCCCCACCCATGTCTAGTACTTCAAGGTCAAGGTCGCAGACATAGAAATTTTCAAAATTAAGTATGTTAATAGCTTATATTTTCCAAAATTTGTAATGGATTTGCTTCATATTTGGACAATAGTTGCAGGTCCAAAGTTTCATTGAGCCATACCCCCCCCCACCCCCCCCCCCCCACCCCACCCCTTACCTAAAGGTCAAGGTATCAAACTTAGAAATTTTTTTATATTATATTTTTTGAGAGTCCATATTTCCTGAACCATGTGACGGATTTTCTACATATTTAGAATGATGATTGATGCAGGTCAAAAGTTTCATTCAGCCATAACCCCGCCCCTGCCCATGATCTTTAGGTCAAGGTTGCAGACTTAGAAATGTTTAATGTTAACGTTTGTAAGAGCTCATATTTTCCAAACCATTTGATGGATTGAGTTCCTATTAGGTATGTTGATAGTTATTTTTTCAAGGTTTATTCATCCATACACCAATCTATGCCAATGACCTAAGGACAGGTGTTATTGTAATATGTTATTTTTTTTTTGCGGGGGAGGGGGAGGTATGCCCCTGGGCGGGGGCATTTGTGTTGTATTGACACATTTGTAGTTTTTTTCTCTGTTAGAACTAACTCATTGAGGGGTCCTAAGAATCACCAGCATTCTGTTTTGTGGGTGCTTGTTAGAACTACCTAACTGAGGTGGCTCTAAGAAGCAACAGCATTCTGTTTTGTGGGTGCTTGTTAGAACTACCTCACTGAGGTGGCTCTAAGAAGCATGCACCAGCATTCTGTTTTTGTGAGTGCTTGTTAGAACTACCTCACTGAGATGGCTCTAAGAAGCATGCACCATCATTCTGTTTTTGTGACTGCTTGTTAGAACTACCTCATGGAGGTGGCTCTAAGAAACACCAGCATTCTGTTTTTGTGAGAGCTTGTTAGAACTAACTCATAGAGGTGGCTCTAAGAAGCACACACCAGCATTCTGTTTTTGTGGGTGCTTGTTAGAACTTACACATTGAGGTGGCTCTAAAAGGCACGCACCAGCATTCTGTTTTTGTGAGTGCTTGTTAGAACTACCTCACTGTGGTGGCTCTAAGAAGCAACAGTATTCTGTTTTTGTGGGTGCTTTTCAGAACTACATCACTGAGGTGGCTCTAAGAAGCACAAGCATTCTGCTTGTGTTGGTGCTTGTTAGAACTACCGTATTGAGGGGGCTCTAAGAAGCACCCATATTCTTTTTACACAAAGTAAAGAAACTTATGTATAACCCTGGAAACACAACTTTTCTTTACATATTAATAATATTTGTGCCCCGTCAAGCGATTTTGGTACTTATCGCCTAAGTGAGCAGCGAAGGGTCAGGCGAGCCTGCGCATCCGCGCAGTCTCGCCAGAACCTTCGCTGCTCGCTCATACAAGCAGTGAATCAAGAGAAACCTTCAGACAGAAGGCCATATCCCTGGCCCCTCTGAATGGCTGGGCATGCGCAGTTAAAATTTGTCATGACGGAATGCTCGGAGACACAAATCCGCTTGGCGGGGCTCATATATTTATACATACATAGAGATGTTTATGTGATGCGCCTTCATACTTGCTTTGTCATAGGCAGAAATTATAGACAAGATAACAAATGTTTTATTTTTTGATTTTATAGTTTTGAATGTTGCTTCACTTTTATTTTTTATTTTATCTTTTCTTTATTTTTTGGGACTCAAGTGTGACATAGACCTTTGTATCCATTTCTTCAGCCATCTGTCTGTCAGGATATAAATATTTATCTTAAAACATTCTATCATAATGATCCTTGACCCCTGCCCATCTGGGCTTGAAGAAATGGATTGGCTGCATGATGCTTCCACGCAGAGCTGACACCGATTGCACAGAAGTACTGGTAAACAGCTTAGTGGATCAAAGCCTGCCCAGGCAAAGCGGTGTGACTCGGACAGTTCATGCTTATAAACCCTATTGCTTACATTGGGCGAGAGGGCTTGAGATGTCATTTCATCTCAGTGTCAGGTAAAAGCCCTGTCTCCAAAATGATTTATACAGTGTTGATGGGGACTTAAACCTCAAATGAAACAAACAAAAAATAGAAAACCATAATGATCCTAAGGAATGGAACAGACAGATCTAAGCAAACAGTGCACAGACAGATGTGGCTGAAGTGGCAGTCTGATCAGGGTCTACACCATTTGTCATTCCCACTTCACTATTTGATAATCACCATGGAGTCACTTGTAGCAAGATCACCACTTTTATTGTTGAGATTTATTTACAAGATATCTGGGGCCAGTTGTTCAAAACTAACAACATCGTTAGTTAACATTGTTAAAACCGTAATCATTTATTATGGCAAATATGCTTATATTATCTGAAAGAATGCAAAAGCTGCTCACATTTTTCAGCAAAAATACCAAAATTTGAAAAATTAAACTTGCTAGAACAGTTAACAATAAAACTGCTAACAAGCTCGTTAAGCTAACGGTGATTTGAACAACTGGCCCCTGAATGTTTTGCTAACAATGGTCAGATACCACATTCTGGAAAACCTGTGGCCAGTTGTTCAAAACTAACGATGTCGTTAGTTAACGTATCGTTAAAACTTTGATCATTAAATATGGCAAATATGCTGAAATTTTTGCTGAAAAAATGTGAGCAGATTTTGCATTTGCAAAAGCTGCTCACATTTTTCAGCAAAAATACCAAAATTTTAGAAATTAAACTTGCTAGAACAGTTAACATTAAAACTGCTAACAAGCTCGTTAAGCTAACGATGTTTTGAACAACTGGCCCCTGAATGTTTTGCTGACAATGGTCAGATACCACATTCTGGAAAACCTGGGCCCAGTTGTTCAAAGCATTGTTAGCTTAATGAGCTCGTTAGTGGTCATAATGTTAACTCTTCTAGCAAGTAAAATATTGTAAATTTTGGTATTTTTGCTGAAAAAATGTGAGGAGCTTTTGCTCACATTTTTCAGCAAAAATTTCAGCATATTTACCATATTTAATGATCAAAGTTTTAACGATACGTTAACTAACGACGTCGTTAGTTTTGAACAACTGGCCCCTGATCTTGGTATTCACTGTTTGCTGACATCCCTTTTTGTAGTTTTTCTATTACTAACATTTGGTCACATTCAGGACTTGCTGTAATTCTCCTAAAATTTAAAAGTTTGTTTCAGGATACAGCAAGGAGTCCAAAAAGTGAAGTGGGAATGACAAATGAAACTGACAACCATAATGGTCAACCGAAAGAATGTGCACCATAATGGTCAACCGAAAGAATGTGCACCACACTGGTAAACCAAAAGAATGTGCACCATACTGGTAAACCAAAAGATACTGGTAAACCAAAAGAATATGCACCATACTGGTAAACAAAAGAATGTGCACCATACTGGTAAACCAAAAGAATGTGCACCATACTGATAAACTGAAAGAATGTGCACCATACTGGTAAACCATAAGAAGTAGCACCATAATGGTCAACCAAAAGAATGTGCACCATTGTGGTCGACTGAAAGAATGCATACCGTACTGGTCAAAAGAATGTGCACAGTCTGGTCAACCAAAAGAATGTGCACCACACAGCTGGTCACTGGCTTGTGTATAAGCCTATTCAGGATATTAATTGACATAATTCTCTGACAGGGCACTAGGCAGAATATCTATGTACAGGGTACTTACTACCTTAACCCTTGTCCTGCTGAATATTCATATATGCCACACCCACTACCGATTATCAACCAATCAGATTACCTGTAGCAAATTATTACAACAAATTCACAATCTGAATGACAAACAATGTAGATCCTGATCAGATGGCTTCTTCAGAAGCCATCTGATCTGGATCTACATTGTTTCAAAGAAAAGGCATATCCGGGCTCAGCAGAACAAGGGTTAAATGCATTTTTAGTTTTTATTCTATTCTTGGTTATAATATTTTTAGTATGCTTTTGATATTTATACTTTTACACAAATAAACTATTTTTATATAAATACAGTCGTTATTGTCTTTTTAGCTCACCAGAGCCGAAGGCTCCGGGGGAGCTTATAGCATAGGCATTGGACCGTCGTCTTCTGCTTCGTCAACATTTTCAAACAACATCTCCTCTGAAACTACTTGGCCAATTGAAACCAAATTACATTTGAATCCTCTATGGGAAGGGGGAACGAAAGTTTGTTTGTGAGGACTGGGTCACATGACCAATATGGCCACCATGCCCATATATGGTGAAAACCTTTAAAAATCTTCTTCTCAAGAACCGAAAAGCCGATGATCTTGAAACTTTGTGTGAGCATCGGGGACTCGGGCCCTACCAAGTTTGTTCAAATGATGACCTTTGGTGTACCTTGACCTGTTTTATGTCAAGGTCAAATTTGGTCACTTAGACATTTGTATGGAAAATAGGCAAAACTGTGTATTTTTCTGATTGCATGGTAGCTAGTGGCATCAAAAATGATATTTGCAGCCAGCTGAATGGAAGTTTATCAATTCAAAAGGTCAAGGTCATTTACTGACCTTTATCCTGGATGCCTCAGATTCAGTTATTTTTATCTTCTACTCCACTTAAACGGCCCCCGCCCATAGGGGTTGAAGAAATATATGGGCTGCATGATGGTTCCACGCAGAGCTGAATCCGGCCAGCACACTAGTACTGGTAAACCGCTTAGAGGATCTAAGCCTGTCCAGGACCGCGGTGGGATGCACACAGTCCATGCTAATAAACCCTATTGGTTTCATTGGGCGACAGGGCTTGAGATGTCATCTCATCTCAATGTATGGTAAAAGTCCCACAAAATTGGAAACAACATCTCCAAAATGACCTTTACAGTGTTGACGGGGACGTTAAACCTCAAATCAAACAAATTCTCAACTTAAACTGGCTGGTTGATTGAGACCAAATTACATTGGGGCCTCTATGGGTAGGGGGAATGAAATTTGTTTGTAAAGACTGGGTCTCATGACCAATATGGCCACTATGCGGATATATGGTAAAAAACTTTAAGAATTTTCTTCTCAGGAACCAAATAGCCGATGACTGTAAAGTTTGGTATGAAGCATAAGGACTCGGGGGCCCTACCACATTTGTTCAACTGATGACCTTTAGTTGACCTTGAAACATGGTATGCAGCATTGAGGACTCTGGCCCTATCAAGTTTGTTCAAATGATGACTTTTGTTTGACCTTGGCCTATTTTATGTCAAGGTCAAATTTGGTCGCTTAGACATTTGTATCAAAAAAAGGGCAAGGCAGTGGATTTTACTGATTGCATGGTAGCCGGTCTCATCAGAAATATTATTTACCATGAGATGACTGGAAGTTAATCAACTCCAAAGGTCAAGGTCATTACTAACCTTTGTCTTGGATGGATCAGATTCAGTATTTTTTATTTTCTCCAGTAAAAGAGCTGTGCTGATTGAAACCAAATTACATGAAAAACCTCTATGGGGTGAGGCAATAAAACATTATCCGTAGTATTGTTGTCACATGACCAAGACGGGCACCTTGCCTGTATATGATATAAACCACATGACCTCTGGTGAGGGTAGTGGCCCAATGGCCTCTTGTTTATCATTGACCTGCCAGCCCCAGCCCACTGGAGCTTGGAGAAACAGATTAGGCTGTATGGGGCTCCAAGGCTGAAACTGGCTGCGTATGAGTACTGGTAACCAAGGACTAAGCCTGCCGAGGCAGAATTGTAGGAGTTGGACCATCTAATGCACATAAGTCCTATTCGTTTCATTGGAGGACTGGGCTTCAGATGCCATTTCAGCTCATTGTCGGCCCCCGCCCATCGGGTCTTGACGCTGCATGATGCTTCTATGCAGAGCTGAATCCGACGGCACACGAGTACTGTTAAACCGCTTAGAGGATCTAAGCCTGTCCAGGACGGCGGTGCGAGGCGCACAGTCCATGCTAATAAACCCTATTGGTTTCATTGGGCGACAGGGCTTGAGATGTCATTTCATCTCAATGTCGGGTAAAAGTCCCACAAAACTGGAAGCAACATCTCCAAAATGACCTTTACAGTGTTGACGGGGACATTAAACCTTAAATCAAACAAATTCTCCACTTAAACTGGCTGGTTAATTGAGACCAAATTATATTGGGGCCTCTATGGGTAGGGGGAATGAAATTTGTTTGTAAGGACTGGGTCACATGACCAATATGGCCACCATGCGCATATATGGTAAAAAACGTTAAGAATTTTCTTCTCAGGAACCAAATAGCCGATGACAGTAAAATTTGGTATGTAGCATTGGGACTCAGGCCCTACTAAATTTGTTCAACTGATGACCTTTAGTTGACCTTGAAACATGGTATGCAGCATCGAGGACTCTGGCCCTATCAAGTTTGTTCAAATGATGACTTTTGTTTGACCTTGGCCTCCAAGATGACCTTAATAGTGTTGACAGGGACGTTCAACCTCAATTTAAACAAACAAACAATTACACCACAACCTCTTTATAACACTTTTAATGGGGTCAAAAGTAGAAACCATGTTAGTTAAACAACCGTGTTATATCTAAACAAAAGTGTATAGATTATATAGAAAAATGTTTCTACATAATCTTAACCCTTATCTTGCTGTTCACGACAACCCCTATCTTTGCAAACAGTGTAGATCCAGATCAGATGGCTTCTGAACAGGATCTACACTGTTTGGCATTCAGTTTATGAATTAAATTAAGTAATTTGATTGGTTGATAGACAGAAATGGGTGTGGCTTAAATCAATATTCAGCAAGATAAGGGTTAACATTTTGGGATCCATCTTGAAACCGTGTTATACCCAAAAACGAACAGTGTTATAACAAGGTTGTGGTGTATTTGGACTGCAAGAAGCAAAACGGTATCTTCAAGCATGTGTTCCCAGCAGCAAATCAACATGATAGCATGTCGAAGTATATACTGACCCCCCTTGAACTCCAACTTAAAGTGGGGTCTACAGGGGTATGTAAGGTATACATAATTGTTCTTATTTCTGCTCAAAGACAGATTGTGGGTACTAGTCAGAATCACCTCACTGAGGGGGTACCAACAAGTACCCAATATCTGTTTAGAACCACCTCGCTGAGGTTTTTTTTGATGAGTACCCAAAATCTATGTTTTGAACCACCTTGCTGAGGGGTTCTAACCAGTATCCGCCCATCGGGGCTCGGAGAAACAGATGCGGCTGCATGATGCTTTCTATCTACTGATACTGTGGTCGGTCACATTTGACCATTACTCGCAGGTGTACATTACAATCATTCCAGGTTTGCAGGATGAAAGCCTACTCAGTAATCGTGCAATTAGAGAAGGGATCCCTAACTTGCACAGGGGAGAACAGGTGGTGCTTCCATGCAGAGCTGAAACTGATCACACACGAGTACTGGTAAAACGCTTAGGACCAAAATAGAAGTGGAGGCAACCTGCACAGGTAATGTGGTGCGAGTCAGACCATCCAATGCATATAAGCATTTTAGCTTCATTTGGCGACAGGGATGTCATTTCATCTCAATGTCGGGTAAAAGTCCCACAAAATTGGAAGCAGCATCTCCAAAATGACCTAAAGAGAGTTGACGGGGACGTTAAACCTCAGTTCAATCAAACAAACACAATAGGGAACTCCCATTTGATTAAGATCTATGTCTTACCGGTACTCCTTTATGGACTGGAAATCATCTTGCCTATAAAGAAATATCTAGATCAGTTGGAATCTTTTCAAAAGAGACTCTTTAGAGAAATTATTTGTCTAAATCGCGACGGAAGTAAGGGTGAGGATTGTGGCCACGTAAAATCGATTTAAGCCCCCCAGTGGAAATCATTCCACTGACCGTTTCAAGGCGGTTCTTCTGTGGCGGTTTATTTATGGTGTTGTTTGTTACTTACTGTGTGTGTCGCTTGTGTCTTTTTGTTTTGGATGGCCACATGGCCATTTTGTGGGAAAGTAACTGTCCTTATGGCCTTCCTTTGTTTGGGTTTCCATTATGGTCTGGTCGCTTAATGTTTGTGTTTCTTTCCCTTTGGTGTCTTTGATGGGTGGAGTAAGTTAATTGTATCGATTCCTGATCTTTGTTTGACTTCTACTCTTAAAACAACTTTTATCATTACCGTTAAATATGGTAGACCCAGGTCCTTACATATTATCTGGAGTTTTACCTGTGAAAGAACAAATACATATTAAGGCCTTGAACTATTTTAATAACATTTGCCTTCTAAAAGAAACAAGTACTGAAAAGAGGTTGGCCAGGCGCCAATTAGCGGTGAAATTCATAAATAGTGCAAGTTGGTTTGTGGAAATAAAGAGATTGCTGTGGACTTATGATCTTCGAGAAATTGAAGAGATATTAGATAAACCAATGACAAAATTCCTTTGGAAGAAACTGATATTGGAAAATGTTGCACAAAAAGTTTAAAAGAACAAGCTGGATTTAGCATGCCTGTATAAGTCCTAGAAATATCTCAATAAGAATGGTTAGTCTCCTGGAAAGACGCATCCAAATCTCAAAATTCCACTTGTGTCAGCGAGACAAAGCTCAAGATTCCCAGTAGGACAGGAATGTATATACTACAATCCACGAGAGCAGCATTTAACCAGGACAAGATTAATCCAATGTGTCTGCTGTGTGGCACAGAAGCAGGGGATATTATACATTTTATCTTGTGATACACTGGACACTGTAAGAAAGCCAATTATGAGTGACCTGGAAACAGAATATAGACTTTTAAACAGAAGATGTTTTGGTACTGGACATATTGAATATAAACTAAAGATTATATTGGACTGTACTCATATTAGTACAAAGAAACTGAAGCAGCTACAGAGGTTAGAGTTCCTTCATAAAAGACTTGCATATTCCCTTGATGCGTCAAGATATAGAATGCTCAGTAAGATGAAGTCCGGTAGGTAGCGGGGTTGAGTATGATCACAGGCATCTAGTCGATTACTTTGTAGATACTTTCTTCCTTATAACATTTGTCAACAAGATTCTGTTGGTGGAGGTGTTATTCTCGCCGCAGTGCGAGGTTCGCCGTTATAAACGTTGAGGATTTACAGAATACAGAATGCCACAGGAGCGCCCCAAAGAGCTATGCTGACACCAAATAATTGAAAATAGCAGACTCGGTTTTATTGAGTCTGTTCATGACCAGTACTGAAATTTGCAACGTCAGCAATGCCCTCTAGCGCCGGCTACATGTAAATAAAATGTATATAATTATTTTGATGAAATAGAATTAAGAATGCATATTGAATAAAAAGATGCTATAACACAGCAAAATAGGCCTACTTTTGGTAAAAAACATGTAGATCCTGCAGTGTGAAAATTCTTGACTAGACAACAAACAACCTATCTATTGTTACATTTTCAGAAAAAAAAAATAAGGATTGACATTACATGTGATTCTCTCAGAGAAAAGAAGGCTGGACGGACGACTCACATGACGTGATATCTTACCGCCCCGATGGGCCGACTTTTTTTTACGTAATTGCGACGTCACACCAACGTCGGCGCAACGTCATCACGCTTATGCAACGTCACATCTACGTCTGTGCAACGCCATGAAGTTGCACCGACGTTGATTTTAACGTTGCCCCAGCGACGTGTGCCTGTTGGATCGGCAGGCGGTTCACATGTTGTGTCAAACCGTAATTTCTATGAAGAAAATATAGCCTGTTGGTTGGGACAGACTTTTTCAGGGTTACTATGGACATGCTTCAAACCTGTTTATTCAGGACACAAGATAAAGTATACCAGGCACATGCATTGTATCTCAAAATTTATTCTGGTGATTGTCGCTATATTTGTATAATGAGGCTGGACTCACCCGTGCTTGACATAACTTGGCCCATTTTTCTGGAAATTTAAAATAGCACGGCAAAATATTGCGACAGTCGGCACGATATTTCGTATTTCTAATATAATAAACCACGGGGTATAAAGCACACTTTATGCACGCAAAGCACATTGAAACGACAGCTGACTTTATAGTTACCTGAGTTTTATATACTGATGCAATAATCAAGCTGATCATGTAAGGTGACCAGCATGACACAAGAATTATAAACAACAGCATCAGCGTACAAAACCCCCGTCTCTTTGATCCAGATTCACCAGTTGCTTTACTAGTGTTGGCTACTGTGGGAAAACCAAGCTTGCTGCTGTATTGTGTAACACTCAGGCGGAATACACTCCCTGGGCAACTACGAACTCTCCGTGATCTTTGACGTACTTTCTTCAGAACTAAGACATTCATGCACAACATTACCAGCACGGGGATGCAGAACGACACACATACGTATATCGACGCATAAACTACTTCACTGTTTGGATACTGACTACCACCAGACGGGATAGGCACGCAAACTTCTGTCTGTAATTTTCCCTGAGATAGATCATAAATAGGTTTTAGTAAGCAGAGTATTCCAGCCATCGCCCAGGTTAAGAATATGATACGTTTTGTCCGTTTTGGCGACACTTTTTCTCTTCTGCAACTGGTGATAAGAAAGCGATCGATGGTAATGGTAAGAAGATTGTAAACACTGATGCAAATTAGTACTCGTTGGATACTAGACAATAAAACACAGATAACAGCCGAGGTGTATGTGACTCTTGCAGCTGTGTGCAGCCCCATAAAAACAAGCGAAGTGGTTACCACGGAAAGCGCCACATCAGAAAACGCCATGTTAGCTATGAGTAGATTAATAGCTGGCCTCATTGTTGCTTTTCTGTAGATGACCACACCAGCTATTGAGTTACCGGACACGCTAAGAGCACACGTAAGAATGAGAGACAAGCCTAGAACAGATTGGGCCAGTTCCGAAAACACGGGCCAACTGGATGTCGTTAATCCGCTGTGTACTGTCGTATTTGTATCCATGTCAATTCAAAGCTCTGGTAGCACCTGGTTCGTCGATTGCCGCTGGATGTAGGATAGAAAAAAATAGATCCACTGAAGTTTGACTTAGATTTGTGCTTTGATCTAATTCCAGTAGAGTACCGGAGAGTGACCTGGAAGTGATTCTGTACTTTATTGATTAATTAACACTTGTCAAAATCTTTAATTTGCACGCGGTTGAGTACGGTTGGTCAGTAACCATCGCACGATGAACAACACTGAATGTTTTCAGGACTGTAAAGTTTGGTTCGATGAAAAATAATTGACCAGTTGTTATGAAAGCTTTCTTTAGTTATCAAATCTTGATGCTTACAGTCGCTGAGAAATCCTAAAGGTAAACCATATTTCACGTTAAAGGGCTGAGCTCCCGTCTGAGTGGAACACCTGAAAAAAAAATCGGAATGTCTTTAAAAAGATTAACTTTCTTATTCAGCTGTGTCCAGAGAGTTTGCACAGCCAGCGTCTGTCGTCTCATGACAAAATCTACCGTAATGCTCCTAACTTTTCGGACAGACAGGCCTGGGCAAACAGTGCAGACCCAGATCAGACTGCTTCTATTGCTCCTAGTAGAACAAGCTGCATATTTTGGATGTATTTCTTCGTAGACAATGTGCCTTGTTAAAACTTTAGAGGATTACACCATAAATTTTTCAGTGTCCGGATTTTTAGGATTTTACGGCACGAGAAATTCATGCGATCAATGAAGACTCGGATCAGCTTGTCTGGTCAGTGTCTTTACTGTTCGTATAAGCCTTCTTTATCGTGTGGGCTAGAAAAAAGCAAAATATCTAGTCTGATACTGATCGCTGATTGTAAGCGTAAAGGATGGCTGATAAAGCGAGGTTTCAAAGTAATATGTTAGCTGTTTACCACAGGCATTGGGTCCGCGCGGGACAATTATCTAAAGCTAGCAGTCCCCAAAAGGCTGCATTTCTGCTACGAACGAGCCTCATAACTGTTTTATCGACAATTAGAAGTGAATGTATAAGGCGAGACAGATAGTCTGCATTATCACTCATGCTTCATTTAATACAATGTATTTAAAATGATTGCATTTAAAAGCCCAATACTGTAAACACTTTTTCTAGATTACGTAAGTATGACGTCACATCTACGTTGCACCGACGCTGATCTGACGTTGCCCTATCGATGTGTGCTTGCTGTAAATCAAAACACAACATCATCATGGAAAAACGACATACTGCGAACACCGTCGAACGGGCTGGTAAATGCCAGTATCTTTGAAATAAGATTGTTTTGTAAAACAGATATGAAGGCAATGATCAGGAATCGACACAATTACCTCAAGGCACCATGAAATAATTTAACTCTAATTATAAAAACGCCAGAGGCATAAAACCAAAAGAACAGCTTCTTTTCCCACAAAATGGCCGAAGTTATATCAACCTTGATTAGGTTAATTGCCATGCATTCACTACAACTACGTTGGACCCGATCTTTTTGTATTGAAGAATGATTTTACGAAAATGGGTACTGAAATCTTTGCAAGCATATGATTTACTGAAATGAACAAAGTCACCGGAAATACTTGTATGTAAATACTTGCATTTAGGACGCACTGTTATATCAAGACGTGAAGTTGAGATACAACACCTCTTGTTGCATCAGATGTGTTGTTTCTTTACTTCAATGTTTTGATCTGATCGGGCCGACTTGCTCCAGCTTGTCACAACACTTGCCTGAATATTACATAACTTAACAAGTAATAATTTGATTTTTCTGGCCTCTCCTATCATAGAAATACAGGTATTTACGGAACTCGGGAAGGGACATTATTTTTTTTTTAATATGTTGTCCGAACAAGATATTAAGTTGTGCGCACAAGATATTATCCAGTGCGGACAACATAATTTATCTTGTGCAGACAAAATATTATCTTGTGTGCATAACTTATAAAAAAAAAAAATCATGTCCCTTCCCGGGTTCCGTATATATTGTACTTCGCCGTGAAAGAAAACAATACGAAACAAACAAACAAAAAAAAAAAAAGAAATTTCAAATTGAATATGGTTAGGTATGAAATGTGGAAATAGAATTAAACCTACGATATCAAGCTGTCCGTAGTGAAGTACCGAAAAGATGTCCGTGTAAACGTATCATCACATTATCTTCAAAGCAGAGATATTTATATACCTGGAGCTGGAAAATGTATCAGCACGATCTAATTTACCAATTATAATTGTCACGAGACGTCTTTCTTTACCTTATCTCAAGAATGGGCCAATGAGAGCAGGCCACTACACGGGTCACAAATCGGATCAAACCCGTACTGAGAAGATTCCAGTCAGGCTGGGAGCATGCGCAAACTGAACAGAATCTGAAGTTATTTCTAGGGTTTGTTTTGACCAGGCGGAAATGATTAGGTTGAGCCTCGTTATTAAGCAAAATATGAGCCGGGGCCCAGCATTTCCTACAATTTACATGTGCGCCCAGCGAAGAATCATATCAGCCTGCGCATCCAAATAGTCTAACCAGAGACTTCTCCTGCTGCACGAAGGAGCATTTGGCCCTTAGATATCCTTAGAACGCACAACGAAGACTCTGATCTGAGTCATCGTTGGGCGCATGTGTAAATTGTAGGAAATGCTTTGCCCCGGCCCATATGTCTCGCTAGCGTGAATCTGCAGAGTGTGGTCAGAGTCAAGGGTATCCGCACGAAGCTACACCTGTTTTTACCCCTATAGCATACAGCAATGAACCAAACCTGTCGTCAGAGACGCGCAGACTGATGTGCACCGTCTCTAGTCGGGCAACTTGAAATTATGTTTTCTTCTGATTCGGATCGTAGCCCATAAATGACGAGTTCCACGTTTTGTAAAAATGCATATCACTCTCTGGGATTATTAATTGTTGACATTTTTTTCTTATTCTTGACACCTCATGCATGAGAAGTCAAGTCCTGGTGCTTCTAAAAACTAAACAGCATGCAGAGCGTTAAACGAGCAGTGTACACCCAGACAGGACGCCGCGTTCTGCGGTTTCTAACACGGGCCTACACTATTTTCCAAAGTCCCCAAAAATGTGACGCTTTGCTTTAAGGCCCATAAATATAATTAGAATAGGATTATTTTTAATAAGTTTATCGGATTTACAGCTAATTAGCAAAATCAACTCCTACGAGGAAATCTATGTGTGGACATCCGGGCTTTTAGAGAATAACGAAACCAGTCCAGCATAAAACGTTGTTTGCACGTGGTATCGATGTTAGCTGGGTTGGTCCATAGGGGCTTGAATCATGAAAAAAATGCAAAAAAAAAAAAAAAAAAAAAAAAAATTTTTTTTTTTTTTTTTTTTTTTTTGCATTTTTTTCATGATTCAAGCCCCTATGGTTGGTCCCTGTCTGTTTGCATAGTAACCAAACAACACAGAGAAAACTATTATTGGACTGAATGAATCTTTGCTGCGTGCTCGCATGTGTCGGCTCATGTAGATGTTAATCACCTGCGAAAGGATTACTGTTGTTCCTCATAACCAATAGAATCAATGAATTTTCCGTAAATTGCTGTTGGTTAGTACTTTTTGGTGTGTAATGTTATCAACCGACTCAAAGTTACCAACTACAGGAGCTATCGTATATAATCCAGGTAGCGGACATTTAACCCATTGTATGCTAGTGGACTCTTCCATTGCTATATGTCAGATAAGTCCATTTGTCATATGAGGGGTGTCAGGCCTATTTTTTCGTTGTTTTTTTATTTATGAATTTTTTTTTAGCAAATAGTGCATGCCTTGATCTGACGTATGAGCTGGACCTGCACTGTTTGCCAACTGTGCCCCTTTAAAGCGCTGTGTAAAATGTAATATCTGACATTTGCAAACAGTGTAGGTCGAGATAAGACGACTCAGAATGTGGTATCTGATCAGAGTCTATTCTAGACTGCTTTGCAAACAGTGCAGCAATTTTAGCGCAGTGTAAAATCTGGCTGGGACATTGACAGTGTAGTTACTGTTACATGCAGAGCTACGGCGTCCTGTAAACCCACATGCCGTCACGACGACAGAGGAGGTCTCCGACAGGACACGTAACAAGGAATACTTGACCCAGCAGGCACATGACTTTATTGTGACTTCACATCAACGTCGATGCAACGTCATGACGTTTATGCAACGTCACAGATCTACGTCAGTGCAATGTCGTGACGTTGCACCGACGTTGATTTGACGTTGCTCCGGCGTCTTATGCCTGCTGGGGATTTGTATAACATTAGTTATTTATTTTAACTCACCTGGGTCGAAGGCTCCAGGGGAGCTTATAGTATAGCCCGTCGTCTGTCCGTCCACACCATTGACCAGTTATATCTCTGCAACCCGCAGGCTGATCGCAACCATTTCTCATCTGTAGCGTGCATCTGGTGGGCATTGATGACAAAAGCTTTTTTTTTTCAAATGGAACGGAAACATTGGTTGCTATGGCAACCACAAGGCCCCATAGACTTACAATGGGAACATGCTTGTCATCACCACAGCGCCTTCAGTTTTGGTCGAATCTTTCTGAAAATTATATGTCAGGTGGCTGGGGATGAAAATTCGGATGAGTTCGAAAACCGGCCAAGTCGGCCCATTAATCAAAGCGTTATGCCCCCTTAAATGCTGAAAATGCCTATTTTTGACCTTGTCATCACAGTCGCTCCTTCAGTTTTGATCGGATCTTCCAGAAACTACACGCAGGTAAGTCAGGGGTAGAAAGCTCGGATGAGTTTGAAAACAGGATGTCGGTCGATTACTCACGACGTTTTGTCCCCTACTTTGCTGAAAATGACCTTATCATCACCGCAGCATCTTCACTTTTGATTGCATCTTCTGGAAACTTACAAACAAGTAAGTCAGAGATAAAAACTCGAAAACTGGTGAGGTCAACCTATCTATGGTAGAATAACGTCATTTGATTGCTGAAAATGCCCATTTTTGACCTTGACATCACCGAGCCCCTTCAGTTTTCATTAAATGTTTTTGAAACTTACTTGTGAGCAAGGGATAAAACCTCAGCTGAGTTTAAACATTGGTGGGGTCGACCTATATTTCAGAGAGTTATGTCCCCCTTGATTACAGAAAATGCCTTTTTTGACCTTGTCATCACCGTAGAGAAGACCCTTCATTTTTCTCGGATCTTCTTGAAACTTACATGTAAATCAGTCCGGGATAAAAGCTTGGACGATTTCGAAAACTGTTTAAGTCAGCCTATTTATCACAGAGTTACGTCCCTTTGATTGCAAAAAAATGCTCATCACCGTAACTCCATCAGTTTTCGACATTCTTGAAACTTATATGTTAGTAAGCCAGGGATAAAGGCTAGGATGACTTCAAAAACTATCAATGTCAGTCGATTAGTCACTGAGTTATGTCCCCTACTTTGCTAAAATGCTTATTTTCGACCTTATCATCACCGCTGCCCCTTCAGTTTTGATTGGATCTTCTTCAAACTTACAAACAATGAAGTCAGGAATAAGACCCCGGATGAGTTTGAAAATTGGTGAGGTTTGCCTATACAAACATTTGATTGCAGAAAATGCCTATTTTCAACATTGTCATCACCATAGCCCCTTCGGTAATTATCGGATCTTCTTGAAACTTACACATAAGCAAGTCAGGGATAAAGGCGAGAATGAGTTCGAAAACCAGTCAGGTGGGCCAATTTATCATAGAATTACACCCCCTTGATTGCAGAAAATGCTTACTTTTGACCATGTCATAATCGTAGCTCCTTCATAGGATTTTGTTGAAACGTACAAGTTAGTTAGTCAGGGATAAAAGCTCGGATGACAGGAAAAACTGATGAGGTCAGCCTATTTAACTTAGAGTTACGTCCTTTTGATTGCAGAAAATGCCTATTTAGATCTTGTCATCAACGTATCCCCTTCAGTCCTGAGAGTCTCTTCTTATAACTTACAAACGAGTAAGTCAGGGATAAAAGCTCGGATGATTTAACAAACCGTTGAGGTCGGTCTATTTATCAAAAAGTTATGTCCCTTTGATTGCTGAAATTGCCCATATTTGACCAACTCATCATCATAATAGAAGTGAAGGCAATGATCAGGAATCGATACAATTAACCCACAGCTCCCATCAGTGACACCAAAGGGAAAGAAACACAGACATGAAAAAACTAGACCCTAATGGAACCATCAATAGCGGAAAGCCAAAAGTACAGTTACTTTCCCACAAAATGACCAATTGGCTATCCAAAACAAATATTATAAGCAATACAACCACAGAGATGAAACAACGGCGAGAACTCGACGGCAAGAAGCCACTGAAATGCTGGAGCAAAAGAAAACCAACAGTTAGACTCCGATTGGCCCGACCAGAGACAGAGCATCAGGCATCAACCGCCATTCAATTAAATTATCTCTAATTCTCGGCAAGCCTTTACGCTGGAACCGTCATAGAATATGAGGCCTGACCCACCGGCGTTCAGTCAAAGAGGGAAGCAAAGTTGTCAACCGTGATTGGGTTAACTATCGTGCATGCAGTCTGTCGTATAACATTTATGTTGTACCCACTCTTTTTATATCGGAGAATGATTAACGAAATTTGGCCCTGAAGTCATTTCAATTATATATTTTTCTGAATTTATTTACTGAGTCATCATAAAATTTGGGTTCCGATAGGCTTTGTTGCAGAAGAGATTGAATTTAGAAATTAAACGGGAATAACGTCTATAAAATTTTGAAAAGGCTTTATAATATTTCGCAATTAATTCGATTTGTTAAAGTGTGTAGTTATGTAACTGACTTCAACACTTGTAATAAATTGTTAACTGCTAAACTTCTTAATCAGGGTTATCGGTACCATAAACTACGCAAAGCCTTTTCCAAATTTTATAGACGCCATTCTGATTTAATTTCAAAATTCAATATTGGACTTAAATCTCTTCTGCAAAAAAGGTCTATCGGAACTCGAACTTTATGGTGATTTACTATATAAATTCAGAAAAATGTATAACCGCAATGATTTCAGCACCCAATTTCGTAAAATCATTCGATATAAAAAGATTGGGTATAAATGTTATACGACAGACTGCATGCATGGTAGTTAACCCAATCACGGTTGACAACTTTGCTCACCTCTTTAATTGCACGCCGGTGGGTCAGGCCTCCGATTCTATTGTGGTTCCAGCGTAAAGTCTTACTGAGAATTAGAGCGATCTAATTCAATGTAACGTTGGTTGGTGCCTGATACTCTGTCTCTGGTTGGTGATGCTGATGATGATTTCGTGTTTAACGACGCGTCAACCCTCTTTATGGGTGATAAGCGTCAAACGGTTAATGGTTAACGGCATTGAGAATTATGAGGATATTAAAAGTAAAAAAAGTTAGTTTGATATGTAAAAAAATCTTAAACAGTTAAATCTTAAGAAAAAGTCCAATTTCTTTTAAGAATAAAATATTATTTTCAAAAGGTACATCTTGAAACAATTGTTGCAAAGTGTGAGCTTTGAAGTTTAAGTTACGGGACTGTGAAAAGTCTACACATTCAATTAAAATATGTGTCACAGTGAATGGCTGATCACAGCATACACAGGAAGGCTGTTCATCACCATTTAAAATATAAGATTGAGTAACTCTAGTATGGCCAATGCGCAGTCGTCTTAATACTCTTTCCTGGAAAACTGTGGAGGAGAGCATTTTGTTCCAAAGACAGGTTTAATGGCATGGAGTTTGTTATTTATTGCACTGTCCCATTCGCCTTGCCATTCCGACAAGATGTATCTGTTGATAAATGGTTTAAAATTATTAAAAGGAATTTTAAAAACAGACGGATCAAGATTGAGCGATTCCTTTGCTTTCTTGTCAGCAAACTCATTGCCGACAATGCCAATATGGCTCGGAAGCCAACAAAACAAGATTTGGTGCGTTTTAGAAATTTCATGATGTTTCGCGATCAATTTTTGTAGGATTTTTAGATGATGAATGGTCTAAAGCCTTAAGTACAGAAAGTGAATCAGAAAGAAAATATAGTTACTTTTTGAAATGATGAAGAACTGATAAAATCTAAAGCTAGGTCTATTGCTTTGGCTTCAGCTGTAAAAATAGATGAACCATCTGGAAGGTGCAAGGTTTGGTGTGTATCTTGAGAAACATACGCACAACCAACTTTTCTCCTTCTTTGGAACCATAAGTATAGACTTGCTGGTAATCATCATAACGTGACTGCAGTACCTGAAAGTTTTGTTTGAGTAGTATTGGATTTGATTCGGATTTTTTTACCATCGTGTAAGTCAAACAGAAAAGAAGGTTTTGTCATACACCAAGATGGAACTTCGGCCGTTTCATGTTTTTGAATATTTTTAAGGTCGATACCTGAATTTTCTAGCAGTGGTAAAATACGTAATCCAAAAGATTTGATTGTTATGGGTTTAGTTTCATACTTATCTACAAATTGAGGTTGAAATGAAATTTTGGATGCCGGGTTAGATGGATTAGCAGCAAGTCTAATAGCATACTGAAGAGAAAGTTTCTCTCTGCGCGAAGTTAAAGATGGTTCACCTGCTTCTACACAAAGGCTTACATCTATCTATTGTAGATGGATTTTTTTCGTGCAAAATTTATGATAAACGCGATGACTTTGATTTTGAGATTGTAAATTTTCCTTTTTTGGATGGTGATGTTCCTCGTGCGCCATCCTATGGCGTTTATATTTCGCAATTAATTCGATTTGCTAGAGTGTGTAGTCATGTAACTGACTTCAACACTCGTAATAAATTATTAACGGCTAAACTCCTTAATCAGGGTTATCGGTACCATAAACTACGCAAAGCCTTTTCAAAATTTTATAGACGCCATTCTGATTTAATTTCAAAATTCAATATTGGACTTAAATCTCTTCTGCAACAAGGTCTATCGGAACCCGAATTTTATGGTGACTTAGTATATAAATTCAGAAAAATATATAACCGCAATGACTTCAGCACCCAATTTCGTAAAATCATTCTTCGATATAAAAAGATTGGGTACAACATGGATATTATACGACAGACTGCATGCATGGTAGTGCGCTGATGTGCAGAACCCATAAATGAACCATGCATACTCATGGTCAAGGTCACATCTGAAGGTCAGGAGTTCAAAACTTTGAATTTTTTTGTCCGTTCCATATCTCCTTTACCCCTAAAAGGATTCTCATTAAACGTTGGCCAATAATCCCCTCAGTGAGCGCATGTGCAGAGCCCATAAATGAATCATGTTGACACCAGGTTAAGGTCACATTGGAAGGTCACGAGTTTGAAACTTTGAATTTTGTGTCCGTTCCATATCTCCTTTACCCTTCGAAGGATTTTCATTAAACGTTGGTCAAATGTCCGCTCAGTGGGCTGATGTGCATTACACATATATAAACTATGCCGACTCAAGGTCAAGGTCACAGTTGAAGGTCACGAGTTTGAAACTTTGATTTTCTTTGTCCGTTCCGTATCTCCTTTACCCCTGAAAGGATCTTCATTAAACTAAAGTCAAATATCCCCCTCAGTGAGCTGATGTGCAGAACCCATAAATAAATCATGCCAGCTCAAGATCATTGTCACACGTGAAGGTCATGAGTTTGAAACTTAGAATTTGTGTCCGTTTCATATCTCCTTTACCCCTGGAAGGATTTTCATTAAACTTTCGTGAAATATACCACACAGTGAGCTGATGTCCAGAACCATAAATAAACCATGCCAACTTAAGGTCAAGGTCACAGGTGAAGGTCACAAGGTTCAGCCTTGATACAAAGTGCGGTGGGGGATTTGGCTGTCCCCCAGACTGCGTTCTTGTTGGATATACATCTATCTGTTGTAGATGGGTTTGTTTCCTGCAAAATGTATGATAAACGCGATGATTTTGACTTTGAAATTGTTAATTTTCCTTTCATGGATGGTGATATTTCTTCGTGCGGCATCCTATGGCGTTTATATTTCGCAGTTAATTAGATTTGCCATAGTGTCTAGTCATGTAACTGACTCAACACTCGTAATAAATTGTTAACTGCTAAACTTCTTAATCAGGGTTATGGGTATCAAAAACTACACAAAGTAGAAGTGGAGGCAATGATCAGGAATCGGCACAATCAACCCACAGCTTCCATCAGAGACACCAAAGGGAAAGACACACAAACATGGAACAACAGACCCTAATGGAAACACCAACAGCGGAAAGCCAAAAGGACAGTTACTTTCCCACATAATGGCCAATAGGCTATCCAAAATAAAATAACACAAGCGACACAAACACCCAAAGACAAACCATCCCAAAACTAAACGCGACAGAAGAACCGCCTTGGAACAGTCAGCGGAAACGAATTCCGCTGGGGGGGGGGGGGGGGGGGGCTTAAGCCTTTTCTAAATTTCATAGACGTCATTCCGATTTAATTTCAAAATTCAATGTTGGATTTAAATCTCTCTTGCAACAAGGTCTATCGGAACACGAATTTTATAGTGACTTAGTATATAATTTCAGAAATATATATATACTTGCATTCATTTCAGTACCAAATTTGGTGAACTCATTCTTCAATATTAAAAGATTGGGTACAATATAAATGTTATACGACAGAACGCGTTCAAGGTAGTTAACCCAATCACGGTTGACAACTTTGCATCCCTCTTTAATTGCGCGCCGGTTAGTCAGGCCTCCGATTCTATGGCGGTTCGAGCGAAAAGGCTTAACTTCTACTTTCAATGAGAATTAGAGAGAATTTAATTTTATGTAATGTTGGTTGGTACCTGATTCTCTCTCTCTCTGGTTGGGTCAATCGGAGTCTAACTGTTGGGTTTCGTTTGCTCCAGCATTTCATTGGTTTCTTGCTGTCGAGTCCTCACCGTTGTTCCATTTCTGTGGTTGTTTGATTTTTGAGTTTTCGGAGATGTTGATTTAGGGGTCTATTTATTTCATGTTTGTGTTTTGTTCCCTTTACTGTCTCTGATGGGAGCTGTGGGTTAATTGTATCGATTCCTGATCATTGCCTTCACTTATATTTTCTAACTTTACCGCACAATTTTCGAAATCTGTTTGTAACGGTTTGTCTCTAAGTTCACTTCTATTTCTCTGAATATTATTCTGGGCATTTTATGCCGGTTAAGTAGTTGTTCTCTTCGGAGTAATACACCGTTTTTTTATCCTTCTGCATTACTCTCTTAGACGACGTCCTGTCAGATGTTCAGTATACGCAAGTCAAGTCCTTGAACTTCTGCTTTACATCTTCTGCAGAATCTGGATGTTCGTCCCCTCTGAGCTGAGTCTTGTAATGAAAATTAGGAATTGATGTTTTTTTTTGTATTGCAATGTTTTACTTGCGCATTTAAGTCATTTTATGACCGTTGTGGTGCAGTGGTAAAGATCGTGAAGTACCGGGTTCGATCACCACTGACATCAAGTGTTTTTTTCCTTGAGCAAAAGGCTTTATCAACATTGCTTTGTACTGGTTTCTACCCAGGAAAAAAGAGGGCCACATCAAAGATTATTATTCGTTCACTAACTATGTTACCCTCTATGAATAAAGTCGGTTAGTTTTATTATTAATTAAAATAGGAAAATTAAACTTACTAGAACTATTCGATATTGTCATAAAAGATCATTTTTATTTTCTTTCCTCACGTCCTATAATTTTCGGAAATTCAATTTATCTTACTTTTTCGGGAATTCGCTGGTTTCAATTTCTATGGGCAATATCAATTTAAACCGATTTTCAGAAAGTCCGTTGACCTAGCATTTCCGGGAATGTTTTGCTTTCTCTTTCATAGCTTATTATGTCAGTTGTAACAATCCATCGTAACACATGACGATAAAACATATACCAACCAAAAAAAAAAAAAAAAAAAAAACTTCAAGCGCCCTCTGAAGAACAAGATAAAGCGTTAACCCTATAAAATATCCTCGCTGAGTATTTGTATTTTTGGGTTTTCCCTAGACTGGCTCCAGTGAAAAGCTCAATTTTGAGACGTTGCTTCCAATTTTGTGGGACTTTTACCCGACATTGAGATGAAATGACATCTCAAGCCCTGTCGCCCAATCAAACCAATAGGGTTAATAAGCATGGATTCTGAGAAGTGTGAGTGTATGGATGTTTTCTGGACCAGACTAGCTACTTCACCTTATTAGCAAAATAGCTCAGAACACATCGGAGCTGGAGCTTTGGTATTTGGTAATTAGATTGCCTGTGACGCGTAGATGACCTAATTAACTTTTGCATAATTTTTGAAATTGTTTGTTTGATTTGATGTTTAACGTCCCCGTCAACACTGTAAAGGTCATTTTGGAGACGCTGCTTCCAATTTTGTGGGACTTTTACCCGACATTGAGATGAAATGACATCTCAAGCCCTGTCGCCCAATGAAACCAATAGGGTTTATTAGCATGGACGGTCCGCCTCACACTAATAGTTTTTGAAATGCTTATGAGTTATGGCCCTTTGTTAATTTGGGCACTTTTACCTTGTCGGCAAAATGTTCCATACTAGATTCTTGCTGAGTGGCGATAAGACTACTGGTGATGAGTAAAATGACCTGATTAGCTCTTAGATAAATCCTGAATTATTTATGAGTTGATGATGATGATTTCAAGTTTAACGACGCGCCTACCCTCTTTGTGGGTCATAAGCGTCAATCGGTTAATGATAAAAAATTATATGGAACTATGAGGATATTAAAAGTTAAAAATGTCAGAATAATAATGTATAAACATCTGAAACAAAATCATATCTTATGAAAAAGTCCAATTTCTTTTAAGAATAAGATGATTTTATCAACAGGTACATCTTGAAACAATTGTTGCAAAGTGTCAGCTTTGAAGTATAAGTTTTGGGACTGTGAAAAGTCTACACAATCAATTAAGATACGTTTAACAGTGAATGGCTGATCACATCCAACACAAGAAGGCTGACAATCACCATTTAAAATATAAGAATTGGTAACTCTAGTATGGCCAATGCGCAGTCGCGTTAATACTACATCCTCTTTCCTGAAAAACTGTGCAGGAGAGCATTTTGTTTCAACGACATGTTTAATGGCATGGAATTTCATATTTATTGCACGGTCCCATTCGCCTTCGACAAGATGTATCTGTTGATAAATGGTTTAAAGTTATTAAAAGGAATTTTAAAAAGGGACGGATCAAGATTGAGCGATTCCTTTGCTTTCTTGTCAGCATATTCATTGCCTACAATGCCAATATGGCTCGGAAGCAAACAAAACAAGATTTCGTGTGCTTTTGAAATTTCATGATGTTTTTCGATCAATTTTTGTATTTGAGGATTTTTGGATGATGAATGGTCTAAAGCCTTAAGCACAGAAAGTACTCAGAAAATGTATTTGCTTTTTCGATTGTTGAAGAACTGATAAAATCTCAAGCTAGGTTTATTGCTTTGGCTTCAGCTGTAAAAATAGATGAACCATCTGGAAGGCGCAATGTTTGTTGCGTATCTTTAGAAACATACGCACCCAACCAACTTTATCTCCTTCCTTGGAACCATCTGTATAGACTTGCTGGTAATCCTCATAACGTGACTACAGTACCTGAAAGTTTTGTTTGAGTAGTATTGAATTTCATTTGGAATTTTGCCATTATGTAAGTCAAACAGAATAGAAAGTGTTTTAATACACCAAGATGGAACCTCGGCGGTTTCATGTTTTTGAATATTTATAAGGTCGATACCTGAATTTTCTAGCATTGGTAATATACGTGATCCAAAAGGTTTGATTGCTGTGGGTTTCATTTCATACTTATCTACAAATTCAGGTGGGAATGGAATTTTGAAAGCCGGTTTAGATGGATTACCAGCAAGTCTGATATCATACCGAAGAGAGTCTTTTCTCTGTGTGAAGTTAAAGATGGTTCACCTGCTTCCACATAAGGACTTAATACGGGAGAAGTACGAAAGGCTCCCATAGCCAGGCGAAGGCCTTGGTGATGCATAGTATCCAAAGATTTTAAATAGGACTTTCTGGCAGAACCATAAACAACAGACCGATAATCTAAATTAGGTCTTATTAAAGACCGGTAAAGATGTAATGATTTTTCCGTAGCTTACGAAAATGAACACATTGCGTTTTCGACTAGGAGGACATGAAATCATTTTTATCAGCCCACTCTTCTATTCTTTTGAAATGTTGTTGTACTTTTCGTTCAATTGTTTTCACATTCTTTGAACGGTAACATATACAAAAATCATCAACATACAATAATCAATCTGTTTTGTCGTCCAAACATTGTACAATATTGTCTATTTTGATGTTAAATAGTGTAGTTGAAAGGATACTACCTTGTGGAACACCCTGTTCTTGATCATAGAGATCTGACAGGGTAGATCCCTAACGAACCCGAAACATGCGTTCCACTAAAAAGCTTTAAATAAAACTTGGATGTTTTCCTGTTAAGCAAACGCTATGGAGATCTTTCAATATTCCATAACGCCATGTGGTATCATGTGCTTTCTCCAAAGTAGAAGTGGAGACAATGATCAGGAATCGATACAATTAACCCACAGCTCCGCTCAGAGACACCAAAGGGAAAGAAACACAAACATGAAACAACAGACCCTAATGGAAACTTCAACGGCGGTAAGCCAAAAGGACAGTTACTTTATCACAAAATGGCCAATAGGCTATCCAAAATAAAATAATATAAGCGACACAAACACCCAAAGACAAATCAAAACAAAAATAAACCGCGACAGAAAAACAGCTACTACGTGTTCTTTGTTAATAAAAGCATTACGTATAAAAGTTTCTAGTCATATTAAATTGTCGTTAGCACTACGTTCCGAACGAAAACCGGACGGATATTCTGAAATGAGGTTGCTGGACTCCAAGAACCAAACTAATCTTTTGTTTATCATTCTCTCCATTGTTTTACACAAACAACTTGTCAAATCTATCGGACGATAATTTGTCGATTCTACATTTTCTTTCCTGGTTTTGGAATTGTTACTACTGTGGCTAAACGCCAGCTCTCAAGGCAGACCCCTTTTCCCAAATATTATTAAAGATATCTAAAAGTGTTGAAAGAGAGCTTTTTAGCAGATGTTTAAGCATTTGATAATGAATTTCTTCAGGGCCGGTTGCCGTACATGTGATTTTTTAATGGCTTCAACTTTTTCGGGTAAGTTAAAAGGTTTGTTGTATTCTTCGTGATTGGGGGCTTTAAAGTTTAAATTTCTTTTCTCTTGGGCCTTTTAGAAATTTCTAAGTGTCAGAATAATTTCGCGATGATGAATTTCTGAAGAATGTGCTACCAAGAATTTCTGAAATATCTTTTATAGTTGAAGCTTTTGTATCAATACCAGTATTTAAATGTGTAAAACTAGGGGACTTTGTTTTTTCTGAAAAGTTTCGTACCATATCCCAAAATAGAAGAGGAGGCAATGTTCAGGAATCGATGCAATTAACCCAGGCTCCCATCAGAGACACCAAAGGGAAGGAAACACAAACATGAAACAACAAACCCTAATGGAAACACCAAAAGCGGAAAGCCAAACAGGACAGTGACTTTCCCACAAAATGGTCAATAGGCTATCCAAAATAAAATAATATAAGCGGCACAAACACCCAAAGACAAATCAAAACAAAAATAAACCGCGACAGAAAAACAGCTACTACGTGTTCTTTGTTAATAAAAGCATTACGTATAAAAGTTTCTAGTCATATTAAATTGTCGTTAGCACTACGTTCCGAACGAAAACCGGACGGATATTCTGAAATGAGGTTGCTGGACTCCAAGAACCAAACTAATCTTTTGTTTATCATTCTCTCCATTGTTTTACACAAACAACTTGTCAAATCTAGCGGACGATAATTTGTCGGTTCTACCTTTTCTTCCCTGGTTTTGGAATTGTTACTACTGTGGCTAAACGCCAGCTCTCAGGGCAGACCCCTTTTCCAAAATATTATTAAAGATATCTAAAAGTGTTGAAAGAGAGCTTTTTGGCAGATGTTTAAGCATTTGATAATGAATTTCTTCAGGGCCGGTTGCCGTACATTTGATTTTTCAATGGCTTCAACTATTTCGGGTAAGTTAAAAGGTTTGTTGTATTCTTCGTGATTAAGGGCTTTAAAGCTTAAATTTCTTTTCTCTTGGGCCTTTTTGAAATTTCTAAAAGTGTCAGAATAATTTCGCGATGATGAATTTCTGAAGAATGTGCTACCAAGAATTTCTGTTGAAGTTTTTGTATCAATACCAGTATTTAAATGTGTAAAACTAGGGGACTTTGTTTTTCCTGAAAAGTTTCGTACCATATCCCAAAATAGAAGTGGAGGCAATGATCAGGAATCGATACAATTAACCAACGCTACCACCAGAGACACCAAAGGGAAAGAAACACAAACATGAAACAACAAACCCTAATGGAAACACCAATAGCGGAAAGCCATAAAGGACAGTGACTTTCCCACAAAATGGCCAATAGGCTGTCCAAAATAAAATAATATAAGCGACACAAACACCCAAAGACAAACCATAACAAAAACCAAACCGCGACAGAAGAAGCGCCTTGGAACCCAAATCTTTTTAATGGGGTTTTGTAGTTCAATTTTTGAAACATATTCTCTCCATGACTTTCGTTTTGAAATTCGAATTGTTCGCCGAGCTTTAGCTCTAAAAACTTCAACGTCGTTTAGTTTTTCTGTAGTTGGACTTTTGCAGAACTTATGAGGGGTGATTCAGAATTACGTAGACTTTTGCTGTTAAAATGTTCTATAGAAGGGTTATTTACAGCTAGTAGGGTTATTTATAAAAGTTTATTTACAGCTCAATCGTCGAATATATTTTCAGAATCAATACTTTAAGGTCTTATGAAGAAATCGGTAAGTTATAAGCTAAATTGATAAATCGTGTCGAAAAGTAGGCGTTGCCTAGGACACACATAAACGGGTTCTTCTGTGGCGATTTATTTATGTTGTTGTTTGTTACTTACTGTGTGTATCACTTGTGTCTTTTAATTTTGGATGGCCATATGGCCATTTTGTGGGAAAGTAACTCTCCTTATGGCCTTCCTTTGTTTAGGTTTCCATTATGGTCTGGTCGCTTAATGTTTGTATTTCTTCCCCTTTGGTGTCTTTTATGGATGGAGTAAGTTAATTGTATCAATTCCTGATCTTTGTTTTACTTCTACTTTGCGGGGCAAATAAAAATCAAAAATGAGCCTAAAACCGGTAATTACAAGTGCACTTTATCCGCAGGCTTTTCTGGAAATAGCCGTAGAAAAAAATCGCGAAAACGTCGACGTACTTGTTTTTGCTACTTTCGACGTCATATCCGGTTTTCTTGGTTTGTTATGAATTAAAGAGTGACAGCTGTCAGTTATCACTAACGTAAAAAATGACGTCGGAAGATTACATCAAAAGCCGGACTATCGTACAATTTTGTGTCAATCGATATAAGACAACACCACGCGTTTAGTTAAACCATTCATGTTTGCAGGTTCTACGCCGTGACCTGGTTCGAGCCATCAGACGGAAGCGCCCCAACATCGACATCAACACCATATTGCTCCATAATGCGCCTAGTCATCGAGCAGCAAGTATGCAGTTGGAAATAGACCTGCTTGGTTTCAGGACGGTAGAGCATCCCCCATATTCACCAGACCTAGCGCCTATGGACTTTCGTGTGTTTCCCGTGTTAAAGAACGAACTGAAAGAAAACACTATGCTGATTTTAGTGGACTCTCACGGGCTGCTCAGACTGTAATTGGACGTTTCGATAGCGAATGGTACGATGATACGTGTAGAAAGTGGATAGAGAGGCACCAGAAGTGTAATGAATGTGGAGGAGAATACTTTGAAAACAATGAACAAATGCGTATTTGTTAACGTTAAAAGAAACGTCCAAAATCGACGTCAACGTTGTCGACTGACGTCGTCACTGACGTCGTCGGCTCGCCCCGCGAATGCAAAGCATATATCTGTGCAGCACCTGGAAGTTTATCACGTATAGTCCGATTCATTTGAAACTTTTCCCACGTGCGCAGGAACAGTCGATAACACCATATACAAAATTATAAAGTGATCAGTTGAGAATTGTAAAAGTTCTAACAAAAGTCCACGTTATTCTGGATCAACCCCCGAATTTAAATAAGTTCTGAAGTTAGATCATTTGGAAGCAAGAAATACACCAAATAAAAGAAATTAGCAGACTCGGTTTTTAAGCCTGTGTGCGTTTTTTGATAGCTTCTTTACAGTCATTATTAAACCAAAGTTTGCTTTCCTTAGGATTTGTGGAGGTCTTTGGAATGCATTGTTCTGATATTTTAATAAGCGTATGTCAGATGATTCATTAAAGTGATCGATTGATCACTCTTCTTCACATAAATTATGGAATAATTCCTAGTCGGTTTTATTCATTTTCCATTTCCGGTTACAGTCCTTATCTAGTTCGTTTACGCTCTCAGTTATCAATGAAGTCACCAACTAAAACATATGGCAATGGAAGTCGACCCAGCAATGATTCACGGTGTTCGGGCTTTAAAGCAAATGAGGGTGGAATATATAGAGAGCAAATTGTAGTTTCTTTATCCAGAGAAACCGACACTGCTACAGCTTGTAGTTCTTTTTCAGTTTGACCTCTCTTTGTGGTATACAAGATTTAACAAAAATTCAACCGTCACCAGACGGTCTGTTACTATTAGAATAGATATAATTATATGTATTATACTGGCTACCAAAACTTCATAAAAGACCTTACAAAGCACGGTTTATTGCAAATTCTAGCTCTTGCACTACCACTGAACTTTCTAAATTATTAACTTCCTGTCTTACTGCTATTAAAACGCATGTGATTAAATATTGTGATAAAGTCTTTGAGAGATCAGGAAGAAATCTGTTTTGGTCTATAAAAAGTAGAAGTAAAGCAAAGATCAGGAATTGATACAATTAACTTACTCCACCCATAAAAGACACCAAAGGGAAAGAAATACAAACACCAAGCGACCAGACCACAACGGAAACCCAAACCAAAGGAAGGCCATAAGGACAGTTACTTTCCCACAAAATGGCCATATGGCCATCCAAAATTAAAAGACACAAGTGATACACACAGTAAGCAACAAACAACAACATAAATAAATCGCCACAGAAGATTAAAAATGTCTACTTACGATTTTTCCACTCTTTACACTACACTTCCTCATAATCTTATAACAGAAAAGCTTAATGATTTAATTGAATAAGCTTTTCACATGGAAGATTCTCTCTATCTTGCATGTAATATCAGAAATGCATTTTTCACTTCTAAAGAGCATAAGAATTATACACTTTGGTCATGTCAGAAAGTGTGTGATGCCCTCACCTTTCTACTTGACAATATTTATATTAGATTCGGTACTAAGTTATTTAGACAAATTGTGGGTATTCCGATGGGTACGAATTGCGCACCTCTTGTGGCTGATCTGTTCTTGTATTGTTATGAAAGAGACTTCATGTTGTCGCTTTCCATTGATAACCAATCTGAAATTATTGAAGCTTTTAGCTCCACTTCTAGATATTTAGATGATTTATTAAATATTGATAATACCTATTTCGATGTTTTGATCAGTCATATTTACCCCCGAGAACTTCAATTAAATAAAGCAAATTCTTCTGATACCGAGGCCCCGTTTTTGGATTTACATCTATCTATTGTAGATGGGTTTGTTTCGTGCAAAATTTATGATAAACGCGATGACTTTGATTTTGAGATTGTAAATTTTCCTTTTTTGGATGGGTGATGTTCCTCGTGCGCCATCCTATGGCGTTTATATTTCGCAATTAATTCGATTTGCTAGAGTGTGTAGTCACGTAACTGACTTCAACACTCGTAATAAATTATTAACGGCTAAACTCCTTAATCAGGGTTATCGGTACCATAAACTACGCAAAGCATTTTCAAAATTTTATAGACGCCATTCTGATTTAATTTCAAAATTCAATATTGGACTTAAATCTCTTCTGCAACAAGGTCTATTGGAAACCCGAATTTTATGGTGACTTAGTATATAAATTCAGAAAAATATATAACCGCAATGACTTCAGCACCCAATTTCGTAAAATCATTCTTCGATATAAAAAGATTGGGTACAACATTGATGTTATACGACAGACTGCATGCATGGTAGTTAACCCAATCACGGTTGACAACTTTGCTTCCCTCTTTAATTGCACGCCGGTGGGTCAGGCCTCAGATTCTATGACGGCTCTAACGTAAAGGCTTATTGAGAATTAGAGAGATCTAATTCTTGGTAATGTTGGTTGGTGCCAGATGCTCTGTCTCTGGTTGGGCCCATCGGAGTCTAACTGTTAGTTTTCTTTTGCTCCAGCATTTCAGTGGTTTCTTGCTGTCGAGTCCTCACCGTTGTCTCACCTCTGTGGTTCTTTGATTTTTTGTGTTCACGGAGATGTTGCACTGATGAGTTAGGAGGCCTTCATGCGGACTGTACAAATTATTTGTCTAAATCGCGACGGAAGTAAGGGCGAGGATTGTGGCCACGTAAAATCGATTTAAGCCCCCCCCCCCCAGTGGAAATCTTTCCACTGACCGTTCCAAGGCGGTTCTTCTGTGGCGATTTATTTATGTTGTTGTTTGTTACTTACTGTGTGTATCACTTGTGTCTTTTAATTTTGGATGGCCATGTGTCCATTTTGTGGGAAAGTAACTCTCCTTATGGCCTTCCTTTGTTTAGGTTTTCATTATTGTCTGGTCGCTTAATGTTTGTATTTCTTTCCCTTTGGTGTCTTTGGTGGGTGGAGTAAGTTAATTGTATCGATTCCTGATCTTTGTTTTACTTCTACTTTGAAACCCCTAATATCGATGTAGTCATCAGTTTGTAAAAAGTTTCTTGCAAACAAAGAATAGATGATGGGTTCACGGAGATGTTGCACTGATGAGTTAGGAGGCCTTCATGCGGAATGAACAAATAATTATTTGTCTTACTCGCGACGGAAGTAAGGGCGAGGATTGTGGCCACGTAAAATCGATAAAAGCCACCCCCCCCCCCCCCGCCCCAGTGGAATTCGTTTCCGCTGACCGTTCCAAGGCTGTTCTTCTGTCGCGGTTTATTTTTGTTATGGTTTGTCTTTGGGTGTTTGTGTCGCTTATATTATTTTATTTGGTATAGCCTATTGGCCCTTTTGTGGGAAAGTAACTGTCCTTTGGCTTTCCGCTAATGATGTTTCCATTAGGGTCTGTTGTTTCATGTTTGTGTTTCTTTCCCTTTGGTGTCTCTGATGGGAGCTGTGGGTTAATTGTATCGATTCCTGATCATTGCCTCCACTGCAACTTTTAATAAAGAAATAAGTTATAAGAGTTCATTATAATTTGATTTAAGATTCCATTGTATTATTTTGTTGAGAGATATTTACATGACTAGAAACTAATGCCTCGTTATCGACGAAATTACCTACTTTATAAAAGGTATCCTTGTAATTTTGCTACCCTTTCGAGGACTGGTTGGAGCATCATCATCGTCGTCCATTAATACGTCATAGTCCTCGTCAAGAGGTATTT
The DNA here is from genome assembly GCA_963580285.1 of Lucinisca nassula. Classification (NCBI taxonomy): domain Eukaryota; kingdom Metazoa; phylum Mollusca; class Bivalvia; order Lucinida; family Lucinidae; genus Lucinisca; species Lucinisca nassula. Next base: position 1,339,664 of record OY757013.1, on the reverse strand, counting down.
GACTACAATGTTTGATCGGATCTTCCGATCCCTTACTGGTTCGACCTGAGTCGAATTTCTCTTTTACATGCGGCGTTGGATTCGGTACGGTCACTGTCGACCGATCCGGAGCAACCTGGATTGCACCATTTGACACACTGGTTGAACTATGTTGTGCTGGAGTAGATTTACTCCATGCACCAGATTTCTTTCTGTTCGACAATGTACGATTCAGCCGTCTGCGTTGCACTGTTTGTTACTTTTACATCAACACCCTTTGTGATGCTGACTAATTATGTCTCCCCCGAAAAAATTTTTTTCGGAGAGACATATTGTTTTTCCCCCGGGCGTCTGTCTGTCCGTCTGCCCGTCTGTCCGTCTGTCTGTCTGTCCGTCTGTCACACATTCGTGTCCGCTCTGTAACTTGAAAACCGTTAGAGCTATCTTCACGAAACTTCGTATAAATATTAATCAGCATTAGACGACGTGCAGTGCGCAAGAACCATAACTCTCGCATTTATACTTTTTGAAATATCTCCCTTGGAAGTTTGTTGGTATGTATATATGTATGGGCAAATCGTGTCCGGTCAATAACTTTCTCATTTTTTGATGGATTTTAAAATTACTCGGCAGAAATATTAACAACCATAAGACGATGTGTGGTGCGCATGAGGCAGGTCGGTACCTCAAAGGTCAAGGTCATACTTAGAGGCCAAAGGTAAAAAAGGGGCCTTTTTTCGTATTTGGTCAATAACTTTCTTATTTTGAGATGGATTTTAAAATTACTTGGCATAATTATTAACAATCATGAGACGATGTGTGGCGCACATGAGGCAGGTCGGTACCTCAAAGGTCAATGTCATACTTAGAGGTCAAAGGTCAAAAAGTGGGCCTTTTTTCGTATTTGGTCAATAACTTTCTTATTTTGAGATGGATTTTGAAATCACATGGCAGAAATGTGAACCAATATAAGGCGATGTGTTGCGCGCATGACCCAGGTTGGTACCTCAAAGGTCAAGGTCATACTTAGAGGTCAAAGGTAAAAAAGGGGCCTTTTTCGGGCTTTGACAATAACTTGCCTATTTTTGAATAGAATTTGAAGTTACTTGGCAAACATGTTAACTATCATGGGACGATGTGTTGCATGCATGATTCAGTTTGGTACCTAAAATGTCAAGGTCATACATAGAGGTCAAAGGTAAAAAGGGTCCTTTTTTCGTGTTTGGTCAATAACTTTCTTATTTTTAGATGGATTTTAAAATTGCTAGGCAGAAATGTTAACCACCATGAGAACTGATGATGTGTTGCACGCATGACCCAGTTTAATACCTGAAAGGTCAAGGTCATACAAAGAGGTTTAAGGTAAAAAGGGGCGTTTTGTTTCTGTCAATAACTTTCTTATTATGCCCCCAAATTTGAAAAAGTTGGAGGGGCATATTGGTTCTGGTTCGTTCGTCCGTTCGTCCGTCCATTACGCTTTTGATGCATAGCATAACTAAAGAACCGTGTATGCTAGGGTTTTGAAATTTCATATATGGGTTCCTCATCCGGATTATGCCCCCTTCAAGAGTTATTGCCCTTTGATTTTTTTTTTAAATAAAATCTTGTCAGCAAGATATCTCAATAACTATTGGAGCTAGAGCCTTGAAAGTTGGTGAATGTATTGATGGTGATGAGTAGATGAACTGACTAACTTTTGACAAAATTCCGAAAAATACTCTGTGAGTTATGGCCCTTTGTCATTTTGGTAATTTGTGCCCATTGTAATGTATGCTAAAAGTGATGCATAGCATAACTTTACAACCGTGTATGCTATGGTTTTGAAATTTCATATATGGATTCCTCATGGAAAATAAGCTGAAGCGTATTTTTTTTCTCGTCCCGAATATGCCCCTTTCAAGAGTTATTGTCCTTTGAAATTTTTTAATAAAATCTTGTCAGCAAGATATCTCAAAAACTATTGGAGCTAGAAGCTTGAAAGTTGGTGAATATATTGGTGGTGATGAGTAGATGAACTGATTATTTTTTGGCAAAATTCCAAAAAATACTTTGTGAGTTATGGCCCTTTGTCATTTTGGTAATTTGTGCCCATTGTAATGTATGCTATAAGTGATGCATAGCATAACTTTAGAACCGCGTATGCTAGGGTTTTGAAATTTCATATATGGGTTCCTCATGAAAAATTAGCGGACGCGTTTTTTTTTTCTCGTCCGATTATGCCCCTTTCAAGAGTTATTGCCCTTTGAATTTTTTTTAATAAAATCTTGTCAGCAAAATATCTCAAACACTATTGGAGCTAGAGTCTTAGAAGTTGTTGAGTATATTGGTGGTGATGAGTATATGAACTGATTAACTTTTGACAAAATTCCGAAAAATACTTTGCGAGTTATGGCCCTTTGTCATTTTGGTAATTTGTGCCCATTGTAATGAATGCTAAAAGTGATGCATAGCATAACTTTAGAACTGTGTATGCTATGGTTTTGAAATTTCATATATGCATTCCTAATGGAAAATAAGCTGACGTGTTTTTTTTCTCATCCGGATTATGCCCCTTTCAAAAGTTATTGCCCTTTGATTTTTTTTAATAAAATATTGTCAGCAAGATATCTCAAAAACTATTGGAGCTAGAGGCTTGAAAGTTGGACCATGAGTCATGTGCAAGACCAAGGTCCATACCTCCAATGTCAAGGTCATACCTAGAGGTCAAAGGTAAAAAAAAAGTACAGTCAATAACTTCCTTATTCTTTGATGGATTATGAAATTACTTGGCAGAAATGTTAACCATCATGAGACGATGTGTTGTACCGCAAAGGTCAAGGCCATACTTAGAGTCAAAGATAAAAAGTGCTTTTTTTGTTTACGGCCAATAACTTTTTTATTTTTCTATGAACATTTTTAAAGTTACTATGCAGAAATGTTCATCTTCATTAGATGATGTGTTGCACACAAGACCCAGCTCAATACCTCCAATGTCAAGGTTATACTTAGCAGTCAAAAACGGGGGAGACATCTGTGTTTTTGTAGAAAAACAAATTCTAGTTGGTGATTGGTGTTGTATAAAGCTCTTCCACAATTTTCCGCGCTTCCGGAAAAGTTATCGACCTTTGTTATTTGACAGTGAGTATTTCGTTTTCTTTTTTCCATGGCGGACAATCGTGAGAGAAAACAGCATGTTTGCCACCACAATTGACGCATTTGGCCTCATTCTTACAGTTTTGATGCATATCGACATGTGTTTCTTCATCACAGTTTGGACAGAGTTGTTTCTTTTGACATCTGCTTTCGTGTTGGCCAAAAACCTGACAATGGTAACATCTGAGAGGGTTTGGTATATGCACCTCTACGTTAACAGATAGATATTCTACTTTGATTTTTATGGGCAGAACTGGTGTATTAAAAGTCAACACGTAGGTACTTGTTGGCTTAAGTACACCACTTCTAAAAACTTCGATATTACGTATGTATGACGCCTTCACCTTTCAAATTGGCAATGATCTCTGTATCCTGCAAGGACTTAGCTCTGGGCTGTAGATGACACCTTCCGGTCCCTTGCTGGTAAACTTTCCTTTTTTGAATGGTGTTGTTCCACGTGCGCAATCCTATGGCGTTTATAGTTCACAATTAATTCGATTTGCCAGAGTGTGTAGTCATGTAACTGACTTCAACACTCGTAATAAATTGTTAACCGCTAAACTTCTTATTAAGGGTTATCGGTACCATAAACTACGCAAAGCATTTTCAAAATTTTATAGACGTCATTCTAATTTAATTTCAAAATTCAATACTGGTCTTAAATCTCTTCTGCAACAAGGTCTATCGGAACCCGAATTTTATGATGACTTAGTATATAAATTTAGAAAAATTAATAACCGCAATGACTTCAGCACCCAATTTCGAAAAAATCATTCTTCGATATAAAAAGATTGGGTACAACATTAATGTTGTACGACAGACTGCATGTAGGTAGTTAACCCAATCGCGGTTGGCAACTTTGCTTCCTCTTTGATTGCAAGCCTGTGGGTCAGGCCTCAGATTCTATGACGGTTCCAACGTAAAGGCTTATGTTGGTTGGTACCTGATGCTCTGTCTCTGGTCGGGCCTATGGAGTCTAACTGTTGGTTTTCTGTTGCTCCAGCATTTCTGTTGTTTCTTGCTGTGGTTGTTTGATTTTTGTGTTCACCGAGATGTTGCACTGATGAATTAGGAGGCATTCATGCGGACTGAACAAATTATTTATCTTAATCGCGATTGAAATAAGGGCGGGGATTGTGGCCACGTAGAATCGATTTAAGCACCCAAGTGGAATTCGTTTCCGCTGACCGTTCCGATGCGGTTCTTCTGTCGCGTTTTATTTTTGTTATGGTTTGTCTTTGGGTGTTTGTGTCGCTTGTATTATTTTATTTTGGATAGCCTTTTGGCAATTTTGTCGGAAAATAACTGTCCTTTTGGCTTTCCGCTGTTGGTGTTTCCGTTGGGGTCTGTTGCTTCATGTTTGTGTTTCTTTCCCTTTTTGGGTCTCTGGTGGGAGCTGTGGGTTAACTGTATCGATTCCTGATCATTGCCTCTGCTTCTATTTTACATGAATTAAGTGTTTTGTGCAGCGATACTTTCACTTTGAGATCAAATAGCTTTGTGGTACCAAGCAGGCTTTTCACCTGCTGTTCTCACTCGACTTCTAAGAGGAGATCACCTGACTTAAGCTTTCTGATGCTTTTTGGATGTCCGTTCAATGGACACTATGCTCTTTTCGATTACAAAGGGTGATACACTTGACACAGTGCGTGTATCTTCAATTGATGTCATAACCAAGAAGCGTAGAAAATTCATAAGCTTTGATGCTGCAGATTGCTGACTAAATTGCAGACTGGACTGCTGACTGGGTTCATCCGATTCGGATGAATCCTCGTCTTTTTTACGCTTAATTGCGTTGCGGTTAGTTTTTTTTCCATGGTCATGAGGAATATATCAGAGTTTCGTCCCAAGTGCTCTCCGCCCTCCTTGGAGCCCTACAAGGGAAGACCATAATAGAGTGGTTATCCGACTCGTGTTAGAGATACACATGATATAAACTCGCATAAACAAAATGCCTACACGATTGGTCCGTTTTACCACCGCCTTCTAGAGATAAAAAGACAGAAAATGGTAAGTTAAATGGTTGGTGTCAGGAAAGATACAAAAAGAATGGAAGAGAAAGTAAAGCGGGCTGTAGGGCTTGGCGTGACCAGGCGATTGACCGTGCCGGACCGCACGGCCATCCGTCTACACCGAAAAGCCGAGCCAAAAAGGCGTGTTGGGTACCTGACGCACCGCAACCTCGGGTAACCCTCAACCTCCAGGATCCCTTCTTCCGGCTTACAGGACGCCACTCACGGCAAACGGGTGGTACTTCCTTTAGGTCTTCCCAGTGGCCCTTCGTAAATTTGGGCATTTTTAAACTTGTCAGCTACATATTCACAAACTACAAGAGAGAGCCTTGGTAAAAAGTGACTAGATTACTAGTGATGAGTAGATGACCGATTTACTTCTGAATAAATAATAAAAAATACTTAATGAGTTACGGCCGTTTGTAAATTAAGTTTTTTATTTACAAAATACCTCAGAAACGTTTCGAACTAGGGCCTTTTTTCTTTTGTGATTAGATTGCTGGTGATGAGTTAATTACCTGATTACCCTTTGAGTAAGATTCGAAAAACAACTTTTAAGGTATGGTCATTTGTAAATTTTGACATTTTACCTTGTCACCAAAATATCTCAAAACGCATTGCAGCTAGAGACTTGATAATTAGTGACCATTTTGCTAAAATGATCAAATGAAATGATTAACTTAACTAAGTTTTGAAAAATACTTAATGAGTTATGGCTCTTTATAAATTTAGACATTTTACCATGTCAGCAAAATACCTCAAAAAGGGTTCAAACTAGGGCCTTATTGTTGCTGATGATGGGTAGATGACGTAGTTAGCTTTTGAATAAATTTTCAAAAAATATGCGTGTTATGACCATTTGTAAATGGGCAGTTTACCTTGCTAGCAAAATTTTGCAAAAAAACATTAAAGCTAGCATCACGCCAATCAGTGTAATGAGCACGCCTTTTAACCCCACTTTATACAGAATAAAACTGGGATTTACTGGGGCATTCATTATTTTTCTTATTTCTGCTCCAATACATAGGTTGGGGGTACTCGTTAGAACCGCCTCAATGAGGCGATTCTAAAGAGCACCCGCAATCAATGTTTGAAGTAAAAATAACAAAAAAATGACAAAAAAAAATACATCAGAAAAGTAACCATTTTGGAGAAGTGAAAAAATTCACGATGTCGCAAGGATGTGTTCTCGTAATGAGACTTGTTATTTGGTAATATGATTGCTGCTACCGATAAGGAGATTGCGTAATTAACGTTTAAATAAATTCAGAAAAATGCCCATGAATTATAGTCATTTGTAAAAAAATGGGCATTTTACGTTTGTCAGCAAAATCCCAAAAGGTTTTGTAGTAGGAGTCTTGAAACTTTGTAGTTTGATTGGGGATAATTGATAGACGGCCCGATTAACTTCTGGATGAATTATAAAAAAAATGTTAAGTTGCAGACCTTTTGCAGTTTGGGCATTTCAACATTGTATGCAAGATAGCTCTACAACTATCTAGACTGATGCCTTGACCCTTATTAGGGTTGATGCGGGATGGTAAGTAGATGACCTTATAAACTGTATTAACAAATTGTGAATTGCTTTCTTGCTCTATAATCCTTGCAATATTTCCAGCATTTCAACCGTGTAAGCAAGATATCTTGAAAAACAATTAGATAATGAGCAAGCAGTGATAGCGTAAAAAGATTGGGACATATACTGACCGGAAATAGAAACTATACACTTTTAAATTGACTCGCCTGACAAAACAAGTGGATAATTCAGTTAAAAATTACTGATTAAGGACTTTACTAACTATCGACATGAATCCTGTAACAATTTAAAGAAAATCTGGTGTTCAAAATAAAAGTTTTTGGGAAAAATGTAAAAAAGTGCATTTTTCACAAAATCTGTTTGTAATCGAATTTTGACTTCAACATTTTTTGCGTATGGGTAACAAGTAAAAAGCAAGGAATAAAAAAATAACATAACATCTAAATATTATCGAGAAACAAACATTGCATTGAAATCTAAAAAACTGCCTTTTTTCAGCGAAATTTTCGAAATAATGTTTCAAGCCAAATATCGACCCGAAAGTGCCTTCAATCGTTTAAGCATGCTCAGCTATGTCTTAAATATGGATAAAAACAAAAACCGCAATCAGAAATGCCATACTTTTCGCTCACTTCCGGTGGTTTGGTCCAATATTTAAATGTCGATAACATTTCAACCATTGTGAAAATTTTTATTTTGTTAACAATATTCCCAACGTTAGATGATGCGTAATAACTGGTAAAAATGGGAATCACATTTGCGACACAAAAAGTTTGACTCAATGGAAACTTGAACAGCATAATTTTGACCCTTGCTTTGAGCCTGTGGCTCTACCCGTTAAATCGTAGCTATCATTAAACATTTTATTCGATAAATCAGACATGCCACTGATGATTATTTATATAATTGGAATTCAAATTTCATTAAAATGTTTCGCCAGTGACAACTTAAAAATGAGTGTATAGTTTCTATTTCCGGTGAGTATAGTTTTTCATAAACTCCAGCTCTATTTATCATTGATTATTTGAATCATTAATTTGCTATGTAAACATTTTTTTAATTTTTGATCAGTTTAATTTCGTACACTATATAGCTTTATTTAAGCATTTTGTACTGAATGGACCCGAGCAGGTGACTATTTCGAAATATAGGGCCATACGTTATTTGGGCCCCGCCAAGCGATTTGGGTACTTATCGCCTATGCGAGCAGCGAAGGTTCAGGCGAGCCTGCGCATCCGCGCAGTCTCGCCAGAACCTTCGCTGCTCGCTCATACAAGCAGTGAATCAAGAGGAACCTTCAGACAGAAACCCATATCCCTGGCCTCTCTGAATGGCTGGGCATGCGCAGTTAAAATTTGTCATGACGGATTGCTCGAAGACCCAAATTCGCTTGGCGGGGCTCATTTGTTTATCTACATGGTCTTTTTGTTAACAATGATGGGCATTATCAGCCAATGTTCTCTATAGTGTCTGATCTGGGCCCGTCCTGTCTGCCAGTGATCCGTGCGAGGGTTTCAAATATGTTGAGAGAGAGAGAGAGAGAGAGAGAGAGAGAGAGATCGTTAGAACAGATATTAAGTGTGTTTCACAATTATGTTTTTTGTAAACAGTGAAGGCAATGTTTATCAGCCAATGTATTCTGCAGTTTCTGACTAGGGCCTTCACCTTTACCGTCTGCCAGTGACCCCTTTTGAGGGTGTCTCTTATCAAAGGTGTTGCCTACTGAGAGAGAGAGAGAGAGAGAGAGAGAGAGAGAGAGTGGGCAAGAAACAAACATTAAGTGTCTTTCTCAGATTTGATTTGCTCTGTTTTGTAAACAGTGATGACCTTTATCAGTTTAATGTATTCTGCCGTGTCTAATCTGGGATTAACTCTCTGCCAGTGTCTTGTTTTGGGATTTTTTATATCAAACATGCTGCCTTCTGAGAGAGAGAGAGAGAGAGAGAGAGAGAGAGAGAGAGAGAGAGAGAGAGAGAGAGAGAGAGAGAGAGAGAGAGAGAGAGACTGGTCAGATACAAGTATTAATGAATCTGTCACACAGCATTTTATGTTCTCGGTAAAGAGACGGGCCTCATTAGGTCTCTCACCGCTGTGGTTCGAGCCTCGCTCGGGTCACATGTGAGACGCCAAGTTCTGCAACGGAAGGTCAGGTGGTTTTTCTCCGGGTACTCCGGTTTTCGCCCACCTCTGATTAACGATCGGCTCGATATGAGTGAAATAATCTTGAAAGGGCCGTAAAACCAAAACCAAAAAAAAAAAAAAAATGTTCTCGGTAAAGTATCAGTCAGCTGGCGTATTTATTTCACAAAATTCGGAACAATAGCGCTTTAAGGGGAATGGGGGCACCTTCAGGCGAGGGAACTCATGCAAAAGTATTTTTGTCTCCCATGTGAATATAGTGCAATTCTTAAAGGAAATAATTTGCTCCTGAAATTTTTTCCTTTAAGAGTAGATCCCTTTTTCAGTGTTACTGATCCTACAGAAAAGTGAACAGGAAGCCGAAAAAGTTGTCTCCCCTAGAAAAATTGCGGAGAAATCTACCAGGTGTTCCCGTTCCCCTTACAGTGAAAGAGAGAGACAGAGACAGGGGAGAGAGATGTTCTCAAAAAGAAATATGCTGCATTCAAAACTTGAATGTACACTCGAGCACATTCAACGCAGTGTAGCATTTGTAAAAAAAAAATAGAAGTGAAGGCAATGATCAGGAATCGATACAATTAACCCACGGCTCCCACCAGGGACACCAAAGGGAAAGAAGCATCATGCCTGTATCTGTGTTTTAAGAGACTTCTTTCAAAATTGAACATTATGTCTCTGGTGGCGGTTGAGAAAAGAAAAGTGAGAAAAATAGAAAAGGTAGAAGGAAGCGGACAGTCAAGGAAGAAAAAAGGAAAGATTCCAGTCTGCGTTTTCGCATCTTCATCGGGAATCAGACCAATCTGGCAACAGTAGCTGCCCCTGGGTATGGTTGCCCAACCGGCACAGCTCCAAAACCCTCAAATACTACTTACAGACTGGCCCCTACCTAGCTTTTAGAATGAGAGAGAAGACAGCTCCTGCTTGAAGTGTACCAAGTCAGGAGCCTCGGCAACAGAGGTCGGTAAGAGATTCCATTCGGGTATAGTCCGGGGGAAGAAGCTGAATTTGAATGTATCCGTCCTTGTGGGATATTGCCTGGACTTCTTCATGTGTTTAGCTCTGGTTCTGCTTGTCGCTGGGGTTAAATAGGAGTCGGCTAGTATAACCACTAGGTCGTTGACTATCTTGAACAGCAATGTGAGCTGGAGCTTTGTCCGTCTTGACTCTAGTGTCTCCCAGTTCAGATCATGTAGCATGTCAGTGACACTGCTGGTATTATGATATCTGTTGGTACAGTACCTAGCCGCTCTTCTTTGAACCATCTCCAGTTTCTGCTTCGCGTGGGCTGTATGGGGACTCCAGACTGTGGCACAGTATTCAACGTGGGGTCGGACCATCGTGATGTAGGCTGTTGATTTGGTGACGCAGTTGTTGATGCGTAGATTTCTTCGTAAGAAGCCCAAACACTGTTAGCCTTCTTCACAACCCTGTCTATATGGTCTTTCCAGATACGAGAATAGGAGAGAATAGAATGTGCACTGTTTCAATTTTAAAGAAATCTCTCTGGTTTAGGGAATTTCCTGGATCAAATAAACTTCATTACTTGTACATATTTGCAGTCATTATAGGTAATGCATGGGATATCGAAACAAATCCTGGTCCGAATTCCCGGAATGACAGTACACATTTCCCTTGTGGGCTCTGTCTTAAAAGTGTTGGTTGGGAAGACTGAGGAATTTGCTGTGATACATGTAATGTCTGGTGCCACATAAGCTGTCAAGGCATGTCATCAACTATGTACAGCCTTTATAATAAATCATCGAATATAAATGTTGCATGGGATTGTATGAAATGTGGAATGCCAAACTTTTCCACATCTCTGTTTGACACTTCATCCTCCATAGATATCTACAATCAGTTTGATCCTTTATTATCACTGTCCGAGCCTGACAGCCCGATTCCAGACAATATTGGCCCACCCACTGCAGCTTCTTCGCCCATCGTGAAGCAGTCTAAAGAAGCTAAACCAAAGACCAAAAAGGCGGTCCTTAACCATCCCCTTAGAATATTGATTATGATTTGTCAGTCAATAAAGAATAAAAAGGCTGAAATTCAAACAATTATCGACTCGGCAAAACCAGACATCATTTTGGGAATGAGGCATGGTTAACCCCAGAGATTAAAAACTCGGAAATTTTCCCGGAATCATTTGACGCAATCCTGAAAGACAGAGTTGGGGATGCACATGGTGGTGTCTATGTAGCTTTTAAGCGAGACCTACTCTGCACTGAATCTCCGGAGTTGGACACCAACTGTGAATTAGTTTGGTGTAAATTGAACATTTTTGGATGTAGGGCTCTGTACCTTGGTTCCCTTTACCGCCCACCAGATCAGAATGATCCAGAATATCTTGAGGCGTTCAATTCATCTTTGGCTAGGATAATGTCAAATGCAAATGCTCAAATTTTGGTTGGCGGTGACTTCAATTGTGGAGATATAGAATGGAGCAACATGCAGGTACCCCATGGGGTGTCTAAAAGGCAGACGCAACAACAACTTTTGGACATAATTAAAGATCACTGCCTGACCCAAGTAGTAAACATACCCACCCGGCAAGATAAAACCCTTGATTTATTATTCACGAATTCTCCATCCCCTGTCAGTCGAGTTAAGGAGATGCCCCCGATCGGCAAGGCTGATCACGACATTGTCCTTGTAGAATACGATATAAAAGCTAAACAAATCAGACAAGCCCTGCGTAAAATATTTTTTATACAAACGTGCGGATATGGATGGTCTACGAGACCATATGGCGCGATTTAATGATTCGTTCCTTTCCTCTGACCTCTCACGCATGTCTGTCAACGACATGTGGGTCAGTTTTAAGTCCGAATTAATCACGGCAATGGATCAATAACACGATGAAACACCTCATTAGAAGACGTAATAGGATGTATTTTCGTGCTCGCAAGTCTAGCAGTCCTAACATAAAGAACCATTACAAAAGGTTCAGAGCACATGTACAAAAGGTAATTAGAGATGCATATTGGAAGCATGTTTCCAGCATATTTACCTTCGAAGATGACAACATAGATCCCGATAGCCCCCAGAAGAATAGTAAGGTTAAAAAGTTTTGGTCATTTGTAAAATCCCTAAAAAAGGACGCATTTGGGATCACTTCGCTAAGGGAATCCCGAATTTTGAAAAAAGACTCGCGCGATAAGGCCAACATATGCAACAAACAGTTTCAATCTGCATTTACGCGAGAAACTGACGGTGAGCTACCATCTAAAGGCAATAGTACGTTCCCTACTATGGGGGACATAATAGTTGACTTCAAATAGTTGAAGGGGGTCGCTAAACTGTTGGGTAAGCTCAAAATACATAAGGCATCTGGGCCAGATGACCTGAATGCCAGGGTCCTTAAGGAATGTAGTGCTGAAATTTCTCCTGTGCTTGCCTTTATTTTCAATGAATCACTTGCCCAGGGCACTGTACCAGATGATTGGCGACAAGCCAATGTTACCCCCGGTCTATAAAAAAGATGAAAAATATGATGCAGCAATTTATAGACCAGTGTCGTTAACATGCATCTGTTGCAAAACCCTGGAGCATATATTAGTCAGCAACATCAACAAGTACTTAGCCTTTGAGAGCAATCTTGCTGACTGTCAACATGGTTTCCGAAGTCAAAGGTATTGCGAAACTCAACTAGTTCAATTCTTCCATGACATTGTGAGTAATCTGGATGGGGCCATAAATCGTGGCCACAAACAGACTGACTTGATCATCATGGATTTCGCCAAGGCCTTTGACAAGGTACCTCACAGAAGGCTATAGTACAAATTGGACTACTATGGGATAAGAGGATCCACACAATAATTGGATTAGCTCATGGCTCTCCGGGCGCTCTCAACAAGTTGTACTTGACGGCCAAGCGTCTGATGCAGTCCCTGTTCTTTTTGGTGTCCCACAAGGTTCGGTCCTTGGACCGGTCCTCTTTTTGGTATTCATTAATGATCTCCCTGATAACATCAGGTCATCTGTCCGTTTGTTTGCTGATGATTGTGTCCTGTATAGGGACATATATTCTTCTTCTGACTGTCGCATTTTACAAGATAACCTGGATCGACTTGCACAATGGGAAGCAGATTGGCAGATGAAGTTCAATGTAGCCAAATGCCACTCAATGAGGGTGTCACGACACCTTCAGGACAAGCAAATTAAGTATGATTACACACTACACCAGCAAACTTTGGAGCAAGTTCATTCCGCCAAATATCTTGGTATCACCATCACTGACGATCTCGATTGGGGTCAACATATCTCTAAAATAACATCTAAAGCAACTAGGACCTTAGGATTCCTTAGACGTAATTTGGCTTTTGCACCTCGGCAGACAAAGGATGTTCGCCCTCAACTTGAATATGCATCACCCATTTGGCATCCATATGTTAAAACTCATTCAGCAGGTGGAGAAGGTGCAGAGGACAGCTGCTCGATGGACCTGCAGACGATGGCGAAATAGAAGTAGCATCGGTGACATGCTTGATGAGCTAGTGGCCATCCCTGGAGACCCGTCGTGAGCAGTCCTCCTTAACCTTCTTCTACAAGATACATTCTGGTACATTATCAATTAACAAGGATAAGTATTTGACCCCTGCAACAGTGTCAACCCGGACAAGGGCATCAAGAGCAAATAACTCACAGTATCGTAGGTAACAGTCCTATAGTGATGCCCTGAAAAACTTTTTTTCCCTAGAACTATTCCTCAGTGGAATAGTCTTCCATCTTCTGCTGTGAATGCCAAGACTGCAGAGGAGTTCAAAGCCCGCACAGTATAAGATTGAGACTCAGAGGTATGCGTTTTAGGATACCTCTGTGTTTGGATTGTAAATAGTTTTAAGGACTCATCCAGAGATGATTTTTTTTGTGCTAAATTTAGCCACCCACCCAACTGAGGTAATGGCCAAATATGACCGACTCAGTATGAGAAGATAGATAGATAGATAGAATACCGCTCGATCCCGAACAAAAATTTTGTTCTCAGACACTTTATCCACGTCGAGTATTATTGGTTTGCAACCAAGGCAATAAAATACTACTACTACTAATAATAATAATAATCGAACTTATTTATATACATTTAGTACTAGTACTTATCTTCCATGTGGCCCTCTTTTCCTTGGTAGGAACCAGTACTAAGCAATTTGGATAAAGTCTCTTGCTCAAGGAAACAACACTGGCGCTTGCGAGGATCGAACCAGTAACCTCTCGATCACAAATCCGATGCTTTACCACTGCACCACCGCGCAAAGCCCATTTAAATGCATGATTCGAAGATAGACATTTTTACGGTCTACCGGGTTACGTACACCCATTCTTTATGTATTGATATAATAATGCTGACTGAATTAAGAAAGACACCTTTTCTAGAACATATTTAGTCCAACTGTCCAGCTGCAATGGTCAGTTCTCTATAAAATTGCCTCATACCTCCCATCCAAGACAACAAAGGGAAAGAAACACAAACATAAAACAATTTAATCATAATAAAAACGGCACAAGCTATAAGCCAAAAGGACAGTTACTTCCCACAAAATTGCCAAACGGTTATCAAAAATAACAAGATGTATTTGTGAAACACTAACATGTCTCCTGCATGGTCATTTTTTTTCAAAGTTGGTCACAGTTCAAAGTCACAAGTCAAGAGGTTTGTTTGAGTGGAAAGCCCTTGACACAAGAAACATGCATGCCAAATATGAAGGCTCTATCTTAAATGCTTCAAAAGTTATGAAAAATAATATTTTTATCATTAAGTAAGTCATAAGTCAAGGTCACAGGTCAAACGTTTTTGCATGAATTCAAAGCTGATGTCGCAAGGAACCTACACTCCAAATATGAAGACTCTATCTTAAACGGTTCAAAAGTTATGAACAAGTTTATGTTTTCTTTTATGTTGGCCAAAGGTCAAGGTCACCTTCAAGAACTTTTGCATGATTGTAAAGCTCTTATCACAGGAAACCTATATGCCAAATATGAATGCTCTATCCAAAGCGGATCGAAAGTTATTGCCAAAATGTTATTTTGTTTCTTTTAAGTAGATCAAAGGTCAATGTTACAGGTCAGGATAATTTGCATGAATGTAAAGTTCTTGGCACAAGGAACCTACATGCCAAATATGAAGGCTCTATCTCAAATGGTTCAAAAATTATGACCAATGTTAACTTTTACTTTAAGTAGGTCAAAGATCAAGGTCACAGGTCAAAAATTTTGCGTGAACGTAAAACTCTTATCACCAGGAACCTATATGCAAATGTTTTTGCATGAATGTAAAGATTTTGTCGCAATGAACTGAGCACCCAATTTCGTAAAATCATAATTCGATATAAAAAGATTGGGTACAATATGGATGTTATACGACAGACTGCATGCATGGTAGTTAACCCAATCACGGTTGGCAACTTTGCTTCCCTCTTTAATTGCACGCCGGTGGGTCAGGCCTCAGATTCTATGACGGCTCCAACGTAAAGGCTTATTGAGAATTAGAGAGATCTAATTCAAGGTAATGTTGGTTGGTGCCTGATGCTCTGTCTCTGGTCGGGCCCATCGGAGTCTAACTGTTGGTTTTCTTTTGCTCCAGCATTTCAGTGGTTTCTTGCTGTCGAGTCCTCACCGTTGTCTCACCTCTGTGATTCTTTGATTTTTAGTGTTCACGGAGATGTTGCACTGATGAGTTAGGAGGCCTTCATGCGGACTGAACAAATTATTTGTCTAAATCGCGACGGAAGTAAGGGCGAGGATTGTGGCCACGTAAAATCGATTTAAGCCCCCCCCCCCCCCCCAGTGGAAATCATTACACTGACCGTTCCAAGGCGGTTCTTCTGTGGCGGTTTATTTATGGTGTTGTTTGTTACTAACTGTGTGTATCACTTGTGTCTTTTTATTTTGGATGGCCATATGGCCATATTGTGGGAAAGTAACTGTCCTTATGGCCTTCCTTTGTTTAGGTTTCCATTATGGTCTGGTCGCTTAATGTTTGTGTTTCTTTCCCTTTGGTGTCTTTGATGGGTGGAGTAAGTTAATTGTATCGATTCCTGATCTTTGTTTTACTTCTACTTTACATGCCAAATATGAAGGCTGTATCCCAAGCGGCTCAAAAGTTATGGCCAATGTTATTTTTTCTTTTAAGTAGGTCAATGTCACAGGTCAAAATGTTTTGCTATAAATGTAAAGCTCTTGTCATAAGGAATCTACATACCAAATATGAATGTTCTATCTCGAATGTTTAAAAGTTATGACCAACGCTAACGTTGCCCACGTACAAACCAACAAACAAACCAACAAACAAACAAAAAGGGAAAAAACAGTATGTCCCCGTTATCGCTACCGAGGAAAATAAAGACGATTTTAGCAGTACATACATGCAAAGACGAAGTAAAACAATAATAAACGACACTAGAACTGCCTTGGAACGGTCAGTATAACACTCTACTGAAAGCTTAATTGACCACAATTCTCGCCCTTGGTTCTGTGGTGGTCATTTCATATAAATCATATGTTTCTTCATGAAAATGCCATTATAATTTTGACCCCCTTGAACCCCACTTTTATATAGTAAAACTTGGGTATACAGGGGTAAACCTTATTTTTCTTATTTCTACTCTAAAACATAGGTTGTGGCTACTCGTTAGAACCGCCTCGATGAGGCAGTTCTAGCGAGTACCACCAATCAATGTTTGGAGCACTAATTAGAAAAATATCGGAATTTTTCATCTTACATTTTTCGTGGTTTTTTTTCGGCGGTAAGATTTACACTGAATTCGTATAGGCGTGTTTTCGTTATGTTTCAGGTCTGTTTGGTTTGTGATGGCATGCATTAATTATAAACCATAACAGAAGAGCCACCTTCATTAGCTAAACAAACTCGTAAGTTGTAAAAATCTTAAGTGTTCTTAGATACAGTATCCTGCTGAGAGAAATGTGAGCAGTTTTTGCAGACTTAACAAATTATTAGTCTAAATCGCGCGAGGATTTGCGGCCGCGTCAAATCGATTTAAGTTCCCACACTGGAGTGGAGTTCGTTCCACTGACCGTTTGAAAGGCGGTTCTTCTGTCGCGGTTTATTTTTGTCATGATTTGTCTTTGAGTGTGTGTTTCGCTTATTTTATTTTGTTTTGGATAGACAATTGACCATTTTGTGGTAAAGTGACTGTCCTTTTGGCTTTCCGCTAGTGATGTTTTCATTAGGGTCT